>OZ007557.1:75051404-76283992 GCA_963931855.1 Philhelius festivus | reverse complement strand
ATCTTAAGCTTTCTGTTAAAAAAATAATTGGGGCATAGGGCAGTCAATGTTACTTGGAGGAAGTGATCTCAAAGTGTTTATAATGGTGGAGTGATCTCATTATTTCTCCACTGTTTAGAATCTTTTAGACGAATGACTGTGCTCGCAGCCGGCTTGTTGCTGAATACATGAAGGGATGTCAGATGGATCAGGAAAACTGGAGGTAAAAGTTTGCTAAGCCTATCACGATTTATTGATTTGTCTCCAGTAGACTGATATACGGTCATGCAGTATGGTACTTTCGGGGTAAGAGGTCCCTTATGTTTCCAAAGGTTTCTATAGAATAGAGGAGTTCCACAGTAGCCTTTTTGAATAAATCTCGTATATTAGGTTTTCCAAATATGTAACTATTGGTCTAAAATAAGACTCATATATTTTTCCTTATTCACAAAACATCTGTTTTGAGTGGGTGAAAACGCAGATTGCAGCTTAATGCTTAAAGCATTTTGTTTGATTTTTTTCAAGCTTATGAAGTTCGCTTTGGTATATGACAATGACAAGTATACGTTTGATTCTTATTCGGGGGGCTTTGTGTTCGATTCTCAGCTGCTGCAAAAAAATGTTTTTCAGAATTGTACTTCCACTAGTGAGGAAGGGACAAATCCTCCAATATTATCCCTTGTCATGAAAAGTGCTGTTCATTAGCCGTTCGTAATTGTAAGAAAATTGTATGTCCCTTCCAATCCCGCTAACACGTATACAGGAATACGTGGGAAGTTACTAGGTTTAGGATCTCTTCCAGCTTCTAGTTCATTTATTTATTAAATTTTTTAAGGTGTTAGGATACTTTTCTGCAAAGGTTATTGCAACTTCATTGGTATGTTCAATCACTTTGTAGTTCTGCATTTTCAGGCATGTTAACGAATTATTATCTACGAGGTTCCACAACTTTATGGCGTTATTTTATTGACAGATATTTCACAAAACTCATCCGTTTTTTTGAATAATTATCCTCCTAGTCAGCTATTGATGAATCAAGAGAACAATGTACCTTCTAGATGGCAGTGCATATGCGATTATAGACTTCGATATTGATAAAAGCGCCCTCTTTATGTGTTTTATACTCCAGTGACATTCCTCTTGAACAACCATGTTAAATCGTAAGCGAAAGCTCGTATGAATGCTTATTCGCAAACGGATATCAATTGAATGTTTAAAATGTTTTTGGAGGAATGAGGATAGACAAAAAGTCTGAGTTCTTTCAGGCTTTCACTTTCCGATTTTTTAACGTAAACTTCACTCCAAAACAAAGGAATGCATACTAGATTGAATCAACTATTGAAGATTATCTTAAGATTTGGCGAAATTATACTTGAAGTTGGTTGGAGTTCGGTTTTATGACAAATCCAAACCTGGTAGGGTTTGAAGTTGATTGCAGCCTGACTTTATAAAGGTTGCGCCATCTAGTGGTTTCTTTATAAATAATAGGTTATTCGGACCCTGGCAGAGCTGTTTCCCTCTCGAAATCTTGACAAAAAGTCAGCATCATACCTTTGCCGAACGAAATGAGTCGCTTTAGCTTGAACAACGTTGGGAAATACTAAAACTTATTTCTAAAGTGAGTACTGTGTAGCCCAAATAGTGCGTTTTTTTAAATGGTCGAAATGAAGTACCCACCGCCTGCAGAATTCTGCACAAAGATCTCGGATTATTCGCTTACAAGATCTTTTTATGTCTCGGCAACTGAAGGCGCATGACCATCCAATGCATCCACAGAGAGTGACAGTTTGGTGCGGTTTGTGAAGTGGTGGCATCAATGGGCCCGATCCATCAACAAGGTCTTGGAAAATTGGAGTGACAGAATGCGCTACTGCGAAGACAGCTGAAGGAGCCTCTTGGAAGACATTGTATTTCATAATTAATGGGAATATTTGTTCTTAGTAATTAAGCAATAATACATGGACAAATTGTAATTTAGTTCAATTTATTGAACTTTTAAAAAGAAACTTGTATTTGGCCCACCGGTTGTTCAAACCTTTTGAATAAGTTGATTTAATATTACACCTGTTAAGGATTTTTCCATTAGCAGCTTGGGAGCTACTCATGAAATGAGAATCCGGTAGCAGGTTGAACCTTCACGAACGTTGGCTCGAGAACAGTCAGTATAAAGATGATAAGTAGAGAAAATTTGTATTAATTTCAAAGCTTCAGAACATTGACCTCTGCGGTTTTGCGTTGGTTTCCTAAATATATTCTTGTAATTTTCAAGACAATATGAATATAGGAATTCCAGTCTATAACTTCTCTAGTACCTTTAGCTCAATTAAATATTTTCCTCAAATTTCTTATGAACTGATCTAGTACTGAGTCCAAAAAATTATAGGGTTTTTTTTACCCCTCACTTGAATAATTAGGAATCAAGTTGTTCAGAGATAAGGTGAAGTTATTGGGGCAAAATTTTAAACAACCTTTTATTAAGGGCTTAGCATTTTACTAGTTAGCAAATTGTTAAACATTTAGTTATTTATTAGCTCTTCGAAAATATTAAACCTTTTTTTTCATATTATTAACTAGTAAATTACTAATTGCCTTTTATTAAAAAAGGTGCATCTGAACACGTCCAAAAATCACAGTTCTTAAAAAATACAAAGCAAACAAAACTGAATCTGAGGAAACTGATTTGTCAGAAGTGTAATGTAACTACTACTTGTAATTCTGGTGAAATTGGAAGCTAACGGCATCTAATTCGGTCTTGGATTTTCAGGTTTTCAACCAAGAGCTGAACTGTTGTCTTGTCAAACTTATACGTGGAGTAAAATTATCCATCGTCCAGCTCTTTAAAAGGATTTGCTGGGGTCTTAAGCCATCGCAGTTTCGGCACGAAGCTGAGTCGTGAAACAAATCGAAATCTTCGTCTTTCAAAAACATTTTATATTATTTTATTAACTTTTAAAACATTTAGCTCACGAATCATACAAAAATGGCAGAAGTCATAGAATTTAGCAAATTACTAAAGGTTAAAGTAACCAGTTTGTGATTTTAACTTTAGTAAAATGTTAAGAGATAGTTATATGTTAAAATCGTTTAAAATTAGCAAAATTCTTAGTTATTTACCAAAATGGCTTTAACATATTACTAAATCGTTTAAAATTTTTCGCCATTGTATTTACAATAAAATTTGTTAATGAAGGGGTTTTTGTATGGTTACATACATGCAGTGTACCTGCGAAGCTTCATATATTTATGAATTTTTGAATATTACAACAACAACTTGAATGATACCACCAAGTGGGTTCTTATTTGGCTGGAGTTATAGCTATTTCACGGTTGCCAAGCCGATCATCAGACTCCCTTTATTAGTAAAATTGGGATGGACCTGATCATGTGGTCTCGGTAGCGTGATGCGTAGGGCATTGGCTTCTGACGACGCTAGGTCTGGGTTCAAATCTCAGTCAAGGCAAAAAGTTTTTCGATTAAACTTGATAGTATAAAGGCTAAGCACCACTAATAAAGAGTCTGATGATCGGCTTGGCAACCGTGAAATAGCTATAACTCCAGCCAAATAAGAACCCACTTGGTGGTAGTTCATTCAAGTTGTTGTTGTAATATTCAAAAATTCAAAATTTGTTAATATTGATATTAATAATAAAAGTTTCATGTTTAACTAAGCTTTTAAATGATTTAATTTATTTTCAGCTGCTCAGTGTTCCGATATTTTTCAAATACTAATAGCTACACACTATAATGGATAGATACCAGTAAAATTTTGATACGAGTACAATATTCCTACAAATGAAGTAAACAGTAACTTCCTACACCTATTGAAACCGGATATGCTCCAGGACCGCTCATTATTGTTTGCGTATAAATATTATATCGTAGCGAGAGCATGTCGAGACCGGTACATCAGTGTGAACTTGGCATAAGTGGATAGGTATTTCATGAGTTAGACTTAATTAAGCAAATCAAATTTTATCACTTAACTGGAAAGATTTAAAGAGACAAAAAAAATATAGAGTTCCTTTTTTATGTATACATATTTTAACCCTTAGCATTTTCGTCGTTGAATCAGCTTCTTCATTTGATTTTCATAAGTTTGATTTTTCTAACCGAATACAATACTTAAAAAATATACCTGATTTCAATTTGCAACTCTACTTTCTCAAACTATAAGAACGTTAGTATGTTGTATGCACCTTTTTGTAAGCCTTGGGACTTGAAATATAGCTTTAAAAAATTTCTTTAAGAAAAAGAAAATCGTTGACAGGGATAAACTCTTGCTAGATTAAAAAAAAAACGAAATTTCTTGAAAACAAAGATTCTCGTAAAATTCCATAAATTTTGTTCGTCCTTCCGTAAGTCAATGTAAACATTTCCTGATTGACATCCAATCATGATGACACAGTTTAAATTCCAATGCAAGATTTTTTCCCCTAAAAAAAGAACCTACTCGTACACTAACCGGTACGGTATAGGTACTATCGAAAACGCAGCCCAAATGAAATCAGATATCGAATCAAAGATCCGATGTATCCGATAGATACGAGTATCAATTCAAAGAAAATAAATAAAACGAAACAAAATATTCCTTAACTTTTTTTGTTTGTTTGTTGTTGTTGTTGAATTTATTGTGTCAAATACATTTTGGCTTTGGAATATCTTTATCTCTACATTCAGTTATTTTGGTCAGTTCGTGTGGTTGAAAAGAATTTTCGGATATATAGTAGATATGGCAGTGTTCCAGAATAGATGACCGATATGAAAGTCCTTTCAGAATAATGGAACTTTTAATCTGGAGAAGTTATTTGGCACAATTTTTAGGTTTGACGAGCACACCACAAAATGTAGTTGGAGTCTGGCACCGCTTTCATGATATGGACAAGAAAGATTCTACCCAGTGTTTGATCCTATATTAATAATGGATTTAACCTATTAGAGAAATTATATTTAAGAACCTATGTACGAGTATGTACGTATGTATTTATGTACAAGGAGAGATAAATGAGCCGTAAATTTGGCTTTAATGCACAGAAAATTCGATCATCATGATGCACACATAATTGGTACAAAATAAATTTTGATAAATATTGAAAAGTTTTTATTGTATGTTTGGAACGGTTCCACCACGCCATAGAAATAAACCTACCGCCGAGAATGTAAGTTATACATAGGGTACATCGAAACAAGCCGACAACAGTTTTGGAGTTGGGTACTATTTTTACCCGTTTAGACGGGAAGACCGAATTTATACAAAATTGACTTTAAATAAAAACAAAATTATAAATTAAAAAACAATCGCAACGCCTGCAATATTATTTTATTTTTTAAAACCAACTATCCATCAATTTTCTCTAAAAAAAAAATAAAATATTTATATTTTATTTTTGTATTGCTTCATAAGTTGAACTTAAAAATTAACACAAAATTGAAATATAAAAGTTTATTTAAAAATTCAAAACACACAAAAATTAAAAACAAAAAATTGGTTTTAATTAATAGGTTTTGAGAAATTTAATTGGAAACTCAAAAATTAAAAACAAAAATCAAACTCATTTCTTGCAAAATTTCAGTTTACTACAATTTTTGTTTATACGAGTGATATACCGTTAGTCATTTTTAGGCAAATATTGAAATTTAAATAGTTAAATGTTTGTATGTATTTAGGTTTTTAGGAAAGTTGGTAGTTCTTAATGAAAAAATATATAATTATAATTGTTTGAAGCTTTTTTTGTTTTCTTTTTTTTGACCAAAAATAACGGTAGCTGCCATACGATTTTTTTTTTAAATTTTATAAATATTTTTTTCCCGAAAACTGGC
Organism: Philhelius festivus; assembly: GCA_963931855.1. Lineage (NCBI taxonomy): Eukaryota > Metazoa > Arthropoda > Insecta > Diptera > Syrphidae > Philhelius > Philhelius festivus. The sequence continues at coordinate 76,278,196 of OZ007557.1, read as the reverse complement.
AGAATATTTTTAAAAAAATTTATTTAGTTAAAGCTAGGTAATGGTTGAATAATAATATTTTTTCAACGCAAGAAAAATTATACTTTTTAGACACGCGTTCTTGACTTTTGTTTGCCTTTGCTGACTTTTGTTTATATTTTGCGAACAGTTGTCATTTATCAGTTGACAGATTTAACTTTGACATCCAAACAAATTATTTAAACCTTAAACAGAATGGCTGATTCCCAAAACTGCACTACCGACACAAAGTTAGACATAATCATGTCTGCCATCACAAATCTCGGCAAAGAGATAAGACATGAAATAAAACAACAAACAGATAACATCGAACAAAAACTAAATTGTATTATAACTAAAAATAAAATAATAGAAGAAAAGCAGGGACATTTAGAAAACAAAATTAAATATTTAGAAAAATCACTAAAAAGAAAAAATATAGTCATTTATAACATTAAAGAAACAGAGAAAAATAACGAAGAACTACAAAACCTGGTTTTATATCTTCTTAACAACATTTTGGACATAAAAACCTCAATTTTGGAAATTGATTTTATACGACGAATAGGAAAATATAACGAAAACAAAATTAGACCATTATTACTTGGATTGACAACACAGATTAAAAAAGACACAATAATGAAAAATAAATCAAAACTTAAATTTTATAAAGACGATATTATTTACATAAGAGATGACTATACAAAAGAAGACATGAATAAAACCATTCAAGAAAAAACAATAATGACGAGAGAAATCGAACCCGAAGAACCAAATCCGACTGTAAGTAAAACTCAGACTCAGAATGAAAAAACGAAGCAGACAAAATGAAAAAGAATCAAACATAAATGACGGTCCAGGTGGTACAACTGCACCAAAAAAGCCTAGAAACAATGCAGAAGCAGAAAGAACCAACAAAAGAAGCAACGACAATACTATACACAAATTTTTTCAAAATATACAAACAAATGCAACCGAATCAAAAAAGGATAACAAAGAATAGCAACAAGAAAAACAAAGTCTGCAAGAAACAAATAATTACAAATTTAAAGACTCTACCTCAAGACGATTAGCCATCGTGAGGGATAATGGCCAAAACCCCCCAAACTATCAAACAAATAATACCAATAATAACAAAAACACTCTATATGTATGCACATTTAATGTAAGAACCCTATCTACGGAAGCAAGACAAAACGAACTAAGATTAGCGATATCAAACATAAATTGGGACATATTAGGACTATCTGAACTCAGAATACTGGGAAAGAATATAACAGAAAACAAAGACGACATATTTTGTTATATTGGTGAAACCAAAGGACTATACGGCGTTGGATTTCTTATAAAAAAATGGTTAAAGGAAAAGCTCATAGACATACAATTTTTCAGTGAAAGAATTTGTAGTATAACTCTTAAGCTGAAAAATACAAAAACAACAATAATACAGGTTTATGCACCTACAGAGCGAGCCAACGACGACGAAATATTGGAATTTTATAATCTCCTAGATAGAGCATACAACGAAAAAAAGACAGAAGTAATGTTCATCATTGGAGACTTCAACGCCAAATTGGGAAAACAACTTGACCAAGATGAGGAAGTAATCGGACCATTTGGATTTGGAGAAAGAAATAAAAGAGGAGAAGGTGTCATAAAATGGCTTGAAGAAAATAACCTTAGATTCGGAAATTCATTCTTTAAGAAAAAAGACAGTCGTAAATGGACATGGAAATCACCAGATGGGAAAACAAAAAACGAAATTGACCTTATATTGACAAATAAATTAAAAACTTTAACCGATGTATCAGTTTTAAATAATATTAAATTTGATTCTGACCATAGACTTGTAAGAGCAAAAATTACTATCAATCATAAGACATTAAAAAGAAATAAGCAAAACTTACACATCCCTAGATCAGTGACTCAGAATAACATTGATGCATTTAACGAAATTTTGAGAAATGAAATAAATTTAAATATTAACGAAGATGAAATTGATCGCGACCTCCAAACAATATATGACAAAATTGAACTAATAATAAAGAATGCAGCTAAGATATCGATAATGACCATACAAACTGAACAAACTGAAAAAATTTCTGATGATACAAAAAAACTTATCTTACGTAGAGAACAACTAAGAAACAAGGAAATTACAACATCTCAGGAAAAAATCGAACTAAAACATATCCGAAAAGAGATAAAAGAAAAAACAAAAAAGGATATTCAATGACAAAGTGATTAATAAAATTTTAACTACCACGAAATCAATCAAAAAGACAAAACAATTTTTAAACAAAGGGACAGACTGGATTATAACAATGAAAAACAACAAGAAAGATATATCAAACCGAAAAAATATTAATGAAACCGCCACAAATTTTTTTGAACAACTATTTAAATCTAACACAAATACAAATATTAACACACCACCAATTATAAACGACAACCTAAATAATAGCCCACTTCTGATCAAAAAAGATATAGAACAAGCAATTGACGATCTAAAGAAAGAAAAATGTATTGGAAACGATGGTATAGCGGCTGAGATGCTTATATACGGAAAACAATCATTATCACCTATTCTGACATTGCTATTCAATAATATACTAATAACGCAAAAGATACCCAAACAATGGACTCAAACTACCATAACCCTGATTCATAAAAAAGGACAAAAAGATGATATAAATAACTATAGACCCATAAGCAATATATCGACCATCTACAAACTTTTTTCAAAAATAATATATCGAACCATCAAGGAGAAACTTAACACGAACTAACCAATAGAACAAGCAGGATTTCGTGAAGGATACTCAACTACAGACCACCTACATACAATGAACCAACTAATAGAAAAATTCAATGAATTCAAGAAACCACTATACTTTTTATTCATAGACTTCAGTAAAGCGTTTGACTCCATTGAACATGCCACTATTTGGGAAGCATTAATAATTCAAGGTATAAACCCTATCATAATCCAGACATACAAAAACCTTTATGACAACAGTTGGGCAAAAATAAAAACGGAAATAACAGGACGAGAATTTAAAATAAATAGAGGAGTTAGACAAGGAGATCCGATGTCCCCACCAATGTTTTCTGCTGTGCTGGAGGAAATATTTAAGAAACTTAATTGGAAGAGATATGGAATTAAAATAGGGGAAAAGTATCTAAATAACCTGAGATTCGCTGATGACATCGTACTAGTATCAATGAACGCCAAACAAATCGAATCGATGCTTAACGAATTAACTACAGTATGTAAACGCTATGGACTTAACATAAACCAAACAAAAACAAAAGCAATGACCAACCACACAAAAATTGACATCACATTAGACGAGGAAAAGATTGAATATGTAGAAGATTACATATACCTTGGACAATTAAAATCATTCAAGGACCAAGAAAATAAGGAAATAAACAGACGAATCACGAACAGTTGGAAGCAATTCTGGAACGTTCATCAAATAATAGAATCAAATTTAACTAACAACACAAAAAAATATATAATGGACTCTGGAATACTACCCGTCATGACTTATGGACTACAAGCAGTTGCTTTGACCTCGAATTTAATGGAAAAACTAAGGATATGCCAGACTAAAATGGAGAGAAAAATTCTAAATATAAGACAAATTCAAAGAATAAGAAACCAAGATATAAGACAACAAACCAAAATCATCGACGTTATAGAAAGAACAAGAGGACTTAAATGGAGCTGGGCAGGACACATCTCAAGACTTCAGGAGCAAAGATGGACAAAAATAATTACAAAATGGACTCCAGCGGACAAAAGACCACCTGGAAGACCTAAGAAAAGATGGATTGACGATTTGGTGAACTACAGACAAAATTGGTACAATGAAGCTAAAGACAGAGAATTATGGACAATATTGGGGGAGGCTTATGCCAGAAATATGTCTACATAAATAGAATTATAAAACAAACAAAAAAAAAACAAATTTGTATTTTATTAAATTTTCAATATTATTTAAAAGTTCTTAACCAGACTTTGTTTGTAATTTAAATTTAAATTAAAAAACAAAAAAATGTAAAACGATAAAATTTGTATTTAAACTTTAACTTCAAATGGCAAATAAAAGCTTCAAATAATAAATAATAATAATGGTTGAATAAAAATTTTCCAAGAAAATGCTTATTTTTTGTAGTTCCCTTGGAATCATTTTTTTTTTGTTTTTGATTTTCTCGAAAACGGTAAAAGCGATTTTAATCATTTTTTTATGCTGAAGCTCCTCCTAAGTTTAAATATTATTGCAAATTCAAATTTAAGATTTTGTCTTTTAAACTCAATATTTTGAAAACCCCATGCTCGATTTTTTTTTCAAACTTGATAAATGCAAGTTTCTTAATATAATTTACAAGATTTGAGAAAAAAATTAGTTTTATTTAAAAATAAAGGTACCCACCATACAAATGTTAAAAAATGGATTTCGAAAATCGTAGAGTTTTGATAAAATTTATTTTCTTTCGTTTAATTTTTACGATCTATAGTTTAATAAAAAAAATTTAAATAATTTTTTTAATTTCTCATTATCGGCAGAGCGGATTTTATTGAAATTTTTCATAGATAAGCTTCTAAAAATTTTAAAAAACATTGCATTTCAAGACTTCCATTTTTTCTTGGAAAATTCGATATATCAAAAACGGCGCAATATTTTTTTCGGAGATTCATTTTTTATTCGTACAATATCTAATAAAATCTATAAGTTGTTTTAAGAATTTCGTATACATAAAAGATTATTTTATTAAGAAACCGCTACAACGTTTTTAGTTCCAACTACTATAGGAGTTGTTTTAGTCTATTAAAAAATTAATTTTATGCTTATGAACAGTTTTTCACTAATAACATTAATTTTTGAAATTCTTAGTCGTTTACATAAGAGCAAGTTCGTGCGACCCAGTCGTGTATTTTATTTATTTTAGTAGTTATTTGATGTTTTCTTTATCAAACATAAGTCCGTTAATGGGCCAAAACTCAATAGGAACCATGTTCAAGGAAAATTGAACCATGATCGTTCAGACATAGACTTAAAAGTTTTCTTTGTCATCGGCAAGAATGTAATGTTTTTAAAACTTTTTAGAAGCTTCTCTATAAAAAAATTTCATTAAAATCCGTTATGACGATAATGAGAAATTCAAAATTTGAAGAAAAGGTTCTATGGTTGGGCACAGTCAGTAATATCTTTCTTTTAAAATTTGTTTTATTGAGTTATTGATCGTAAAAATTAATCGAGAGAAAATTTTTTTATTAAAATTCTACATATCGTCGCTTTTCCGGCAGAGTGGCATAAGTCGAAATTTGTTGTTTTTTAGTTTTGAACACAGAACTGAGCTGAAAAACAAACACAATTTTTCTGTGTAATCGGCGTTAACCTACTTCTTCTGGTTTCCGAGTTATGAAGAAGCGCCGCTCTCAATGTTCAAAAACATCCCTCTCATTTTCTACGTATAAATACGGCATAAATCAATTTTTGTTTTTTTTTTTTTAATATTTCGTTTTTTATAAAACTTAACAAACAAAAAATGCAATTTTTTCACGTATTCAACATTCGAGTTTTGTTTTTTATGAACAACGAAATTTTTTTTTGTTCAGTATGATAAAAACTTTAAAATGCTCTCCTGAAAATTTGCAAATTTCGACCTATGCCACTCTGCCGGAAAAGCGACGATATGTGCCGTTTTTGACTAAAATACGATTTTCTTAAACTATTTTTTATCATTTGTATGATGGGTACCGATATTTTTAGGTTAAATACAATTTTTTTCTCATATCTTAGATGTATTAAGAAACTTTTTATTGTCAAGTTTAAAAAAATCGAGCATAGGATTTTCGAAATATTGAGTTTCCAAAAAAAAAAATCCTAAATTTGAATATGCAATAATATATGTACCTACGCTTGTGCCGTTTTCGAGAAAATCAAAAACAAAAATTATTTTTTTTAAATCCAAAACAAAATTTGAATATATAAAACTATTCAAATTTTGGGGAGGTTTAACATAACAAAATGATCAAAATCGGTTGTATCATCTTTGAGAAAATCAAAATCAAAAAATGGTTCTAATTACCAATTTTTAGAAAAAATATCATTGTGTCTAATTTTTTTTTTAACTCTATATTTTGAAAATTTAATGCTTGATGCATGGACAAAATTGCGGAACCCACCATACGAATATTAAAAAAAAAAGGTATTTCAAAAATTTTATTTTTCTCAAAAACGGAACCTAGAATTCTTACAAAAGTATTTTTTTTGTGTAATGTTTATGATATATAACTTATTTGATATTAAGACATTACTGTCTGTATCTACCATAGAACCAGTTTTTCGAATTTTGACTTTATAATTATTTACATAACGGAAACAATGGTAAAAAACTAATGTGTCAATTTTCAAAATAAATTCTTTGCCGATTTAGACGCTGCCTCTCTTCGAAAATTAAATCTAGCATTAAACTCATTAAACTTACAGTCTAAGAAGATATGATCACGTTTGGCAATACACGCACTACTCTTATTTGGAGTCTCTCATTGTTTCCTTAAATATCGGTCACTAGGTCAACTTATAAAACTGCTTAAGAACAGGCAACATGGATATTTGTACGAAAAATTAACGCTTTCGCAATCTAATCGATCCTTATCGATACGACCAAGCCCTTAATGCTAGCTTATCACGAGAAGATAATTTTTTTATTCATGCCGTAATGTTGTGAAAAACTCTTCCACTACACGTAAGACGCATGCTAGAAGATGAGGCTGTATGGGCTTACATTAAAACACTATATTGAATGATCTCTTCGCTTATTTTTATTTTTTATTTTTCCTCTTTTCTACTTTTCCTTTTTCACTTCCTTTTTTTCTCTTTCTTTATTAAATAATTTCTTTGATTATATTTTTACAAATCATTAGCTTTAAACTTATTTCTTGAAGATCTTACTTTATTAGTATTATTTTCTATAAAATCGGTCTGGAAAAAAATAATTTTGTGCAAAATTTTGAGTTTTAAAATTATTTATTCAAATCAACTTAATTTAAAATTAAATATAGAATAAGATTAACTGGCTTTAAGATAAGCTATAGCTTTGCACGAAATAGTGATTTTTTTCCATTTAAATGGATTAAAAAAAAAAAAGAAAAAGGGTGTAAGATGCCATTAAGATTAAAACTGAGGTACCTACATTTCGGAAATTAAAGCCTCTAACCTTTTCTGTTTTTTTTTCATGAATTCAACAAAGCAAAGACAATCGAACACACACTTAACTTTTTTTCTTTTACCATAAAAGAAATAGGTACACACAAAAAAGAAATACAGTTCCATTCCAAATTTGTAGGTTCTTCCTATGGACTTACCTTTTTTATATTTTCGGTCTTTAAATGCAGACCTCAGCAAAAACTAGATTCGTCGTGTAAATTTTCTGCCATTTTAACATAATGTCCTCTTAAACAGGAGACAAAATTTACTTCTTTCAATTTGTTCGCTCTATCCTTTCTGTAGATGCGAACAAAAAAAAAAAAAAAAAACAAGCTCGATCTCAATGTACCTTTACAAAATGGTGGTCTGTTTAACTACAAGCCAGCTATAGGTCCTTCCTTCAGTGCCATTTATTTTTGTTCTATTTCAGCAATTCAGGTTTTGTGGTGGGCTTCCTTTTATCACAACGTTGAGGAGGACTACAACGACAACGACAACAACGTATTATTATACGTGAACTGCGTTTGGCTTGTTTATAACGGCAACGGTAACCGCACAAAACAAGTTCATAACTCACCTGACATTTGCCAGTGAGTTGTTGCTTCAAACTAAATTTAATGTTCTTTCTTCCTTTAAAATGAAAATGCAATGAAGAGGAGAGAAGAAAATATTTTTAAAACCAGAGCTAACTGGAAGATTGTTAGGAACCAGCAAAATTTATCATTTTTTGTCTTAAGACATTTCTATAATATGCAGAAGAAAAATCAGCGATTATTTTCACACCAGAATAAATTCATGGTTTGAGTTAATTTTGGGGACAAGAAAATCGATGCAATTCGACACAATTCACGCCACCAATTACCTTTGTTATTTTGCTACAAAAAAGGCAAGTTAATCTGGAGAGTGGGCGGCAGGTATCCGGATACTCAGTTTGAGACTGAGATGGTTTTGAAATTGGGCGAAGCTGATCATCGGCACGGGTCGCTTAACGCCTTGATCCAGACCAAGGGAGTTTAGAAGGAAATGGTTAGACGAGGAGCGCCAGATAACGTCACCACCGTAGTCTCGATAAAATATTAGATGTACGAGCTTGGGACATCGTAATGCCATCGAGGGCAATGAAAGAATGACAGACAACGTTCGTCATCTTCCCAAGAGAGGAAAACTAGGTTAGTGGAACATCCTTCAGTATCGTTGCCATACACTTGAGGAGAGGATAGAGCCGGATTTTATTATAGCGGAGGGGGTTAAAGTGAGCGAAAGAGATAATGGGAATTGGCGCTCCCTTTGGTGTTGGGACTCATCTGGAGAGGTTATCTCGTGAATCTTTGATCCTAATCAGCTTCAAAAACTCGACGCTTGGGTAGAACTGGAACCTTATAAAAGATTCCAGGATTTTCTTAATTTTTTTGTTTGAAACATTCAATCGGAGAAGTTTCGATAATTCAAACAATAAAGACGCTTCAGTTCTCAAGTTAGGCTACTTTTGTAAAAATGAAGGTTGACTGAGAAATTCCAATTCCCCCAAAACGTTTTCTAAAGAAAATAAAGGTTTATACGAGTATATAAATTTTTTTAATAGTTTTAATAAAACTCATTCGATCAATTTGGAGTGTGATGCTTTTTTTATTCAAAGGCTGAGGTAGCGTCAGCTTGTCCAGGGTCAGTCCGAAGAAAGCACAAAACTCGGTTTTAGAAAGTTCAGAACTCCAAATAATGTCCGACTTTATTCAGTTTAACTTAGAACAAACAATTTATTTGATATACTAGTACAATTGTATCAAATTCTTAAAAAAACTAACAAGGTATTTCAGATAATTCACAAATTTTTCATATACCTGAATAATTAACACGGTATTTCATATACAGGGCGAGGAGGTGGGATTAGATCCCTAGCCTTGACTGACGTTTAGGCAAAACGCAGGTGGTATTAAATCCCTAGCACTAAACGATGACAGGGCAGGGCACAGACGGATAAGCTTTGATTGAATGCCGGGCAAAAACGGTTGGTGAGATTAAATCTCTAGCCCCAGCTCAAATCAAATCTAGGTTTAAATTTTGAGACTAGATCCCTAGCCTCAAAAAAACGTTCGGGGCAAACAAAGGGTCGGCGACAGAAAGTGGGATAAATTTCCCAAGCCTTGACTGAAGTTTTAAAGGCAAAACGCAAGTGGGATTAGATCCTAGCCTAAACAACGACAGGGCACGGTCAAACGGTAGGGTTAAAATCATTAGCTTTGATTGAATTGCCTGGCAAAAACGGTAGCGAGATTAAATCTCTGGCCTCGTCTCAAATCGCAGCACGGTTCAAATGTAGGATTAAATCGTGACAAAATAAGGGGAAGGTACCGAAAAGGCAAAACAACACAACACACACACTTTACGGCCAAAGCCAAAAATCTTAGAAACTTCTGATCCGTACCACGTACTCAAGCAGCGTGTTTCAAGGGATAGTCTTCTACCTCGGTACTCGATATTGGTACATCCACAACAATAGGCGAGAAGAAATCCGATTTTGCCCGATTTTTCTCCTTCCCATATCATATTTATGGGCAACAGTAAATGTGAACACAGAGCACTAAACAAAAGCTGTCCACTGTGTTTTGTTGTTGTATCATCATTGCGTGTATTTTATATGTGCATCTCCGTGGGCGCCTCAAGGTATGCAATGGTTTTGATATATTCTGAGGGATACTTCTTATGCTTAGAGCTTGTGCATGAAAAATTTGATAAGGATCTGTTATGTCGGTAATAAGAAAGTCAAAAATCAAAAAATGCATATACTGGTAGTAACTGTCATCAATGTCTTAATTTGAAATATTGTTTTATTTATTGAATTAAAGATGGTAAAAATAAGCGAAACCGAAAAAAATTATCAAAGTTCTAGGTGCCTTTTTCGAGAAAAATAAGATTTTCGAAAACCAATTTTTAACATTTTTATGGAGGCTACCGTTATTTACAAAAAAAAAATTTCCTTTATTTTGTAAAAAGTTTAAAAACTTTGAATTATTAATTTTCAAAAAAATTTCAAGAATCTTGTTTTCAAAATATTAAGTTTTCAAACAAATTTTTTTTTTGAATATTTTAATACACAATATTGTACAAACTTTTTAGGAGATTAAGCAGACTAAATTGAAGCAAAATCGAAAAAATCAAAAAGCTCTCAGTACTCGGTATGTGTGTCAACGACGATCTTCCTTGGAATGACCACGTTCTCGAGACCGCCAAAAATGATTAGGATTACTCTATCCGATGTAAGAATTTTTTCATCCCTCTGATCTGGCTTCCATAAGGCGTAAATACGCTCAAAACTGAGCATAACTCACATCTTTTTTGCAGATGCAGCATAAGCTTCTTTCCAATTATTGGATAGAATCTAGAACAGATCGTTAACTGATAGGAAACAGAGCTATCATGGAATCATTCCCATCTCTTGAACACCGTAGAAATGTTTCATGTATTTCTTTGTTTTATCGCTTCTTTCACAAGCAATACTCATTCTCGAAGTATCCAGATGAATTCCTCCACTCAATCAGTTCACACATGATACCCGTTTCGCTTGAAATGCTCATCAGTTCACCATCGAGCCTAATTTTGGACGTACTGTCAAAAACAGGAATTCGCTTACCCGGCATGGTTTTCCCTTGCCATTTCAATTTGCAAACATTCCAGACCAATGTACATCGACACCTCCTTGCATTTAACATTATAAGGGTCTCTTAATAACACTTGAGGGCGTGTGTTTTTGGAAAAAGAAAATATTTTTAAGACTTTCAAAATAATTTTATTGCGGGTGTCACTATTTTGGACTAAAAAAATCACGAGTGTGGCGATAAAAATTTAAATAATTCTATTTACAAACATACCCGTTGGCATAATGGTTAGTGCGTTGGACAATGGACTGTCATGCTGAACGTATTGGGTTCAATTCTCAGCCGCTGTAAAAAAGTTTTACAGTGAATAGGACGTCAGAATTCTTAAAAAAAAAATTAATTTAATTCAATTTCATTTTAACTTTTTAATACAGCCCATAAGGCACAATTTAATTCCTTTTTTTTTGTTTCACATTTACACAAGTCGGAAAAAAGGCATGTGCGAGTACATATCTAAATTTCTACACGAGCAGATTTTTGCAAATAACATAACACCTTTTATTAATTCAGGGAAGTTCCCTTTCCGAATAAAAATTTAAATTACTGTTCCAGCTACATAAAAGACACACAGAATTAATATGCGGAAGCTTCCATTTGACTAACAAGCATCCAATTTCATTCAAAATGCAGGAGTGTTTTAAATTTTCATTATTCAAAATTTACATTTTTAAAACATAAACTCAAATCAATTTACAGATAAATTCACAACTTAACCTAAATCATTCAGATTAAATAACTTTATGTATGTCGAAAATCCCTCATCACTCAACAGAATCATCCTTCTATACGTTCTTCCGGGATCTATGTGTGTATGTATATTCCCAACGGAAACAATGAAATAAATGTTGCGTAACGAAACAATAAAATCATTCAACACATCATCACACACATTTTTCTGGTGGAAATATACAGCGTATACACCGTCAAAAAATACACACACATCCAAAGCATGCCACGAAGACAGCCGTGTTCGTGTTACATTGAACTAAATAGAGTGGAACCCGTTCAGTTCCTATTTTTATCCCTGCTTAACCTTAAGTTCATATGACTCTAGAATAGTGTATGGGGACATAAATTTACTCTATATTATACATTATTACTTCACACAGAAATTGTTGTCCTTATTCTTTCCGATTCTTTATTTGAATGTAGGGGAAGGATTCGGTGCGAAATTTTATCACTTTCAGATCTTATCAGAAAGGATAAAAAATATAACGTGTCTACGAGTATGTTTAAAAGATAAATCAAATAAGTAATCATAGTAAAGGCTACTTATTTATGAAATAACGTTAACACTTTTTCTTACACAATTACATAGTAAAAATATTTTTTTCGAAATTTTGAAAATTTTTTTTTTCTAGAACTTTTTCACAGATTTTCTTAAAAAAAAATAACAAAATTTAATATATTAAAAGATAACTAATAGTTGAAAAAAAAGTTACTAATGGTACCTCGCATAGAACCATTTTTTTCTGTTTTAGATATTCTCAAAAACCGTATAATTTATTTGATAATTTTTGTCTGCCAAAAGCTCCTACAAAAATTTAATAGTATTATGTATTTAAATTTTCCAAAAAAATTCGTTAGGATTTTTAAAAAAATTTCCAATTTTTCTTTCTGAAAACGGAATATTTCCAAAATTTTATGATTGATTAAGATTAAGAAAAATATAGTTTTTTTTTTTTATTTAAAGACAATGCTAATTTAACTTACAAATGTAAATAAATTGTTTTTGAAAATATTTTTTCTTGAAAACGGCTCACCTTAAGTTTTGATAATTTTTTTTTGACGCTATATAGTTCAATAAAATGTTATTTGAAATTGAGACACTACTGATAGTATACCTAGGACCGAATATTTTATTTTTAATTTCTTGACTATCGACATAACCGTGAATGACATTCTCTTTTGTTTAAAAATTTATTGAGATTAAATTTTTATCTGTACAATAGTAATAACTTTAAGTTGGAGTTTCGAAATTTGTTTTTAAAAATGTTTTAAAGATTCATAATATTTATTTACGAAAATGTATTTTCTTTCTAAAATCCTCTATAACGATTTCTAATTTCTGTTCATGAATAAATTCATATCATCTCGAGTAATCAAATGTCATTCTAGATTCGGCATATGTAAAATCAGCATGTGAAATTATCGCCTAAGGAAATAACGTCCAGATAAAAAAAACATTAGCTTCCAAAAACCGACACATCGTCCAAGAACTCTTAAGAAAATTTCACCAAGCCCAAAAGTAATGTCAATGAGCTTATAACAGTTTTCAAATGTAATAACTCCCAAATCGAAAATTTTCATTGCTTGCATTTATTTTTCTGAGATATTGCATTTGCAAAACAAAATTGAGTTCTTTCTGAAAAATATTTTTTTTTTTAACTTTTGATATGCATAGTTTTTTTTAACTTTTAAAAAGCTTTTGTACACAAAATTTTACTTAGTTAAAGATTTTTTTTTATTGAACTATGTATCGTAAGAATTATATAAATGAGAACGAATTTTATCAAAATTCTAGATGTCGTTTTCGAGAAATATACAATTTAAGATAAATCAACAATTTGTTTTCACATCTTGTAGAGAAATTGAAAAACTGTTAATCGACTTTGCTGCAGCTCGGAATACGGTGATAAGTAGCACTAGGTTCCCCAGGCGAAGGATACACACAGCAACCTGGCGATCTCCAGATGGTCGAACCGCCAACCAAATCGACCACGTGCTAATTGGCGCAAGGCACGCGTCGAACATCTTAGAAGTGCGAACTTTCCGAGGTGCAAACGTGGACCACCACTTTCTTGTTGTGACAAAGTCCAACGAAGAGAAAATGAGGACCGCCCAAAGGAAGAAATTCAATACTGCATGCCTTAGCACACCTGAGAAAGCCAGAGACTACAGTGAGCCATTGACCGGGAAACTCTCTGCCGTACCCCCGCCACAAGCGTCAACAACCAGTGGAGCCAGTACCACGACATCATTAGGGAGGTAGCCGAGTCCACCATAGGCTATCAACCACCTAGAAAAAAGAACCCGTGGTATGATAATGAATGCGCGGTATTGAAGCAGGAGATGGAAAATGCACGAATGCAAATGCTGCAACGGAAAACAAGAGCAGCAAAAGAGGAGTACCGTGAAAAGAGAAGGAAGGAGAAAAAAACCCTGCGCAGAAATAAAAGAGCAGCCGCAGCTTCTCAGCTAAGGTATCTCGAGGAGTCTAGCACCGCCACAAACACCCGCCGCCGGTTCTATAAAACAACTGGCATCAGGTTATAGGACCGGCACGCAAGCTCTTCGAAACAGCGAAGGGAACCTAGTCACCGAAGCACAGGGAATTGTAGACGTGTTTAAACAGCATTTCCAGCAGCTGCTTAATGGGCATTATTTAGACGAAAACACAGGGGAGCAAAGAACCATAAGACCAGTCAATGAAGATCCAGTCCCACTACCCAGTACTGAAGAAGTTAAGAAAGCCATACACAAGCTTAAGAATAACAAATCCGCAGGCTCGGATGGCCTACCTGCGGAACTCTTTAAGTATGGAGGAGATATCCTGAAAGGGTGCATGCATCAGCTCATCAACCAAGTGTGGGAGGAGGAAAGCATGCCCGACGACTGGTCAAATAGCTCCATATGCCCAATCTACAAAAAAGGCGATCCTATGTCCTGCAAAAACTACAGGGGCATATCCCTGCTTAATGTTGTCTACAAGATCCTATCCACCGTACTATGTGAGCGTCTAAAACCTTTCTGCAACACTATAATCGGCACGTACCAGTGTGGCTTCAGGCCAGGCAGATCAACGATAGACCAAATCTTCACATTGAGGCAAATCCTGGAAAAGACCAACGAATTTCAAGTCGAGACCCACCATCTTTTCATCGACTTTAAAGCCGCATATGATAGCATAAGTCGCCAAGAGCTTCTATTGGCAATGCCGGAACTCGGGATCCCGAAAAAACTGATCCAGCTATGCCGCATGACGTTACAAAATACGCGGTGCAACGTTCAAATGGGTAACAGCTCATCCGAGCTATTCCAAACGTGCACAGGGTTCAGACAAGGAGATGCGCTATCATGTGATTTCTTCAACCTAGTCCTGGAGCAGATAGTGCGCAAGAGTGGTGTTACCTGGAAGGCACTATTTTCAACAGGTCTTCCCAACTGCTTGGATATGCGGACGACATCGATATTAACGGCCGCTCCAAGCGTGCTGTGCTAGAAGCGTTCACAGCTATTGATGAACAGGCGAAACGCGTTGGTCTTGAAGTTAATAAGAACAAAACAAAGTATATGCTATCAACAAGCAAAGCCGCATCTGTCCATCGCCTAGGACAAAACGTCACTGTTGGTAGCAGTAATTTCGAGGTAGTCAAGGAGTTCACCTACCTCGGAACGAACATCAATCCTACGAATGACACCTTAGTGGAAATTCGACGAAGAATTACACTAGCAAACCGCTGCTACTTCGGTTTGGCCAAACAAATGGGTTCAAAACTCCTTTCTCGAAAGACAAAGTGCACGCTATACAAAACCCTAATTTTAAAAAGGGGAATTGATACTGGGCACTTTCGAGAGACAAATTCTTCGGCGGATATTTGCTCCTATATGCGAAGAGGGCGAATGGAGGAGAAGATTCAATCGTGAATTATACGAGCTGTACCAAGATGTGGATGTAGTCCAAAAAGCCAAAACACGTCGACTACACTGGCTCGGTCACATCGAGCGAATGGACAACAACGCTCCAGCCAAGAAAATCTTCGAATCCCAGCCCCCAGGTTCGAGACGACGAGGAAGACCGAACCTCCGCTACAGGGACCAGGCGGTTATAGGCGCAAGAGCGCTTGGTCCCGACGACTGGAGGGAGCTCGCGAGGGATCGCAACCGATGGAAGACCGCAATAACTCAGGCAGAAACCCTCCATGGATCGGGAGCCGGTTAAGTAAGTAAAGTAAGTTAATCGTCAGACTCAAAATAATCCACTTATGATTTTCGAAATACGTATTTAGTTTCCAAAAAAATAAATTTAAAAAAATGATTTTTTTTTTAATCCAATACAAAATTTGAATTCACAATAGCTAATATTTAAACTTTTAGGAGCTTTAGCAAACAAAGATTATGAAAATCTTTAGGGAGTGTTGCGAATGTTTAAAATTAGATTTGTCCTAGAGAATTATTTGCGCTCCCGAGTACAGGACGGTGTAGCATACCGTGTGTGCTAGAAGCAAATTTATTTTCAACAAGAGTGTTGATATGAGTTGGAATCGATGCCGTAGAAAAGTTTGTTATTTGTTTTACAATTGACCAAACGTTTTTACTGTTTTTCGGACATTGAAACATTTTTTGATCTAGATTTTGGCCATGTTAGAACTTAAGTCTTCGAATATGGATATTGAAAGTATTCGTGAATTATTTGCACTTTTTCCAGTGTAGCGTACACCTTTCTCTGAGTCACAATAAAATGACACGATATGCAAAATATATAAGCAGGCATCAAAGTTGATCAATCTATCTTGAATTCCATATGCTGTATAAGAAAAAAAAAATAAAACGAGTAGTGATAGTCAACTGAACTGTCTTTTATACACTTTTGACGGAAGCTAAATTTTCTTCGACATTTTGTCGATTTGAGCACACTCTTTTCTTTCTCAAATATCAAAGTGGTTAGAAGTCCGTCCCATTTATTTCTTCAAGTCGAAATATTAGTCTTTGATATTTTCCTAAATAAAAACTAATTTTGTAATTTTTAACAAATTGAGTATTTAAGTATTTCGATATCAATAGTGAACAAAATTTATAACAAAAGAAACTACGTCTAAGAAATCAGAAACGAGACAAACCCCTTATACGAAAAAAACCTTGGTTGAGATTTGACTTGAGACACGAGAGAATATGGGGAAACTTCTACCCAAATTACCAAGAGAATATTTTTTAGAAAAATAAGAATTTTTTGTATATAAAATTAAAGTTATGTTAACTTATTTCACAAAGAATATTTAAGGTCTAGTTATAATTTATATAAATACGCACACAGATAACTGCGGACGTAACCTGTTACAATTGGCGCAGCATTTGCTCTAGCCAAGTAGTCGGTGCGTCCGCAAATTCAGCAGTCAGGTTCCGATTCTTTTGATCATCATACCTCATAAGTACTGAGATTAGTGATCAGTCATATCGAGAGATTCAACAAACACGTAGTACGGTGACGAAATTTTCTTTCACGTCGTCAAAAGGAAATTAATAATTTAAAACTAAGTAAAAATCAAAATTATTCTTCTTCTTCTTCCTTTACTTCGGCGCTGTTATGATCTCGACGTCGAGGGGATCATAACTCTCCCACGTATCTGCTTCACACTAGTGATCCGCCTGTGGGGTTCGCCGGGTTGACCTCAGAAATCGGCGGCAAGCCTCCCGGTTTTGTATTGTTCCATTTCTGAGGCCAACTGAATGCAGGTGTTTTTGCATTTGTTTGTACCAGGAGTGTTTAGGCCTACCTTTCTTTTTATTCCGAATTGGAACGTTGTATGATATTGCCTTTTTGACGGGGTTCTCAGGATCTCTCCTTTGAACATGGCAATACCAACTGAGTCGGTCGTGTTCAATTTTTTGGGAAATGGTATTCTTAACATGAAGGCTTCCTCGGATCTTCGTACTTCTAATTCGATCAAGCTTTGTAACTCCTGCTGTCATACGAAGCATCTTCATCTCAGCTGCCGTTAGCTTACTCTCATACTTTTTGTACATTGTCCAACATTGTGAACCGTATGTGAGTGCTGGACGCACAACTGAAGTGTAGAGCTTTCCTTTCAGCTTAGGGGGCATTTTTCGGTCACAGAAGATAGCAGAATTTTCCCGCCACTTCATCCACCCTACGCTTACGCGATGATTGATATCGTCATCACAAGTAGCTTCGTCATTTATCATAGACCCCAGATATTTCAACTTTTCACACTTGGGAAGCACTACTCCATTCAAATAAATGTCTGGAATAGGCCTGTGTGGATCAGAAAATGGGCAGCATAGGTATTCTGTCTTTTTCGCGCTTATGCGGTACCCACTTCCTTCTAGAACATCCACCCATACGTCAAGTGCTCGTTGTAGGGATATCGGGTCTTCACTTATGATGGCTCCATCGTCAGCAAAGAATAACTGATGCACTTTTGGATCCGTCACTTTGCCTTCAAGCAGGTAATCAAGAACTGTAATAAAGAGCAGGGGACTCAAGACACTTCCCTGGTGTACACCTACTGTGATTTCGAATTCTTCGGTGACTCCAGCTGCGCATCTTACTTTAGTAACTGCTCCATCATACATGTCCATAATTATCCGCACATAGGTTTCTGGAACTCCTCGTTGCCTGAGGGCCACCCATATTAGATCTCGTGGTTGCCGATCGAATGCTTTTTCAAAATCAACCAATACGACATGCAAATCCTCCAAAGAATCCCGATGTTTTTCCATAATTATTCTTATACTCTGGATTGCATCCGTGGTTGACTTACCCCCGACAAACCCGCACTGGTCATCAGATAGCCTAATTATTTTTCGCAGTCGGCTACCCAAGACTCGCTCAACGATCTTCATGGTGTGTGACATCAGCTTAATCGAACGGTAATTATCACAGCTTCGAGTATCACCCTTTCCTTTATAAATTGGAAGAAGGTAACTTTCCCTCCATTGATTAGGCATGCGATCACCTCGTATAAGTTTGGAGACAAGAATCATGAGCCATCTAAACCCGATGTCTCCCATCTTTTTCCAAAACTCTGAGGGTATTTCGTCTGGGCCAACAGCTTTTCCCTTTTTGGAGTATTTTACCGCCTCACTAACTTCTTCGACTGTGACGTCGGATACTTCGCTTAAGTTAGGTGAAGCTATTGGAAAGTACAGCCTTGGAAATTGTTCGTTTAGAAGTCCGTCACAATACTGTCGCCACCTGTGAAGAATTTCGTTGTCTTCCACAAGAAGTTGGCTTTGAGCATTGTTAATGAACTTTGGCGAACAAATCTCCTGGGCATTTCTTCTTCTTTGAGCGGCTATTTTGAAGATAGTTGCGCCCTTATTCGTGTTTTTCCGTAGCTCTTGAATAGCACCAGCTGTCGGGGTAGAAATTTCATCCAGCTCCCGATACAGGTTTTCTGTATTCTTTGCTTGAATTTGGGCGCACTTCTTCTTCGCTTCTTTCTTGCAGTTCCTATATTCCACTTCGAGGCGTGACTTTTGCTCTGTATCATTAGAGGGGCACTTCGACCAAGCCTTGAAAGCCATTTTCTTTTTACTTATAACTGATTTAGCTTCATCATTCCACCACCATGTTTCTTTGCCTTGTTGGTTGTGTCCTTTTGAAACCCCTAACAGTGTTTTGGCTTTTTCTTTGCAAGTTCTCTGTAGGAGATCCCACATACTTTGTGCTGTACTCTCTTCATTTCAAACTATATCGGTGTTGTTATACAGAACGTTTTGCATATTCGAAATAAAAGCTTCGCCTTTTTCCTTATCCAGATTATACCATTTGATCTTCCCAAAAGTTTTTGTATGTTTGTTGTCGTTCACTGTCTCCATAAAAAATTCTGTCAGTAGGAGACGGTGTTGGTGGGCGATCGCTTCTCCTAGTATCACTTTGCAATCTTTTACCCGGGGTTTCATGAAACTAGATACCAAATGGTCATCAATCTGGGTTTCATTTCATTTCCACCACTGCTGTAAGTGACCAGGTGTCGGCTTTGTTTGACGAACATGGTATTTAGTACGATAAGACCGTATGTTTTGCACATGCTCAGGATGTCTTCACCAGGAGGGTTCCTGGTGCCGTATCCGAGGCCTCCATGGCAATCTTCATAGTCTTCGTTTGTCTTCCCGACATGTCCGTTCAAATCTCCGCCCACGAACAAAAACTCTTCCTTTGGGATGTCCTTAAGTAGATTGTGAAAGTCTAGCCAAAATGCATCTTTTTCCACCTGCTCACATCCAATTTGGGGAGCATATGCAGTGACAATATTCCACAACTTTCCTTTAATCACCAATTTAAGGGACATCAAACGGTCGCTGGATTTCGAAATGGTCAATACGCTGCCTAATAGATGTTTTGCAAGGATGATTCCGATTCCGTTTTTACCCTTTTCCGTTCCATAGTAGAACATCTTATAGTTTTTTGTCCTCGTATCCAAGAAACGGGCCCTGTTTCCCGTGTTTCGCCATTTTGTTTCTTGAACACATAAGATGTCCACTCGCCTTCTTTTCATCATCTCTTCCAGCTCGAAGCTTCGACCTGTAATACTGCCAACGTTCCAACTCGCAACTATCAGATTTTGTATAATTTGCGGCATTACTTTGCTAGCCCCCGGAATCCGTCTAGCTCTGACCCGAGCATTGCTGCTCGGTCAAGGATCAGTACCATGTGTAACAATGGTAGTGCCTGGCGGGGTAGTGTCATTTCGGACGAGTACTTCCATAATGCTTGAATTCACAAAATCCGTTGTAAGTATCGACGTGTGCATGCTCCAGTTTTGTATTTGATCTCTCTTTTACGGCACCGGTGATCTCCAGTCGTGCCAACCCAGGGACTGGCATGCACACTTTTGGGAAAGTTTATAGGTGTTACGTGTCGCTAGGTTCACCTTGCTGTTTGTGGCCTAGATGTATTTACTCCTTTAGTCGCCTTTTACGACAAGCGGGGAGGCGCTGCAGGAATATTCTAACCCGTCCCTGCACAGGGAAAAAAAAAAAAATCAAAATTATTCGACCAAACGTAATCTAAATGAACAATTAATTTTGAAAACACTTAAACCTACTTAATCCTCAAATGTCTAAAAGTTAATTTTTTTCTTCTTAGATTAATACATAGTATAAAGTGCTAAAAGATAATTTATTTCATTAAACTTTAAAAAAAAATCAAGTTGGTATAAGCCATTACCCGAAGCACTACGAAGGAAATTGTGGCCACAACTTTCTTAAGACCAAAAATAACGGTACCTGCCATACGATTTTTTTTCGAGATCTTATAAATATTTTTTTTCCCAAAAACTGTTAAGCAGATTTAAATAAAATGTACGACGGGGTCCCACCAATTTGTTCTTATGTAAAAGACTAAGAAGAATTTCAAAAGTTAATGTTATTAGAAACAAAAATTGTTCATAAGCATAAAATTCATTTTTTAAATGACTAAAACAACTCTTTTAGTAGATGGGGCTAAGCACAAGTTGCCATATTGTGTTTCAAGCAAATATTAGTCAAAAATTATAATTCGTTTAAGTGGTTTCTTAAAATATAAGATTTTATATACAAAATTTTTAAAACATTTTTAAGAAAAAATTTTGGTACGCCAATTCAAAGTTTTTATTATTGTTCGAATAAAAATTAAATCAGACCAAAAACATAAATGTTAAAAAAGAGCCAAGTTCTTCTATGCAAAAACCTTTGTGTAACAAGTCAGCCGTGAAAAGTACTGAGATCTAAAAGTACGCCAAGTTCTTACTTCATGAATGTTAAATACCGAATATTTAAAGTAGAATAATATTGAAACAGCTACAATGTAATAGAGAAATTTTATTATTTAATGATTACTGACTAAAATTTGATGGGCTTACTTGGCAAGTTTTCAAAAGCTTCTGAATTTAGGCATAAAAAAAAAATCGGAGTTTTAAGTTTCTGACTTTATTGGTACTGAAGATAGGAAGGGGTCAAAAATCGCCTGAGTTTGTTCCTGTAAAAAGGGTGTAGTACCAGAACTTGGCTGGGCACTACCGTGCCCTTTGATTTACAAACAAAAATACTGGGCCGTTTTTGAGATATCGAATTTTCCCTAAAAAATAGATTTTTTTTGTCAAAAATTAAAAAAATATTTTTTTTTAATTTTGAACTGTTTCTTAAGCTTTCTAGAAGCTTCTCTATAAAAAAAATTCATTAAAATCCGTTATACCGACAGCGAGAAATTCGAAAAAAAAAACTGTTTTATGGTAGGTACTCGTACAGTCAGTAATATCTTGATTTCAATTTTTTTTATTACATTATAGATCGTAAGAATTCATTGAAAGGAACAAAATTTTAGCAAAATTCTCGGAAACGTTTTCGACAAAAATACGATTTTCGAAAACCATTTCTTAACATTTGTATGGAGGGTACTGTTATATTTGGGTAAAATAATTGTTTTTTCTCATATTTTGTAGATTATATTAAGAAACTTGTTTTAAAAAAATCGAGCATGGTATTTTCGAAATATTTAGTTTTCAAAAAAAAAATTCTGAAATTGTCTTTTACATAGGAGCATGTTCGTGCGACCCAGTCGTGCATTTGTTTTTTTTTTTTTTGATAATGTGTAAGAATTAAAATTAAATTATTTTTATCTAAGTACATATTCGCTAAAATGCATTCGAATCGTGCTTTCATACCTGTATAAATATGCTCATTCAGGTTTCAAATTTATTTTTATATTGTGTAGATCTAAATGAAATTATTGCTTAATAAATATTAAATCACAAGTGTAAAAAATGAGTCTTTTACACGAGTAAATTTTTCATAGCTATGTGAGATTGATTTGGTGAAATTGTGAGCGGATTCTTAAGGGACTATCTAAAGATTTTTGGTAAAAGATAGTCAAGGTGTATGTAGTCTTCCTTTTAGATACATAGAGGAGGATATTCCAAAAGGATTCACAACATCTAAAACATTGTCAGTTGTTCCCTTAAAATCCTTCTTTTATGTTCTTTCTCTCTTAATTGTGTTTTTTCCATTATTTTTCCTTTCTGTTAAACCAAATATTTTGGCAGAATGAATATGAGTGATGCTCAGGAATGTTGCAACAAGATCCCACCCCACCGTGGAGCTAATTCCTGTGAAGCGTGCCTAAAGGCTGCATATGACATAGGTCAACCAGCATCTTTCATTCCACCAATCCCGCCTACTTAAGTAACAAATCTTAAATAATTTACATCAGTTTTCATCAGTGGGGTGGGGTTTATTTTATAGAGAGTTTTTCAATTGACGCGCGTAGATTTTGGCGGTCTGTGGCGGCCATGTTATTATTCAGTTATCATGGCAAGTTACACTATTAAACAACACGTCCAAATGACACAACTATATTATCAAAATGATTGGTCGTTAATGTAAACGTTAGGTGCTCTTCGCCCGAAAAATCATATTCAAAAAAAAAGTTGGTGAGGCGGTTACCGTCAAAGGCGAGCGTTACTGAACTATGATAACCAACTTCTTATGGCCTAAATTGAACCATATGAACTTTATTGGTCCAGCAGGACGGCACTACGTGCAACACAGCGGACGCCACGATTGACATTCTGACGTGGGGTGAATTGGCTACCATGACCTATGCAATTGGACCCCACCAGACTTTTTCTTGTGAAGTTTCCTAAAATCGCAGGTCTATGCCAATAAATCGACCGACACGCCACGTAAACATAACACAGACCATCGCTCAAATTCGGAAGTATCTCGGCCGAAGAGTCATTGAAAATTGGACCACTTGGATCCGTTCTACACCATAAGAAGCCGAGGCGAGCATTTTAACAATGTCGTATTCCATACAAGGGGCAAATATACCTTCTTTAATGACATTTCAATATTTTCCCGCCCTTATCGAAAAAAACGTTTTATATTCGAAATGTTGCTTCTCGCATTCGAATAACCTGTTTCAAATCTACACCTAAAGACCTGTCAGAGATAACAGTTTTCGTTCCCTAGAAAAAAGTGTCTGTTTTCATAACAGCACCGTAATCTACATTATGTCACTATCGAAGAAGTAAAGTGATCAGATTTTGTTCCGAAGAAATAGTTGAGTCGGTTCCATTTAGGGTTCGCATATTGCCATACGGTTCTCTTAGGACTTTTTTTTCTCTTCTGTACTCACATAAACTCCATCTTCCAAATAACTTTTACATGACATAATTAATTGCCTTATACGAGTAATAAGGATGTTTGGCTCATACTGTATTACTTACGCTTTTAAAATTGACCAAATTTTGTGGTTTGGTTGCCAATTAAAAATCAAATCAAAAACAACCAATCAAGCGTACCAAAAATACCCTTGCTGTTATTGCAAACCATAAGGATGTGTTACGGAAATTCCTTATCAGACACGACATTCAACGAAACGTATCTCACCAATTTAATGTATGCAAATGCTGCGTATATTAGCGCTTATGAATGCAAACTATTTCTATTAAATTTTAATGACACGTCCTGAGTATTTCAGTAAGTGATACGGTTTACCTAGCATTTTGTGAGGCAAACCCCTAATTGCCACAGGTACATTGTAATTTATGCGATTAGAGATTACTGTTTCTCCATTAAAATGCACGTCTTGCAATGTTATGTACCTAAATTAATTCCTCCGAATAGGTCATCTCAAATGTGTTGCCAGGGGTAGCTATGTACCTACATAGAGCTTAGTGGTGAAGGTAAAACAATTACTTAGTTCTCAAGGTTCCTATAAATTTGCCTGGCAGGACTCTGCGCTATACACATATATGAGTGTACGTCGTCATGCAGTTGAAGTATTTTTCGCTGTTGCATTAATATGATAAATGGAGCTAGTTTCCCATCGGGGTGTTGTGTGCCCTACGTGGCAATAACTCAAAGGTCCTAGCTCCAACTCATACGGTATTTAAACATTTTTCTTTGTCTGATTTATATCGCCCAAACACAAAAGCCACCGATAACGTAATTAAGTTAAAACGGAGGGATATACATAAATGGCTTTTACAACATTGACTTTTTTTTAATGTTTGCTGGTGGTTTTTCTGTTCACTTTTTACTTGTGTGTTTATTTCATTTTTTTTTTTTTGGCCAAAAAGTTTAAAAAGAGGATAACAATTTACACTCACAAATATCCCAAAGGAAATCTAATGGACGAACATAAATCAAATCCCTTTGACAATCGCACATTCGATTGGAAGAATTATTTATTTTTTTGGGATGGTTTTTTGCGTTATTTGAATGGTAAGCTTTTTTCAACTTTTTGTTTTGTTTGTTCGGGGTTCAAATTGTAGGTAGGTAGAATAAGGAAGAGACACAACTTAAGGATTCATATGTCATGTCTGTTTGGTCCTTTGCAAGGGTTACGATGCGGAACTTATAATGTGGTGTTGGGCAAATGTGAAAACTGCTACACAATAGATTTTTTAATATACATAATGTATGTATGTAGCTTCTGGCCGACATTTTTCTATGACACAATGAATAACTGAGTGTGTGACATATTTTGACATTTAATTTATAGTTACACGATATGGGTGGACATATATGTATGTACTAAGTGTGGATGTGTTTTGTCAAAAGGAAGAAATTAGGTGTGTCTCTGAAGATAACCAACGAGTAAACATAGTTTTGGGAGTATAGCAATTTTTGAGGACATAAAGCACAAAGACAGTCTAGTGTTTGGGTTAAAGCATGATACTTTACAATCTGCTAGTTTCAAAGAGGTTAACTTAATTTTAAGCACTTTTTCACTCGTATCGTAGAAAGGCTATTTTCTTTAATAAATTGCCTCTGAACAAACTAGGTCAATAACAAAGATGATAAATAAAATAAAGAATTTACTTCTTTTTTTGACCGTTCGTATAACAAACTAAGGAATCACAACTTTTTTGATAGATGTTGATGTCAATGAAAAACTGCATTCGTCCATCCAATGCATAAAAAAGGCAATGCTTCCTCACCCTCAAGCTATAGCACTACGTTCTATTGCACTTACGTTCCTTCTTTCCAAAGTTATGGAATGCTAATCAATTTTCAGCTTAAGAAATATCTCGAAGAACGAAAGATTTGTAAGGACCAGCAGTACGGACTTCGTAGCATAAAGTCCACTGGTGATGTGAGGCTATATCTCACCGAACAGTGGCACAAATCTTTACATTGTCTTGGTGAAAGTAAGAATATTGCAGATAGAATCTACTGTCAAGCTCTCTTATCGAAAATACATGCCTTCGGTTTCGACGACTCCCTTCTTCGATAGATTAGGAATTACCTACCTTGCAAACTGTTAAATACAGTCAAAGGGCTCAGCCAATTTTCTTTAAATTCTTATATTTCACCCACTCTTTTTTTTATTTTTTAAGATAAAAATTATAAAATTTTTTTTCGAAATTTTATAAATATTTTTTTTCTCATAAGCTTTCACAAAATTTTATTTTAGGTAATGGTTGGAAAAATTTTTCCAAAAAATAGTAATTTTTGGTAGCCCCCTGGAACCAATTTTTTTTGTTTGATTTATTCAAAAACGGTACAACCGATTTTGACCATTTTTTTAGGCTAAACGTCTCCAAAATTTTGAATATTATTGTATATGAAAATTTTCAAACAAACTTCAAAAATCAAAATTTGTTTTTCAAAACTCAATATTTCGAAAACCCCATGCTCGATTTTTTTTAAATTGATAAATAAAAGTACCTTAATATAGTCTACAAGATGTGTGAAAAACAATAGTTTTCGAAAATCGTATTTTTCTTGAAAACGGTTGCGAGAATTTTGATGACATTTATTTTTTTCTTTCGTTTGGTTTTTACGATCTACAATGTACTGTACTTACCATGGAAGCATTTATTTTTAAATTTTGAATTTCTCATTATCTGCATAACAGATCTAAATGATTTTTTTTTATGCAGAAGATTCTAAAAAGGTTGAAAATTATTGCTTAAGGCTTAAAAAAATCTGTGTTTGGATTTTGGAAAAAAAAAATTCACAATTTTCTTGGAAAATTCGACATTTGAAAAAAAAACAGGTCAATATATTTTTTGGAAATTTAAATTTTATTTGTATAGTTAAAACAACTTATAGTTGTCTACCAAAAATTTCTTTAAATAAAAAATCTTAAGAAAACACGACTGCAACTGCAACTATTTACAATTTGCACTCTTGTATTCATTTGTTTTGCTCGACAAATCTCATGCCGATGGCATTCTGTTCTTAGCGCCAACTGCTAAAGGAGTTGTTTACGCCATTTAAAAAATTAATTTTATGGTTATAAATATTTTTTTTAATAACATTCACTTTTAAAATCTTAAGTCTATTACATAAGAGCAAGTTCATGCGATCCAGTTGTACATTCAATTTTTTTAAGGTATGTTAACGAGTATAATATTTATATGTTTGTCACTTTCCATCTCTCTTTGTCAGCGCAAACATACTTTTTCTTCCAACTGTTATTCGTATCTTACTTCATTATTTAGGACTTAGATGGTTGATGCCTTACATCACTAAGTAGATACCTCTTATTGGTAACAATAAACTGCTAAAGATAAGCAGTTGGAGAAATAGCCTACAATCAAAAGGGAAGTTTAATAGTCCAAAAGCAGTGTTTTTCAACCCATAGATAACAACAGCCATTTTCGTCATGGAACAAATGATGTGTCATTCAAACTTTTTCTACCACCCGCCATTCAATTCAATTCCATTGTATTTTTTTTTTTTGTATCCAAAAACAAAAATGTCACAGACATTCACAATATTTATAACGTTACAAGGTACAATCCTTAAGGATTGTAGAGTAATATCTTTCCGGTATGATTTCGTTTCCGACATAACTATGTTTTGTTCTTGAAGACAAATTAGTTACACAATTAAAATTCTGTGACCCAGACGTGGAGTCAGAGAGTGAGGTTGTTGTACTAAAGAGAAGGATTTTCTAAAGGATGTTTATATATAAGAAGGAGCAGAATCTAGAGAGATTTAATTAAGTAGAATTTATCCAGGGATGAAGTTGAGGGACATTTATTTGGTTGAGTGAGAGAAGTTTTTTTCCTGCAAGTAGCCTTATCTACATTCCATTAGTCTGGTAAGGAGACTTATTTCCCTTTTAGGAAATAACCAATCGATTTTCAGTCTGTATTTGTTTTAAATTAAATCTAAAGCACCTCCATTATCAATTGACTACTCCTTAAGGTGTCTTTGAAACATTTTTGATCGGTAGTCCGCTCATGGACATATATATTTGACATCATATCTTTTCCAACAAATATTTTTGACATCGTAATTTTTCGTTTATTTTAAAAAGAGAAGCTTTTCTTTTGTGAAATTCACCTTGCAACTTAGTGTGGGTGCAATAGTTGATTTAAAAAGAAACAAAATTGAGACCTGAGCTCGCACAATTGACAACCATGTCATGAAAGTGATGAAAGGCAAGGTATGAGAAAGGATAAGTACACAGGAAGTGCCTTGTATAATAACATGTATTTGTATACTTTAGTGTATGAATCAGACACAACTTTCATCTTACGTTCCATTTACATTCCAATCGTCACTTTTGACACATTACTGAAGATTGTAGTTAGATCACTCGTTATAATAAAGTAATACAGAACAGACAAGCCGCTTTCTGTTTATTACATGGCTCAATCGGCTTATTAATTTAACAAAAATAAAATGCACGACTGGATCGCGGAAATTTGCTATAAAGTAAAAGACTAAGAATTTTACAAATTAAAGTTTATTAGGGAAAACTGTTCTTAAGAAAGAAATTAATTTTTTAAACTCTTTTACTAGTGAGGGATACAAACAGAATGTCATGTGATATCTTAAGGAAATATGTAGTACTTATGCTAGAAAAAAATGTGTGAGTCCTTGTAGCGATTTCTTAAAAAAATAAGCTTTTATATACAACATTTTTAAAACATTTTCAACAAAAAAAACTATTTAAATTAAATTTCAAAAAAAAAAAAATACATAAATATAGACCCCTTTTTGAGAAATCTTTTCAAAAAAAAGATTTTTTTAATTTGAAAAATACTTTTTTGTTTTGAAATTAGCTGTTTTTATTGAATAAGAATTTTTGTCTGTTATCTTTAATTGTCAAAGTTTAAAAAATGTAGATCGTGATTTTCGAAATATTGAGTTTCGAAAAAAAATTAATTTCTTTGTTAATAAAAATAAAAAAAAATTGAATTAACATATCAAAAATTTTGGGGAGCCTTGTCATACAAAAAATTATCAAAATCGGTTGTATCGTTCCCCAAACTAAAAATAACCATTTTTTCGAATTTTTTTCAAGCATTAATCGGCCTTAACTTAATAAATGAATTTTTAAAAATCTTTGGAACAGTTTTTGGGAAAAACAATATTTTATAAAATATAGAAAAATCATTCTTATGGCAGGAACCGTTATTTTTGGTTCCTATAAAAAATAAATTTCTAGCCTGGGTCACATGAACTTGCTCCTATGTAATAGACTAAGAATTTCAAAAACTAATGTTATTAGAGAAAAACTGTTCATAAGCATAAAATAAAATTTTTAAATGACTAAAACAACTTCTTTAGTAGTTGGAGGTAAAAAAAGATGCCATGTGATTCAAGCGAATATAGGTTTATGCAAGACAAAATTATAAGTCTTTGTAGTGGTTTCTTAAAAAAAATAAGCTTTTATATAGAAAATTTTGAAAACATTTTTAAGAAAAAATTTTGGTACGCCAATTTAAAGTTTTTATTATTGTTCGAATAAAAATTAAATTTACAAAAAAATATTCAGCCGTTTTCAAAAAAATAATTTTTTTTTGCAAAATTGAAAAAAAAAAATATTTTTCTTAAAGTTTTGAAATGCAATGTTTTTTAAGCTTTTGAGAAGCTTCTCTCTAAAAAAATTCATTAAAATCTGTTTTGCCGATAGTGAGAAATTCAAGATTTAAAAAAAAATCGTTTTAGGGTAGGTACAGTAAGTAATATCTTGTTTTCAAAATTGTTTTTATTAAATTAGAGATCTTAAAAATTAATCAAAAGAAAAAAAATTAGGCAAAATTCTCGGAACCGTTTTTGAGAAAATACAATTTTCGAAATCCATTTTTTAACATTTGTATCTAGGGTACGGTTATTTTTAGGTTAAATAATTTGTTTTTTCTTTTATCTCATAGTTTATATTAAAAAACTTTTATTTATCAAGTTTTAAAAAAATCGAGCATGGGGTTTTCGAAATATTCAGTATTCAAACAAAATTTTTGAATTTTTTTTTAAAAATCCAAAAAATTTTTTTTGAAAATTTGAATAAACAATAATATTGCATATAAAAAAAATTATCAAAATAGGTGGTATCGTTTTCGAGAAAATCAAAAATGAAAAAAAAATGGTTCCAAGGCGGGTACCAAAAATACTCATTTTTTGGAAAAATTTTGTCTACCATTACCTAAACTTAACTAAATGATTTTTTTCATTTTTTTTAAATCTGTGGGACAGATCTTGAGAAAAAATTTCGAAAAAAATCCGTATGGAGGGTACCGTTATTTTTAGTCTTAAAAAAAAAGAAAAAAACGTGTGGGAGGAAAAAATCAAAACCTTTATCAACCAAGTTTGAAGAAAATCGGCCAAGCCGTTTAGGCTGTAGTCGAGCCGATAGACAGACAGACAGACACACCGACAGAATTGCGAGACCCACTTTTTTGGTCTTCTCTATCATCGTAATGTCAGCTTTGATCGAAATCTCGAGTTCGATTTTTTTACGAATGCATAACTCGCCATATAGTACTTATATTTTAGCCGCAAGTAAAAACTATAAAGTTGAGTTTCGTAGTTCTGTTTGTCTGTTCACTTAAGACTCAAGAAACTGGTTCGATTTTAAATTTTAAAAAAATGTATTTTTCCGCCAGCAGTTTTTTTATTTTTGTAGGATCCAAAACCAAATCTCATAACGAAATTCCCGTATAACAGTTTTTAACTTTCGCTTTTCTAACAAAACGGAACAATGTAGCTATTTTGATCAATATTTTAGGCGGAAGTTCTTAAGAAGAAAAAAATTGTTAGAAACTCAATATTTTAAAAATCGCATGTTCTATTTTTTTTTGAAATTATCACCTAGTGAATTTTTAAAATTACATAAGATTCTAGGAAAATAAATAAGATAAAAAAAATTTTAGCAAGCGGTACCTAACTTCATAGAAATGTTAAAAACCAATATGAAGAATTTTATTATTTTTTTTCAAATGCATTGAGCTTTGTACAGTATTATTAAAATAGGCATAAAATTAAAAAAAATACATTTGTTATTTTCTTGGAAAATTCCATTAGTTAAAAACGGGCTAATGTTTTTTCAATTTTCAATTTATTTCTCTACATTATACGAACTTACGGTTGGCGAACCAAAGTATATAAACAAAAAAAAACCGCTTCGATGTATGCGTCACCATTATGGAGTTGAAGTCGCATAAACTTTCAATTGAATTTGCATCACATTACTTGATTCCATAAATTCAAAGTATTGGCATAGCTTTTTTTATACAGAAGTTCTTAAAAGTTTGAAAAATAATTCATATCAAAACATTAAAAAAATATAATTTTTTGGGTTTTAAAAAAAAATACAAATTTTGTTTTTTTAAATTCGATATTTCAAAAAACGAGTCAATGATTTCTTCTTCTTCTTCCTTTGCTTCGGCGCTGTTATGATCTCGATGTCGAGGGGATCATAGCTCTCCCACGTATCTGCTTCACACTAGTGATCCGCCTGTGGGGTTCGCCGGGTTGACCTCAGAAATCGGCGGCAAGCCTCCCGGTTTTGTATTGTTCCATTTCTGAGGCCAACTGAATGCTGGTGTTTTTGCATTTGTTTGTACCAGGAGTGTTTAGGCCTACCTTTCTTTTTATTCCGAATTGGAACGTTGTATGATATTGCCTTTTTGACGGGGTTCTCAGGATCTCTCCTTTGGACATGGCAATACCAACTGAGTCGGTCGTGTTCAATTTTTTGGGAAATGGTATTCTTAACATGAAGGCTTCCTCGGATCTTCGTACTTCTAATTCGATCAAGCTTTGTAACTCCTGCTGTCATACGAAGCATCTTCATCTCAGCTGCCGTTAGCTTACTCTCATACTTTTTGTACATTGTCCAACATTGTGAACCGTATGTGAGTGCTGGACGCACAACTGAAGTGTAGAGCTTTCCTTTCAGCTTAGGGGGCATTTTTCGGTCACAGAAGATAGCAGAATTTTCCCGCCACTTCATCCACCCTACGCTTACGCGATGATTGATATCGTCATCACAAGTAGCTTCGTTATTTATCATAGATCCCAGATATTTAAACTTTTCACACTTGGGAAGCACTACTCCATTCAAATAAATGTCTGGAATAGGCCTGTGTGGATCAGAAAATGGGCAGCATAGGTATTCTGTCTTTTTCGCGCATATGCGGTACCCACTTCCTTCTAGAACATCCACCCATACGTCAAGTGCTCGTTGTAGGGATATCGGGTATTCACTTATGATGGCTCCATCGTCAGCAAAGAATAACTGATGCACTTTTGGATCCGTCACTTTGCCTTCAAGCAGGTAATCAAGAACTGTAATAAAGAGCAGGGGACTCAAGACACTTCCCTGGTGTACACCTACGGTGATTTCGAATTCTTCGGTGTCAATGATTTAACTTAATAAATCACATGACATTCTATTTTGAGCCCCTACTTCTAAAGGATTTATCTTACGTTAATAATATTAATTTTTAAGATTCCAAGTCTCTTAAGTTGTGCATTTTATTTCTTTGAAAATACGATTTTATTTTTTTTAGTTTATATTATTTTGAGCTCAAAATTAGTTTTCTAGTTGTTATCGATTGAGGAAGGAATTCAATATTGTTTTTTATTTGCCAATTTGTGATGTGCTTTTTGCTTTCTAGCCAAGTCGGTCGGTCTAGTCCTGAAGAAAACACGAAACTTCAAAGCGAAAGTTCTTCAGACCTTTCAACAAAATCTTTATTGAAAAAAGCTCTTATATCTATATAACACATAATATTCTGTCACTAGTATTTCAATTAGTTCTGGCAATCGAATAACTCCCGGGTATCAACTCTTCTGGATTCTAGTTTTGTTGCCTCGTATTGGTTATACTGGCTGCTGACGATTCGGATTTTGATTTAAAATTCTGGTACTTGATTTCGGGTAATCTGGCTTCTTGTAATTCGATTTTAGAAATTGGTCATATTATTCTGATGTCGGGCTTATGACAGGATGGGATAGTACTACGCTCTTGGCGTCACTCAGAACAGCGGGCTAAACCGCTCTGGTACATCAGCAGTTACTTCGATAAACAGAATTTGAAACAAAAAAATCGAACTCGAGATTTTGATCAAAGTTGACATAACGATGATAGAGGGCACGGGAAAAATGCAGGTCCCGCAATTCTGTCTGTAAGTCTGTACCTTCATCTAAGCCTTAAGCCGCTGAAGTGATTTTTTTTCAAACTTGGTTTTAAGGTTCTTTGGGAAGAAGGGAAATTGAAATTTCTGTAGCTCCAAAACTTACGGTACCTGTCATATAATGTACATCCATTATGCAAAATCATATTTATTTAGAAAACTACTCTTACGATTTTGAAAAAAAAAAAAAAATTAGGTGTGATATTATAGTCATGGACTACATTTTGGTCCAAAAATTTCCAAGAAAGAATATTACCAACCTTATCTCTCATATGTAGAATCCCATTTTTAATTAACGACTCTAACGATGTTGACCAAAATTTTTATACAGAAACTCCTTTGTATTTGAAATAATGTTGTGTATACAAATTTTAGAATACTTATTTTTGGATAAAAAAAAAATCAAATTGTGTATACGATTACAGTATTTCAATAGCTCCTGTTGATATGAAAAAGTAGTCATCCTTAGCCGTCAGTCATATGAATGAATAACTAAAAAAAAATTAAATATAGAAGTATTCATACGTGGAATTTTTTCAGCGTCTTATTGCACGCAAGAAGGTGTAGTATGAGAAAGCTGCTCGTAAAACCTGAAACATAATTTGAAACATATTCGGAATGCAATTTCCATGAATTAAAAAACAAATCTTACCATAATCACAGAATGAAATGAAAAATCAAAAAATGTATATCCAGTTAAGCGTTTAGGATTTCTATGCAAGGACATTAGTATTTGCAAATCCTTCATCAGAAGAAAATTTTCTTTGCCATTTGTAGATCTATTAATAACATCTTCCCAATTCGATAAATAATATATCGAACTCATTCTTTCTGTCTATATAATGAAAAGGTTAAAAGCTAAACACAAATTATTGAACGCAAGGACCCAACCGTTTGTATCAGCGTCGATCCCAATGTTCCGAATAAAATCAATTCTGATATCTGAGCAACTATCCAAAAAATATAACCGATTTTTTGTACTGATGGGATTCCACGCTAGCAGGAAAGAATTGTATAAATTTTATCAAAAAATACATTAGCAATAAATAATCAAAATCCTACCGCAGAAACTTGCACCGCTAGAACACATAACAAAACTGCACTAAAACCAACCATCACGAATATACGGAAGTTGTAAACTGTATTCAAAAGTACAGAAAACCTGTCCAAGTTGCAATTTCTCTCGTTCATTTCAAAAAGTTTCTTCCGGAATTCCCGAGCTAAATCAGATTTGGGAACTTTCAAGAGCAATGTCCTGCTGCATTGCTGAATATCTTCCTGAAGGATGGTGTATCTTGCATTCAAATGCAATATGAAATTTGCCAATAGAAATGCTTCAGCAATCATAAAAAGCGTCACAGCTAATCCCGTCCAATAGACATACACCAGTGTTAGACCGTACAATACAGGTGGATTTAAATCATAAGGAATGCTCATTTTGTAGGGAAAAGACCTTTTATCTTGTCCGGATTGCAGAAGGGGTAACATTTGAAAGGATATCATTGCTAAAATGTAGACGTACGAGTATGCCTTTGCTGGGATTAGTCCTCGCTGAATTTGTTTCCATGTTACTGGATTAGTCTCTCTGAAAGATATAAAAGTATGTAACCAACATTATTAATTTAGTACATTAAATTTCAATTTCATCCTAAAATCATACTTCATTCATTTTTATTGCATACCTTTTGATTTAACTTTTGTAACCAATATTATTAATTTAGTACATTAAATTTCAATTTCATCCTAAAATCATACTTCATTCATTTTTATTGCATACCTTTTAATTTAACTTTCATTCAATACTAAATTCAGTACTACGTACTTTATACTAACTTGTTATTAATTGTTCATTTAATATTTTTACAACTCACATTCTGTTAATACAAAATTGGTTATGAGTACTAGTATGAAATTCATGTAAATTATCTAAAAAGTTACCAAGTGGTTAATATCAATAAAGATTTTTATTTTATAAAACTAGAAACTTATAATTTTTATTTGTGGAAGAATCGGAACTGTTGAAATTGTTTTTTTTTAGTTAGCTCAGGAGTTCCTCCAGGCAACTAAAAAGTGTATTTTATTCCATCGATATTTTTGCTGGTACTTGGTACATGTTAGCTAGGAGTATCCTCCAGGCAGCATTACCCTTCCACGTCAAGAAAAAACATCTTCTTCTCACAAATTGGCGCACCAACTACAGGGCAAGAACTACGACACGAAAAAATGCCAAGAACAAATAAATCGAAGTCTGCGAATCCTGCTGTCGAGGATGAAGAGGAAGTTCTTCAAATATCTCAACTTCAATTACAAAATCTCATGCGAAGAAACATAAGTTTATCCGAATGCTCCGAAAGGTTCCATGGTGAAACAGATGGCCAAAAATTGGACAATTTTCTTCAGGCAGTTGAGATTTTTAAGAAAATTAAAAATATATCCGACGACGATGCTTTAATAGAGCTACCATTGCTTTTTAGAGATTTCGCAATAAGGTGGTGGAAAGGAGTGAAGGATGAAGCCACAACTTGGAAACGGGCAATTGATCTAATGAAAAAACAATTCGCTCCCAATAGAAAAGCTCACATCATCTTCCAACAGATATTCGACACCAAGCAGAAAAGAGGCGAGGGTGCTGACATTTTCATTAGTGAAAAAAGAGCACTAGTTGCAGAGCTTCCATATGCAAAATTCGCTGAAGAAATTGCTCTAGACATGATCTATTCGCTTTTGTTGGAAACGATTAGGAAAGATGTGCGAAGAGAGCAATTTTCGAGCTTTGAAGAATTAATAACGCTATGTAGAGACTGGGAACAGCTCTCAATCAATACAAGGCCACATCTTATGGAAACACAAATTGCAAAGCAAAAAGTAAGATGCAATCATTGCAATTATAGAGGGCATAAAACTGAAAACTGTCGAAAGCTACAAAAGAAATCAACTGAAGCACAGGCAGTAAAAACAGTCCCAAAAACGGAAGAAAAACCCCAAATAGTTTGTTTTGGCTGTGGCACCACTGGATATTATAGAAGCAACTGTCCAAATTGCCGTAAGCCATCTCCCAGTCAATCATACAACCAGATCCAACATTTCAAGGTTGCGTCAAAAGGAGGCATACCAACGATACCCTTCTCGTTAAAAGGTAAGGAAATGCTCGCCTACATTGACACTGGTGCCTTGACTACCATCGCAGGCAATGATTTATACATGTACCTAAAGAAAACTGGTCATAAGTTCCATAGAGTGAGTGCAAACATCACGCTTGCAGATGGCCTCGAAACGCAAACAGACATGTTATCTACAACGTGTAGAATAATAATTGGGAATCGGTCAAAAGCCATTAATGTTAGCGTATTGCCAGCAAGAAGGAATGCCATAACGTTAATAGGAATCGATTTTCTTGAAAGAGCTGGAATAGTTTTGAATTTAGCACAGCGAACATGGTGTTTTATTGACAACCAAAATGTTACGTTTGAATATTATGACCACGTCGAAAGTGAAATTCAAACACCAAGAAGCGATATCTCAACACCAGTCTCTTTATTGAATACAGAGGACAACAGAGTCGAGCCTATTTTTCCTCTTGGCAATACGCCAAAACAAGTTTTAAATATGTCCATAGACGAAAATACTGATGAAGACCCTACATTTGTATCTTCAAATAAGTCTGGTAGAGAAGAATTATACGACATTTTCCGGAATGCGCTTCCTCTACATGTCCAAAGTCCAAAGGACGACTCAGATTTTGAAAATGTATTTTTGAGAACAAGACGATTAGACCCGGAAAGTAGATATGAAACTCTTTTCAAGCCACCACACAGGATACATCTCAACACCATTGAACTTCGCATTGAAGAAGGACGTCACCTGTCACAGGAACATCGCACAATGCTTGATTCA
This sequence comes from Philhelius festivus, assembly GCA_963931855.1. NCBI lineage: Eukaryota > Metazoa > Arthropoda > Insecta > Diptera > Syrphidae > Philhelius > Philhelius festivus. The sequence goes on along the minus strand of OZ007557.1, from coordinate 76,241,317 downwards.
ATCTTGAAGGTGCATGAGAAAATTTTCTCCTGGGAAGATGGAGTGCATGCAAAAGGAGTAGAACATTACATCGACACCGGAAAGCATCCACCAACCGCATCACCTCCGTACAGACTTTCACCAACTCGAAAAGACCAGTTGAAGTCGGAAGTACAGAAAATGCTTCTACAAGGAATAATTGAACCATGCGATTCTCCATGGGCATCACCAGTAGTTATGGTACCTAAGAAGACGGGAGATATAAGAGTTTGCGTGGATTATCGACAACTTAATGCTATTACAACACCAGATCGATACCCCCTGCCTAGAATTGATGACCTACTGCATGACGCAAAAGCAACGCCATACATGAGTACGCTTGATTTGCAATCAGGATATTGGCAAATAGCTGTCGCTGATGTAGACAAAAACAAAACAGCATTTATAACGCCATTTGGAACATTTCGATTCAACCGAATGAGTTTCGGACTTCGTAATGCACCTGCTACGTTTCAACGTCTTTTGGATCGAATAAAGGCTGGTTTAGGGGAAATGCGTATATTCGCATATCTGGATGACATTATCGTTTGCTCGCCAACTTTTAATGGCCACATAGATGATCTTAAAAAATTATTCCACAGACTAAATGAATACGGCCTCAAAGTTCACCGAGATAAAAGTCGATTCTGCTGTGAAGAAATCAAGTATTTGGGTCACTTACTTACAAAGAATGGCATTAAAACTGACCCCGAGAAAACCTCAGCAATAGGCAGTATGAATCCACCAAGAAATGCGAAAGAAATTTTAACATTTTTACAAACTTGCTCTTGGTACCGAAGATTTATTCCTAAATTCTCTGATGTTGGAAAACCATTGAGTCATTTACTAAAGAAAAATGTGCCATACAAATGGACGAACGAACAACAACAAGCTTTCGACACTCTAAAGCAGTTGTTAGTCACAGCACCTATTTTGCAGCAAGCCGATGAGAAAAAGCCATTTTTATTAAAAACTGATGCTAGCAATTATGCCATCGGAGCAGTTTTGGTCCAGGGGGAGGGTGCCGAAGAACACCCCATTGAATACGCCAGCCGATTGTTAACATCAGCCGAAAGAAACTACGCCACAACAGAACGTGAAGCATTGGCAATTGTTTGGGCAGTAAACAAATTCAGAGGCTATTTTGAAGGATCAGAAATAACTCTATTGACCGATCATCAACCTCTCAAATGGCTAATGTCACTTAAGTCACCAACTGGTAGACTCGCCAGATGGGCTATGCAGTTGCAATCGTACGATCTCAAAATAAATTATATAAAAGGGAAAACCAACGTTGTAGCCGACACTTTGTCTCGCCTCCCTTCACAGTCATGCGAATTATGTTACATGCAAATTGATATTCCTACACATCGTCCTTCAGAAATAAGAAATGGTCAACTTGGCGACCCAAAGCTAAAAACCATCATCAATGCCTTCGAAGACAGCAGTGGTACGGAAGCAGAACAATATGCTATTCAAGGTTACATCATGAATAATGGAATCTTATACAAATATGTCAACAATAATGAAGAGGCAGCACTGGTTATTCCGGACTGCGAAAAAGAAACCATTTTACTTGCTCTCCACAAAGCGCCAACAGCTGGACATTATGGAATCGAGAAAACCAAAGCCAGAATCCTGCCGCATTTTTATTGGGATGGTATCAACACATATATTACCGATTTTGTCAAGAAATGTACCGAATGCCAAAAGTACAAACCTTCGAATCAGAAACCTGTTGGATTGTACCAGTCAACGCCACTAAACCAGCGTTTCGAAGTGATCTCAGTGGACTTATTTGGACCTCTACCTCCTAGTAATGAATACCGTTGGATTTTTGTAGTAGAAGATACCACAAGCAGATGGGTAGAATTATTTCCACTTAAGGAAGCCACTGCTGAGAGCTGCGCAACCATCCTTCTTAACGAAATTTTTCTTCGCTTTGGTATAGCACGACGAATAATAAGTGATAATGGACCTCAGTTTATCTCAACAATCATGCAACATCTTACTTCCTGTCTTGGCATTGAACAAAGATTGACTCCTGTATACCATCCACAGCCAAATGTAGTAGAACGCAAAAATCGTGATTTAAAAACACAGTTGGCCATACTAGTGGGTACAGAACATTCCACATGGAGTACCAGACTACCTTCAATCCGTTTTTCAATAAACACTGCCGTATGCCAAACAACAGGACAAACTGCAGCCTATCTTAAATTCGAAAGGGAATTAAGGACCCCAGTACATGTCACGCATGATCTTAGCACAATATTGGACAATGAAAACTTTATATCAGAAATCACTCCTCATTTAAAACAGCTGGCTAACGTTTTGGAAGACTCTCGTCAACTTGAGAAGAAAATTAAAGAGCGACAACTAACATATGCAAATGCAAAACGAAAATTATCACCTGCCTATACTTTAGGAGATGCAGTATTAGTAACAACACACGTTCTTAGCAGCGCTAGTAAGGGTATCACATCTAAATTTGTACCAAAAAGAGACGGACCTTACATTATTGTTCAGAAGATTGGAGACACAACATTTCAAGTAGCACATCCAGATCAACTAGACGTACCTTTGGGAACATACCATGTTTCGTCGTTAACGCCTTACAACTCCAATGCCGATGTTATTAACTCGAAACCCCACTATCCAATCAGAAGAAGAGGACGTCCAAGGCAAAATACAGACTCAACAATTCCTCAATCATCTGGCATCTCGCCGAGGCGTACTCGAAGCCAGAGGGGGAGACTGTAACCAACATTATTAATTTAGTACATTAAATTTCAATTTCATCCTAAAATCATACTTCATTCATTTTTATTGCATACCTTTTGATTTAACTTTTGTAACCAATATTATTAATTTAGTACATTAAATTTCAATTTCATCCTAAAATCATACTTCATTCATTTTTATTGCATACCTTTTAATTTAACTTTCATTCAATACTAAATTCAGTACTACGTACTTTATACTAACTTGTTATTAATTGTTCATTTAATATTTTTACAACTCACATTCTGTTAATACAAAATTGGTTATGAGTACTAGTATGAAATTCATGTAAATTATCTAAAAAGTTACCAAGTGGTTAATATCAATAAAGATTTTTATTTTATAAAACTAGAAACTTATAATTTTTATTTGTGGAAGAATCGGAACTGTTGAAATTGTTTTTTTTTAGTTAGCTCAGGAGTTCCTCCAGGTAACTAAAAAGTGTATTTTATTCCATCGATATTTTTGCTGGTACTTGGTACATGTTAGCTAGGAGTATCCTCCAGGCAGCATTACCCTTCCACGTCAAGAAAAAACATCTTCTTCTCACAAGTATTTAAATAGCGATGGCACTCACATGCGTCCCAAATATTATTAAAATTTTTATACAAATTTAGAAAATATGCGCTTTTTCTTCTTTTTAGAATTGTTTGTGGACCGGAACAGAAATATTCCAGTTCAACTGAAACAATCACGCTTCTTCTTTTCTTGATAGTAAACTGTCAAGTTCACTGTCAAATTTAACCGCATCAAAAACGGTGCTATTGAAGTAAAGTTTTGATATAATTTCACGTCACTATTGACACTTCTTACAAAGTAACGAGAATTCTCATAGTCATAACCGACAGCATTTCACTGGAGAAACGGAAGACACAGTTTTTCAATTGTTGAAGAACGCTTATATTTATGATCTCGAACTGATTTTCGCTTGAACGAACGGTTCTTAGTCTCAAAACTAATTAATCCAAAATTTTGAAGAATTTGCGTTTTTTAAAACTAAAAAAATATTCATTAAGTAGGTTACTTACTCATCTATGTAAACTGTCAGAAAAAACTCCTTGAGAAACTTTTTAAATGTATTTTTAGTAGCCGCCATATTGAATATTCTTAGCATGCACTGGTTCAAAAGAACACACGTCGCTAATGCTTCAATACTTAAATTGATATCATTGAAGTTATCGATAATAAAACAAATCTGTCCCACATTAGAAAGTTGGCACATTAAAAATCCCAGTGATACCGTTGCGTAGCCAAAAAATTGCACCAATGGTGTTGGATTATCTCTTAACGGCCAAGTTATGTTGATATAAAATATTTTGATCTGCCATGGCAGAGGAACTTGTTGGCCATTTGGTAGTAAAGGCTTGTAGTACATTTTAACGGGTACAATGTCGAATTGAAAATGACAGTATTTGATTACTGACTTAATTTAAATATCAAAAATATCCTATGGAAATACTTTTTTGTTTGAAAACTTTTCGATTTAAAAAATGTTTTAATATAGTATTTTAATATGCTTCTTCTTCAACCGAAATACAGGGTGGTTATAAAAAATGTCATTTTTAAATTAAGTAAACCAGAAAAAGAAAGCTAAGTTACTTGAATGTTAAAAAGAAATTTGAATACAAATTTAAAATTTTGAAAAAAACTTTCATCTTCAGGAGCAACTGGAGCTGCGTTTAAGTGGACTACTAACAAAATAAACGGATAGATTTGCCACGTCGAATCTACATCTATAAAGTGATTCGTTAAAAATACCGAAAATAGAGTTTCCAAAGTTTGAGGAAAATTCCCTAAAATGGTATCAGTTTTACGATCGAATCAAACCAATGATTCTTGGACAACCTACATACCTACGAGTATATCACTGGCTTTACTGGCTTAAATACTATATTTTTTTTTGCGTGTCAATCTGACAGACGAAGGTTTGTCCTCGATTTAAGGATTCCGGCCACGAAGGTGCCTGGAAGACACTGACACTGACTGATATGACAGCAAAAGGCTTCTTTTGTCTGGATAGTTGGAAAAACTGTTAAATCAACAACCAGCATCAGGAACTGTGGCTACATGACATCAACTATTCTTAGTTTATTCTTACCAAGCGCATGACTGGGACCTCATAGTTGTTCAACTGATTCAAAAAAAGAAGGACAAGGACAACCGAACGCTGTTTAAGCAATCATAAATTGAATCCCTGTTTCAAATGTTCGAAACTGTTAACTATCCATATTGAAAAAGAAAACCAACAACGATCCTAACAATTAAATCTTAGGCTGCGCGTGTAGTGGTGCAACAGAGCTATGCGATTCGAGAAGCGACTCGAGATGCAAAAATTTGATGCGACATAATGCGCACACTAAAATCGATTTTGTGCAATTGTGTTGTTATATAAATATAAGAATAAATGTTTATATTTTTCTCGCACGCAATCGTTTCTCGTAGCGCATCGCTTTGTCGCACCATTGTACGCGCAGCCTAAGGGCTGCGTAATGCGCAGCTCACTTAATCATAAAATACTTAATTCAAAGGAATTTTTGTCTCTTTCAGGTGGCGATCGTGAGAGATATATTCAACATTTTGGACAGATTCTGTATTTGGTCAGGCCATTTAACATAATAATATTATTATAGTATAAAAATATGTCTTCCTTAATTATTGGTCAACAGCAGCAAGTAGCTCAAGGGAAGGAAGGCTTATGAAATAACTTTTACTCTCTTCCTAGAAATGACCAGCAACAGCTGCAACGAGGTCAAAAGGGGGCGGTCAATCGTTCCCATAGCAGTTCCATTGCAACATACTTACAAATAAAATTTTGGGTTGGATATAACACATTACGCAGTTATGGTCCTGCTGTAAGTAAAGGTCATCCATAACGATAGAAGAGACGAGGATTTCTTATATTACCGAAATTAGTGTTGAAAAAGATGGAATTGTACAAAGTCATGCAGTCAACAGACCCTGAAAGTAATCGATCAATGAAAATAATGTCGCTTATTGCTCTTCGTTCTTAGAGTGAATTCAAGTTGATTAACAGAATTCGGTCTTGACACGGGGTAAAATAAGAGGGTTATTCCAAGACAGACCACGAAGTGCGAAACGTAGGAAACGACGTTGAATGCTCTCGATTCTGGATATATGAGTTTGTTGATAATGGGACCATACTTGACAGGCGTATTCAAGAAGCGGCCGAACGGGTCACGTAGGGGTCAGAGAATTCTTTGGACCAACGTTTAGCAAAGCCTAGTGTAGAGTTTGCTTTGAGTATAATCTCGGCAATATGTGTGAGAAAGGTGAGTTCTCTATCACATAAAACACCAAGGTTCGAATTGACTCAGCGGTGGATATGGGCTGATAATGTAGAAGGTATCGACGGGGTGTGGATGAGATGCGTTTTTGTGAAAAAGTTATTGATTGACATTTGGAAATATTTAGTTCTAAACAATTTTTGAGGCACCAGACAGAGAAATTGTTGAGATCAAGTTGTGGGAGAGTGGCATCATGTGTGCAAGAAATGGTATCGTCGGCGTAGAGTGAGATATGATAATGTTTAATGACCATTTCAATATCGTTAATAGTAAGAATAAAGAGGAGAGGTCCTAAGTGGAACCTCGGAGGAAGCTAAGAAATCATCAGAGAAGGAATATCTGAATCGAACTTAGTAGTGACGGGTGTTTAGGTGAGAAGAAATCCATCTTAAGAAGATAGGTTCAAGACCAAAGGTGGACAGTTTCAATAGAATAAGCTTATGTGAGATTTTTTCAAAAACCTTACTGAAATTGGTTGAGACAACATCGACTTTCTTTCCTTTCCTTTCTACTAATGCTGGTACATTATACCTACTCCAAATTGGTCCAACAATGCCGGAATGAATTTGCTAACCTCAATATTAACCACAATATCACTCCTATCTAGGTTTCGGGTTATTGTGGCATTGGTGGGAATGAGCGGGCGGATGAGCTGGCCAGGCAAAGATCAGCCTTTTATAACTTACTTGTAGAAAGAGTCAACATTCCACTCGGAGTTACGAAGTGCAAAATTTCCTCAATATTTTTTTTTTCCAAATCAAACCATAAGTGGAGCAGTTCAACTTACTGCATTTTATCTAGAAAGATTTGGCCCACTTATAATAAATACCGAAAATTTGATCTAATATGCAGACCCAGGGCAGACATTTCTAGAATCTTAGCTACCTGTAGTGGAGAGTAGTCAGTAAGAGATCATGCAGCGAAGCTAAGCATTCCTCATAACACTCACTGTCATAGCTGTGGAAACGGAAAGAGTCATCAATTTCCTCCGCAACTGCTCTGATCTGGCCAAATTTAGAGCACAATAATTTGGATGGGCATTTTTTGACGACATTTGATCTCTTTTCTCAACGCTAAATGGCTCTAGGACGAACTTCGGTAACTTCAGTGCCGTGCCCCTATTTGATTCCTTAGATCCCGTGCTAGCGGACTGAAGGCTTTGAAGGAGGGCCGGATGATCACTCAATCGGATTAGTTACTTCTTCAGCATCAGTCAATAAGCTGACTATTTCGGTAAAGTGTAGATGCCTTCGTATGCGAGTGGTGGTCCAGATGAGTAAGTGATTCAATTTCCCGACGATTGTGCAAAGTTAACACATAACAAAAGACATCAAAGCCCACTAGATTCTTTCTTTCTTATTTTTGAACTTATTACAAACTGGATGACTCCTTCAGAATGTCCCCAATTTCTCATATCAATTCCATCCACAAGTTCATACGAGTTATGGTATCAAAATGGCATACTTCAGCGCTAATTGGACCACAGGGCTAGACTGCCAGTGGTCGCCATTTCTACCTACTACCTACCTACCTTAAGTTCGTTGATGCCACGAATTTCAGTCAAAAAATAATCTGCCAATTTAGCTGGGCAATACTGACAAAACAATCGAACATAATACATCAAAAACTGATCTATAAAACTCATCCACCAGACCTTGCAATTGAGCCACATGCTCCTACGGGCCGAAGGGAGGGATGATTTCTCAAGTGGAGATAAAGGAAAGCATGACGTCTTTAAAAGGCGTTTACCTCTCCTTAATCAGGTGATTGTGTGACGACAGACATAACTGAGTTCAGTTTTTTGAGTCACCCTGTCAATATATCAGACACATGTTTTCAAATACACAAAAACAATTTATAACATCAATTATGGTTTTCGTCAATTGAGTGCCTAAAAGTGTCTACAAAAATAATAAAAACTTTTTCTTTTTCAATAAAACTTTTCTGAATATTTTTTATTTGTTCACATTTAATTGAGTGATTACAGCTTGTTACAAAACAAAGGAACATGAAACAAAACAAAACAAAACAAAAAAAGTAGTCACGCAATAAAAACAAAGTTTATCAAATTAAAAAGAAGAATTCCTAAATAAGGCTTTAAAAATTGTGTTTTTTGTTCTATTTTTAAGGAACTTTAGGATTGACACATTTTACTTTTGTGTATAATTATTATTTTTTATTTATTACTTCAATCTTATAAAAAAACATTTCTTATGAGAGTTGCCATTAAATATTCGTATATTATAGATATAATTTTTATAATGGGGTGCCATTTTAAACAACCTATTGCTGAAGGCTGATAATGTTACTAATCAACAATTTGCTAAACATTTACAGCCTTATTTGTTAGAATTCGCTAAACGGATGAATATCTCTATACTACATCAAATAATGTATAATCAAAAATAGAAATTACGACACTAACACATACCGGATGAAGAAGGATACGTGCGAGAGATAACCAACAAGTATATTTATCTGTTTAATTCCAAGCAATTTTGAATTTAATTTGTTTCTTAATATTTTAGTTTCAATAAATAAAAGCAAATTAAAGTTTGAGTTTCATTTAAAAAAAATGCTAGTAGACATTTTTGTTTTAATAATCCGAATATTTTACTGTGGTGTCAAAGTGACGATGACGATTTAATTCTAAAATGCCCTTATGTAGGCAAGGGTTGAGCTTATAATACCTCTATTCAACGTTGCATAAGTTTTTTTTAAATAATACTTTTATTTTTATGCACCGGCTATAATAAGTTTATAAAAATGGCTGTTAGTAATTTACCAGCTATTCGAAAATTGTAATTCTTTTTTTTTGTTTTGCTAAGTAGTGAAATTATACTTCCCTTTTATCAAAAACTGTGCATCTGTGCATATAAGGCAGTTCGTCGCAAATTCCACCTTGCCGGATAGTGTCATGACTCCCCCAATTCTTGAGCGCGTTAGTGATTCTATGGGACAAATTGCACTCGTACCGTGGCAATGGCAAGAGTCCTGAAATATCTCAACATTCATAAACCTGCTGGTCCGGATGGTATCCCCGCTATTATTCTGAAGAGGTGTTCTTCCACGCTAGCAAAACCCCTGCGTAAGCTTTTCCATCTGTCCTATTCTTCAGGGCTCGTTCCGAGTGGTTGGAAAACTGCATTTGTTCAGCCAATTCCCAAAAAAGGCGAATCTTCTTCTCCCTCTAATTATCGACCGATCGCACTAACGTCCCTTCTTTCCAAGGTCATGGAAACGCTGATTAATTATCAGCTTTAAGAAATATCTTGAGGAACGAAAGCTTCTTAATGACCGGCAGTATGGCTTTCGTAGCAATAGGTCCACAGGTGAATTGATGGTTTATCTAACCGAAAAGTGGAAAAAATCTTTACATTGTTTCGGAGAAAGTAAGATTATTGCACTTGATATTTCAAAGGCATTTGATAAAGTCTGACATCTTGCTCTTTTATCGAAAATGCGTGCTTTAGGTATCGACGAATCTCTACTTCTTTGGATTAGAAATTTTCTTTCGAACCGTTCAATAAAAGTTGTACTAGACCGATTCAAGTGTCCCAAGGCTCCGTGTTGTCCCCGACTCTCTTCCTCATTTTTATAAGTGATCTCCTGTCTGCAAATTCTAATCCAATTAATTGTTTCGCTGACCATAGTACTCTCAGCTTTTCATATTCGTTTTCAGACCCACATCCTTCTCCATCAGATGTTGAACTGCAACGACAAAATATGATAAGTTCATTAAACCACGACCTAAACAGCATTGTACAATGGGGAATAAGAAACCGCGTGGAATTTAATGCTTCGAAAACCCAATTCTGTCTCGTATCGTTAAAGCGTGATATACCCCCCCTTGCCACTATCTATGAGGAGCACTTGCATCAACGAAACTGAACATCTCGATTTTCTCGGTATGGGCATCACGAACCACCTCTTGTGGAACGATCACATACGCGATGTTGCCAAAAATGCCGCAAGATGTTTGGGTTTTCTGAGACGGTGCAAGAAATTTTTCTCTCCTTCTGATCTAGCTACAATCTATAAAACCTATGTAGCATTACTTCCTCAAAAAAAAAAAAACACTTTTTATTCTGTTTGATTTTATTTGTCTATAGCTTTAAGATTTTGTGTGTATGACGACCGGCCAACTCTCAGTGCAATCTAACAGCTAACACTGAGTTCACTGACTAATAGTTTACTGGATTTTAAAAAAAGAGGGACGATCATTGTCTTTTGTTCTTTGTTCGTTCTATGTACTACTGTCCCGTTGGCTCATTCGTTGCATGTTCGTTATGAACTTTCGTGTGTTTGTTCGTTCTTGCCCGTTCTCCTTCTGTATCTGTTGCGTAAGTGTTAGTACGTCATTGCTCGGTCTTAGGGGTCCTGTGTTAGTCGTACATTCCTGTCTGCTTCTCATCCCACACCTATATACATCCAAAACTTGAGTATAACTCGCATCTATGGGCTGGTGCTCCAGTAACTTATTTAAGTCTCTTGGACTTGGACAGTATTCAAAGAAGAGCTTTTAAAATGATTGGTGATAATAACATCATTGACTCATTTACGTCACTCGAACATCGTCGTAGTTTCTTGCCTCAGCCTTTTTTAGCGTTACTTTAACGGACTATGCTCTAGTGTCTAGTAAAATAGCCAGCTGCATTCCTCCCCTTAAACAATTTAACCGTAATACTCGCACTTCTAGGAATGCCCATCAGTTTACAAAAGTGACAACCTACAATTTATTTTATGTCTTTATTTGTGACAACCTTTTTCGAAATGTTTTTTTTTACTATTTTCCTCATTGTCACCTGGAACCTTTCATCTATTGCTCCTATAAGATTAATTGTTGTACATAGACATATCTTTTGGGTCCCAATAGGAAGTTAACTTACCAGTCCCAGCCTGATGGATATTTCTCCCAAACAAGTGTAATGTAATAGTACTTGAAATTCTTGTGAAATCGGAAGCCCATGGCCCGTAATACGGTCTTGGATGTCTTGTTAAACCTATACCTGTAGTAAAATTTTCCCTTGTCCAGCTCTTCAAAATGATAAAATATTGCTTTTTGCTTCCACAAGGCTGAGTCTTCAAATATTGTATATCAAAACCTTCGTCTTTCGTGTTACAAATAAAATTGCCAAGCAATTTTTTTTCGGGGAAAATGACAGATTGAAGGATTTAGCAGCAAGTTGCTATAAGTTAAAGTGGCTCGTTTGTGATTTTAACTTTGTTAAATGTTAACAGATAGTAAGATGCTAAAATCTTTGAAATAAGAAAAATTTTCTTTTTAACTTAGAAACTTTTTAAAATTGCTTTTGCATTTTACTAAATCGTTTAAAATTTTGCCCTTATAAGCTTGATTATTTAAATTCTTTTTTTTTCGCAAATTCAATTCAAACGACTTAAACGATTTGAAGTATCATTTAAATGGGTATCTGAGTTTCAGAATAACACTTTATATGTTACCTTTCTTAAATTCAAAATTTTTTTGAGTGAAGTTTTAAATAATTCTGTTTCTTTTTAGTTGCAATATACATTATAGCAACCTTATGGCATGTTGTGCATTCGTAAAAAAAATCGAACTCGAAGCCGTGGCGCGATGGATGTGTGCTCGCCTGTGAACCTCATGATCACAGGTTCGATCCCTGCCGTCGTCTATGTCGTTTTAATTCCATTAAAAACCTTCTAAAATTGTCATCAATGGGTTGCTGGTTTACTCATTACATGTTGTTCAGGCATAACACTAACAACATGTAATTGAGTTAAACATAATGCCCAACAAGGATGAACACGAATAAAATAATGTGAATTATAAGCGACATAGAAATAAGACACGGCATTCTCCGCTTTAGTTCAGCCGCCATCCCTGGAGATAAAATATCTGAGACAACAACCTTCAGTCTCAGAACATCGTGCCACACATCTTTCCTATTCTTCTTTCTCTTCCTTAACTTCACGCCCGCGCTGTGTTCAAACATTTAAAGGGTAATCATAATCTCTTGAGCGCGTGTAGATTATAAAAAAAAAAAAATCAGACTTGATGATGAGAAGATGAAAAAAAAGTAGGTCTAGCAATTCTATCTGTTTGTCTGTCTTTGACTACAATCCAAATGTCTCGGCAGATTTTCTTTAATTTTGGTAGTTACCATTTTTATATTTAGTCTTATTTAAGTCTAAAAATAATGAAACCCGCCATACAATTTTCGAAATTGCATAAAATATTTTTTTTTCTTGAATATTGTCACACAGATTTATGAAAAAAATGAAAAACTTTTATTAAGCTAAGGTTATTAATAGAATTTTTTATTTTGTTATCGGTTTTCTCAAGAACGGTGCAACAAAGTTTGATCAATTTAGCATGCCAAAGCTCCTTATAAGTTTGAAAATTTTTGTATTCAAATTTTCACTTGGAATTATCAGGGCAAGGATTTTTATGTTAAGACTTTTTTTTCATTTTCAATTTTTTTTTTTCATTATCTTTCTTAGCGCATAAAAATCCTTGCGCTGGTAATTATTCTTTTATTATTGAAAAAAAAGTTCAAATTTTGTTTTTGGAAACATGCAATTTTTTGTTACCCACTACAAATATTAAAAAATGGTTTTCCAAAACCGTATTTTTCTCGAAAACGGCACCTGGAATTTTAATAGAAATTTTCCTTCACTTAATTTCTACAATCTATAATTTGCTTAAAAATTATTAAATAATATCAAAACTTAAAAAAAAAACTGATTTTGGATTTTGAAAAAAAAAAAAAATTTTAATTTGTAAAGACTTAGAATTTCAAAAATAAATGTTCTTAGAGAATAACTGTAAATAAGCATAATTTTCATTTTTTTTAAATGGCTAAGAAAACTTCTTTAGTAGTTTGAGCTAAAAACAGGATGCCATGTGATTAAAGCAAATACTAGTTTATGCAAGAACAAAAAGTATAAGTCGTTGTAGTGGTTTCTTAAAAAAATAAGCCCTTATATACAAAAAATTATTTTTTTTTTTAAAATTCAAAAAATATTTTTTTTTAAGTTGTGAAAAAAACAAACTTTTTTAAACGTTTTAAAAGCTTCTCTATAAATAATTTCATTAAAATCCGTTATGCCGATAGTGAGAAATTCAAATTTTGAAAAAATGGTTCTATGGTATAGGTAAAGTCAGTAGAATCTCAAATTCAATTTTGTTTTTATTAAACTATAGATCGGATCGTCAGTTTTAATCGAAAGAAAAAAAAAATTATCAAAATTCTAGGTACCATTTTCAAAAGAATAGGATTTTCGAAAACTATTTCTTAACATTTATATTATTTACGATTATATTTAGGTAAAATAAATTTTTTTTTTCTCACATCTTGTTGATTGTATTAAGAAACTTTAATTTCTCAAGCTTAAAAAAAAATGAGCATTTGGTTTTCGAAATATTGAGCTTTAAAATTTGAACGCACAATAATATTCAAACTTTTCGGGAGCTTAAGCATTAAAAAAAAGTTATCAAAATCGGTTGTACCGTTTTTGAGAAAATCAAGAACAAACAAAATGGTTCCAAGCGGGGTACCATTAATAACCATTTTTTCGGAAAAAAAATATCAACCATTACCTAGCTTTAACTAAATAAAATTTTGTGAACAATTCTAAAAAAAATCTGTCGAAGAGTTTAAAAAACAAAAAAAAGATTAATAAAATTTCGAATAAAATTCGTTATTTTTGGTCATAAAAAAAAAAAAGTGTGAAAGTTTTCACAAAGGTTTAAAAAAAATCGGCTGATCCTTGTAGACTGTAGTCGAATAGACAGGCAGACAGAATTGCGAGAATTACCTTTTTCGCATTCTTTATCATCGTTATGTCAACTTTAATCAAAATCTCGAAATCTATTTTTTTACGAATGCATAACTTGCCTTAAGGCACCTTTAAGTCACAAGTAAAAAGGGGTCAGTATTTTTCTTGAAAATTAAATTATTATTTGTATAATAAGAAAATCTTAAAGTTGGTGATCATATTTTTCTTAAATGTCTTGAAATATTTATATTTTTCTTCAACCTCTACGATGATTTATAATTTTTGTACTTGCATAAATTAATTTTTGCTTGAAAAATCTCATGTCGGTGGTTTTCTGTTATTAGCCATTTGAAAAAAAATTATTTTATTGTTATGGATTCTAAGTCTATTACATAAGAGCAAGTTTGTGCGATCCAGTCGTGCATTAAATTTTTTTTAAGGTAGATATTTTTACGAGTATAATATTTATATGTTTGTCACTTTTCATCTTTCTTTATCCTTGCAAACATACATTTCCTTCTTCCAGTTATTCGAATCTTACTTCATTATTTAGGACTTAGAAGATTGATGCCTTACATTACTAAATACCTCTTATTGGTAACAATAAACTGCTTAAGATAAGCAGTTGGAGAAATAGCCTACAATCAAAAGGGAAGTTTAATAGGCCAAAAGCAGTGTTTTTCAACCCATAGATAACAACAGCCATTTTCGTCATGGAACAAATGATGTGTCATTCAAACTTTTTCTACCACTCGCCATTGAATTCCATTGTATTTTTTTTGTATCCAAAAACAAAAATGTCACAGACATTCACAATATAACGTTCCAAGATAGAGTAATATCTTTCCGGTATGAGTTCGTTTCCGGCATAACTATGTTTTGTTCTTGAAGACAAAATAGTTACACAATTAAAATTCTGTGACCCTGACGTGGAGTCAGAGAGTGAGGTTGTTGTACTAAAGAGAATGATTTTCTAAAGGATGTTTATGTATTGTATAAGAAGGAGCAGAATCCTAAGAGATTTAATTAAGTAGAATTTTCCCAGGGATGAAGTTGAGGGACATTTATTTGGTTGAGTGAGAGAAGTTTTTTCCCTGAAAATAGCCTTATCTACATTTCATTAGTCTGGTTAGGAGACTTATTTTCCTTTTAGGAAATAACCAATCTATTTTTAGTCCGTATTTGTTTTAAATTAAATATGAAGAACCTCCATTATCAATTGACTACTCCTTAAGGTGTCTTTGAAACATTTTTGATCGGTAGTCCGCTCATGGACATATGTATATATTTGATATCATATCTTTTCTAACAAATATTTTTGTCATTTTAATTTTTCGTTTATTTTAAAAATAGAAGCTTTTCTTTTGTGAAATTCACCTTGCAAATTAGTGTGGGTGCACTAGTTGATTTAAAAAGAAACAAAATTGAAAGCTGAGCTCGCACAATTGACAACCATGTCATGAAAGTGATGAAAGACAAGGTATGAGAAATGATAAGTACACAGGAAGTGCCTTGTATAATAACATGTATTTGTATACTTTAGTGTATGAATCAGACACAACTTTCATCTTACGTTCCATTTACATTCCAATCGTCACTTTTGACATATTACTGAAGATTGTAGATCACTCGTTGTAATAAAGTCTTACAGAACAGACAAGCCGCTTTCTGTTTATTACATGGCTTAATGGCTTAATCGGCTTATTAATTTAACAAAAATAAAATGTACGACTGGCTCGCAGGAATTTGATCTAAAGGAAAAGACTAAGAATTTTACAAATTAAAGTTATTAGTGAAAACTGTTCATAAGCAAGAAATTAATTTTTTAAACTCTTTTACTAGTGAGGGATACAAACAGAATGTCATGTGATATCTTAAGGAAATATGTAGTACTTATGCTAGAAAAAAATATGTGAGTCCTTGTAGCGATTTCTTAAAAAAATAAGCTTTTATATACAACATTTTTAAAACATTTTCAAAAAAAAAAACTATTTAAATTAAATTTCAAAAAAATTATAGACCCTTTTATAAGATACCGAATTTCCAAAAAAAGATAATTTTTTTTAATTTCAAAAAATACTTTTTTTTTTAAGTTTTGAAATTAACTATGTATTTTTATTGAATAAGAACTTTTGTCCAACATTTTTAATTGTCAAAGTATAAAAAATGTAGATCGTGATTTTCGAAATATGTATTGAGTTTTGAAAAAAAAAAATTAATTTCTTTGTAAATAAAAAAAAATATTAAAAATTAGAATTAACATATCAAAAATTTTGGGGAGGCTTGTCTAACAAGAAATTATCAAAATTGGTTGTAGGTATCGTTCCCCAAACATTACATTACAAAGCATTACTTAGGCTTAACTTAATGAATGAATTTTTAAAAATCTTTGGAACAGTTTTTGGAAAAACAATATTTTATAAAATATATAAAAATTATTCGTATGGCAGGTACTGTTATTTTTGGTTTCTTTTTTAGAAAAAGAAAAGAAGTATGGGGGAAATATTTAAAAACGATATCTATACCAAATTTAACGAAAACCGGCCGAAACTTTTAGGCTGTAGTCGAACAGACAGTTAGACAAACATACAGAATGGTAAGACCGTGTTCTTTATCATCGTAATGTCAGCTTCGATCGAAATCTCGAGTTCAATTTTTTTTTTACGAATGCATAACTTGCCAAATAGTACTAGGGTTTCCAAATTTTTCTTACACCTCAGCGGCTGGCTAAAATAATGAAAATCCCGGGATTTCAACATATTGCCTTTAGATCGAAATAAATACATTTTTTTATTAATTACTAAATAAATGACTTTTTTGTCATTTTCAAATATTTATCTTTTGGCAATTTTATTGACAGATGTCAGTTTGCAAAAATATATTCTTCGTTAAGTTGGGTTTGTTTGATTGAAATTTTAAAGCAATTTCTTAATCTTGAGATTTAATCACAATGCAGCGATTGTTCCTTATCAATGAAAGATATTTAGGTACATTAGGCATTATTTTTCGAGTTTGACTTCCAACCTTGGAAAAAAAACTTCCCCGGGGGGACAGATGAAATTATGTCTGAAATCCGGGTAAACCGGGACGTCTGGCAATGCTATTAGTACCTACATACATATTTAAGTCGCAAGTAAAGACTATAAAATTGAGTTTCGTAGTTTTGTTCGTCTGTTCGCTTAAGGCAAAAGAAGCTGGTTCAATTTTAAATTAAAAAAAAGAAGTTTTATTATTCTTGTAGGATCGAAAACCAAATCTCATTCCCGTATAACTGTTTTTTCCTTTATATTTTATAAAAAAGCGGAACTATGTATTTTGATCAATATTTTATGCGGAAGGTCTTAAGAAGTTGAAGTTTAAAAAAAAAAAGTTAAGTTCTAACTCAATTTTTTAAAATTCACACGAAATATCATAAATAAACTTTCAATTGAATTTGCATCACATTACTTGATTCCATAAATTCAAAGCTATTGGCATAGCTTTTTTTATACAGAAGTTCTTAAAAGTTTCAAAATTAATGTAAATTTTAATTAATATAAAAAAAATATGATTTTTTGGGTTTTTGAAAAAAAATTCAAATTTTTTTTTTGAAAATTCAAAAATTCAAAAAACGAGTAAATGATTTAACTTAATGAATCACATGACATTCTATTTGAAGGCCCTACTTCTAAAGGAGTAATCTTACCTTAGAACCCCCCTCTATCACTTATCTTCTCTATCGATCAAAAAATTAGAACTATTGAATCGGAAAACACCTCTCATTTCAACTTTCGTAAGGCCAATTTTAATCAACTCAATCTACTTCTGAATAAAATTAATTTCAGCCTCTTTCTCAACAAAAACAAACTGCCATTGACATTGCTCTTTCCTTTTTTCTTACATCTATTTTCGAATGTCTTATCGAATGTGTTCCTTACACAGTTTAAAAAAGTTTTGTGTCATCACCTCCTTGGTATACAAAGGAGTTACGTACTCTTCGCGATATTAGAAACAAATTGTGGAAAACTTATCTGAAGTTCCAGACGACTCTAAATTATGCTAATTACCTACAAACATCAGCCAACTTCTCTATCCTTTGCGACTCACTGTACTATAAATATCTCGAAAAAATGCAATCCAGCCTTATATCCCAACCTAAGTGGTTCTATCAATTTATTAATGTTAAAAAAAAATCCGACGGCCTTCCCACCACATTTAGTTTTCCCAACAAAATATCTTCCGACTCTCAAGTGATTGCTAACCTATTTGCTTCTTTTTTCTGCGAATCTTATAGCATCGGTCAAAATCATCCCAATTTTGAGTATCACAGATTTCTCGACCTTAGTTCGCATACCACTCTCCAGTCCATTGACATAAGCCCTCAAAGTGTCGCTGAGAAGATCACTTCTTTGAAAGGTGACTTTTCTCCTGGTCCTGATGGTATCCCAGCAATTTTTCTCATAAAATGTGTTAAAATTCTTTACCTACCCATTATTCTCCTTCGTCTTTCGCTTGCTCAAGCAGTTTTCCCCACGATTTGGAAAAGCTCCTTTATTTTTCCAATCCATAAAAAAAGCAGTAAAAACGAAATTTCTAACTATCGTCCGATAGCCAAACTCTCCTCTATCCCTAAACTCTCTAAAAGTATCGTTTATGACGCTCTTTACTTTCACTGCAAGTCAATCGTCTCTCCACTACAGCATGGTTTGCTAAAAGGAAGGTCTGCAACGACGAACCTAACTCAGTTTGTCTCGACGACACTCTGCGCTTTGGAAAAAGGCCACGAAGTCGACGTTATTACAACCGACTTCAGTAAAGCATTCGATAAGATCAGCCACCAAATAATCTACATAAAATTAAAAGCGTTAGGTTTCCCACCATCATTTATCAAATAGGTTAAATCTTACTTAGAGAACCGGGTATATAACGTTGTTTTCAGATGTGCCGTGTCTAATCCCATCTTTGCCACCTCAGGTGTTCCTCAGGGCAGTCACCTTGGACCTCTTTTGTTTTTAATTGCCATTAATGATGTAAGTAATATTATAATGAACTCTCAGTTAATTATTTATGCAGAAGATATAAAAATTATGAAGGTAATCTCTTCTCCATTTAATTCCTCTTTTTTTCAGGAAGACTTAAATTCTTTTCAAACCTGGTGTGAAAAAAATTTCCTTGAGCTTAATGTGAATAAATGTGAATCAATGACTTTTTCTCGCAAACGTCAGCCCTCTCCCCCAAGAAGTTATCACTTTCACAATGCTCTCATACCTGTCGTCACCTCAATTCGTGATCTTGGGATTGTATGTGTTAAAGAGCTCAATTTTCGGTCTCATATTGATCAAATTATTGCAAAAGCAAATTCATACCTCGGTTTTATCAAGCACTGGTCTAAAGAATTTTCCAATCCCTATGTTACCAAGACTTTGTACATCACTTTCGTACGACCTATTCTTGAGTATGGCAGTCAGGTTTGGTCTCCTTATCAAATTTCCCAATCCCTCATAATTGAATCAGTGTAGCGAAGGTTCCTGCGCTTTGCCTTACGCAGATTCCCTTGGTCAGACCCTCTTATCTTGCCCCCCTACGAAAACCGTCTACTTTTGATTAGCCTGCCTACCCTTGTCAGGCGTCGCGAGATAGCAGATATACTTTTCATCCACCAACTTATTACCGGTACCATCGATTCTCCAAATCTCCTCGAATTGATTTCCATTAATACCAACCCACGTAACCTAAGATCTGTCCCCTTCTTTCGACTCCCTAACTCATCGCACCAACTATGGTCAGGTCATTTCAACCCTCTATCTAGAATGCTTCGCCTAGCGAACTGTGTACATAATGTCCTTGACTTCAACAAGAGCATATCGAGCCCTAACCGCCATTTTATCGTAAGCGACATTTTTTACAAAATCAAGTTAATTATGCGATTTGACAGCGAATGCTATTACGCATCTTTCCATATCATTTTTTTTTCAATACAACTTTTTAACAAAAAGTTACACAGAAAACAAAATTTACCGCTAAATATCGCAAATGACATAGTAGGTAGAGTGTTGTTGATATTTAATCAGCTTTGCTGAATTATCCAATTGATGCTGCTTTTGTATCGGCCACTGTAAGGAATAGTACATTTGTAGGAGAGTGAGTAGCTATCATGTTTGGATGCCGGGAGAGTTCATGTAAAATGATCAGTGGCTTACGCAGAGGGGGGCTTAAGGGGTTCAAGCCCCCCCAAGCAAAATTATATACTTTGCTAAGTTTTCATATGTATAACATCGAAGATTATTTTCTTTTATTATTTTTTCGTTTAAGTTTTATATTTGTTCAATTTTAGCTTTAACAATAGTCTTCAATTTTAATTTAAAGAAAAAATATAGGAAGGTATATATAATGTTATAAAATCTCTCAGTTTTTTTTTGGGCAAACAAAACTAAGATCAACTAATATTTTTTATATTTCAGAATGAAAATTTATTTAAAAATGCGTAGCAGGGCATAGTTCATAAGAACAAAAAGTCAATTATCATGTATGTAACATCATAAATGTTTAAACAATATTGGTGAAAGGGGTTATATAACATGCAAAGTTTTTAAAAGTAGTTTTATTTCAAACCGAAAGTGCAATACCAGAAACTGTTCTAGCGTCGCTTCCATTTTGCAATCGGAATTTGTATCCTCATTTAAGAAAACATTTGAAGTTCCTTGTGTGCTAGCAGTGACGTCTGCTGAGCCAGAACGTTCATTTTCAACTTTGAGACGGTTAAAAACGTGGCTGCCTGAGGGCCACAACAACTGAGACCAGGCTCAACGGATTAGCTCTGTTGAACATAAGTACACAAAGAAATCGAAGTTAAACCTGAAGATGTGTTGAATGCATTCCGAAATAAAAAAAAAGAAGAATGGATCTAATTTTTTTCACCAAATTATCATACTTAAATCTGTTTTTTCAAATCAAAAATATAAAAAAAATTACAAAGAAATAAATGAATAAAATTCATTTCATACTCGTAACTTATTCATACAAATATACATATAAGATGGTTGATAGTAAGAATGTCTTTCAATGTTTGATAGTTTTAGTGATACCTTGAAAAAAAATTTTTATTAATTTTTTTCACTCAGGTCAAACCGTATTTCTGCAGTAGCTAGTAATCAACATCTTGAATTTTATTATAAGACCAAGTTGAAAATATCCCAAGCAAAGTACCTTAATTTGAAAGGGCTTTGTGAAAAAAAAAACTATTCCTGAACGGTATCATGACGAGTATTTATCTTTGAGATTTACAGCCCGATTCTCCCCTTGTGAGGAGTCACAAGTCACAAGCTCTTGTGACTATTCCTTGTGAGGATTGTTGTGATTCGATAACATTTTGGTATTCTCCCCCTAATCGTCACAAGAAAACTCACAACGAAACTCACCACAACATGGTGAGATTTTTAAGCGTCATTATTTGAATAGCTGATTATTCAAAACGAAGAAATTACTTTATAAATGTATTGTTTTGGAGAGCGAATGGATCATTTGTATCTCTCAAAGTTTTTAAAAGCCCTGGGCGCTGCAAAGTTCTTGATACGATTAGTTTCTTAAAAAAATTTGTGTTTATGTAAAAATGGTACTTTTCATTTTCGTGGGAAAGATCAGCAATAATATTCACTAGAACAAAGTCCACTTCCATTTTCGTGTACTCACAATTATTGACAAATCTAGAAAATTTTCTTATGAAATATAATGAATAATAATGAAGAAACATTGAAAATTTATGAGTTGTGACCTGCTCTGAAGAAGATCACAGTTTCGATTGTTTTTGTGACTCTCACAAGTTGTGACTGAGCGGCAGAATTCGAAAAAGTCACAAAATCAATTTCACCTCTTCTTGTGACTTGTGAGTTGTGAGGCATCAGTGACTTTGGGGAGAATCGGGCTGTTAAACCTACGATCAAGGATGTCTTAAGTTAAACTGACGAAGAAAATAACAAAGACAACTAAATACTTAAATACCCTTGAGTTTTTCTTTAATTTTCTTTATTTTTAATTAAGAATATTTTTTATCGTAATTTTTTATTGATTTAAAAATAAAATTATAAATTCCACTAAAAATAAACAAATAATGTGAATTTTTCATTAAAATAGGATTTTTTTGTATTTTTTCAATTTTATCGTAAACGCCAAAATTGATTATGAGTTAATAATTAGTGAACACAAAAAGTATCGTTAACTCCAAAAACGTTAGAAATAACGTAAATTTGGCAAAATCAGTGTTCAGTTTGTAGTCACTTCATTGCATTTGCAAAAATATAACTGAATACTGAAAATAAGCTCGTTCGGATTTGTAATTCAGGAAGAAAACAAAAAAATGTATTTCCTGTAAAATTTAAATTCTGTCGCTTACGATAATTTGGCGGTTAGGGCTCGATATCATTCCTTCGTAAAGAACTACATATATGAAACCTATAATAATATTTAATATAATTAATATTTAATTCTAATTCAATTAAAATATGCATGATAATACAATAAAAAGAGATATTTACAATATAATATACTACCAAACTCTGGGATTATGGAAATAATGATAATACACTTTGCGGTATAAACAACCAGTAGCAAGTGTATAGCTATTTACGAAAAAATTCATGATTAAAAGCCGAGAAGATTGAAAGAAAAGAAATGCGCGATGTAAAACACACTACAAAGGAAAGTAAATGAGGCAAGGAATTTTTTGATTTTGAATGAAGCATGATGCTAGTGAAAAAATTACTAAAAAAATATTATAACGAAACACATGTTAAAACTTGGTTAAGAGACCACTCGAAGCAGAGTTTCCACCTCAGATCGTGAAAGTAGCCAGACTTTGAGTTTTTTTAAAAATTGATTTCTTTGCGATACCAGATTGGATATATCAGCTGGCAGTTTGTTGAAAATGAATGGGGCTATAGAAGTTATGAAACGTCGACAGTGCTCTTTATTAACTCTGGGGATGTCGACTACCAGGCAATTTCTTAAGGAATACACTCCATTCCTTCTATATTGAATATTACCACTTCTTATGAAAAATATTTTAAGAATTTTAAAGATATAGAAATAACGTAACGGAAGGATTTTTGCAAGCTGAAATAATGGTAGTGAAGGCTCATATTTATTTTTATGTAATAATAACCGAATTATTTTCTTTTGTACTGCAATTATTGGATTCAGGTTACTTATGTAAGCGCAGCCCCAACATGCAAGACCATATTCAAGTCGTGATTGAACCAATGCATAGTAGACTGCAGAGAGCAATCTTTGTGGAACAAACTTGCGCAGAAGACACATTTTATTCAAGGAAATATAAAGAATTCTTTTTAAGGACATAATATGCGATTTCCAGTTCAGTTTGTTATCTATTATTACTCCCAAGTATTTAAAATCTCTGACAAACTCAAAGGCAAAGCATTCATTTCTGCAGTTTACTTTGTCGCATCTAAGATGATGGGAGATAATGTTATCAATAGCAATATTTGGGTTGGATAGTGAAAAAAACATCGCTTTAGATTTCTTGCTAAGTAGCAGTTGATGATAGTTCAGCCAGATATTTATCAAGTTTAAATCATAACCGATTTGTTCACTTAGCGTTCTCAAATCATCATTTGCATATGAAAGTGCAAGATCGTCAGCATAACCAATTAGATGGCCCTTTAGTGGTAGGTTGAATACTGAGTTTATGTAAACGAGGAAGAGGATTGGTCCTAAAACCGATCCCTGTGGGACGCCAGTGTTTGGACAGCCCTCTTCATCACTTAAAAATCCATTTACTCTTACTCTTTGTTTTCGATTTATTAAATAGGACTTAAACCATTCAATTATATTCCCTCTAAAACCAGCATTTTCAAGTTTTTGTATCAGCAAATTATGTTCAACCAGATCAAAAGCCTTCGTTAGATCGAGAAATAGTGCTACCGTTTTCTTATTATTGTCTAGAGCATTATAAATATTGCCTAAAAAGGCCAAAATTGCGTCTTCAGTGCACTTGCCTTTCATAAAACCATATTGAAATTTATTAAAAAAATAATGTTTTTCTAAAAAATCAAGCATTTTAGATACAATGATTTTTTCAAAGATTTTAGAAAACACCGATAACAAGGATATAGGTCTATAATTATTTGGATCACTCGTATCCCCTTTTTTGAATATTGGTATAATTATAGAGGTTTTAAGGCAATCGGGAAATTGTCCGCATTGGAAGCTTTCATTAATGATGTACCGTAATGGATCAAGTATTGATTTTGCTATTTTTTTTATAACCGTATTACTAATACCATCTATACCACAAGAGTTCTTATTTTTCAAACTATTTATGATAGTTAAAAGTTCTATATTACTAACAGGCCCATAGAAAAAGGAACTTGGATTTGTTATGTCAAAAAGAATTCTTCTATTGCTGTCATTTAAATGTATATCAATGTCAGGCTTAACATTGTTGGCAACAGTGTTAAAGAAAACATTGATGCCGTTTCCTAGATCCTCATTGCTCTCGAGTATTATGTTATCAATTTTAAGGGACTTTAAAACGGGCTCATTTTGTTGCTTTCCTAATATATCATTTACGATACGCCATTGTTCTTTTGGATTGTACCGACTTTCTGAAAATTTGTTGCTATAATACTCTATTTTTTGTTTTTCTATGAGATCTCGAACATTAGTTTGAAGCTCTTTATAAGCCTGTTTAAATGGAAGTTGGTTAATCTTTTTTTTATTTTTTGCATAGAATTATTTTTTTTCATATATTTTTGAACAGATTTCATCAGTGATCCATGGCTTTATTTTATTAATTCTACTATTATGTTGAACACTTTTGCAACTGTCTATATATTTCTTAAGTTTTTTCAAAAACGCTGTAAATGCACTAGAAGGGCAGTCAGAATTGTAGACAGAAAGCCATCTCTCTGATGAAAGACACTCATTCAATTTGGCAAAATTTATTTTAGAGGTTACTTTTTTAAAAGCGGGTTGATTAGGAGTATCGTTAGCAGTAACCTTATTTAAAGGACCCTTAAATGCAAAGCCAGTAGCGTGGTGATCTGTAATACCTAGTTCCAGAATAAACGGGTAAAAATTGATAAGATCTGCGGACTTGAGAAAAATGTGGTCAATGCATGTTTTCGTCTTATCGGTTTCTCTTGTTGGTTGGTTTATAAGCGAACGAAACCCTAATGAGGACAGAAGGAGCATGTAATCATCACATTCCTTTGGAAGATTAAGTATATCTATGTTAATATCCCCCACCAAACAAATATTTGCACACTTAACAGAGCACAGTAGACGATCAAGTTCATCGAGAAAAGTATTACTATGAACAAACTGTAGTCGATATAAACAAACAAAAGTCACAGAGAAATTCTTACCAAGTTTTATTTTTAAGGCAACACAATCGGCACTTTCAAAGTCTGGAAAAGATGCCTCTTCCACAACAAGTTCATTTTTCACAAAAACAACCGTGCCTCCCGAAGGATACTTTTCATTACAATGAGGGTATATAGAATAGCCAGGCAAAGAATAATTAAGAACTTCGTTTTCAAAAACCCAGATTTCCGTTAAAATAATAATTTGAGGCACAGTAGTAAAACTATTTTCTAAGTGTACACAAAAGTTATCAAAATTTCTTCGCAAACTTCTTATATTTTGGTGCACAATTGTTACGTCTAAGTTAGAACTACAAAAACAAGAACCAACATATGTTTCATTTAAATCATTAATACAATTTGGATCACATAGGTCATTTAAGTTACTTAACATAATTTATCTGATTCTTTTGTTGTAAGATTTAAATTATAATTGTCTAAGATCTTCTAAACTCCTTATATATTTGACCTCAGATCCATTTGTTCGTCTCATCATAATTCGTCCACGTCGCACCCATAGGAATTCATAGTTAAACTCTTTTTTTGCTGTTTTAGCTTCCTTCAGAAGATATTTCACATCGCCAGGTAGCCAGTCGTTTATGTAAATATTCCCCTTAGCAGAATTCAAAATCAAATCTGCCTTGATTGGCTTTTTATTTGCATACCTTAATCCTTTAACCTTAATATCTTAATATTAACGTTTAAATTGTTATTATTATTAACGTTTAAATTGTTATTTTCATTGTTTATTTAAATGTTTTTCTTTTTATTTGTTTTTTCTGTCTATATATTTATTATATTCTTATTTTGTTATTCAAAATATTTTTACACTTTATTTTTCGCTTGAATTAAGTTAAATAAATAAATAAAAATCTTTCTTCTGAACATCTTTCCTCAAAATATCAATTTTTAAAATTTCAAGTCTCTTAATCATAAGAGCAAGTTCGTGCTACTCAGTTGTGCATTTTATTTCTTTGAAAATGAGATTTTTTTTTTAGTTTATATTAGGTGTGTTTTATTCATTGCTGCATAGCCAGCGCAGCATTCAAGTGCGAATAAAACGTTCAAACTCACTCCATATGTCAGTTTCAATTTATATTTCAATGTTCCCCATTATTATAGAAAATATCAAAATCTGATGTCAAAACATATTTGTACATATGTTTAATTCTAAAATTTAATGCATAGCGCCATTTTCATTTCAATAATTTAAAGTTCTATCACCAGCACAACCGTCATTTTTTTACTGGCTTATTTTTCGCCAGCAATCAAATTGTTGTTGTTTGTCGAGGGAAATTTTGCTGCGCTAGCTATGCAGCAGTGAATAAAACACTACTATTGTTTTGAGCTCAAAATTAGTTTTTAAGTTCTTATCGATTGAGGAAGGAATTTAATATCGTTTTTTATAGTTGCCAATTTGTGATGTGCTTTTTGCTTTCTAGCCGAGGCTATTATGCTCATCGGTCTAGGCACGGTCGTCCTCAAGAAAACACGAATCTTCAGACGAAAAGGTCTTAAAACAAAATCTTTATTGAAAAAACTCTTATATTTACAACACACAATTTCTATCACTAGTATTTCAATTAATTCTGACAATCGAATGACTCCCGGGTATCAACTCTTCTGGATTCTAGTCTTGCTGCCTCGTATCGGTTATACTGGTTGCTGACAATTCGGATTTTGATTTTGATTTTGAAAAAGCAGTCATCCTTAGCCGTCAGTCATATGAATGAATAATTAAGAAAAAATTAAATATAGAAGTATTCATACGTGGAACTTTTTCAGCGTCTTATTGCACGCAAGAAGGTGTAGTATGAGAAAGCTGCTCGTAAAACCTGAAACATAATTGGAAACATATTCGGAATGCAATTTGCATGAATTAAAAAACAAATCTTACCATAATCACAGAATCAAATGAAATATCAAAAAATTTATATCCTGTTAAGCGTTTAGGATTTCTATGCAAGGACATTAGTATTTGTAAATCCTTCATCAGAAGAATATTTTCTTTGCTATTTGTAGATCTCATTCTGTCTGTCTATATAATGAAAAAGGTAAAAGCTAAGTAAATTATTGAATAAAAGGATCCAACCGTTTGTATCAGCGTCGATCCCAATGTTCCGAATAAAATCAATTCTGATATCTTACCAACTATCCAAAAAATATAACCAATTTTTTGTACTGACGGGATTCCACGCTAACAGGAAAGAATTGTATAAATTTTATCAAAAAATAAATTAGCAATAAATAATCAAAATCCTACCGCAGAAACTTGCACCGCTAGAACACATAACAAAACTGCACTAAAACCAACCATCACGAATATACGGAAGTTGTAAACTGTATTCAAAAGTACAGAAAACCTGTCCAAGTTGCAATTTCTCTCGTTCATTTCAAAAAGTTTCTTCCGGAATTCCCGAGCTAAATGAGATTTGGGAACTTTCAAGAGCAATGTCCTGCTGCATTGCTGAATATCTTCCTGAAGGATGGTGTATCTTGCATTCAAATGCAATATGAAATTTGCCAATAGAAATGCTTCTGCAATCATAAAAAGCGTCACAGCTAATCCCGTCCAATAGACATACACCAGTGTCAGACCGTAAAATAAAGGTGGATTCAAATCATAGGGAAGGCTCATTTTGTAGGGAAAAGACCTTTCATCTTGTCCGGATTGCAGAAGGGGTAACATTTGGAAGGATATCATTGCTAAAATGTAGACGTACGAGTATGCCTTTGCTGGGATCAGTCCTCGATGAATTTGTTTCCATGTTACTGGATTGGTCTCTCTGAAAGATATAAAAGTATTTAAATGGCGATGGCACACATATGCGTTTCAAACATTATTAATATTTTGATACAAATTAAGAAAATTCGATCGTTTTCTTCTCTTTAGAATTGTTTGCTGATCCGAAACAGGAAACTTAAACACTCACGCTTCTTCTACTTTTAAGCTTAAACTGTCAAAGTATATAATCTCGACTAAAACAAGTTTACTGTCAAATGTAACCACGATTAAAAACACATTGATATTGATTTGATCTAGTTTCCCGTCACTATTGACACTTCTTACAAAGTAACAAGAATTCTCATAACCGAAAGTATTTCACTGGAGAAATGGACGATACAGTTTTTCAATTGTTGCAGAACGCTTACATTTATGATCTCGAACTAATTTTCGCTTGAACGAACGGTTCTTAGTCTCAAAACTAATTAATCCAAAATTTTGAAGAATTTGTGTTTTTTAAAACTAAAAAAAATATTCATTAAGTAGGTTACTTACTCATCTATGTAAACTTTCAGATAAAACTCCTTGAGAAACTTTTTGAATGTAGTTTTAGTAGCCGCCATATTGAAAATTCTTAGCATGCACTCTTTCAAAAGAACACACGTTGCTAATGCTTCAATAGCTAAATTGATATCATTGAAGTTTTCGATAATAAAACAAATCTGTCCCCCGTAAGCAAGTAGGCACATTAAAAATCCCAGTGATACCGTTGCGTAGCCAAAAAATTGCACCAATGGTGTTGGATTATCTCTTAACGGCCAAGTTATGTGGATATAAAATATTTTGATCTGCCATGGCAGAGGAACTTGTTGGCCATTTGGTAGTAAAGGCTTGTAGTACATTTTAACGGGTACAATGTCGAATTGAAAATGACAGTATGTATTTGATTACTGACTTAATTTAAATATCAAAAATATCCTATGGAATACTTTTTTGTTTGAAAACTTTTCGATTTAAAAAATGTTCTACAGTATTTTAATATGCTTCTTCTTCAACCGAAATACAGGGTGGTAATAAAAAAGTTAAGTAAACTAGAAAAAGAAAGCTAAATTACTTGAATGTTGAAATGAAATTTAAATACAAATTTAAAATTTAAAAAAAACTTTCATTTTCAGAAGCAACTGGAGCTGCATTTAAGTGTACTACTTACAAGATAAACAGATAGTTTTGCCGCGTCGAATCTACATCTATAAAGTGATTCGTTCAAAATACCAAAAAACGAGTTACCAAAGTTTGAGGAAAATTCTCTAAAATGGTATCAGTCTTACGATCGAATCAAACCAATGATTCTTGAACAACCTACATACATATATCACTGGCTGAAATACTATATTTTGCGGCCACTGAGAGCAATTTCGAAGGTGCCTGGAAGACACTTATTGACTGATACGACACCAAAAGGCTGCTTTTGACTGCACAGTTGGAAAACCTGTTAAATCAACAACCAGCATCAGGAACTGCGGCCAGTCTTAGAACTTAGAAAACCAAGCGCATGACTAGGAACCCCATAGTTGTTCAACTGGTTTTAAAGAAGATGGACAATGAGATCCGAGCGCTGTGTGAACAATAATTGAATGACCCGATATGCAGTCCTCTACTCTCGGATCTACCAAAGTAAATTGAATTCCGGTTTCAAATGCTCAAAACTTTAACCTATAGCAATATTGAAAAATAAAAACCAACAACGATCGTAGCAATTAAATCTTAGGCTGTGCGTGCAGTGGTGCGACAAAGCTAATTGATTCGAGAAGCGACTCGAGGTCCAATAATTTGATGCGACATAGTGCGCACAGTAAAAGCGATTGTGTTGTTAATTGCTTGATAATTATTGCCACCACAATTATCCCAAAATTGCACCACACAACACAAGCACAAAATTTTCCACAAAATCGCTTGAAAAAGTGGTCAGAATAGTTTGCAAGCGATATGCTTGCGATAGGTATGTACAACACACGCATTTATATTATATTTTTCTCGCACGCAAACGATTTTCGTATCGCTTTGCTTTGCCGCACCATTGCACGTGCAGCCTAAGGGCTGCTCAATGTGCAGCTAAGATAATCATAAAATAGTTAATTGGAATCAGGTGGCGATCGTGAGAGATCTATTCAACATTTTGGACAGATTCTGTCATTGATCAGGCCATTTCCACTCGAAAGATGCCAACGATGAAATGGCAGGGTCGCAGGGATAATACTCTTTATTAACCACAATATCACTCTTATCTAGGTTTCGGGTTATTGTGGCATTAATGGGAATAAGCAGGCGAACGAGATGGCCAGGAAATGATCAGCCTTTCATAACTCACTTGCGGAAAGAGTCAACATTCCTCTCGGAGTTGTGAAGGGAGAAGGGAGAAGGGCAAATTTCCTCAATTTCTGTTTTCCGAATCAAACCGTAAGTAGAGCATTTTATCTAGAAAGATTTGGCCCACCTATAATAAATCCCAAGCATTTGATCCGATATGCAGAACCTGGCAAGACATTTCCAAAATCGTAGCTACCTGTAGTGGAGACTAATCAGTAAGAGATCATGCAGCGAAGCTAAGCATTCCTCATAACACTCACTCTGTCATAGCTGTGGAAACGGAAAGAGTCATCAATTTCCTCTGCAACTGTTCTGATCTGGCCAAATTTAGAGCACAATAATTTGGATGGGCATTTTTTGACGATATTCACGAACTCTTGGAAATGAAAATAAAAGACTTGATCTCTTTTCTCAACGCGACGAAATGGCTCTAGGAAGAACTTCGGTAACTTCTGTGCCGTACCCTCCATTTTATTCCTTAGATCAAGAGCTAGCGGACTGAAGGCTTTGACGGAAGTTTACGGTGCGGAGGACCGGATGATCACTCAATCGGATTAGTTACTGCTTCCAGCATCAGTTAATAAGCTGACTATTTCGGCAAAGTGTAGATGGCTTCGGATACGAGTGATGGTCTGGCTGAGTGAATGATCCAATTTCCGGACAGCAAACACATAATAAGAGACATCAAAACCTACTAGATCCTTTCATATTTTTGAAATAAATCCAAACTGGATAACTCTGTGAGAATGTCCACAATATCCCATATCAACTCCATCCACAGGTTCATACGAGTTATGGTATCAAAATGGCGCATCTCAGCGCTAATTGGGCTTACATGGCTAGACTGCCGGTAACCGCCATTTCTACCTACCTCACTGAGCGTAGTTGATACCATGAATTTCAGTCAAAATATAATCTTCACAGAAATGGGGGCCTATTGCACCATCTTACAAAATTGTGATTACAAGCATTTTTTTAACAAATTTGTAAAAAATCGAGTTTTTTTCATATGTAATTTTTTTAATCACAAATTTGTACTTGTAATTTGTAGTTGGTGCAATAGGCTCCTGTTAGTTAATTTACAAAAAAAATACGTCACCAATATTCAAATGTGTGTATGAAGTGATTTTTATTTTTTAATTTTATTCCTAATTGAAAAAGTTTTTTTTTTTATTTTTATGATTATATACATAATTATAACTGAGTTCAGTTTTTTGGATCACCCTGTCAATATATCAGACACATGTTTTCAAATACACGAGAACAATTTATAACATCAATTATGGTTTTCGTCAATTGAGTGCCTAAAAGTGTCTACAAAAATAATAAAAACTTTCTCTTTTTCAATAAAACTTTTCTGAATATTTTTTATTTGTTCACATTTAATTGAGTGATTACAACTTGTTACAAAACAAACGAACATGAAACAAAACAAAACAAAACAAAAAAAGCAGTCACGCAATAAAAACAAAGTTTATCAAATTAAAAAGAAGAATTCCTTTAAAAATGTTCTATTCTATTTGTTCTATTTTCAAGGAACTTTAGGATTGATAAATTTCACTTTTGTGTATAGTTATTATTTTGTATTTATTAGTTCAATCTTATAAAAAAACATTTCTTATGAGAGTTGCCATTAAATATTCGTATATTATAGATATAATTATTATAATGGGGTGCCATTTTAAACAACCTATTGCTGAAGGCTGATAATGTTACTAATCAACAATTTGCTAAACATTTACAGCCTTATTTGTTAGAATTCGCTAAACGGGTGAATATCTCTATACATCAAATAATGTATAATTAAAAATAGAAATTATGACACTAACACATACCGGATGAAGAAGGATATGTGCGAGAGATAACCAACAAGTATATTTATCTGTTTAGTTCCAAGCAATTTTGAATTTAATTTGTTTTTTAATATTTTAGTTTCAATAAATAAAAGCAAATTAAAGTTTGAGTTTCATTTAAAAAAAATGCTAGTAGACATTTTGGTTTTAATAATCCGAATATTTTACTGTGATTTCAAAGTGACGATGACGATTTAATTCTAAAATGTCCTTATGTAGGCAAGGGTTGAGCTTATAATACCTTTATTCAACGTTGCATGTGTTTTTTTTTAAATAATACTTTTAGTTTTATGCACCGGCTATAATGAGTTTATAAAAATGTCTGTTAGTAATTTACCAGCTATTCGAAAATTGTAATTCTTTTTTTTTAGTTTTGCTAAGTAGTGAAAATAAACTTCTCTTTTATCAAAAAACTGTGCATCTGTGCATATAAGGCAGTTCGTCGCAAATTCCACCTTGCCGGATAGTGTCATGACTCCCCCAATTCTTGAGCGCGTTAGTGATTCTATAGGACAAATCTTTTTTCGCACTCGTACCATGGCAAGAGTCCTGAAAGATCTCAACATTCATAAATCCGCTGGTCCGGATGGTATCCCCGCTATTATTCTGAAGAGGTGTTCTTCCATGCTAGCAAAACCCCTGCGTAAGCTTTTCCATCTGTCCTATTCTTCAGGGCTCGTTCCGAGTGGTTGGAAAACTGCATTTGTTCAGCCAATTCCCAAAAAAGGCGAATCTTCTTCTCCCTCTAATTATCGACCGATCGCACTAACGTCCCTTTTTTCCAAGGTCATGGAAACGCTGATTAATTATCAGCTTTAAGAAATATCTTGAGGAACGAAAGCTTCTTAATGACCGGCAGTATGGCTTTCGTAGCAATAGGTCCACAGGTGATTTGATGGTTTATCTAACCGAAAAGTGGAACAAATCTTTACATTGTTTCGGAGAAAGTAAGCTTATTGCACTTGATATTTCAAAGGCATTTGATAAAGTCTGGCATCTTGCTCTTTTATCGAAAATGCGTGCTTTCGGTATCGACGACTCCCTACTTCTTTGGATTAGAAATTTTCTTTCGAACCGTTCAATACAAGTTGTACAAGACGGATTCAAGTCTGAAACCCAAAATTTAAATGCTGGTGTGTCACAAGTCTCCGTGTTGTCCCCGACTCTCTTCCTCATTTTTATAAGTGATCTCCTGTCTGCAACTTCTAATCCAATTAATTGTTTCGCTGACCATAGTACTCTCAGCTTTTCATATTCGTTTTCAGACCCACATCCTTCTCCATCAGATGTTGAACTGCAACGACAAAATATGATAAGTTCATTAAACCATGGCCTAAATAGCATTGTACAATGGGGAATAAGAAACCGCGTGGAATTTAATGCTTCGAAAACCCAATTCTGTCTCGTATCGTTAAAGCGTTATTTATACCCCCCTTGCCACTATCTACGAGTATGAGGAGCTCTTTCATCAACGAAACTGAACATCTCGATATTCTCGGTATGTGCATCACGAACCACCTCTTGTGGAACGATCACATAGGCGATGTTGCCAAAAATGCCGCAAGATGTTTGGGTTTTCTGAGACGGTGCAAGAAATTTGTCTCTCCTTCTGATCTAGCTACAATCTATAAAACCTATGTAGCATTACTTCCTCAAAAAAAAACACTTTTTATTCTGTTTGATTTTATTTGTCTATAGCTTTAAGATTTTGTGTGTACGACGACCGGCCAACTCTCAATGCAATCTAACACTGACTAATAGTTTACTGGATTTTAAATAAAATGCACGACTGGGTCTCACGAACTTGCTCCTATGTAATCGACTGGGAATTTTAAAAACGAATGTTATTAGAGAAAACTGTTCATAAGGATAAAATTAATTTTTAAATTCTTTTTTAGTCTTTAACAAAAATTATAAGTCCTTGTAGTGGTTTCTTTAAAAGAAGCTTTTATATACAAACTTTTTAAAAGATTTTTAAGAAAAAATTTTGGTACGCTAGTTTAAAGTTTTTATTATTGTTCGAGTAAAAATTAAATTTATGAAAAGAAATATTGACCCGTTTCGGAGATATCGAATTTTCAAAAAAAAAAGAAAAAAAAAATAGATTTTGTTTTCAAAAATTCAAAAAATATTTATTTTAAAGTTTTGAAATGCAATGTGTTTTAGACTTTTTAGAAGCTTCCGTATAAAAATTTTCATTAAGATCCGTTATGTGGATAATGAGAAATTCAAAATTCGAAAAAATGGTTCTATGGTAGGTACAAGCTGTAATATGTTAATATCAAAATTTTTTTTATTAAATTAAAGATCGTAAAAATTAATTGAAAGAAAAAAATTTTATCAAAATTCTAGGTGCCGTTTTCGAGAAAAATACGATTTTTGAAAACCATTTTTTTTAATTTTTTAGCATTTGTATGGTAGGTACCTTTATTTTTAGGTAAAATAAAAAAAAAATTTTCACATTTTGTAGATTATATTGAGAAACTTTTATTTATCAAGTTTAAAAAAAATCTAGCATGGGGTTTTCGAAATATTGAGTTTTGAAAAAAAAAATTTGAAGTTTTTTTTAAAAATCCAAAAAAAATTTTTTGGAAAATTTGAGTACACAATTCTATTTATGTTTTTGGGGAGCTTTAGCAAAAAAAAATGATCAAAATCGGTTGAACCGTTTTTGAGAAAATCAAAAACAAAAAAAATGGTTCCATGGGCGGTATCCTCAATAACCATTTTTCGGAAAATTTTTTTTAACCAATACCTAGATTTAATTAAATGAAATTTTTCTTTATCTTTATTTTTAAAATCTATTGAACAGTTTTTGAGAAAAAAAAAATTTTATAAAATTTCGAAAAAAATCGTATGGGGGGTACCGTTATTTTTGGTCTTTAAAAAAAAGAAAAGAACGTGTGGTGGGAAAAAATTAAAAATGATATCTACCAAGTTTAAAGAAAATCGGCCGAGTCGAACAGACAGACAGACAGACAGACAGAATTGCGAGACCCACTTTTTTAGTCTTCGCTATCATCGTAATGTCAACTTTGATCAAAATCTCGAGTTCGATTTTTTTTCGAATGCATAACTTGCCTTATAGTACCTATAAGTCGCAAGTAAAAAAGAGGGACGATCATTGTCTTTTGTTCTTTGTTCGTTCTATGTACTACTGTACTGTCCCGTTGGCTCATTCGTTGCATGTTCGTTATGTACTTTCGTGTGTTTGTTCGTTCTTGTCCGTTCTCCTTCGGTATCTGTTGCGTAAGTGTAAGTACGTCATTGCTCGGTCTTGGGGGTCCTGTGTTAGTCGTACATTCCTGTCTGCTTCTCATACCACATCTATATACGTCCAAAACTTGAGTATAACTCCCATCTATGGGCTGGTGCTCCAGTAACTTATTTAAGTCTCTTGGACAGTATTCAAAGAAGATGTTTTAAAATGATTGGTGATAATAACATCATTGACTCATTTACGTCACTCGAATATCGTCGTAATGTTTCTTGCCTCACCCTTTTTTACCGTTACTTTAACGGACTATGCTCTAGTGAAATAGCCAGCTGCATTCCTCCCCTTAAACAATTTAACCGTAATACTCGCACTTCTAGGAATGCCCATCAGTTTACCCTTGAGCCCAACTTCGGCCATACTGTGAAGTACAGAGATTCGTTCTTCAGCCGTACTACGCGAATGTGGAATTCTTTGCCATGCTCTGTCTTTCCCATCAGTCATTGCAATGTTCAAGAATTCAAAACCAATGTACACCTACACCTCCTTTCTAACCCTTCCCTTTTTTCTTAATGCTCACACTGTGTCTCTGGCATATTAAGGGTATGCAAACCCCTTGAGTGTGCGCGGATTATAAAAAAAAAAAAAATCTGAACACGTCTAAATCATGACAAATTCACAAAACAAACAAAACTAAATCTTGGGCAAGGACATAATAATTTTAAATATCAGAAAATCAGAAGCAAAAGTGACAACCTACAATTTATTTTATGTCTTTATCTGTGACAACCTTTTTCGAAATGTTTTTTTTTACTATTTTCCCCATTGTTACCTGGAACATTTCATCTATTGCTCCTATAAGATTAATTGTTGTACAAATACATATCTTTTGGGTCCCAATAGGAAGTTAGCTTACCCCAGTACCAGCCTGATGGATCTTTCTCCCAAAGAAGTGTAATGTAAATAGTACTTGAAATTCTTGTGAAATCGGAAGCCCATGGTCTGAAATACGGTCTTTGATGTCTTGTCAAACTTATACCTGTAGTAAAATTTTCCATCGCCTAGCTCCTCAAAATGATTTGCTGAGGACTTAAAATATTTCACTTTACTTCACAAGGCTGAGCCTTCAAACAATGTACATATATCAAAATTTTCGTCTTTCGAAAATATTTTGTATAATTTTATTTACTTTTTAAAAAAATTAGCTCATGAATCATAAAACATACAAAATTTAACTGTTTCAAATAAAATTGCCAAATAATTATTTTTTTTTTTTCGAGGAAAATGACAGATTGAAGGATTAAGCAGCAAGTTGCTATAAGTTAAAGTGACTAGTTTGTGATTTTAACTTTAATAAAATGTTAACAGATACCTAGTGAGATACTAAGATCTTTGAAATTAGAAAAAATTTCTTTTTAACTTAGAAACGTTATAAAACGGCTTAAACTAAATCGTTTAAAATTTAGCGCTAATAAGTCTGATAATTCAAATTCTTTTTTTTTTGCCGCAACTTCAATTCAAACGACTTAAACGATTTGAAGTATCATTTAAATGGGTACCTATCTAAGTTTCAGAATAACACTTTATCTGTTATCTTTATTAAATTAAAAATTTTCTTTTAGTGAAATTTTAAATAATTCTGTTTCTTTCTTTTTAGTTGCAATATACATTATAGCAACCTTATGGCATGTTGTGCATTCGTAAAAAAAAATCGAACTTGAGATTTTGATCAGACTTGACGATGAGAAGATGAAAAAAAAGTAGGTCTAGCAATTCTATCTATTTGACTGTCTTCGACTACAATCCAAATGTCTCGACAGATTTTCTTTAATTTTGTTAGTTACCAGTTTTATATTTAGTCTTATTTTTAAGACTAATTTACTATAAATGTATTTTTTGGTTTATTGGACATATTTTTAAGATGAATACATATTTTTAGTGAGCATTTTCGAAATATTTAAAAGACTTACAAGTTTAAATATTTTATTTTACAAAATTGCGTCCGCACCTTAACACTTACATAGAAGTGCCAACTTTTCAGCATCAAAAACAATTATTCCATTTGTCATGTTTTCCATGTGATTTTCGTACTCTTAATTCTTATTCTATTCTGTCAAAACAAATTAATTGGAATGAGAAACGGTAGACTTCAGTGAGTAATCAAAGAGTGGGATGATTTTAAAAACTTAAAAAAAAAACTTTATGCCATATGGGAACAAAACATATTAAAGAATGAAAACAATTAGTCCTTATTTAAATAAGATTGGAATATAATTTTGTAAATTTATTTTATATTTTTTTTTTGTGTTATAGAGACCGACTTTTTTTTAATTTTCAATTTTTTTTTCATTATCTTTCTTAGCGCATAAAA
Source organism: Philhelius festivus (assembly GCA_963931855.1). Lineage (NCBI taxonomy): Eukaryota > Metazoa > Arthropoda > Insecta > Diptera > Syrphidae > Philhelius > Philhelius festivus. The sequence continues at coordinate 76,203,562 of OZ007557.1, read as the reverse complement.
ATCCTTGCCCTGGTAATTATTCTTTTATTATTAAAAAAAAGTTCAAATTTTGTTTTTGGAAACGCTATACATGATTTGTGCAATTTTTTGTTACCCACTACAAATATTAAAAAATGGTTTTCCAAAACCGTATTTTTCTCGAAAACGGCACCTGGAATTTTAATAGAAATTTTCTTTCGCTTAATTTTTACAATCTATAATTTGCTTAAAAATTATTACATAATATCAAAACTTAAGAAAAAAAAATGATTTTGGATTTTGAAAAAAAAAAATTTTAATTTGTAGAGACTTAGAATTTCAAAAATAAATGTTCTTTGAGAATAACTGTAAATAAGCATAATTTTCATTTTTTTTAAATGGCTAAGACAACTTCTTCAGTAGTTTGAGCTAAAAACAGGATGCCATGTGATTAAAGCAAATACTAATTTATGCAAGAACAAAAAGTATAAGTCGTTGTAGTGGGTTTCTTAAAAAAATAAGCCCTTATATACCTACAAAATTCTTAAAACATTTTTAGGAAACAATTTCAGAACCCCAACATGAAGTTTTTGTTATTGTACGAATAAAAATTAAATTTCCAAAAAATACTAAGCCGATTTTGAAATATAAAATTTTCCAACAAAAAATTATTTTTTTTTTCAAAATTCAAAAAATATTTTTTTTTTAAGTTGTGAAAAAAACAAACTTTTTTAAACGTTTTAAAATCTTCTCTATAAATAATTTCATTAAAATCCGCTATACCGATAGTGAGAAATTCAAATTTTGAAAAAAATTGTTAAATCTCAAATTCAATTTTGTTTTTATTAAATTATAGATCGGATCGTAAGATTTAATCGAAAGAAAAAAAAATTACCAAAATTCTAGGTACCATTTTCAAAAGAATACGATTTTCGAAAACTTTGGCAAGAGTACGATAACTTAGGCGCCAAGAAATTATAACGGTTTTTTGTAGAACAGTTTAATACAAGCATTTTTTACTATGGGAGGGGGGGGTCTATCTCCCCCCGTTTGGGCGGGAGGGGCAATTTTATAAAAAAGGTACTAAAATGGAAACAAAAATATTAAAAAATAACGGTAATACTTACAATTAAGTATTATACCCTTTTTTAAAGCCAATACTCTGATCTATTAGATAATTTTTAAATCAAGTAGAATCTATGCATAGTTTTTGAAAAAACGAGTTTTAAACTCAAATTTTGGTGAAAAAAAAAAAACATAAAAAAAAAAGTTTAAAGTTTAATTTTTCAAAACTGCAAAGTTATATATTATTATTTTTCCTGAAATTCGTTGCTATAATATATTCTTATTCAAAACTGAAAACTAGATGATTTTATGTCGTCTAGTTTTTGAGAAAATTGAAAATAACGAAAACTACTTTTTTATGGGATATTTGCTTTTTTTGCTTGCTTACGCATTACAGCGTATAAACAGTGAGATATGTATGGGGGGCCATGCTGCCCCCCTGCAACCCCCCTGCCTGGGCACACTATAGGATTTGGGGTAGGTGCGAGGTTGGGTGTATGCAAGGTTTCTTTTGCATTTACAGAATCTGGATTTAAAGAAACTTTGAATTTACCCTATGGTCTATATCCAATGTCTACAAAATATATGTATGTACGTAGCCTAAAGTTGCACATTTAAAATGTTCAGACATGAAAATTTAATACATTATGAAAAATTCACATGACCTAGGTACTACTGTACGAATGCAGCAAATTTATATAATTCCTAAATTAATATGTATGTTTATTGTTTGTTTTTAATGCTAATATGGTACAGGTTATTGTTTACCAAGGTCATTCGTTATTCAACCTTTGTAAGAGTGAAGTATTTTTTTCTTGGAATAAAGAATGGCGACTAAGCATCCACTACTTCATCCTAAATTAAATAACTTTTCAATATTTCAAAAAAAAAAATATTTCAAAAGCATCGCGTTCTTAGAAGAAATTGGTCTAATTCCAACTAAAGCGTCAACTCCCCTCAACTCCAACTCAAAAAGGTGACAAAAATTGTAAGAATACAATATTATTATTATTATTTATTCATCAACCAGAGCATATTATCCTCTTACAGACTAAGATACATAAGTAAATATATAGTTACAAATTTGTAGGTGGGTATATAAAATTCAAATTACATTTAAATGATTTACATAGTTAATCTTTTATTTTAATAAATAACGTTACTTAAATTTTTCTTAAAACTAATGATTTAAAAGTTTCTCTGGTGCAATCCATATAAAAGTTAATCTCAGAGCAATAAACCCATCTATCGCCACATTTTTCTATGGGCCTCAATATTGGGTAGAGATTCGGGAGGTGCTTTCTATAATTTTTTTTTTGTGATCAAAATACCGTGTTTACGGTTTTATTATATTGAACATTGAAAAATTGACTTGACTATTTTTAAGTAACACCTGACTTACTAACAAAATGACTGACTGAGACGCGAAATGCCATGCAATTCTACCTCCTCTGGTGCATTCTCGGTAACCCTAAATGGTTTGCTGTACTTTACCTACAAATGAACCACATTAACATTAATCCTCAAAATGAAATCACCGTAGTTAAATACCAAAAATCAAAAATTTCATAAAAAGTAGTTTTAGTAATTTTCGATTTTCTCAAAAACTAGAAGGGACAAAACCATTCGGTTTTTTGTGTTCGATTCAGAATTAATAGTAGCATTGACCACAAAAAGCCAATTAAGCACTTCATTTTACAATTTTGAAAAAAATTGGTCTAAACTTTTTTTTTTCATTTTTTTTTAACAAAATTTTGAGTTTGCATGCAAATTTTTCAAAAACTATTGACATAAATAATTTAATTTAAATTTACGATTATAGAACAGACTTCTGGCTTTTAAAACCGGTATAGTATTTTATTGTAAGTGTTGCCGTTGTTCTTTAATATTTTTTTTTTTTCAATTTAAGTCATTTTTTCTAAAATCGCCCCTACCTCCTAAACGGGGCGAGATAGACCCCCCCCCTCCCATAGTAAAAAACGCTTGTATTTGACCCTTCTACAAAAATCCGTTATCAATTTTTGGCGCCTAAGTTATCGTACTCTCCCCAAAACTTTTTTTAACATTTGTATTATTTACGATTATATATAGGTAAAATAAATTTTTTTTCTCACTTCTTGTTGATTGTATTAAGAAACTTTAATTTCTCAAGCTTAAAAAAATTGAGCATTTGGTTTTCGAAATATTGAGCTTTAAAATTTGAACGCACAATAATATTCAAACTTTTAGGGAGCTTAAGCATTAAAAAAAGTTATCAAAATCGTTTGTACCGTTTTTGAGAAAATCAAGAACAAACAAAATGGTTCCAAGCGGGGTACCATTAATAACCATTTTTTTTTCGGAAAAAAATGTCAACCATTACCTAGCTTTAACTAAATAAAATTTTGTGAATAATTCTAAAAAAAATCTGTCGAACAGTTTTAAAAAAAAAAGAAGATTAATAAAATTTCGAATAAAATTCGTTAATTTTGGTCTTAAAAAAAAAGTGTGAAAGTTTTCACAAAGGTTTAAAAAAAATCGGCTGATCCTTGTAGACTGTAGTCGAATAGACAGGCAGATAGAATTGCGAGAATTACCTTTTTCGCATTCTTTATCATCGTTATGTCAACTTTAATCAAAATCTCGAAATCTATTTTTTTTACGAATGCATAACTTGCCTTAAAGTACCTTTAAGTCACAAGTAAAAAGGGGTCAGTATTTTTCTTGAAAATTAAATTATTATTTGTATAATAAGAAAATCTTAAAGTTGGTGACCATATTTTTTTTTAAATGTCTTGAAATGTGTATTTATATTTTTCTTCAACCTCTACGATGATCTATAATTTTTGTGCTTGCATAAATTACGAGTAATTGTTGCTTGAAAAATCTCATGTCGATGGTATTATGTTATTAGCCATTTGAAAAAAAATTATTTTATTGTTATGGATTCCAAGTCTATTACATAAGAGCAAGTTTGTGGGATCCAGTCGCGCATTAAATTTTTTTTAGGTAGATATTTTTACGAGTATAATATTTATATGTTTGTCACTTACCATCTTTCTTTTTCAGCGCAAACATACTTTTTTTTCCAACTGTTATTCGTATCTTACTTCATTATTCAGGACTTAGAAGATTGATGCCTCACATTACTAAGTAGTACCTCTTATTGGTAACAATAAACTGCTAAAGATAAGCAGTTGGAGAAATAGCCTATAATCAAAAGGGAAGTTTAATAGGCCAAAAGCAGTGTTTTTCAGCCCATAGATAACAACAGCCATTTTCGTCATGGAACAAAAAATGATGTGTCATTCAAACTTTTTCTACCACCCGCCATTCAATTCCATTGTATTTTTTTTTGTATCCAAAAACAAAAATGTCACAGACATTCACAATATAACGTTCCAAGATAGAGTAATATCTTTCCGGTAGGAGTTCGTTTCCGGCATAACTATGTTTTGTTCTTGAAGACAAAATAGTTACACAATTAAAATTCTGTGACCCAGACGTGGAGTCAGAGAGTGAGGTTGTTGTACTAAAGAGAATGATTTTCTAAAGGATGTTTATGTATTGTATAAGAAGGAGCAGAATCCTAAGAGATTTAATTAAGTAGAATTTTCCCAGGCATGAAGTTGAGGGACATTTATTTGGTTGAGTGAGAGAAGTTTTTTCCCTGAAAATAGCCTTATCTACATTCCATTAGTCTGGTAAGGAGACTTATTTTCCTTTTCGGAAATAACCAATCGATTTTCCGTCTGGATTTGTATTTGTTTTAAATTAAATCTAAAGAACCTCCATTATCAATTGACTACTCCTTAAGGTGTCTTTGAAACATTTTTGATCGGTAGTCCGCTCATGGACATATATATTTGACATCATATCCTTTCCAACAAATATTTTTGTCATTTAAATTTTTCGTTTATTTTAAAAAGAGAAGCTTTTCTTTTGTGAAATTCACCTTGCAACTAAGTGTGGGTGCACTAGCTGATTTAAAAAGAAACAAAATTGAATGCTGAGCTCGCACAATTGACAACCATGTCATGAAAGTGATGAAAGGCAAGGTATGAGAAATGATAAGTACACAGGAAGTGCCTTGTATAATAACATGTATTTGTATACTTTAGTATGTATGAATCAGATACAACTTTCATCTTACGTTCCATTTACATTCCAGTCGTCATTTTTGACACATTACTGAAGATTGTAGATCACTCGTTGTAATAAAGTCTTACAGAACAGACAAGTCGCTTTCTGTTTATTACATGGCTCAATCGGCTTATTAATTTAACAAACATAAAATGCACGACTGGATCGCAGGAATTTGATCTAAAGGAAAAGACTAAGAATTTTACAAATTAAAGTTATTAGTGAAAACTGTTCATAAGCAAGAAATTAATTTTTTAAACTCTTTTACTAGTGAGGGATACAAACAGAATGTCAAGTGATATCTTAAAGAAATATGTAGTACTTATGCTAGAAAAAAATATGTGAGTCCTTGTAGCGGTTTCTTAATACAACATTTTTAAAACATTTTCAATAAAAAAAAACTATTTAAATTAAATTTCAAAAAAAAATATAGACCCTTTTTTAAGATACCGAATTTCCAAAAAAAGATAATTTTTTTTAAATTCAAAAAATAATTTTTTTTAAGTTTTGAAATTAACTATTTTTATTGAATAAGAACTTTTATCCAACATTTTTAATTGTCAAAGTTTAAAAAATGTAGATCGTGATTTTCTAAATATTGAGTTTTGAAAAAAAAAATGAATTTCTTTGTAAATAAAAAAAAAAATATTAAAAATTAGAATTAACATATCAAAAATTTTGAGGAGCCTTGTCTTACAAGAAATTATCAATATCGGTTGTAGGTATCTTTCCCCAAACATTACATTGCAAAGCATTACTTAACCTTAACTTAATGAATGAATTTTTAAAAATCTTTGGAACAGTTTTTGGGAAAAACAATATTTTATAAAATATATAAAAATTATTCGTATGGCAGGTACTGTTATTTTTGGTTTATTTTTTAGAAAAGAAGTATGGGGGAAATATTTAAAAACAATGGCGCAAAATTTTAAACATTTAAAACCTACTCTAAATCAATTTTAGAATAGAGTCGACTCTAAATATTGAGTATAAAACGAGAACCGACTTTTTGTTAATTTTAAAGGACATAAACTATACTTTTACGTTAAAGAGCTCGTCTTACTTTAACAGCACCAAATAGCTAGTTTATCTTTTAAAAGTATACTTTATCCATATTGACAATGGTCATTTCATACCAAAGCAAATGGAAGAAAAAATTTTTACTGATGTTTTATTCAATTTTTTAAAGATGTTTTTTGTAAATAGCTGAATAACTGAATATTATAAATTCGAAATAATCGTACGAAAGTGCTCTACGATGAACAAATCTGTAAATACAAATGTATGTAGGTGCATACATATTATCTTATGTATGCACGCGCGCCGCCACCGCCGCCGGCCGAGACGAGTATAGCTAAATGAATCTGCACCTTGCAACAACAAATTGAGTTTTAATGCTGTGAATTTGCGATTTATACTTTATTTCCATCTAAAATAATGTAAATAACTTATAAACAATCAAAATCTGTACCGAGGTAGTATATAAAATGTACTTTTTTCGGCGAAAAATTATTTGGTTTAAAGTTGTCTGTTCTTTTTTTTTCGTGTTTTTGTAGTTGTGTGAGTTATGTATCTGTCAAATTAAGGGTTGTTCAACGCAAATTCGCTTAGGTTCTGTTGTAAAACCCACATCAGTTAGAAGAGTTGTCTAACGTGCTTAAAATTAGGCAAAAGTTAGACCAAGTCTCCAAGCTAAACGACTGCGTTAAGTAGAGCCGGCTTTATTCCTTAAACGAGAACTGTTTAAAATTTTGCGCCAATATCTCTACCAAATTTAACGAAAACCGGCCGAAACTTTTAGGCTGCAGTCGAACAAACAGGTAGACAAACATACAGAATGGTAAGACCGTGTTCTTTATCATCGTAATGTCAGCTTCGATCGAAATCTCGAGTTTAATTTTTTTTACGAATGCATAACTTGCTACTATTTTAGTACTAGGGTTTCCAGATTTTTCTTACACCTCAGCGGCTGTCTAAAATAATTAAAATCCCGGGATTTCAACATATTGCCTTTAGATCGAAATAAATAAATTTTTTTACTAATTACTAAATAAATGACTTTTTTGTCATTTTCAAATATTTATCTTTTGGCAATTTTATTGACAGATGTCAGTTTGCAAAAATATATTCTTCGTTAAGTTAGGTTTGTTTGATTGAAATTTTAAAAGCAATTTCTTAATCTTGAGATTTAATCACAATGCAGCGATTGTTCCTTATAAATGAAAGATATTTAGGTACATTTAGGCATTATTTTTCGGGTTTGAGTTCCAACCCTGGAAAAGAACTTCCCCGGCGGGACAGATGAAATTATGTATGAAATCCGGGTAAACCGGGATGTCTGGCAACGCTATTAGTACCTGAGTTTCGTAGTTTTGTTCGTCTGTTCGCTTAAGACAAAAGAAGCTGGTTCAATTTTAAATTTAAAAAAATGTATTATACCGCTAGAAGTTTTATTATTCTTATAGGATCGAAAACCAAATCTCATTCCCGTATAACTGTTTTTTCCTTTCTATTTTCTAAAAAAACGGAACAATGTATTTTGATCAATATTTTATGCGGAAGGTCTTAAGAAGTTGAAGTTTAAAAAAAAAAGTTAGAAACTCAATTTTTTAAAATTCACACGAAATATCACATAAACTTTCTTTCTCAACACAAAAACTCCCATTGACATTGCTCTTTCCTTTTTTCTTACATCTATTTTCGAATGTCTTATCGAATGTGTTCCTTACACAGTTCAAAAAAGTTTTGTGTCATCACCTCCTTAGTATACAAAGGAGTTACGTACTCTTCGAAATATTAGAAACAAATTGTGGAAAACTTATCTGAAGTTCCAGACGACTCTAAATTATGCTAATTATCAACAAGCATCAGTCAACTTCTCTATCCTTTGCGACTCACTCTACTATAAATATCTCGAAAAAATGCAATCCAGCCTTATATCCCAACCTAAGCGGTTCTATCAATTTATTAATGTTAAGAAAAAATCCGGCGGCCTTCCCACCACATTTAGTTTTCGCAACAAAATATCTTCCGACTCTCAAGTGATTGCTAACCTATTTGCTTCTTTTTTCTGCGAATCTTATAGCATCGGTCAAAATCATCCCAATTTTGAGTATCACAGATTTCTCGACCTTAGTTCGCATACCACTCTCCAGTCTATTGACATAAGCCCTCAAAGTGTCGCTGAGAAGATCACTTCTTTGAAAGATGACTTTTCTCCTGGTCCTGATGGTATCCCAGCAATTTTTCTCAAAAAATGTGTTAAAATTCTTTACCTACCCATTACCGCTCTCTTTCGTCTTTCGCTTGCTCGAGCAGTCTTCCCCACGTTTTGAAAAAGCTCCTTTATTTTTCCAATCCATAAAAAAGCAGTAAAACGAAATTTCTAACTATCGTCCGATAGCTAAACTCTCCTCTATCCCTAAACTCTTTGAAAGTATCGTTTATGACGCTCTTTACTTTCATTGCAAGTCAATCGTCTCACCATTACACCATGGTTTCCTAAAAGGAAGGTCTGCAACGACGAACCTAACTCAGTTTGTCTCGACGACACTTTGCGCTTTTGAAAAAGGCCACGAAGTCGACGTTATTTCAACCGACTTTAGTAAAGCATTCGATAAGATCAACCACCAAATAATCTACATAAAATTAAAAGCGTTAGGTTTCCCACCATCATTTATCAAATATATTTGGGGGTGACCGTGGTACGATGATTGTGTGCTCGCTTGTCAACCTCATCATCACAGGTTCGATCCCTGCCGTCGTCTATGTCGTTTTAGTTCCATTAAAAACCTTCTAAAAATTGTCATCAATGGGTTGCTGGTTTACTCATTACATGTTGTTCAGGCATAACACTAACAACATGTAATTGAGTTAAACTAGTATGTCCAACAAGAATGACTACGAATAAAATAATGTGAATTATGAGTGACATAGAAATAAGACACGGCAGTTCTCCGCTTTAGTTCAGCCGCCATCCCTGGAGATAAAATATCTGAGACAACAACCTTCAGTCTCAGAACATCGTGCCACACATCTTTCCTATCCTTCTTTCTCTTCATCAACTTCACGCCCTCGCTGTGTTGAAACATTTAAAGGGTAATCATAATCCCTTGAGCGCGGGTAGATTATAAGAAAAAAAAAAAAAAAAATGGGTTAAATCTTACTTAGGTTAGCTTAGGTTGTTGGGCTGACAACTGATGTTGCTATTGTCACACTTAGATCAATGTAGACCCATTGTGGTACCAGTGAGTGTTATCACTCTTTCCTGATAAAACCTATGTATTCTATTAATCAGTCAAGCCATTTTGAGGCATTGACGAAGTTCAATATGATTGTGTATTCCTGAAATATTAGAAATATCTTCTAGATTAGCAAAGACGTAGCTACCAAGCCATTTCCTTCTCTGGTGGCATAGTGACGGGCAATGACAGAGAAAGTGTGATGTGTCTTCATGTACCTCTTCATCACCACATCCTCCGCATAGGTCATCTGTACTTAGTTTCATTTTAAATTTATGGTATTTCAATAAATTATGTCCGGTGATTATGCTCGTAAGAGAGCGAAGGGACTTCTTACTAAGTTGTATAATTTTGTCAGTGTTCTCTGCTTGTTAAAGCAGGTGTCAAGTAGATTCCACCTTTCATTGGATTTCCTTAGGATTATGTATGAAATTTTCTGTTTAATGTTACAGAGTGGGATGCTTACCATCTCTGCTTGACTAGCGTCGAGCGCTGATCCCTGTCTTGCCAACTCATCGGCATTTTCATTACCTGGTATGCCGCTGTGTCCCGTGTCTTCGCGGCAGCAGGAGATAAGCTTCGATTTTATCACAGTGGCAGAAATCGCTTTTATTGCCGCTTGGCTGTCAATGTAAAAGGTGATATCAGCCCGTGGTATCGCCATCATTGATACCTGTCTAGCAGCTGTTGTCACTGCCAGGACCTCCGCTTGGAAGACACTGCTATGATCTGGTAGCCTAAGTGAGTTGTTTAGTTCAAGAGGTTCTGAGAAAAAGCCTGCACCAACACCTGTGTCCATTTTGGAGCCATATCAGTATAGATTGCTATTTCTGATTCACTGGTGTAGGGTTGGTTGTTCAGCCATTCTTCTCTGCTTGGAAAGGCAGTTTGAAATGGTTTTTAAAAGTCAAGTCGGGTGTTGTATAATCTGTAATGATGCTATCACCCAAGTATTTCTGAAGAATTTGAGCATGTCCTATTGCGCTGTTTTTCCAGGTATTAGTCTGGCTTAGCCTTAAGGCGCTATATACTGCGGATTCTTGTACGAAAAGGTCTAGGGGTTTCAGGTTGAGTACCACCTCCAACACTGCAGTTGGTGTGGATCTCATGGCACCCGTAATCCCAATGCACGCGAGTCTCTGTACTTTTGCCAGAGTTTTGAGGTTCGTGCTTTTTTCCGTTGAATTCCACCATACCAAATTACCATAGGTTAGTATTGGTCTGATTATCGCCAAATACATCCACCTGATAATTTTTGGACTAGGTCCCCAGGATTTCCCAAAGATTCTGTTACAGGAGTAAAATGCAATCATTCCATTTTTCGCTCTTTCATTAGTGTTAAGACTCCAGTTTGATTTCCTATCTAGAATCACACCAAGATACTTTGCATGATCTGAAATCTTCAGCGGGCTGCCTTCAATTGAAGGTATTCTGAAGTTTGGTATTTTCCTTTTATTTGTGAAGAGGACTAATTCTGTTTTTGATGGGTTAACCATCAGGCCGCACTTTCTAGTCTATCTATTAACCTTAGAAAGGGCGTATTCAATCTGTTCACTGATAGTGGGTAAGAATTTACCTGTAGCTAATAACGCAAGATCGTCAGCGTAGGCTACTACCTTTACACCACAGTGTTTTAAATTAATGAGAATTGTGTTCATAACCAGCACCCAAAGGAGTGGTGAGAGAACTCCCCCCTGTGGGGTGCTCCTGGATGTGGACACTCTCATCTGTATCCCTACCAGTTCAGAGTTAATTTGCCTGTTCTTTAGCATGCACATAACCCGACGTATTATCGAATTATCGATTTTATTGTCTACTAGAGCTGCCTTTACCGCTTTATTGTTCACGTTATTGAAGGCTCCTTCAATATCGAGCAACGCAGCAAGGGTATATTCTTTGTCGCTCAATGTCTTCTCAATCGTGCTAACGACGCTGTGAAGTGCCGCTTCTTACGTAGAGAACCGAATATATAACGTTGTTTTCAGATGTGCCGTGTCTAATCCCATCTTTGCCACCTCAGGTGTTCCTCAGCAAGTCACCTTGGATCTCTTTTGTTTTTAATTGCCATTAATGATGTAAGTTATATTATAATGAACTTTCAGTTAATTATTTATGCAGATGATATAAAATTTATGAAGGTAATCTCTTCTCCATTTAATTCCTCGTTTTTTTTCAGGAAGACTTAAATTCTTTTCAAACCTGGTGTTAAAAAAATTTCCTTGAGCTTAATGTGAATAAATGTCCATCAATGACTTTTTCGTGCAAACGTCTGCTCTCTCCTCCAAGAAGTTATCACTTTCACAATGCTCTCATACCTGTCGTCACCTCAATTCGTGATCTTGGGATTGTATGTGAGATCAATTTTCGGTCTCATATTGATCAAATTATTGCAAAAGCAAATTCATCCCTCGGTTTTATCAAGCTAAAGAATTTTCTAATCCCTATGTTACCAAGACTCTGTACATCACTTTAGACGACCTATTCTTGAGTATGGCAGTCAGGTTTGGTCTCCTTATCAAATTTCCCAATCCCTCAGAATTGAGTCAGTGCAGCGAAGGTTCCTGCGCTTTGCCTTACGCAGATTCCCTTGGTCAGACCCTCTTATCTTGCCCCCCTACGAAAACCGTCTACTTTTGATTAGCCTGCCTACCCTTGTCAGGCGTCGCGAGATAGCAGATATACTTTTCATCCACCAACTTATTACCGTTTGTTTTTTCTTTCTATATATTTATTATATTTTTATTTTGTTGTTCATAATATTTTTACACTTTGTTTTTCGCTTGAATTAGGTTAAATAAATAAATAAAAATCTTTCTTCTGAACATCTTTCCTCAAAATATCAATTTTTAAAATTTCAAGTCTCTTACTCATATAATGCTAGCTACACACGAGGCAACCGTTGAAGCAACGTGTTGCAGCAACGTGTTTCGTTTGTTCACTACACACGAGGCAACTGTGGCCGCAACCATAGTACAGTTGGAGCAACCGACCAAAAATATCAAAACATTTTGATATTTCTGGCAACGGTTGCAGCAACTCAAAATTAATTGGCAACACAGCTACACACGAAGGACCCGTTGCTTCAACATGACCGTGTTGCTGCAACGGTTGCCTCGTGTGTAGCTAGCATAAGAGCAAGTTCGTGCTTCTCAGTTGTGCATTTCATTTCTTTGAAAATAAGATTTTATTTTTTTTTAGTTTATATTATTTGAGCTCAAAATTAGTTTTTAAGTTATTATCGATTGAGGAACTAGCCACGGTCGTCCTGAAGAAAACACGAAACTTCAGATGAAAAGGTCTTAAAACAAAATCTTTATTGAAAAAACTCTTATATCTATAACACTCAATTTCTGTCACTAGTATTTCAATTAATTCTGGCAATCGAATGACTCCCGGGTATCAACTCTTCTAGATTCTAGTCTTGCTGCCTCGTACTGGTTATACTGGTTGCTGACAATTCGGATTTTGATTTTAAATCTGGCTTCTGGCAATTCGGTTTTAAAAACTGGTCCTATTATTATGATGTCGGAGTTATGACGGGATCGGACGGTACTACGATAGAAAACGACTCTTACGATTTTGATAAAAAATAAAATTGGCTGCGCTATTGAAGCCATGGACTACCTTTTGGTCAAAAAAATCTTTAGATAAAATGTTACTAACGTTACCTCTCATATATGTAAAACCGCTTTTATGATTTTCAAATGATTTTGACCAACATTTTTATACAGCAGCTCCTTTGCATTTGAAATAATATATTGTATACACAAATTTTCCAAAACTTAGTTTTTGGATTAAAAAAAAAACAAATCAATTTCTTTATGATTACAGCATTTCAATAGCTCCTGTTGATATGAAAAAGTAGTCATCCTTAGCCGTCAGTTATATGAATGAATAATTCAAAAAAAAAAAATATAGAAGTATTCATCGGTGGAACTTTTTCAGCGTCTTATTGCACGCAAGAAGGTGTAGTATGAGAAAGCTGCTCGTAAAACCTGAAACATAATTTGAAACATATTCGGAATGCAATTTGCATGAATTAAAAATAAAATCTTACCATAATCACAGAATCAAATGAAACATCAAAAAATTTATATCCTGTTAAGCGTTTAGGATTTCTATGCAAGGACATTAGTATTTGTAAATCCTTCATCAGAAGAATATTTTCTTTACTATTTGTAGATCTATTGATAACATCTTCCCAATTCGACAAATAATATATCGAACTCATTCTGTCTGTCTATATAATAAAAAGGTTAAAAGCTAAACACAAATTTATTGAACGCAAGGACCTAACCGTTTGTATCAGCGTCGATCCCAATGTTCCGAATAAAATTAATTCTGATATCTTACCAACTATCCACAAAATATAACCGATTTTTTGTACCGACGGGATTCCACGCTAACAGGAAAGAATTGTATAAATTTTATCAAAAAATAAATTAGCAATAAATAATCAAAATCCTACCGCAGAAACTTGCACCGCTAGAACACATAACAAAACTGCACTAAAACCAACCATCACGAATATACGGAAGTTGTAAACTGTATTCAAAAGTACAGAAAACCTGTCCAAGTTGCAATTTCTCTCGTTCATTTCAAAAAGTTTCTTCCGGAATTCCCGAGCTAAATGAGATTTGGGAACTTTCAAGAGCAATGTCCTGCTGCATTGCTGAATATCTTCCTGAAGGATGGTGTATCTTGTATTCAAATGCAATATGAAATTTGCCAATAGAAATGTTTCTGCAATCATAAAAAGCATCACAGCTAATCCCGTCCAATAGACATACACCAGTGTTAGACCGTACAATACAGGTGGATTCAAATCATAGGGAAGGCTCAATTTGTAGGGCAACGACCTTTTATCTTGTCCGGATTGCAGAAGTGGTAAAATTTGGAAGGATATCATTGCTAAAATGTAGACGTACGAGTATGCCTTTGCTGGGATTAGTCCTCGCTGAATTTGTTTCCATGTTACTGGATGAGTCTCTCTGAAAGATATAAAAATATTTAAATGGCGATGGCACACATATGCGTTTCAAACATCATATTATAATAAAAAAAAGCCGAACATGTTTTTTGTGGTATACATTTCGCGGCCCACAAAAACCGAAGGGGCATAAATTACATATTAAACGAAAGCATTTTTTGCATAGATGTGCAGAATGCCAAAATTATTTAAATATACTACACCGAAATTGTTTAAGACAATAAATAAAAATTGCAAAAAAATGGCCGGAAAACAAAAACAATTAGAAATGTCAAATCCACAATTTGAAAAATGAACGCATTCAGCGAAAACCCAAAGCCAGAACCCGAAACATTAAGGTGGATTCACATTACGCAAATCCGCCAACACGATAAAAGTTGATGAACATGTTGTTGAATGTGAACCCCCCTAAGTGAAGAAATATTATCAATATTATGTAAATATTAGGCATTTGTTTGTTTAGTATTTGAGCTCTTATAATAATATTTTGAAACATTAAGCGTTAACTAGAATCGGCACTTTTTGCAAAAAGTGAAAAAGAATACACACATACACTAGCCACATCTGTTGCTTTCAGTTTGGCGACATCTATCAGTCATTTTCTGAAGCAATTTATTCAATATATTAGTATTTTCAAAAAGTGAAACATTTACTTTTTTGGTTTTTTGAGATGGGAGATAGAATTTTAAATTGAGTTGGAAAAGGAGAGCAGATTTTTTTTAACATTTTCACTTTTCAAGTTCATTGCAGTTATGGCTTGACAATAACAGGGGTATTCATTCAAAAGTGTAAGCTCTGCGTATTTGTATAAGTCAATTATTTTCAAAACTTATTTACATTTCGCCGCTTGAGTACTTAAATGCCCCACAGACCACTTTTTCGGGAAACTGAGTTAAAGATGCAGTTATACTAATTCGAATATTCTCTATCGTTTGGCGCTATCCCCGTGGCTCTATCTTCATTATTAACGAAGCTACATAAAACCAGTTTGCTCCATAGACCACTAATTTGTGGGTCCTTTTAGTGCTTATTTGCGCATATTCAAAATTTGTACTAAGTGGGGCAATATTTGTAGAAGAGTTTTTAAAACATTCATTTAATGCATAAGTGTCCCATATCCACAGAAAATGGGATATAGAGCATTTAAGCTCTCATATTTATCGTAACTAAGTTACATTTTCAGTGCTTATGTGCTCTATATCCTCTATGTCTCTATATGCTTTATATCTTTTAACATGCAGGAACAAAATGTGGTCCAGGTTTCTATCGAAAGTTATTTCAATAACGCAAAAGTAAGTTTTCGCTTTGACGTTGGTAAAGAAAAAAGACATCATTAAAGTTGAAAATTAATCATGGGTTAAATAGAGATGGGTGCATTAAATGCAGTCTTGTAGAGTTTTTTAACGATTTAATTTAAGCATTTTTTTTTTTTTTTTACTAAAGTGGATAAAATCCAAAAAGGTAAACAAAAAATTTAAATTTAAAAAAAAACTTTTGAAAATAAATACTTAATACAATGAAATGTTGACGATTTTTTATTAACTATTCCGAATTAAAAAAGACGTCTTTTTCTGGAAAATTTTGAGGACCAAAGTTAGTTTTAAGTATTTTTCATACTTTAGTATTAAAATACTTAAGCATATTCTTACTTATTTTGTTGACTTAGAAATAGTCTAATATGAGATTTAGTAAGGTATACTCACTAAATTTATAATATTTTTTGTTTTATGTTCTTATCAATAAAAATAAAATTATAAAAAATAAATAATGCCAGTGTTTGTGAATTTTTTGGTTCTTCTTGCTTACATTGAATTAACTCCTTTCAGTGCACAAAAGTCCTATATCCATAGGAAATTTTCAATTTGGTTTTCATCAATTTCGCATTCGTATGGAAGAGGGTCCTATATCCATTTCTGACTTTTTTCATACTTTTATTTTTAAAAAAATTACCGTTATAGTTTTTGACTTCTTGTCTTCAAATTCCAACAAAGATATTTTCAAAAAATGTATATAAAAATTCAAACATTATATTTCTCAAGAAGAAAGTAAAGAAATTATTTTTTAAACCTTAAAATTCGTTTTCTGGGGAACAATTTTTTTGGATATGGGGCATTTAAGTACTCAGGCGGCGATTTGTCTGCATTTGAATTTTAAATATTTGCGAAAAAAGAGAATACAAAATACACAAAATCAAATCGACCATTTTATAATTCAACAACGATAGAGAAAATCACTGCGATGTGAGAAATGAGAGAATTGCGGATGTAGGTAGCGACCATCACCTGCTAATAGCAACAATTCAGCTACGAACAGCTGCTATCCGGCCACGTTCAGAAAATACATCAACCAGACCCAAATTCAATACCACCGCTCTTATAGTGACCCAAATATTTGTCGTGTTTTTGCCACCAGCCTTAACGACAAGGCGTCAAATGTGGGCTTAAATGTTAATGTTCCCATTGAGACGATGTGGAACACAGTTAAAAGGGTTTTTATGGAAGCTGGATCTGAAACGGTACCGAGGCAATCTAGAGATAGAGACACTTGGATATCCCAAGACACTTGGGACAAAACTACACACCGCAGAGCACTCAAATAAATTTAAATAAGGAAACTGATGCTCATCGAAAATTGGTTCTGCGGAACGAGTACAGAGCAGCCCACAAGGTAGTGCAGAGACGAGATAGGAGGGTCAGATTGGACGAATTGGCGGAGAGCGCGGAAAACGCTGCAAGAAGAGGAAACGCAAGGGTGTTGTATAGAATTACTAAGGATCTTGTAGGTCAACAAAGTAACTGTTGAGCTGTTAGAGGAATTTCTGATAAAATTGTTGCTCTTATAAAAGAATCGTACAACAACGCAAGGTGCGTTGTTTTGCACAGTGGACAGCTTTCCGATGCTTTTGAGGTGCGACAAGTAGTGAGACAGGGTGATGTACTGTCACCGATCTTATTCTTACTTGCAATCGATAATGTTATGACTGCCACGGTGGGTGAAGGTGAGAGACTTTGTATACAGTTGGGCCTATGTCACAAGCTTAGTCATTTGGACTATGCTGACGACATCTGCTTAATGGCAAACGGAACTGGAGCCCTAAACCAAATGTGTCACTCCCTTCAACAAAATGGTGAGGCGACTGGCTTAAGGATTAACGCCAAAAAGACAAAAATAATGCACACTAGCCGAAACCTACAACAACAGGTTATTGTGAGGCAGGAGACAATAGAAGAGGTCATTCAGTTTAACTATCTGGGTAGTTATCTGGCACACGACGGTGGAACAGACCTGGACGTCATCAATAAAATAAATAAAGCTGGTAGTGCATTCGGAATGCAAAGTTGAGACTCTTTGAATCCAATGTCAAATCTGTGCTGCTTTATGCTTGTGAAACGTGGAAATGCTCTATCAACATCTCGAGAAGGTTGCAAGGCTTTGTCAACCGTTGTCTGCGTTACATCCTAAGGATCCGGTGGCCCCAAACAATATCAAACAATGTATTGTGGCTTAGCACTGGACAAACAAAAGTGGATGATGACATCAAGCAAAGAAAATGGCGCTGGATCGGCCACACACTGAGGAAGCCTGATGACAACATAGCAAAGCAGTGCTTTCAATGGAATCCTCAAGGTGCGAGGCGACTTGGAAGACCAAAGGGAACATGGAGATCAACAGTCATGAAGGAAGCTCGGTCCCTAAATTTGCAGTCGTGGGCACAGCTGAGGTATCGTGCTTGGAATAGAGAGAGATGGAAGGATCTGGTTGACGCCCTATGCTCCAGGAGGAGTTAAAGTGTTGGTGCCAACAGTAACCGGAAACTAAGAAGAAGAAGAAGAAGATTTGTCAGGGAAAGAGAGAAGATAGAAAATGCAGACGAGAGACGTCGCGTCGTCAAAAATGCGGACGAACATGACTTACGATACAAATTTAAACCTCCATGGCTGAATGCGTTCCATGGGCTCAAAATTCACAGGTTGACGTCACTCCGGCGACGTAGGTTCGTTTCCAATATTATGGCCTTAACAACAGCTGAAGGACAATGACATGAAAGAATCGAAACAAAAATTGTTAAGGTGTCAAAAATGTGTACAGGTACTCTTTTCCTTTGGACTGCAGGATTGAGTGCTTAATAGGTACTTCTCATTGCATTCCACAATTTAAAAAAATCATGAATTCTCTGTCTTTAATTGAATGATAATGAATTAAATAAATAAATTGGCACCCGAATTTCGAGAGCTGGGTCGGCTAGTTATATAAATTTTGATACAAATTTAGAAAATGCGCTCTTTTTCTTCTTTTTAGAATTGTTTGCTGACCCGAAACAGACATTTTCGAGTTCAACTTAAGGACTCACGCTTCTTCTTTTCTTGAGAGTAAAACTGTCAAAGTATATAATCTCGACTAATACAAGTTAACTGTCAAATTTAATCGCAACAAAAATAGTGCTTTTGATGTAAATTTTTGATATAATTTTCCGTCACTATTGACACTTCTTAAAAAGTAACAAGGATTCTCCTAACCGACAGCATTTCTCTGGAGAAATAGAAGATACAGTTTTTCAATTGATGCAAAACTTTTACATTTATGAACTCGAACTAATGTACATACTTATTCTCAAAACCAAGTAATTCAAAATTTGCAATAATTAGTGTTTTTTAAAACTAAAAAAATATTAATTAAGTACGTTACTTACTCATCTATGTAAACTTTCAGATAAAACTCCTTGAGAAACTTTTTGAATGTATTTTTAGTAGCCGCCATATTGAAAATTCTTAGCATGCACTCGTTCAAAAGAACACACGTCGCTACTGCTTCAATACTTAAATTGATATCATTGAAGTTTTCGATAATAAAACAAATCTGTCCCTCGTCACCAAGTATGCACATTATAAATCCCAGTGATACCGTTGCGTAGCCAAAAAATTGCACCAATGGTGTTGGATTATCTCTTAACGGCCAAGTTATGTGAATATAAAATATTTTAATCTGCCATGGCAGAGGAACTTGTTGACCATTTGGTAGTAAAGGCTTGTAGTACATTTTAACGGGTACAATATCGAATTGAAAATGACAGTATTTGGTTACTGGTTTAATTTAAATATCAAAAATATTCTATGTAATGATTTTTTTGTTTGAAAACTTTTCGATTTAAAAAATGCTCTACAGTATTTTAATATGCTTATTCTTCAACCGAAATACAGGGTGGTAATAAAAAATGTCATTTTTAAAGTAAGTAAACCAGAAAAAGAAAGTTATATTACTTGAACAAATACATATATCACTGGCTTTACTGGCTGAAATACTATATTTTTTTGCGCGTACCAATCTGACAGACGAAGGTTTGTCCATGATTTAGGGATTTCCGGCCACTGACAGCAAGTTCGAAGGTGCCTGAAGACACTTATCGACTGATACGACACCAAAAGGTTTCTTTTGTCTGGACAGAGTTGGAAAAACTTTTAAATCAACAACCAGCATCAGAAACTGTAGCCAGTTTAAGAAAGCTACATGACATCAACTAAGAATACCAAGCGCATGGCTGGGACCTCATAGTTGTTCAACTGATTTTGAAGAAGATGGACAACGAGAGCCGAACACTGTTTGAACAATCATTGGATGATCCGAGATACAGTCCTCCACTCTTGGATCTACTAAAGAAAATTGAATTCCGGTTTCAAATGCTCGAAACTGTTACGAGTAACTACCCATATTGAAAAAGAAAACCAACAACGATCGTAGCAATTAAATCTTAGGCTGCGCGTGCAGTGGTGCGACAAGGCTATGCGATTCGAGAAGCGACTTGAGATGCGATAATTTGATGTGACATAGTGCGCACAGTAAAAGCGATTTTATTGTGTTGTTAATTCCTTGATACGAGTAATTATTGCCACCAAAAATTACCAAGAATTGCGCCACACAACACAAGCACTGAAATAACAAAATTTTACTCGTTTGGATTTTTTCTTCAAATGTCAAAACAAGTAATATGAAACTGCTTACATAAACACGCTTGAAAAAGTGGTCAGAAGAGTTTGTAGGTGATATGCTTGCGATAGGTATGTACAACACTCGCATTAAATATCGCTTTACAGTGCGCATGTACTCGTATATAAGAATATAAATGTATATATTTTTCTCGCACGCAAACGTTTTTCGTATCGCTTCACTTTGTCGCACCATTGCACGCGCAGCCTAAGGGCTGCGTAACATGCATCTTATGTAATCATAAAATACTTAATTCAAAAGAATTTTTGTCTCTTTCAGGTGGCGATCGTGAGAGATCTATTCAACATTTTGGACAGATTCTGTATTTGGTCAGGCCATTTCCACTCAAAGGATACCAACGATGAAATGGTAGGGATAATACTTTTTAACATAATAATAATTTAATAGAATAACAATATGTCTGCCTTAAGTGATCAACAGCAGCAAGCAGCTCAAGGCAAGGAAGGCTTATGAAATAACTTTTACTCTCTTCCTAGAAATGAGCAGCAACAGCTGCAACGAGGTCTAAGGGGGGCGGTCAATCGTTCCCATAGCAGCTACATTACAAAATACCTAGAAGTAGAATTTTGGGTTGAATATAACATTTATACATTATTCAACTATTACGAGGTGGGTCCTCCCCGACGGGTTTCACCTTGTCGTGGTGGGGGGGGGCTTACGTCCATACTTCAGCTGTTCCCAGAACAGTTGTAAGAAAACCCAGGAGGAGGAGGTGAGATGAGTAAGGTCCTTAGGGATTTTATGAGTCTCACGAAGGTGCCGTAAAATTTAGAAGGCGAAGTCCTAGCTGGTTCCCCGGCTGAGGTCTTCAAGTGTCTAGGGTTTAAGAGGTCTTCAAGGTGCCAAGGAAGGGTGAAGTGAAGTTGAAAAGGTCTCTGGATACATGTCCGGGGCTTTGAGAGAATTGATTACTTGAAGTGTATTGCTGCTGAAGCCATACATCTTATATGGCGTGATCGGGAACTATGAGGCGTGGTGGCATGTCTCCCGTGTGTACCATGCGTAATTTTCACGTGTTCGTGAGGTTAGCGGTTTTGATGGTGGTGTAGGTTGTGGTGCGTGAAAGGTGGTCATGAATCTTATGAGTTCTTCGGTTCATGCTGGAGGCCTTTGATGTGGATCTTGGTTGGTAGGGGGAGTGGGATTGGTGAAGTCTTCGGCTGGGCAAGCAGCTGGAGATTTCTAAGGTCCTACTCGAGGGAGCAGTGAGTGTTCACTGGAAGGGTCGATTAAGGTTGATTATGGTTGATCTTGGTTGGTAGGGGTAAGATTAGTAGAGTCCCCGGCTGCTTATGTGGTTGGAGATTTGAAAGTCTTACGAAGGGAGTAGTGAAATAAGTAGAGTCCCCGGCTGCTTTTGTGGCTGGGGATTTCGAAAGTTTCACGGGTAGGGTGTTTAAGGTTGATCTTGGTTAGTATGAGTAAAGTCTCCGGCTGCTTATGTGGTTGGAGATTTTGAAAGTCTTGTTATGGTTCAAAAAGGTTTCTTATTTGTTCCTATTTATAGTAGCAAATAATAAGAGGATCGTCGTCCTCGTTCTTAAGAACAAAGACTAGGAGCGTCTTTCCTAGCTTGCCGTAAGGTGAGCAAAGACAGGAGCGTCTTTCCTTGTTTGCCGTAAGGTAAACTAAAGACAGGAGCGTCTTAACCGTAAGGTAAACTAAAGACAGGAGCGTCTTTCCTTGATTGCCGTAAGGTAAACTAAAGACAGGAGCGTCTTTCCTTGATTACCGTAAGGTAAACTAAAGACTAGGATGCATATTGAGTGTTGGTTTCTACCCCGACCGACTTCTTTGTCTGTATCCTAAGGGTTGACAGGCCCAGGGTTTTGCAGAAGCCCATCTGGAAGTGGCCTTGGTTGACCTCAGTTGACTTTGGTTGCGAAGCTCCACCGGAAGCTATATTCTGGTACCATGGGACATGGGAGATAGTGCCTATTTGAGTTGGAGGTTGAGTTTTACAATCGGCTCGAACCCTATCTATGAGGTAGGCCCCCTAGTGGGAGCATCATGGTGGCTTGCGGAAAGAGTCAACATTCCGCTCGGAGTTAAGAAGGGCAAAATTTTCTCAATTTTTTTTTTTCCAAATCAAACCGTAAGTGGAGCAGTTTAACTTACTGCATTTTATTTAGAAAGATTTGGCCAACTTATAATAAATCCCGAAAATTTGATCTAATATGCAGACCCAGAGAAGACATTTCCAGAATCTTAGCTACCTGTAGTAGAAAGTAGTCAGTAATAGATCATGCAGCGAAGCTAAGCATTCCTCATAACACTCACTGTCATAGCTGTGGAAACGAAAAGAGTCATCAATTTCCTATGCAACTGCTCTGATCTGGCCAAATATAGAGCACAATAATTCGGAACGGCATTTTCTGACGATATTCACGAACATTCGAAAATGTAAATTAAAGACTTGATCTTTTTTCTCAACGCGACGAAATGACTCTAGGAAGAACTTCAGTTGCTTCTGTGCCGTGCATCCCATTTGATTCCTTAGATCAAGATCTAGCGGACTGAGGCCTTTGACGAAAGTTTAAGGTGCGGAAGGCCGGATGATCACTCAATCGGATTAGTTACTGCTTCAGCATCAGTCAATAAGCTGACTATTTCGGCAAGTGTAGATGACTTTGGATGCGAGTGGTGGTCGTCATGTGTGAGTGGTCCAATTTCCCGATGGGGCTTGAGCTTACAGGGATAGACTGCCGGTAATCGCCATTTCACTCCTGTGCTTTTTTATAGACAAAAACAACTTCATCTTATATTCAAAAGACATATCTCAACACGCGGTAAAATATCTTAAGTCCACATAAGATTGTGTGTTCTGCTTAATTTTAAAACCTAAAATAGACTTAAGATTATATTGGCTTAAGACTTTTTTATTATTGTGAAATCGTAAATCATATTAAGTTGACTTAAGATATTTTCGCGCGTGCAAACAGGAACAAAAGTCATCCTTAAATCGACATAAGATAAAATCCTTAAAAAAATTCCAAAAAAGTGTGAAAACGCAAATCATCTTATGTGAACATAAGATAAATTTTTAAATTTAAAACTGAATTTTTTCGCTCCCTAAGTAGTCATAGGATATTTTAGCGTTTGCAAACCTAAAACAATTTCCGTAATAACAAGGACATAAGATATTTTTAAGCGTATTTTGTTTTTAGATTGCCTTTTGTGCGACCGTTTTTCTTATTTTTTCATTTAGTGTTTCAGACAGTTTTGTTTCATATGCGATTGAACAATTATTACAAATGAAACACATACGTAAACAACAAAAAAGAGTTGAAATGCGTGCATTGCACGAATTTGGAAATAAAAATACATTTTATAAAAATAAAACATGGATTTAATGAGATAAAAATGTTCAAATGTATGAAATTGCCGTCTGATTTCCAGAAAACTAAGAATTTATTCGCACTAAGCTCAAAAATAGTTTTATTATTAAAAGAATTTTTATGCTAGAAATTTCTTCAAAGCTTTTCAAGAATACAATTTGGTATACCAATTTTAAGTAATTACGTAGTAGTATTGGCGAATAGTTTTAAAAAGACTGGCGCAAAATGTCAAACAACCTATTATTTTTAATTTCTTTGTATGATACTACTTAACAATTTGCTAACTTTAAAGTAGTTTACTAACTCGTTCTTAGTTCAAAACATTTTCCAACTAGTATCGTACTAAAGGAATTCTTAATAAATTGCTTCTGAACACACCGAAAACATTGTTCGTGCAAAAAACTAAGTAGGTAAACAAACCTTTTGTGGCGTTTCTAAAAGCACGATATTCTTACGATGATTTTAACTTTAATAAAAGGGTAGATATAGATATAGTATGATGCTATATTCGAATAAAATTTGCTAAATCGTTGATTTAACTTAGTTTCATATTAAATCAGCTCTAACGTCGGTCGTACTAATTCAATTAAAATTTTGTACCATTGAAATAATTTCAAAAAATAATCGTTTCACTTGTTTTGGAGATATTAGGTGTGTTTTTTTTTGCAAGTCCATATAGAATTGTAAAAAAACGACATCGGGACCAAGCGCTTTACATGCAAATGCAACAACTACTTAAATCTATACAGAGTTAGCTAAGACCAGATAATTTTCGAGAGTTAATCTAAGACTTGCAAAAAAAACACACCTATTGATTTTTCAAAAAACAAAATTAGATTTTTTTTTTTTTTTTTAAATCCAAAAAAATATTTTTGCGAATGTTCTTATATAAAAAATATTATTTTAAGCTTCGGGGGCTCCTGCTAAAAAAAATGGTTTAAATCGTTAGAACCTTTAATGAGAAAGTCGAAAATAAAAAGAAAAAGGTTGTGTGTACTGACGTACGCGCGGTAGAAGTAAAACTTCCTTACATGGTCGCTGTCTTTGACTGATAGCGTGTCGTTTTGACACGTTACTGACAGCTGCATAGACATTTTTTACCCCAAACGCCGGAAAAGAAGTTTTACTTTAAAAAAAAAACGGTTCTATGACATGTTATTTAAAAATTTTATTTTATCAAAATCATGTGAGCCGTTTTCGAGATAAATAAGATCTTACACTACGGATGAGATACCGTTAGTTTCGGAGGTAAAAACAATATTCAATTTCTCCCATCTCCCCTTGGGTCCCTTAAGTAAATTTGTTCTAATAGTTTTTTGTTATTCAGCCTTCTATTGAGATTCGAACGAATAGCTAATTCGATAGAATAGATACTTTCATTCGAATGAACTATCTATATTGCATAAAATGAACTTCAATTAAATTCATTTTTGAAATCAGCTGTTTGAAATTTACTGACATTTCTATCTGATTTAGTATGACCAAGCTGTTTTTTTTTTGATAATTTTTATTTCAAAAAAAAATATGGTCTAAAAATAAAACTTTATTATTTAAGAAAAATAAAGTAAAGATAAGTGATGCTAACGGCCCGGTAAAGTTCGAATTTGAATACATCAATAAAAACTGACATTTTCAAATTTTGGAGCATTTAGAAAACAGTATGGTAAGTTTATTGATATCAAAAAGATGTTAAATAAGGGTAAAACTTCCCTGAATAATAAAATAATTGATTTATGTTTTAATTTTCATGTAAACTAATTTTGTTTTCCAAATTGATAAACAAAAAAAGAAGGCAACTTCAAAGCCACTTAATTTACACAAATCTGGTCACACTTGAATTTTGAACTACCATTTGTAAATTGTTTTATGAAAATAATTGATAAATTGAAGCCAGACGTTAAATAATCAAAATGGCATTTGTTTAATGTATGAAAAGAGAAAACGGTGAGGAGCAGTTGTATACATAGGAGAAGGATAATGGATGCATCACATCCATTTTATGCATCCAATACTACTAACATTATACTAAACTTACATGTTTTATGAATCTATTCGCCAGAAAAAATTGAACGAGAATGAAATGACATTTCTTTCGAACGATTCGAAAGTGAAAATTTGCTTAGTTTTCGAAAGATAAATGAACTTTCCATTGATAAGGTGAACTTTCGAATCGTTCGAATCTCAAAATACAAATTATTCGAATTCGACATACTTTCTAATGAAATCGAATGTCAAAATAAGGCTGATTATTAATTTGACTTTTAAAAATATGTTTTCATGTAACATTTTTACTTGTTATATAGGTACTATAGGGCAAGTTCTGCATTTGGAAAAAAATCGAACTCGAGATTTTGATCAAAGTTGACATTACGATGATAGCGAAGACGAATAAAGTGGGTCCGGCAATTCCGTCTGTCTGTCTGTCTGTCTGTCTGTCTGTCTGTCTGTCTGTCTGTCTGTCTGTCTGTCTGTCTGTCTGTCTGTCTGTCTGTCTGTCTGTCTGTCTGTCTGTCTGTCTGTCTGTCTGTATGTCTGTATGTCTGTACCTCGATCTAGAGCCTAAGCCACTGGACCTATTTTCTTCAAACTCTGTAGTTATGGGTCTTCGGTGATTCCCTAGAGGGGAAATTGAAATTTTTTTTTTAGCTCTAAAACTAACGGTACCCCCCATACACCCGTAATGCAAAATCTTATTTATCTCGAAAACGGCTCTAACGATTTTGATAAAAAAAATTAGGTGTGATATTATGGACATAGACTACGTTTTGGTAAAAAAAATTGGGGCAAAATGTTATTAACGGTACCTGCCATAGAACCGTTTTTTTGATTTTCGACTTTCTCATTAACGGCTCTAACGATTTTAACCAAAAATTTTCAGCAGGAGTCCCCCTAAGTTTAAAATAATATTGTATATAAAAATATTCGAAAAATTATTTGTTGGGTTTTTTTGGAAAAATTTTTTTTGTTTGAAAAATCAATATCTTCAAAACCTATGAACGATTATTTTTTGAAATTATTTCCTAAAATCAATATTATTAAATACTTAAAATTCGCATCCCACATTTTTTTCTTGAAAAATTTTAAAAAAATTTCTTATATAAAAAATTTATTTATCTACTCGTATTTAATAATAAAACGATTTTTTAAAGTTTGTTTGCATAAATTCATACTTTTCTAGAAATCAGACGGCAATTTCATTTTAAATTCATGTTTTATATTAATAAAATGTATCTTAAATTCCAAATTACTTTTACATAAGAGCAAGTTCGTGCGATCCAGTCGTGCATTTTATTTACAATGATTTTTATTTTAATATTTTTTAAATAAATTATTTGAATAAAACTAAAGTGTTTCTATTCTGTGAACCAAATAATGTGATTTTATAGCCTTTTTTTAAAGAAATTCAAGTCTTTATTAGTTATTATTTTTTTTTTATTATTATCTAAAGCTCTATAGAACAAATGTGACTTTTTCATATACGACTTAAATAAAAACCACCAAATATCATCTTAAATCTCTTTTTTTTTCCACTTTTGCACACGCAACTCATCTTAAATGGACATAAGAATTGAAAACGTCCTTCGAAAACGCAAGGCAAAATATCTTATCTCAACTTAAGATTTTGTAAATTAATATAAAATTCAATTTATAGAAAAGCCAAACTATCTTAAGTCATATTTTTCCTCATAACGACCAAAATATTAAAAATATCTTTTTGAAAATAATTTCAAAAAAAAAAAAAGATCATAAAATTTTACATATAAATGCTTTGTTGAATAAAGTCTATATTTGAAATATTTTTTGGGATACAGCTTTGAAGTGTTTTTTTGCTCTCCTGAAAAATCATCAAAATTCACTTAAGATACTTTACTTTTTCATTCGAGAATTATATAATAATAACTGAGTTCAGTTTTTTGGATCACCCTGTCAATATATCAGACACATGTTTTCAAATACACAAAAACAATTTACATATAACATCAATTTTGGTTTTCGTCAATTGAGTGCCTAAAAGTGTCTACAAAAATAATAAAAACTTTTTCTTTTTCAATAAAACTTTTCTGAATATTTTGTATTTGTTCCCATTTAATTGAGTGATTACAGCTTGTTACAAAACAAAGGAACATGAAAAAAAACAAAAAAAAAAAAACAAAAACTGCAGTCACGCAATAAAAAAAAAAAGGTTTATCAAATTAAAAAGAAGAATTCCTAAATAAGGCTTTAAAAATGGTGTTTTTTTGTTCTATTTTCAAGGAACTTTAGGATTGACACATTTCACTTTTGTGTATAATTAATATTTTGTATTTATTATCTACTTCAATCTTATAAGAAATATGTACATAAATGTAGTTTCTTATATGAGTTGCGATCAAATATTCAAATATTATAATGTAACTACCATTATTTTAATATGTTAAGTTGCTTGATTGGATATCTGAGTTTCAGAATAATACTTTACCTACATATAAACTTTATTTAATTTCAGGATTTGATTGAAGCTTCTTATAATTTTGTTTCTTTTTAGTTGCAATAGCTATACATCATAGGAAATTTATGACAAGTTTGTTATGAAAATTTCTAAACGCGAATTTGGATAAATTATAGTTTAAGTTTAGATTTATGACGGCGGAACAACAATCCGCAAAACACAAAACAGATAGAATAATTATTTAATTAAACGAATTAATTAAATATACAAAAAAGTCGAAATGCACGAAACGAGCCGGCGCGACGTGCGAGAAAAAAATTAATGACAACTGTCACTCGAAGGTGGGCGCGTTTAGAGAATTCGCAACAGGGAGCATAAAAAAATGCTGCCACCTAGATAGCTCAGCGATGGGATGGGTTCAGCGAAACGGTGGGCTGTATTAATTGGGGGATCGATAAAAAAAGATGTAAAAAAGTGAATTATACTGAATTGGAAAATAGGGTGTACCAAATCAAAATGGGCGCCAGTAATTTTTTTTGTTTTAGTTCTGAACTAAATAGGAAATTACAAACCTTGTGGACCAATTCACTGAAAAAAAGAAGTTCCTTTCCAAGAAAAATAAAAGAATATTTTAATTTACCTGAATAGGATTTTAACGAAGTTTTATTTAAAACTATCTGGGAAACCTTTATAAATATAGGTGTAAAACCCAGAATTTTTTCTAAAACAAGCAAGAAATTTAACAAATGTAATTGGTAATTGGCAGATGGCCAATTTACAAAAAAATATGGTTGAAAAGATGAAAGATGGAAAATTAAAACAAGAACAATGGTTTTGTGCCACAACGGGGCACGAAGAAAAATCACGTTAGGAAAAATTCCCGAACAACAACGGAATCTAAGAACGGTCGCGAGTCCCGCAATCTCGGGAAGACAAAAAGGCGAAACGAAAGCCTAAACGGGGTAAATCTAAGGCACTGAATAGCCTCCAAACAAAACAAAACGAATCAAAATTCTCCTAAGCACAATTCTACCAAACAATGTATACTTAGCTTTTTTTTTCTTTTTTTTTTTTTGCGGATCCTGTCTCTTCTAGTCCGTCTCACCCCGGGCTCTATCTCCTCGAACAAGGGATACTTTCTTCAAGACAAGATTGAAGTTTTGTTTTCCTCTTTGGATTCCCCAACTGGAATTCCTCTAACAAAAATTGATTGATCTTTCAATTCGCAACGAAAATTCTTTTTTTCGATTTAATAATTTTTCCTTCTAAACTTTTCCTCGACTCAACTCTTTAGTAGCTTTTTCAAAAGTGCCTCTCAAAAGGCGAACTTCCCTCCTCCATTCGGCCACGACATATATGCCATCCTCTTCTGACCTTTGGTCCGTGTTGGTATTCTGTCGCGGATACAACACCCGGCTTTTTCGCTGGTGTGCATGCCGCTGTCGAATCCAGCCACGCATATATGGTCTCTTTCACATTGGTGATTTGAACACCAACCTTGGCTTAATGGACGAGTTCAGTTCTAATCCGTCAATTTCAAATGGTCTAAAAAGTTAAACGAAAAATTATTAAAGATCGCGAATAAAGTCCCCAGCCCAACCGGCCCAACTCAAAACTTGAAGAAAGCATTCTGTTAGATGGGATCCCATGCCATTTTCCCAACAACCATTATGAGACAGGATCCGATGTTTCACGCGAAATTTAACATATTTTAAACCCGTAGACTTTCGCGCAGACAATTAAGGGTAAAGGGAATAACATCGCAACGTGATTTTACTTGGTGAGCCAGACACTTAAAATTGGGCAGAAGGCCATACTAAATTTATGTTGGTGTGAACTTGAAATCACACATGCCGTTGAACATGGGTCAAAATCTTCATGTTTTACAATCCTGGGTGGACCATCTGTCGCACACCCACATATCTTGTGGACCATCTGTCGCACACTGTGTACCTGTGTGTTTTTGCCGCTGTGACTCATCCGTCACATATATGTATATGGATTTTGGTGACCGCCTGTCACTCAACTTTGTATTTCAGAATCGAAGACCTATTTTGATTGCTTTTCCAAAATGCTTAAGAGTAGGACTCTGGACGGTGGAAACCAGGTTTCGACTGAGCTCTACCGCATTTTGGAGCCGCAATAGAAAGGAAGGTTGAAAAATGGATTTGGGAAAATTGAATAGGTAGGTGAAACTTGTTGTGGTAAATTTTACCGCAACAAGTTGTGCATTCATAAAAAAATTAATTTTGATCCAACTTGACATTAAGATGAGAAGATGAAAAAAGTGGGTCTAGCAAAGTTTTTTATCTGTTTGTCTATTTGTACGACTACAGTCCAAAAGTCTCGGCAGATTTTCTTTAATTTTGGAAGTTACCATTTTTATATATCCCCACTCCCCCACACGTTTTTTCTGTTTTCTTTTCTTTTTTTAAGACTAAAAATAACAGAACAGAATCCGCCATCTAATTGTCGAAATCTGTACCACAGATCTACGAAAAAAAAAAATAAAAACTTTCATTTAAAAAGCGGTAGCTTATGGTTGAAAAAATTCTGAAAAATGGTTAAGTTTTTTTAAAAACGTTACAACAGAGTTCGATCAATTTAGTATGCCAAAGCTCCTTAAAAGTTTGAAAAGTATTGTGTATTCAAATTTTCATTTGTTATTCTTATTATTTTTTTGTTATTGTAAAAATTTTCAAATTTATTTTTTGAAAAGGCAATGTTTCGAAATCCAATTGCGGTGATTTTTTAAATCTTGAAAATTAACAGTTTTTGATAAATTCTTTTTTTTTTATTTAAAAATATCGGTACCAACAGTACAAATGTTAAAAATGGTTTTTGAAAATCTTATATTTCTCGACAACAGCACGACTGGGTCGCACAAACTTGCTCTTATGTATATAAAAGACTAAGAATTTCAAAAATGAATGTTTTTAGAGAAAAACTGTAAATAAGCATAAACTTCATTTTTTTAAATGACTAAAACAGTAACAAAGTGATTCAAGCAAATATTAGCTTATGCAAGAACAAAAATTATAAGTCGTCGTAGTGGTTTTTTTAAAAAAAAGGTTTTATATAAAAAATTTTTAAAACATTCTTAAGAAAGCTAATTTTGAAATATCAAATTTTCCAAAAAAAAAGTATTTTTTTTTTTCAAAAATTCAAGAAAAAATTTTTTTTTAAGTTGTGAAATGCCATATTCTTCAAACTTTTTAAAAGCTTCTCTATATCTATTAGTAATTTCATTAAAATCCGTTATGCCGATGATGAGAAATTCAAAATTTGAAAAAAGGTTCCATGGTAGGGGTAAAGTTAGTAATATCTCAAATTCAATTTTTTTATTAAATTATAGATCGGATCGGAAGAATAAATCGAAAGAAAAAAAAATTATCAAAATTCTAGGTGCCATTTAAAAAAAATATGATTTTCGAAAACCAATTTTTAACATCCTCGTATGTACCCATGATTATTTTTAGGTAAAATAAATTTTTTCTCACATTTTGTTAATTGTATTAAGAAACTTTTATTTCTCAAGTTTAAAAAATAAAATGCACGACTGGGTCGCACGAACTTGCTCCTATGTAATAGTCTAAGAATTTCAAAAATAATTGTTATAAGAGAAAAACTGTTCACAAGCATAAAATTAATTTTTTAAATCACTAAAACAACTTCTTTAGTAATTGGAGGTAAAAGTAGGATGCCATCTGATTCAAGCAAATATTATGTTTGTGCAAGAACAAAAATTAAAAGTCTTTGTAGTGGTTTCCTAAAAAAATAAGCTTTTATATAAAAAAATTTTAAAACATTCTTAAGAAAAAATTTTGGTACGCCAATTTAAAGGTTTTATTATTGTTCATATAAAAATTAAGTTAACAAAAAAAAAATATTGAGCTATTTTCGAGATATTGAATTTTCCAAAAAAAAAATAGATTGTTTTTTCAAAATTCAAAAAAAAAATATTTTTCTTAAAGTTTTGAAATGCAAAGTTTTTTAAACTTTTTAGAAGCTTCTCTCTAAAAAATTTCATTAAAATCCGTTATGCTGATAATGATAAATTCAAAATTTTTAAAAATCGCTCTATGGTAGGTACAGTCAGTAATATCTTGTTTTCAAATTTTTTTTATTAAATTGTAGATCTTAAAAATTAATCGAAAGACTAAAAATTAAAGCAAAATTCTCGGAACCGTTTTCGAAAAAAATACGATTTTCGAAAACCGTTTTTTAACATTTGTATGGAGGGTACCGTTATTTTTAGATAAAATAAATTTCTTTTTCTCATATCTTGTAGATGATATTGAAAAACCTTTATTTATCATGTTTTAAAAAAATCGATAATGGGGTTTTCGAAATATTGACTTTTCAAAAAAAAAATTTGAAAATTTTTTTAAAAATCAAAAAAAAATATTTTTGGAAAATTTTAATTCACAATAATATTCAAACTATTGGGGACCTTTAGCAGAAAAAAATGATCAAAATCCGTCGCACCGTTTTTGAAAAAAATCAAAAACCAAAAAAATGGTTCCAAGGGGGGTACCAAAAATAACAATTTTTGGAAAATTTTTTTCAACCATTACCTAGCTTAAGCTCAATAAAATTTTTTGAATTTTTTTTTAAGAAAATCTGTGGGACAGTTTTTGCGAAAAAAAAAATATTTATAAAATTTCGAAAAAAAAAATTGTCCAAGCGGGGTACCATTAATAGCTACTTTTTTGGAAAAAAATGTCAACCATTATCTAGCTTCAACTAAATAAAATTTTGTGAATAATTCTAATTCAAATTTGTGGAACGGTTTTTAAAAAAATAAATATTTAAAAAATTTGGAATGAAATTCGTTATTTTGAATTACATGTGAAATCAACAAAGCTTTACGAAAATCGGCTGAGCCTTGTAGACTAAGCCGAACAGACAGGCAGACAGAATTGCGAGACTCACTTTTTTGGTATTCTCTATCATCGTAATGTCAGCTTTGATCAAAATCTCGAAATCGATTTTTTTACGAACTTGCCTTATAGTACCTATAAGTCACAAGTAAAAAGGGGTCAATATTTTTATTGGAAATTAAATTTCTATTTGTATAATAAAAAAATCTTAAAGTTGCCGACCATATTTTTTTTTAAATGTCTTAAAATGTTTATAGTTTTCTTCAACCTCTATGATGATTTATAATTTTTGTGCTTGCATAAATTAATTGTTGCTTGAAAAATCTCATGTCGATGGTATTCTGTTATTAGCCATTTGAAAAAAAAATTATTTTATTGTTATGGATTCTAAGTCTATTACATAAGAGCAAGTTTGTGCGATCCAGTCGTGCATTAAATTTTTTTTAGGTAGATATTTTTACGAGTATAATATTTATATGTTTGTCACTTTCCATCTTTCTTTATCCTTACAAACATACATTTTCTTTCTTCCAGTATTCGAATCTTACTTCATTATTTAGGACTTAGAAGATTGATGCCTTACATTACTAAGTACTTCTTATTGGTATGGTAACAATAAACTGCTAAAGATAAGCAGTTGGAGAAATAGCCTACAATCAAAAGGGAAGTTTAATAGGCCAAAAGCAGTGTTTTTCAGCCCATAGATAACAACAGCCATTTTCGTCATGGAACAAATGATATGTCATTCAAACTTTTTCTACCACCCGCCATTCAATTCCATTGTATTTTTTTCATCGTTTTTTTTTTTTCGTATCCAAAAACAAAAATGTCACAGACATTAACAATATAACGTTACAAGGTACAATCCTTAAGGATTGTAGAGTAATATCTTTCCGGTATGAGTTCGTTTCCGACATAACTATGTTTTGTTCCTGAAGACAAATTAGTTACACAATTAAAATTCTGTGACCCAGACGTGGAGTCAGAGAGTGAGGTTGTTGTACTAAAGAGAAGGATTTTCTAAAGGATGTTTGTGTATTGTATAAGAAGGAGCAGAATATAGAGAGATTTAATTAAGTAGAATTTTTCCAGGGATGAAGTTGAGGGACATTTATTTGGTTGAGGGAGAGAAGTTTTTTCCCTGAAAATAGCCTTATTTACATTCCATTAGTCTGGTAAGGAGACTTATTTTCCTTTTAGGAAATAACCAATCGATTTTCAGTCTGTATTTGTATTTGTTTTAAATTAAATCTGAAGAACCTCCATTATCAATTGACTAGTCCTGAAAGTGCCTTGCAAACATTTTAGATCGGTAGTCCCCTCATGGACGATGGAGCCATCATAAGTGAAGACCCGATATCCCTACAACGAGCACTTGACGTATGGGTGGATGTTTTAGAAGGAAGTGGGTACCGCATAAGCGCGAAAAAGACAGAATACCTATGCTGCCCATTTTCTGATCCACACAGGCCTATTCCAGACATTTATTTGAATGGAGTAGTGCTTCCCAAGTGTGAAAAGTTTAAATATCTGGGGTCTATGATAAATAACGAAGCTACTTGTGATGACGATATCAATCATCGCGTAAGCGTAGGGTGGATGAAGTGGCGGGAAAATTCTGCTATCTTCTGTGACCGAAAAATGCCCCCTAAGCTGAAAGGAAAGCTCTACACTTCAGTTGTGCGTCCAGCACTCACATACGGTTCACAATGTTGGACAATGTACAAAAAGTATGAGAGTAAGCTAACGGCAGCTGAGATGAAGATGCTTCGTATGACAGCAGGAGTTACAAAGCTCGATCGAATTAGAAGTACGAAGATCCGAGGAAGCCTTCATGTTAAGAATACCATTTCCCAAAAAATTGAACACGACCGACTCAGTTGGTATTGCCATGTTCAAAGGAGAGATCCTGAGAACCCCGTCAAAAAGGCAATATCATACAACGTTCCAATTCGGAATAAAAAGAAAGGTAGGCCTAAACACTCCTGGTACAAACAAATGCAAAAACACCAGCATTCAGTTGGCCTCAGAAACGGAACAATACAAAACCGGGAGGCTTGCCACCGATTTCTGAGGTCAACTCGGCGAACCCCATAGGCGGATCACTAGTGTGAAGCAGATACGTGGGAGAGTTATGATCCCCTCGACATCGAGATCATAACAGCGCCGAAGCAAAGGAAGAAGAAGAAGAAGTCCCCTCATGGACATATATTTGACATCACAAATATTTTTGACATCGTAATTCTTGGTTTATTTTAAAAAGAGAAACTTTGCTTTGGTGAAATTCACCTTGCAACTTAGTGTAGGTACACTAGTTGATTTAAAAAGAAACAAAATTGAATGCTGAGCTCGCACAATTGACAAGCATGTCATGAAAGTGATGAAAGGCAAGGTATGAGAAAGGATAAGTACACAGGAAGTGCCTTGTATAATAACATGTATACAATGCGTCAACAGGCTCTTTGCCCTCGACAACTCTTAGACGGTACCTAGAAAATAGATGAATGATGTACAGTACATAATATACACTTTTTATGTCCGTGCAAAAACCACACACAATCTGGAGAGTAAACATTTCTTTCAGGATTTTTTTACCTTCATGATAATGAAGCCTTGGTGTATTCAGGGCAGCTGGCTGCCTGCGATGGGCTTTAAGATATGTGTTGTTAGCGGAAAAAATAATATAAATAAAATTAAGCTTTAAATTGCTTAGGTATGGAGTTTTTGCATGCATTAAATAAATTCCTTGAGGGAAATGTAATTAATCTGTATCCTTTTAAGAGGAAATACCTTGCCAAAAGTCAAAATTGGTCTAAGCTTTAGGAAATAAAAAAAAAAACTCTGTATAAGGAATGAGAAAACACGTGACAGAAAATTTGAATCTCGATCAAAATACTCAAGTCAAAATTAAATCATTGCAAGGTTACGTTTCACTTAAGCGAAGATGGGTGTTTTCGATTTAAAAATGATGAATTGAAAATTTTCTCAAATAAAAAATCACCCACTGCGAATGCCACACATTATGTATATGAAAACACTCTTTTGCCATATTTAGACTATAACATTATCATATTCATTATACACTTTAATTTACGATCAAAGTTTGTGCGTTCTGTAAGACAGCATAAAATATTTAATCTAATGATACGACTTATTTTTTTTTTTTTTCAATAAAAACGACTTTCATAATCGTTTGTTGCGGCAACTAAAAGTCACATTACAGAACCACGTATACCCATAATACTCGTATTATACGGTATATGTATACTTTATGAGGTTGTTCACATTTTCGCCTTAAGCACACCACCAACTGCCGTTATTCGAACCTTAAAAATATTTCTCATCTAAATTTATTAGGTGCATTAAGAAAAGGCATCACAGAAAAAAAATATAAAATTTCCCAAAACGAATATGATTTAGTGCTTCGAAAATGTAACTTTCCTTTTAGTCTTCTTTTTACTTTGGAACAGTACTGCAATCGGCGCTGTACGGATGGATATATCTTAAGTGCTTCGTTATAATGGAAATAATGGCAATATCCTGCGGATTGAATGAACACACACCCCGGAACGAAGGACTCGCAGAACATATTGTACCCATTAAAGTTGCGGTCAGATCGTTCAAAAAGTAATAGTTTTTTTTTCTTATCACAGAGCCACTGTGCAGTAGAGCA
Organism: Philhelius festivus; assembly: GCA_963931855.1. Taxonomy (NCBI): domain Eukaryota; kingdom Metazoa; phylum Arthropoda; class Insecta; order Diptera; family Syrphidae; genus Philhelius; species Philhelius festivus. The sequence continues at coordinate 76,166,860 of OZ007557.1, read as the reverse complement.
ATCGGGGTTGCCAATATGCCATAGTCCTGAATGATGTACAATAAAACTAATTGAACATTCAAAGTAAGCATTGACTGTGCATATTCTCAAATCATAATTTTCTTAACGATTTTATTTTTATTCGGAAGAGTATTGATATCCCGGTTTTTAAAAAGCGGGTTTTTAAAAAATCAAGAAAAAAAAATTAACATCGTGTTTCATGAAATTACGCTCATTAGAACTCCGTCAAATCTTCTCGACAAAAACTTTTTATACAATACACTCACACGCTCACAAATCGTGTTACAAGAACGAAAAGTAGAAACTTTCCTTCTGTGTGAGTAATAGGCTTATTTTTTTTATTCTGTAGGTTACTAGCTATTTAGATTTATTAAAATTAATGCTTGGGATAACGAAACCAAGATTTGTAAAGTGCTTTGTAGTCCTTCATTTCCATCCAAATAGAATTAAGGTGATAGTTTGACAGCAATCCCCGAGTAGATGGACCATTATGAGGCCGTTGAATATGTTTGCTGAATTTGGAACCATCGCGCAAAGTCGTGACATCGAGTTCAGGACACAGTCTGGTAGATGAGTTTGATAAATTAGTGATTGGTTTTTATGTCCGTTTGTTTGGTCGGTATTGCTGAATAAGTCGAAGGGGCTCCCCCTTTGCACTAGAGGTGCGCCGATCAACTTACGAGTACTTACGCTCGTGTTTACTGTTGGAGCGGCAATCGCTGGTGTACAGGCGAGTTGCCCATTATCCGTTTGTTGCTGCTTCTACAAGAAAGATGCTCATAAAAAGGAACTAAAGAACGTAGGAGCTTGTTTCTCAGATGATATAGAGCGGTGCAGTGACAAAGATATTGAGGAGTATTATCATTTATTTCTTCGTCACCGCATCTTTTGCATGTTTAAAAATACGGGGGAAGACCTGAACTGTTGTGTCCGCCTGATTAATATTAAGTGTTGATCCCATTCTTGACAGCGCTTCATTACCTGGTACACCAAGTACTCTTAGCTCTTCGCGACATCAAGTTACAAACTTCCACAACTTTCGTCACTGCGAAGAACTCAGTTTTAAGGACAGAAAGTCTGAATGAGCTGGCTAGTCAAAGGTTTTCTAAAATGAACCCTGCACCAACACCAGTATCCATCTTAGAACCGCCAATATATATGTATTGATATCGTCGATTCATAGTTTGATGGCTCGTCTGTCATGAATGGTTTGATAAAGTCTAAACAGGGTGTTATGTAGTAAGTTCACACCCTATTTCCCATTTATTTCTGTACAATGACTCATGACCTATTGGACAGTGTCTACAGCTAGGAATGCACTTCAGTTCATTATCATCGTCAAATACAGAGATTTGTCGCACAACACAGTAATGGAATAACTAACCCAACACGGTTTTTAGCTGGCAATTCAATTTGTAAAAATTCAAGAATAATGTTAATCGCCACCCCAATCTCTCGTGCTATGTTTATGTTGAACATTATAAGAGTCTCGCAATTAATTCTTGAGCGGTTGTGAATTATAAAAAAAAAATTAAAAAAATAGTACCGCTTAAACTAAATCTATTGTTAAATCTATTATAGAATGAAACTAGGTTAAAACAACGTTTTTGCAAATTTTAGTCGAATTTAACATTATATTTTTTCAATGTAATAGAGAAATTTTATTATTTAATGATAACTGACAAAAATTTGATGGACTTACTTGACAAGTTTTTTTTTATACCCAATTTGCAAATAGGTCTATAGTAACTTACGTTCTTTCTAGGACCAGATCTAAAATTTTGCGCCACTCTTTTTAGCTGAAATTATTAGAGAAGTGCATTTTATTTTATTTTTAAAAATATTGTAAATAAAATATTTCCAGAAATAGTCTTATCATTCTATGTACCTCTTTAATACAATACTTAAGGGTCTTCAGTGATTCCCCAGAAAGGAATTTGAATTTTTTTTCTCCAAAGCTCCTAGGCTAACGGTACCCCCCATACGCCCGTAATGCAAAATCATATTTATTTCAAAAACGGGTGGAACGATTTTGATAAACAAAAATAAGTACATATGCTTTTATGGACATGGACTAACTGTTATAAAAATTTTAAGAAAAAAATATTATTAACGGTAGGTACTTGTTATATATATTTCCTAAAATCTAAATACTAATACTAAAAATTTAAAATTGACATCAAGCACATTGCTCTTGGAAAATTTTAAAGAAATTTCTTATACAAAAAATTACTTTAATAATAATTCGATTTTTGAGCGTTGTTTGCATAAATTCATACTTTTCTGGAAATCAGAATGAAATTTCATGCATTTGAACATTTTTATCTAATCAAAGACATGTTTCATATTTATAAAATGTATTGTAATATTTTTGCTAGGTTCGTTAAATAAAACTTACTAGCCGACCCGGCTCTCGAAATTCGAGTGCCAATTTATTTATTATTTATATTATTGGCAGTGTTTTCAAGCAAATTTATTAAATTAAATTTTATTTTATGTAATATGCAAAGTGTTCGACAGTGCAAAAACAAAAATGACCCACAGTGTGTAAATGCGTGTCTCAAGTATATTCTGCACATCTCCGTAACTGTGGCTTTCCAACCATATAAAATTTATCGAAATCGGTTAAATACTTTTGGAGAAAAGTGTACCACAAAAAACATGTTTGCCGTTTTATTATATGATTACTCTTTCTAGTATTTCTTCTTTATTTTTTTACTTTCCAAATCACATTAATAAATCTCAATTTATAATTAACTCAAATACTTTATTCAAATTAAAATCACACTTGTTTTACACTTTCCACAATCCAATAAGCAGAGGTTTGCGCACTTCCGTAATCAAAAATCAACTATGTCCCGCTCACCGTGAACACTCCCTTATATACTCAAATTAGTTGTTCTCGAAGGTTCTTGCCTTGGAATGTTCTAGTTGCTTGGAATTTTTTTTTTTTTTTTTTTATAATCTACACGCGCTCAAGGGATTAGATTACCCTTTAAATGTTTCAACACAGCGCGGGCGTGAAGTTACGGAAGAGAAAGAAGGATAGGAAAGATGTGTGGCACGATGTTCTGAGACTGAAGGTTGATGTCTCAGATATTTTATCTCCAGGGATGGCGGCTGAACTAAAGCGGAGAATGCCGTGTCTTATTTCTATGTCGCTTATAATTCACATTATTTTATTCGTATTCATCCTTGTTGTGCATACTAGTTTAACTCAATTACATGTTGTTAGTGTTATGCCTGAACAACATATAATGAGTAAACCAGCAACCAATTGATGATAATTTTAGAAGGTTTTTAATGGAATCAAAACGACATAGACGACGGCAGGGATCGAACCTGTGATCATGAGGTTCACAGGCGAGCACACATCCATCGCGCCACGGCCACCCCCAATAATAAGGGGAAATACATATGGAGGTTCTTGTTTAGAATGTTCTAGTTGTCAGGAATAAGGGGAAATACATATGACATGGGAAAAGACCTTTTTTTGTTCTTTCTATAAAGTAGATATGCAATTCTCAACAAATGGCGCTGTAAGAGTATAAAGCTCTGTTCGGAACAGTATTTCAAATTCCATTACATAAGAGCAAGCTCGTGCGATCCAGTCGTGCATTTTATTCTTTTAAATTTGAAATCACAAAAAATTAGTTAGTAATTTTTAATTTGTGTAAATAAATTTGTATCTGCACTATTTGTTTTCTTAAGAATCTTTAAATATTGTATTGTTGCAAACAGAGCTTTATACTCCTACAGCGCCATCTGTTGGAAAATTGCATATCTACCTTATGGAAGAAACAAAAAGCTCTTTTCCAATGTCAAATGTATTTCCCCTTATTCCAACCATCTAGAACATTCAAAGACGAGAACCTTCGAGAACAACTAATTTGAGTATAATAAGGGAGTGTTCACGGTGAGCGGAACACAGTTGATTTTTGACTATGAAAGTGTGCAAAAGGTTGGCTTATTGGATTGTGGAAAGTGTTATAAAACAAGCGCGATTTAAATTTGAATAAAGTATTTGATTTATTGTTTTGATTTGGAAAGTGTAAATAAAGAAGAAATACTAAAAAGAGTAATAAGTTTTATTTAACGAACCTAGTAAAAATATTACAGTATCTATGTATTCAATTTTAAAAATTTTTATTTATAAACGAGACCTGTTTTTTTGATATTAGTTATACAATTTTAGTTTTTGAAAAATTTAAATTATTAATCTGTTATTAAAAGAGCCGGTTTGACATTTTTATGCAAAGGTTTTTTTAAATAATTAATTACTTTTTTAATAACAAACAAAATAAATAAATACACAAGAAATAAAATATTTAAATTCTTAATTTCATCATCAACATCATTCACCATCATTGCAATATTTTTCAAATTAATTTATTTATTTGTGTATATTTTTAACACCTACGTAACATATTATAAAAGCTGCCTTGACGATACTTCAAAGGCATAGATGTCGCAGACTTCTTTTATAATTTGAGCTTCTAATGTTGTCCTAAGTCATCAAGGTTGTTAATTGTTTTGTTGATGTACAGTGCACACCTTTTCCTTCAAGTATACACATAAGAAGAAATCTGTAGGCATCAAATCTGGGCTCGGGATCAGTCGATACCACCACATTTCGTATAGTAACATCACGAGCTGTGTGTAATGTGACACCGTCTTGTTGGAACCACTTGATATATTTGCCCAATGGATCCGATTCGTATACAAGTACATAAATTGTTAGAAATGCACTGATAGCAGTCACCAGTAGCTATTATAGCATTGTCTGTGGCACCCTCAAAGAAATATGACCCAATAATGCCGCACGCTGGCCCAAATGGCGCACCATACGTACAGTTGATGTAGTGGTCTTGATGTGGTATGAATCGAAGGTTTTCAATATTGGGGCATTGAAAACCTTTACAGATATTCTTCGTTGCTCATAATAATGTTTTCCCAAAAATGCCTTTCGTCTCGAGCATTCTAATCTCGCCGAAGCACCACCTTGATAGTCATTTCCCTGCAATTGTAATAAATGGTTATTGACCACTTTCTACTACTGTCAAATGCCAACTGTTTTCATTCACACTAAAATTACAAGAAAGTAAAAACACACCCTGTATTTGACTTCATGTAAGATTCCCAGTATTCAGTATTCTTAAGTTTGAATTTGACAATACAGTAAGTATCCAGCGCTGGCAATCCTGGTATCGATACCTATGATCTTTTTGCCTTTTGTTTCCCCCATAATAACCCTTCTTACCTTTATGGCGAATGTGGAGTGATGTGCCTGCAAAGTTAATGGGTTACAATAAATTCCACTTTGGAAATAAGGACGTGGAGGAGAATTTCTCAAATGATTTCCCAAATTAATAGCAATTAGGCATCCCAGATACCAGCTTAATGTTGATTCGAGCACGGAGGTTACACATTTGAAATCGATAAAAACACTCATACTTTGCCAAACAAAAGCTATAATGCCATCGGGGTATTGGTGGTACTTCCGACACCTTTCTTCCAATCGAAAGAGTAATAATGAAATTATCGTCCTGAAAATATTACCCTCGTGGGATAATAAAGATCCAAACGAGCCTTGGTAAGTGCTTAAGGTAACCATAAGGACCATTCTACCCTACACATTCTGGACTTGAGACGTTATCCTTGTTCATAAAATCAATTGATTAAATTACCGTCTAAGTATCTACACTTTTATAGGCCTTTGTTGTCTCGCAATTTCTGATGTATCTTTAAATGAACGCATGTGGAAAATTTTGGGAGCCGAATAACCGTATGTGAGAAATAACAAAACTCATTCCATCAAAACGAGCCTGAAAATTGTTTCTGTTCTATCTCTTTGGTCTTCGGAGATCAGGCAATTCCATAAAATTTAATGTACAGAGTAATCGTTCCCTTGTCGAAGAAGAACAACAAGAAGAACATGAACACGGGGAAGCTTGTCTCTTATTATATCACCTTTATTGGGGTAATGAAAAAATACGGTTCCATATCGACGTGTTTTGTGCTCCCTCTTTCTTGGCAGGCACAGCATTACACTTTAATCACTGACGCATTCCAAAATTGACATGAATTTGAACAGAATACCAAATTAGCTTCAATTGCTTTTCATTTTCATCGTTTTCTTTTTGCAGACTGCTTGTGTATGTCTTATACTGTTACTGTATATCAATTTAGTTTCACTTGGTGAAGTCAATTGTTATGTTATTAGCATTGCCATAAATTACTGGAGCGTTAAATGAACTCGAATATAGCTTAATCTTTGGATAGGCACAGCAGAAAGTGGGGTTTATTGTAATGAAATCAATGAATAGCTTCTTTTTTTTTTTGGTCTTTGGCTAAGGGATGGGCATAGATTTGTTTGAATCTCTGTAATAATAGCCTCCGAATGGCATTGGGGAAACTTTGTCTAACCGCAATATGGGGTGCCCTTTCCAATATTCTCTGTTTGAACTTCCTCTTAGTGGTCACGAAATGTTAATACATTTCGGCTTTTGGACTTTTATTAAGAATTCTCTCGGATTATACGGATACATCGCTGCCCTAGGCTTTTTTTTTTGTATTTTAAGAAATGGATTAAGGATATTGACCGAAACTTAAGAGCCTCTGTAGTTGAACAATGATATTTGAGTTGGTAGATATTTTTTTTGAATTATTGAGGACAAGACATGACAATTATTTTCGGGGACTCACTAACAGAAAAAAAAATTATTTATATTGAAAACAAAGTTCATCAACAATTTTATAATTAATTATTTATTGATTGATTATATGGTCCTTAATGTTTTGTATGGAATGTCGGTGTAGTGGACGTCTCTGGCCATGGTGCAAGGGCGAGCTCTTTTAAGCATAGATACTTTGCATACAAATTTTAAAGACTTCTGTTTCATTTTAAGCAATTTCGTTTTGTTGTCCTTAAGCATCGAGGTTGTGGTTGGTTTGATGATTTACAGCTGTTCCTTCAAGTACTCCCCTGAGAAGAAATCGGGAGGTGTCCATTCAGGAGATCATTGGGACCAGTCGATATCACCACATTTTGAAAATTTCTCGCAAAAGTCGCATCGTAGCCCCGCGTACTGTGTATGATGGGACACCGTATTGTTGGAACCACTTGCTATATACGATCAATCGATCTGAATCGGATACAAGTTCTCAAACATGGTCCAATAGCAGTCACCAGTAGTTGTAAGTATTGTCTATGGCATCCATTAAGGAATATGATCCAATGACGCCACCGGCTCAGATGGCGCACCAAACTCATGGAGGGTGTAATCATCTTTGGTGCATCAATCGAGGGTTTTCAGTGCCCCAATAGCGGCTATTCTGTTCAAAACCAAAGCCATCCAAGTCGAAATGTGATCCGTCGATTCTGACGACCTCTGGTGGCCATGTTGTTTTAGTGACATCTGTAATATGTGTTGGTTATTAGTCAGTTACTGATGTCTAATCACCATGGAAAGTTGAAAATTTGAACACCACGTCAAAATGGTAGAACTTAAGGCCCGGTTCTTTTAAGGCGCGTTACCGCTGCCTGCGAGTCTTTTTACACGCAAAATAACGCGCGATGCCGCAGCGTCATCGCACTCGTGTATGCACCACTCAATTTATTTGTGAGTACTGTAAGACGCAAAGCCGGTGACGCTGCCGTACCGCGCTTCAAAAGAACGCATGTGTGCACAGGGCCTTATTGTCGAAATTATTATTCGATAAGGCACTGCGATGTGCCCATTTTACGGTAGACGTGCCCGTCACAGTTGAGTCTTCAAAGTTTGGTGTCAAATTTGAAACAACCGGTTTGGTAAGATCGGCCGCAGTCTGTGAAAGATAGTTGATATCTCGCCGGGTAGACTTGGTAAATTTTATGTCGGAACAATGGCCTACACCCGTTTAAGATGCAACTGAGTCAGAATCTTAAAGTTCATTACTGGGCTTCGGGCGTTTGGCTGACGAAATGCAGCCGAGCTTACAAGTAAAATTGTCGTATATGGGACGACTTTAACCCACAGGAGGTTCTCCAGGTCACAATGCATCATCAAAGAGTGACCGTTTGGTGTGGATTTGGGATCGGACCATGCGGTGTCTTTGGTTTGTACTTTTTTGAAAACGAGGCACACTTCATCAATGCTGAGCGCTACAGAACGGTGATAAGCAATCAATGTATTATGGCCCGAATTGAATAAACTGGACCAAGACGACATGTGGTCTTAGGAGGACAGCGCTACCTTCCACACAGCAGACGCCAGAATTGACATTCTGCATGAAAGATTTGCTGAATTTGAGGGTAAGGTTATCTCTCGCAGAGGTGACGTGAATAAACTGTCATAAGGGCATGCGCTTTAACCCCTAGATCTATGAGAATAAACTACAATCGATAGATGCTCTTAAGATAAAGATAAAATAAGCCATCGCCTATCTACATATGCATACGGCCATCAGCCGGATCTATGCGGAAGAGTCATCAAAAATTGGACTATTTGGATAAGTGCACCAAAAGAAGCTGAGGCGGACATTTGAACGATGTCATATTTCATACATAAAAGCATATTATGAGTCTTTCAAATTAAAAAAGAATTTTGTTAATACCTCAGAAAAATCTTCCTTAATGAAACCCCAACCCAATCTGTATCTGTATGTCTGTAAATTTGGTATTGAAGGTTCTTCGATGATTTCCCAGATGAGAAATTCATTTTTTTTTAGTTCCAAAACTAACGGCACCTGCCAAATAGCCGTTATACAAAACCATAATTATCTCAAAAAGGACAGTTTTGCCCCAAAATTTATAAATTGGGGCTCGTTTGAACTTGGAATTAAATCTATAATATTATATAAATGTGTTCTTTTGTTTGTCAGTTTGGCTGCATATACAGCAAAACTAATAAACAAACAAAGAGCACTCAAAATAATACATATTTTAAAAATTTTAATTATCTGTTATATTATAAGCCCAATCTGAAAGTAAAAGATTTACTAAATCAACTATACTCATAAAATTAAAAACATACTCTGAAAAATCGTAGGGAAACAGTTTGGGAAATTCCAATTTTGACGTATCTCTAATATTCTTCTTATTTGTGGTCATCTTAACGATAACGGCGCCAATGTTCATATTTGCCAACCACTAAGGGTGCGCTTACACGAGTGTTTATAAGACCCTATTTAGATTTTGGTGATTTTTCATTACTACTTGCGATTTTTTCTTTGAAACAGAGTCTAACGGGTAGGTGTATTATTCATTCGATTCATCCAGATTAAAACTTAAATCCAGATATAAATTAAACGAATTCAATGAAATTACATCCGGATTTAAGTTCTAATCTGGATGTATCGAGTGAATAATATGGCGATAAGTATCTGTTTTCATATTCATTCTACTGAAAAGAGCATACAGTGCGACAGTTAGACTTTATATCCTTAAAGAGATACCACCCACCCAAAATGTACCGATGTACCGATTTTCGAATTCATCAAGAAAAATTATCTATTTTGTGAGAGATAGATTGATATTAAAGTGTTATATGGAAATCACCCTTTTGCATAGTTCCTACCGCATGTACAGTACATCTCTGTTTCGATAGTCAAAATACATTTCCATAGTGTAGCACTTTGATTTTGAAAGATACCTATATTTGGCAATTGACATTTATTTAAGTTAATTCTAAGTTGAAAAACTATTTCGGAAATAACTTGAGTTCAACTTATTTGCAAGTTTAGCTTAAAACTGGACGCAAATATTTTAAACCATGGTAATATTTTTGTCATAAGAAAAGGATAACATTTTCAGACCTGGACTTAGCTCTTGCAGTTGCATGGCAACATAAAATAGAAGCAACTAAAAAATTGCAACGTATAAATTGCCTATACAGTGTTGAATTACCCTTCCTTCTGATGAACAGACACAGTAATCGCGTTTTAATATATTTTATTTGGACTTTGTTATTTTTACTTGCCCTATAGTATCTACAAGTTTCGCATTTGGAAAAAATATCGAAATCGAATTGACATAACGATGAAAGAGAACAGGAAAAAAGTAGGTCTGGCAATTCCGTCTGTGTGTCTGTACGTCGATCTACAGCCTAAACTACTGGAGGTACTTTCTATTTTCTTAAAACTCGGTACTTACGGGTCTTCGGTAATTCTTTAGAGGAGATATTGATTTTTTTTTGTTTTAGCTCCAAGACTAACGGTACCCCCCATACATCCGTAATGAAAAATCTTGTTTATCTGTGAACCTCATGATCACAGGTTCGATCCCTGCCGTCGTCTATGTCGTTTTAATTTCATTAAAAACCTTCTAAAATTGTCATCAATGGGTTGCTGGTTTACTCATTACATGTTGTTCAGGCATAACACTAACAACATGTAATTGAGTTAAAACTAGTATGCCCAACAAGGATGAACGCGAATAAAATAATGTGAATTATAAGCGACACAGAAATAAGACACGGCATTCCCCGCTTTATTTCAGCCGCCATCTCTGGAGATCAAATATCTGAGACAGTCTCAGAACATCGTGCCACACATCTTTCCTATCCTTCTTTCTCTTCCTTAATTTTACGCCCGCGCTGTGTTCAAACATTTAAACGGGTAATCATAATCCCTTGAGCGCGTGCAGATTATAAAAAAAAAAAAAAAAAAAAACGGCTGTAACGATTTTGATAAAAAAATAAGTGTGTTATTACGAGCATGCACTCCATTTTGGTATAAACAAAATTTAGGAAAAAAAATGTTATTAAATGTTAGGCTAGCCGCGCACTAGCAATTTTTAGTTGCGAAACTGTTTGGTTACTTATAGAAAACAGATGAACTGTTTGGTTGAATGTCGGTGAATTTGCAGATAATTATATGTTCAATAAAATGGCGAACTTATTTTAGGCAATCGTTTAGTTTGTGTCAAAACACAAACTTTTTAGTTGCTTGAACCAAGCAGTTTCGCAACTAAAAATTGCTAGTGCGCGGCTAGCCTTAGAACCCACCGATAGAAGCATTTTTTTTATTTCCGACTTTCTCATTAACGGCTCTAACGATTTTAACCGAAAAATTTTAACAGGAACTCCCTTAAATTTAAAATAATACTGTACATACAAATATGCGAAAACATATTTTGTCTTGAAAAATGTTTAAAGAAAATTCTTATATAAAAAATTAATTTCATAATAAAACGAATGTTAAGCTTTATTTGCATAAAATTATACTTTTCTAGACATTTTTTTGTATGTATATGTATATGTAGTACCACTTGGCATAATGGTTAGTGCGTTGGACTGTCATGTGCGGAAGGTCTCAAGTTCGATTCTCAGCCGCTGCAAGAAAGTTTTTTTCGGGGGTGTACTGCATCTTGCGAGGAATTGACAAATTCTCCAAGAGTATCTCTTGTCATGGAAAGTGCTGCTCATTAGCCGTTCGGAATCGGCAGAAAATTGTAAGTCCCCTCCGTTCCTGGTAACACGCGTACAGGAATGGTTGAGAGTTGTAAGTCACTATAGGTCCTGGTTCACTCCGTGCTGTTGCACCACCAAATTTATATATTTATATGTACATATATGTATAATGTATCTGAATATTACATAAGAGCAAGTAAATGTGATCCAGTCGTGCATTTTATTTTGCTTGATTTTAGTGTTCAGTTTGAGGATTACAGATTGCAGCCAAATAAGACCCGGACAATGACGGGTATTATTTTCTCTAGTTGTATATACAAACTTTCGAAGAAATATTTTTTGGAACAAAAACAAAATACCTAAACAATTTTTTTTAACTCAATATCTTTAAAACGATTGAACGATTAGTTTTTGAAACTATGTATTTCCTTAATGTTAAATGTAATTATAAAATACTTAAAATTGACACCCCAATTTTTTTCCGAAAAATGTTGAGGAAATTTCTTATATACATATCTAAAATGTGTTTAATAATAAATCGATTTTTTAAAACTTGCTTGCATAAATTCAGACTTTTCTTGAAATCTGACGGTTATTTTATTCATATACAGTCAAATTTCTCCATAACGAATCTTCAAGAGAAGTCTTATACAAAATTCGTTATATAGAAAATATAATTTTTTTTAACACTGCAAGGCAAGTGCTCTTTTATATTAAAAAAAAAATGGCACAAAAAAAAAAACATTTTAACATTGATTTATCCACATCACCGTATTTTATTTTTTTGTTATTTTTTTTTTTGGCTTCAATTTATTTGAACTTGCTTCGGCAAACTTTAAAATGTTTGTCTTAATTTTTTTTAAATTGCCGACAATATGCTGTAGCCTGTAGGACACTCCAAATTTTTCAGCAACTTATTTCTTCTTTTCTCCCTTTTTAACTTTTTTTTTCGATCATTGATAATTTGACCGATAGTGAAATAGCCTTGCGCTTGGACATTTTTGAAAAGAAGATTCAAAATTCAAAATCAAACGACTGACCTGTTGCGTAAAAGTTCTACTACATTTGCCACACTTTTCATACATCTATACATACTAGGGTTGCCAGATTTTTCTTACACCTCGGCAGGACAAATGGCTAAAATAAAGAGAAATCCCGGGATTTCAACATATTGCCCGGAACAGAATAAAAAATCACGTGTAAATCAAAATAAATAAATTCTTTTATTAATTACTAATTAAATGACTTTTTTGCCATTTGCATTTGTCAATTTTAATGACAGATGTCAGTTTGTAAAAATGCATTCTTAGGTTTGTTTGATTGAAATTTTAAAAGCAATTTCATAAGGTTAAATCACGATGCAGCGATTGTTCCTTATCACTAAAAGATATTTATGTAGGTACATTAGGCATTATTTTGTGAGTTTGAGTCACAACCCGGGAAAAAAGCTGCCCCAGCGGGACAGATGAATTTATGTCTAAAATCCGGGACGTCTGCAACGCTAATAACTATATACATTCCTTCACGGAGTTTCCTTTTAAAATTAGGAACAAAAATGGTAGTGGTAATGGTAATGGTAGACATTTCGTTATAAAGAAAACACTTTTGCTTTTGAGTCAAAAAGAATAAGTTCCTTATAATTTCGTTACAGAGAACCTAATTCATGCTGGATATTTTGTAAGGGGAAATTTAAATTCGCTATAGAGAAAATAACGTTATAAGGAATTTCGTTATAAAGATTTATAAACAATTTTTAAATTCAAAAGTAGCCTTACGTAAGAACAAGTACGTAAGGTTACAGTTGTGCATTTTAATTTTATTTTTAATATTTTATTGTAATGATTCCATTTAATTGTTTTTGCACATAAATCAGATTGAGCTATTATTCAATTGAATTTTATTTAATCTAAAAAGTATAATATTTGTTTTGTCTTTAAGACTTAACTTTTAGATGCGAGATAAGTCGACTTTTAAAAGTTAATTCAAATTTTTGACCAGTCACATTGTGATATTAAGAAAAATGTTAACACTTGTCAGGTGCTGCAACTGAAAGAAGAAAACTAAACTACTAAGGATTTTTTTGTATTAAGTCCTGACAATATTTTCAATCGAAATCTGACTTGATGTTTTGTGATGCAATATGTTTGGGAAATAGGTCACTTTTCACTTATCAGAGAGTACTTCTTTCGTTCATAACTCGATCTTTTTTCAGTGACTTACTGCATTCAAGCACGTGTAGAATGAGAAAGCGCCTCGTAAGACCTGAAAAATAATTTGATACATATTGGGATAGCAATCTAAATGATTTAGAAAAGAAATCTTACCCTAATTGTGGTATCAAGTGAAACATCGAAAAATGTATATCCAGTTAGGCGTTTAGGATTTCCATGCAAGGCCATCATCATTTGTAAATCCTTCATCAGAAGGATATTTTCTTTAGTATTTGTAGACCTATTGATAACATCTTCCCAATTCGACAAATAATAGATCGAACTCATTCTGCCTGTCTATATAATAAAAAGGTTAAAATGTTAAAAGGTTAACACAAATTATTGAACGCAAGGGTCCAACCGTTTGTGTCAGTGTCGATCCCAATGTTCCAAATAAAAGCAATTGGGTTATTTCAGCAATTATCCAAGAAACATAACCGATTTTTTTTTTCGAAGCCAGCTCAAGCTAAGACGAAAAAATTTACAGATTTAATCAATAAATATATATGTGTTCTATATAGTCAAGATCCTACCGAAGTTACTTGCATCGCTAGAATACATAACGAAACTGAACTAAAACTAATCAACACGAATATACGAAAGTTGTAAATTTTATTCAAAAGTTCTGAAAATCTGTCCAAGTTGCGATGTCTCTCATTCATTTGAAAAATTTTCTTTCGAAATTCCCGGACTAAATGAGATTTGGGAACTTTCAAGAGCAATGTCCTGCTGCATTGCTGAATATCTTCCTGAAGGATCATGTATCTTGCATTCAAATGCAATATGAGATATGTTAATAGAAATGCTTCTGCAATCATAAAAAGCGTCACAGCTATTCCAGTCCAAAAGAGATACACCAGTGTTAGAACGTACAATACTGGAGAATCCAAACTATATCGAATGCTCATTTTGTAGGGCAAATACTTTTCAATTTTTTCGGATTGCAGTAATGGTAGAGTTTGGAAGCATAGCATTCCTAAAAAATACATGTATGAGAATGCCTTTGCTGGGATTAGTCCTCGACGAATTTGTTTCCAGCTCAATGGATGAGTTTCCCTGTAAAATATACAATTATTTCAATGACGATGGACGACATTTATGTTTCAAACATTATTAAAATGTTGATAAAAATATAAAAGATGCATCTTTTTAAGCTTTGATCTTTTTGTTTTTAGAGCCGTTTTCTGATACGAAACAGAAATTTTCCAGTTCAACTTAAACACGTCAGCTTATTTTTTTCTGGAGTGTAAACTGTATTTAATCAAGAATTCTCGAAAGTTAACTGTCAATTACAACCCCGAAAAAAACCGTGCTATTGAAGTAATCTATTGACACTATTGACACTTCTTAAAAAGTGCATGTCAACAATTCTTCTAACCGACATCATTTCGCAGTCGAGCTTATGAACTCGAACTAATTTTCGCTTGAAAAAAAAAAAGTTCTTATTCTCAAAACTAAAAAAACACAAAATTTAGAAGAAACTGCTGTTTTTAAAATTAAAAAATTATCCACCATGTGTAGGTTACTACTTACTCATCAAGGTAAACTGTCAGAAAAAACTCCTTGAGAAACTTTTTGAATGTATTTTTAGTAGCCGCCATATTGAATATTCTTAGCATGCACTCGTTCAAAAGAACACACGTCACTAATGCTTCATTAGCTAAATTGATATCATTGATGTTTTCGATAATAAAACGAATCTCTCCCTCGTCAGTAACCATGCACATTATAAATCCCAGCAATACCGTTGCGTAACCGAAAAATTGCACCAATAGTGTTGGATTATCTCTTAGAGGCCAAGTAATGTGCAAATAAAATATTTTGATCTGCCATGCCAGAGGAACTTGTTGGCCGTTTGGTAGTACCGGATGGTAGTACATTTTAACGGGTGCAATGTCTAAAAGAACATGACAGTCTTTTATTATTGATTTATTTTGAAATAGAATATATTCTATGTAACATGAATAAATATAGGGTTAAAGTATTTAAAAAATGTTTTTCAGTATTTTAATTCGCTTCTTTTCAATCAAAATACAGGATAATTAAGAAAAACTTACTTTTTAACTTAAACTAAGCAGATACTTAATATGTACCCCATAAAAAGAATTGAATATTGAAATGAAATTTAAATACAAAATTTAAAATTTAAGAAATAATTAATCTATATAAATAAAAATGAATCGCAAAATGTGTTGCTAAGCGTTAAACTCAAGAACGGCTCGACCAATTCGCCTAATTTTTTTTTGTAAATTCTTGTTAAGATGCATAGAAGGTTCTTATGGAGAGAAAAAACGTTTATTGTGGGTGTGTGAAAGTTAAGTGTTACAAAAAATTGTTTGCTTATTGAAATACACTGACACAAAAAAAAAAAAGAAAACTTTATAGCTAAGGAAATAATTTCTTCATTTAAATAATAATTAATAATTCTACAACAAACAACAAAATTAACGAGAATAAGAGAACTTAAATAAGGGTAATCTACATATATGTATATAAATAAAAACGAAAACCAATTGTGGTTTTATTTGTCGAGTGTGTTTGCTTTTAGAACCATGCCGCCTTTCACACGCGGGCGCAGCAATTTGAGTCGAAGAAATCGAAACGCTAGAAACCAAGGTTATTTTCAATAAAATCGGACTTCACTGCAACGTGAGGAGCGAAATGAAATTGAAAGGATTAGGATATTACAAACACGAGCAACGCGTCGTGTTGAAACTGCTTTCACAGTTTTACGAGCGGCTTTCAGTTAAGATGTTTTAATTGACTACAGTATGTAGTTATATGACTTTTGACAGTTTGACCGTTACCTGAACTCGCCACAGCAAAATACATCGATCTACTTCAGGGAGAGTTCAGGGCGACCCCAGGTCTCAAAAAACACAGAGTTTACTTACCAGGGTGACTTCAGGTTGTTCCAAAAATGATTTAGGGCGACCCCAGATTGACTTCAGGTCTCAACGAACAAACCTATTATCATGTGCCACCGAATTGTACAAACTGTTTGTCCATGTTGAATGACTGTCATTTAGACATTATTTTATTGACAGGTGCTCAAACTAATAAAAAAGTTAGTTCAATGAACTATTACTCCTATCGCCTGATGGTTCATGAAAATGAAGACATGTGCTTGATGATGTCGAACAAATTATTATCTCAATTAGGAATGGCCGCGCCTAATCGCCCAATGCACGACGCTTTTAATAAAGAGTTGCATCGTGAAAAAATGTTCGATCTCGATGTTTTAAGGGAATCGGTTCGAATAAATGTTCCGTTGTTGAACAAACAACAAAAGTATGTATTTGATACAATTATGAAAGTTGTAAATGATGGAACTGGAGGATTTTACTTTTTGGATGCTCTTGGTGGTACAGGAAAAAAACTTTTTTAATTGCATTGATTTAAGCAACAATTCGCTTACAGGATGGAATTGCACTCGCACTTTCTTCGTCTGGTATTGCAGCTACATTGTTGGAAGGCGGTCGAACAGCCCATTGAGCGCTAAAATTACCATTGAATACTCAAAGCAACAAAACTCCGACTTGCAACATTTCGAAGAACTCTGTAATGGCAAAGGTTTTGCAGCAATGCAAGTTGATAGTATGGGATGAATGCACGATGGCACATAAAAAGTCTTTGGAGGCATTAGACAGAACTCTCAAAGATCTGCGAAGCAATCAAAACCAATTCGGTGGAGCGATGATTTTGTTAGCAGGAGATTTTCGTCAAACATTACCAGTTATTCCACGGTCTACACCAGCAGATGAACTGAATGCATGTTTGAAGTCGTCCATTTTGTGGACAAAAGTTAAGATACTAAATTTGAGCAAGAATATGCGTGTCGAATTGCAAAATGATCGATCTGGAGAAATATTTTCAAAACAACTCATTGACATTGGTAATGGTAAAATCCCTGTAGATGTTATGACAGGCTGCATTACATTTCCTGTCAATTTTTGTCAGTCTACAGAATCAAAAACTGAGCTTATAGAAAAGGTGTTCCCAAACGTAGCTCAAAATTACAGAGATCATTGTTGGTTGAGTGAACGAGCTATATTAGCTGCCAAAAACACGGATGTAAATGAAATAAATTTCAAAATCCAAAATGAAATTTCCGTTGAATTAAGGACATATAAATAAATTGATTGCGCAATAACTAACCAAGATGATGTCGTTAATTATCAACCAGAATTTTTAAACTCATTGGATTTGCCGGGGTTACCTCCCCATAATCTTCAATTAAAAGTAGCACCGGTGGTCACAATGCTAAGAAATATCAACCAACCGCGACTTTGTAACGGCACACGGTTAGCAGTGAAAATATTAATGAACAATATGATAGAAGCAACTACTCTGAGGGGAAAATATAAGGGAGAGGATGTATTGATACTATACGCATCCAAATGGTACCGACTGACGTACCGTTTGAATTTAAACGACTGCAATTTCCATTGCGGCTTGATTTCGCTATGACTATAAATAAATCATAGGGTACATATTATGTACGATAAGACATTGCATTGAAAATACCAGATTATGACTACTACTACTACTAAAGACTTGCAATTTACAAAATAGGACACTTATAATTGTAAGTAATCGTTGTTTATCATGGAGACATAAATCTATAAATATGAAAAGTGATCACTCCTAAATATGTATGTTTTATTACTGTTGTTGTTGAAAAAAGGGCAGAACAACGTCTGCCGGGGAAGCTAGTTGAAAATAATTCAATAGATCACCGATTTACTAACAATTTTTCTTAACTATATTTCATTTTCCCTGTTTTTATACAAAATTATATAACTAAATACCTAGCTGAAACTGATTTCAAGTACCTATTAAATAAAATACACAACTGATTAGCCCGATGGGGGCTTAAGAGATTTGAAAAACAATAAATGTTGGTAGAGACAAAATGTTCATAAGCATGAAATTAATTTCTAAAAATGGCTAAAATAGTTCCTTTAGTAGGTAGGCGCAACCAAAACATAATGACATGTGAATTCACAAGCAAAAAGAAAAATTATAAATTTTTGAAGCGTTTTTTTTAACGCAAAGCTTTTGAAGCACGAAATTTTGGATCTAAACAAATTCGATAAAAATTAAATTTCTAAGGTGTTGCAATATTTTTCCCGAGTTTTAGGACGAATTAATTTATGATGATTAGGATGACGAATACTTTGAAAACCGCGAGACTTTGGATTATACGAATCCAATTATAATAAAAACGAAAGAACAAACGAATTAATTTTATATAAATTGTGCAACCGGCACACACGAGAGATAAGATCGGATTGACGAAATGTCAAAAAGATAAACAAGTATGATAAGAGAAAGAGATTAAAAAAAAATATTGCAACAACACTGCGATGGGGAACGACGCAGCTAACCGGCTAGTCAGCTGGGGGTGGGTTCGTCGAATTAAATTGGTGCCAAAAAAAAAGGTAAACAACTCAGATCGAATAAAAAGACGAATTTGGGTATTATAAAAAGGCAATTAAATAAATGTAAGTACTGGGGCGTACTTACGTGGGAGGGATGGGCGCCAGGAAACTGTTTAGGGTCGTTTGCCTTGACCGGGATGCTGTAAATTTCTTCAATGATTGAAGGAAACGCAAGTTTAAATATTCCCAATGGGAAAAAGAATATTTTATTTAAAAAAAGTATCCAGGAAACCGTGGCTTACGCCTGGATTAAAACCTGGAATTTTTTGAAATATAATAAAGTACAATACAAAGTTAAATTGGATGAAACCAATAGAAAATAAATGAAATGATTAAATGAAATGAAATGAAATTGAAAATTATATACAATGAAACAAAGGGGATTTTAAAAACACAGGCCGCAAGAATGGACCGCTATCACTCGGTCCGGAAACAAACAGATAATTCAAACTACGGTAAAGGGGCGCGCGTCTCACAGTTTTGAGATTATTTAAACGAAACAAAGGCCAACCGAATAAATACTTCACAACACTTTTAATCAACGAATTAAAACTTTTATAACCTAACACTCTACTTATCTTTTCCTTTCTTTTTGGATCTTGTTTCCTTTCCTTACTTCTTCTTTTCCTCAAAGAATTTCGTCGCCCCGTTCTGGCGATTTTCAAACTCCAATTAAACTCCTTCTCCGAATCCTTTCAATTTTCTCTTTTTTAAAACACTTTTCTATTTTTCTCAAAAACTAACTTTTTTTTTTTCTTCTTCAACGTCTTATTATTCCTTTTGCTTTTCTCTCTCAAACTTCCAAATTTTTCAATTGCCTATCGGCTTTGCTGGTCAACCAAGAATTCGATTAACCATTTAGCCTTTTATTTCTCTTGGCCTCCTCTTTCACTCACACATTCACACTCTCAATCAAAAGCTTTCGTGGAACTCGGTTACGGTACCACTCCGATGTTGAGTTCCAACGAAACTCTCATTCACCCACACAATCAATGAATTCCCCAAGTTGTTGGTGCTGTCCCAAAACTTAGCGAATCCAAGGCCGTACCCTGACTTTTTTACAATTACTATTTTTGAGAAAAATAAAAAGAAATTATAAAAAGTTGAAGATAATATTCTGAGCATTCTCTCAGCTACTCTACTAAATTTACTATTTTCAACTAATTCGAAAAAGGAGCCAAAGTATTTAATCTTTAAACAATTTTGAGAAACCGAAGAAGGAAGGCAAATATTCAAATTGAACTACCTAACGCGCAATCTACTATTCGGTGGACCTTTGTGCAGATTTGGGGGTATTGAAGGGATAGCGTTTAGCGTTCCATTCTTTTATGCTGGTCTGTTCTTTAAGTTAAGTTTAAATAAAGAATTTTAAGGTGGGCTCAAGGCCGTCTTTAAAAGTAAGTTAAGAAGTTAAGTTATCTGATGTTGTTGATGTTGTGTTGCTCTCAAATCCACTTTAAGTGTGCGTGTATGCTTCGTTCTGTTGTTGTCTTCGAATATATCAGAGATACCTCGTTTATGTAGATGGCGTGCGAGTCTCCAGCCCATCTGCTGGCTCAACACGATCGAATTATAGGGTACCTATTTTGTCATCCTCTCTGAGCTACTCTCAAGCTCCATGCGGACAACGGACTCAAAATGTGGGTCGAAAAATGGGAATGGTTGGGATGGAGGGGAAAACAGATATCGAGAGTCAGACTATGACTAAACAACATAGTCGAAGAAGGTTTGAAGAACCAAGATTAAGAATGGTTTTTGTTGCGGTAAATCTTACCGTAACAAAGGCCTTGGTTGAATGAAAGGCTCCTTAAACCTCTAATACCTAATTTTTATATTTGAATGAAATACAATGCTCGACTGGGTCGTACGAACTTGCACAAAGAATTGTTTCCCATTATCCTCACACTGAAATCGTCATTGCGTGTGATTTCAATGTACACAATTCTAGTTGGCTTCGCTTTTCTGGTCAGACAACACCCGAAGGAAGGTATGTTGAGGTCTTTGCTGAGTTAAACCCCTTGACTCAGCTTATTAATGAGCCAACTCGAATTCCTGACGTTGCAGGTCAAAACAGCAACAAACTAAACTTGTTCCTTACCTCTGATCGTGATAAATATAGCATCAGTGTATTATCTCCTCTAGGCGCATCAGACTACTGTGTCATATCTGTGAATTTATCGTGTCAAAAAATCTCAGTTAAAGAGCAAACCCCCAAGAGAACCGTTTGACAATACGAGAAAGCCAACTGGGACGGTCTCAATGATTTCTTCAGAAACTTTAACTGGTCACTATGCTTCCTCGATAGTGACGTGGACTCCAGTGCAGATACGATTACAAATTTAATTCTCATCGGAATGAGAGATTATATCCCGCATAGGGAAAAATCTATCAAACCGAAAGAGAACTCATGGTTTGATTTGAGCTGTAAGAGGTTATCAGGCATCAGGGTCAGAGAAGTAAGTTTCCGATGTTATAAAGCCAACCCTACTGAGGAAAACCGGAATAAGTTTAAACAAGCTAGAAGGTCCTGCAATAATCATATTCGAGATTTGACAGACCAAGTTCTTACATGACCAACAAATTAGACAAAAAATATTACAGTGTCCCAAGGGTAGTAAAAATTTCTGGTCATTTGTAAAAAATATTCGAAATACTATTTCGTCCTCGGTCTCAACGCTCGTTATCAATGACACTCCCTGTATCAGATCACTAGATAAAGCCAATTTGCTTGCAGCACACTTTGCTGCTAATTCGAAGCTGCCAGAGAGTGTTAAGACTCCTCCTGTGCTTGAGAACACAAACTTTTCCATGGGACGAATCTTTTTTCGTACTCGTACAGTTGCAAGAGTCCTGACAGATCTTGACATACACAAATCCGGTGGCCTGGATAGTATCCCTCCCATTGTTCTGAAGAGGTGTTCTTTGACGCTGGCAAAACCACTGCGTAAGCTTTTCTATCTATTCTATTCCTCTGGACTCTTTCCGAGTAGATGGAAAACAGCATTTGTCCAGCCTGTCCCTAAAAAATGTGAATCTTCTTCTCCCTCTAATTATCGTCCGCCTGCACTTACGTTCCTTCTTTCCAAGGCTATGGAAACACTGATAAATAATCAGCTCAAGAAATATCTCGAAGAACGAAAGCTTCTTAATGACCGGCAGTATGGCTTTCGTAGTAATAGGTCCACTGGTGATCTGATGGTATATCTCACCGAAGAGTGGCACAAATCTTCACATCGTTTTGGAGAAAGTAAGATTACTGCACTTGATATTATCGATAAATCTCTTCTTCGTTGGATTAGAAATTACCTTTCAGGCCGCTCAATACAAGTCGTATTGGATGGTCTCAAGTCTGAAACTCATAAAATAAATGCTGGTGTACCCCAGGGCTCCGTTTTGTCTCCGACTCTCTTCCTCATGTTTATCAACGATCTCTTATCTCGAGTAGTACCCTCAGCTTTTCATATTCGTTTAAAGATTCACTTCCTTGTTTTTCGGAAGTGGAACTTGAACGGCAGCGTATGATAAGCTCATTAAATTCTGATCTTGACAGCATTGTCCATTGGGGAATAAGAAATCGTGTAGAATTTAAAGCTTTAAAAAACTAATGCTGTTCTCTATCGTTAAAGCTATCCATGAGCGGCACTTGCATTGAGGAAACTGAACAACTCTCTGTGCTCAACATGTGCATCACAGACCACCTTGTGTGGAATGATCACATATTCGACATGGCCAAAAACGCTGCCAAGTGTTTAAGTTTCCTTCGAAGTTGCAAGAAATTTTGTACCACTTCTGATCTGGCTGTAATCTATAAGGCTTATATTCGTCCAAAGCTCGAGTACACTTCCCATATTTGGGCAGGTGCTCCAATTACACACTTGAGTCTCTTGGATAGAATCCAAAATAGAGCTTTAAAAATGATAGGTGATAGAAGTATAACAGAATCATTTGAATTTCTCGAGCACTGTCGCAATGTTTCTTGCCTTTCATTATTTTACTTTTACTTCTATAAGCAGTGTTCTAGCGAAATAGCCAGTTGCATTCCTCCCCTTAAACAATTTAACCATAATACTCGCCCTTTTAGGAATGCTCATCAGCTTACCCTTGCGCCTAATTTCGGACGTACCGTGAAATACAGAGATTCTTTCTTTAGCCGGACTACACGAATGGGGAATGCTCTACCCAGCTCTATTTTTCCTTCCCATTGTAATGTTCAAAAATTTAAAACTAATGTGAATCGGTATCTCCTTTTAAGCCCTTCCTTGTTTTCCTAACGCTCGTACTGTGTTAATCATTTTAAGGGTAGTAATAACCCCTTGAGTGCGCGCTAATTATAAAAAAAAAATTACTTTTTCTGTTAATTCAAAATAGTTTCTGTTAAGTCAAAAAAACAAACATGTATACCAAAATAACCCAACTTCCTCTACGCTTTTGTCAAAAACAAAAATGTACTACACATTCTACATAATTATGTGATTCAAAAAGACAAAAATTCTATAACTGTTTGCTCATGCTAATCATAGATATCAGATATCTTCAAGTTTTGGCCGTTTCACAGCAGAAATAAAGTTAAGTGAAATATTATTTGATATACTGTTGCAAATCACTAAGTTAATATTATTTGTGGGCAAGTTTTTAATATTGTATTCAAATGTTAGTGATGAAACGATCGTTAATAGCTTAATTTGCCCATTTAACTCTGACGGAATAAGACCTTTCAAAAGCATTTATTTTCACATTCGATTAATACACAAACAAAACTACCTCCTCGAACAGCTTATCCCCAAGACAAACTAAATACACCTTTACGTTTTTCAAACTGAAGATAGAAAATTCATCAAAAATGTTTTATCGACCAACCTCACACAAGTTCGCTTGCTTTTGCTGCAATTTCATTCGTTTTTCCAAGCCACTAAGGGACAATCCAACTTTATAGATGGGAATAATAAACAACGTTATTGTTTGCGTTGCTTGTCTAAGTTTTTTTGATGGAAGCTGAAGCTGCTCCAAGATTCTTCATTAACAACTTGAATGACATAATCCTAAGCCTTTTCAAATCTGGTTATCTACAATGACACCATGCTTTGCCTTTTCAACATGTACGATTATTTGTGAAAGGATTGCCTTAAAACAGTTACTTATCAAGTTCTACGGAGGGATTAATGTAGATGAGTAAGTAAATGTCTTGAGTGATTTTGCAATGCTATTGTAATGATATTGTATGTTTTTTTTATAGAAACGGGTATCCTGTAATTCGTGCAAATGTTCAAGGGCCCATCGTCTCGTTTAGAATTTATTCCGAAGTCTATTTAACTTGATATTTGTATTCGCTATTAAACCCATTATTCTAACAATTCTCTATGATTTGGAATTATGTTGATATAGATTTGTGTGATTTGTAAATTTATGTAATGCAATGTAATGTGAATTTGGTTAGTACGTATAATTGTGATTTTAATGGTTAGTGGTCTTAAAATATGTTACCAAATCCAGATTAATGTATATTGTGCGCTGTCGTCTTAAAATGAAAACTCGTCCAATGTACAACGTTATAAGTTAATTTCTTTATTTTAAAATTTATGTGTAGTGTGTATGATTTTGTAATGTAGTGTGTATGATTTTGTGTATTCAATGTTTTATGTGACTGTTATTAACTTTAAGAAATAAATTAGAATTCGATTTATGTGTCCAACAAAAGAACCAACCGATGTCGTTGGCGATTGAATTACGAATGATTACAATTATGATTTTTAAGCTTAGTAAAATAATTCATGTTAGGTAAGAAAGCGACAGAAAAGAGAATATGCAAAAAAAAACAGTATTTTGTTATGTAGATCAAACCGGTTAATTGCAAGTGCAAGTTAAACTTATATTAAATATATACAAAAATGTAAGTACATCATTAAAAGAGAGCAAGATATGATAAAATATATAACAATAATGCTGGTGTGATTTTATGCAATTAGGGTGCGTTGCCTTATGTTTGGTATTCTTAAACATCCAGCCCCCTCCTGAAAGCTTATGGGCTTTCTGAGCATGGTAGGCGAGCTACTTTAATTGTAGGACGAACATAGTTTCCGAATTTAGTCCGAACTGTCACAACTCGACACTTGTCATCCTTCCCTGGGTGCGTTTGGATGATTCGTCCCAATATCCATTTGGATGGTGGCAGATTGGGCTCCTTTAATAGGACAACATCGTCGACTTCCAGATTGGGGTGGGGACTTTGCCATTTTGAACGATGTTGTAACGAAGTAAGGAATTCTGAATGCCACTGTTTCCAAAAACCTTGAACCATTGCCTGTAACAGAGACCAGTTATTTTTGATTGAAATAATATTTTTAGATAAATCTGGTTGAGGAATAGCAGTATAGGGTTCCCCAATTAAAAAATGAGCAGGTGTAAGAGCAGAGGGGTCAACATCAGAGGTTTGCCACATTGGGCGAGAATTAAGAAGACCTTCGATTTTTACTAATAGGGTATACATCTCCTCGTATGTAAGTTTTGTATCCCCTATTACTCGTTTAAGATGCAATTTCACAGATCGAACACCTGATTCCCATAATCCTCCAAAATGTGGGGAAGATGGTGGGATAAATTTCCATTCCACGTTGTCCTTGGACAAGTGATCGATGATGATGTTGTTATGTTGCTGACTGCAGAGAAGTTTGTACATTTCATTGAGTAGACGTTTAGCACCAACAAAGTTGGTACCGTTGTCGCTCCAAATCTCAGACGGTTTGCCGCGGCGGGCAACAAAGCGATCTAGAGCTGATAAAAAGGCGGTTGAAGTTAAGTCTCCGACTAATTCGATATGGATTGCTTTTGTTACAAAGCAAACGAAGAGAGCTATGTAGGTCTTCACAAACTTTGGGTTCCGACCTCGATTTAGACGAAGCGTAATAGGCCCAGCGTAATCGCAACCAACTCTGCTGAAGGGTCGAGCATACCGAACGCGATCGGAAGGAAGATTTCCCATAAGTTGTTTTGTTGTTGCGGTTTGTTGACGAATGCATTCAATACATTTTCGAATCACCTTCCGCGTCAGATTTCTGCAACCGAGAATATAAAAATTTTGTTTGATTAAAGCAAATAGAAGGGAGGCACCGGCATGTAAATGATTTTTATGGGTTAAGTCCGCGATTAAATAAGCGATTCTGTGGGATTTACACAAGATTATGGGGTGTTTTTCAGAATAAGTCAAGTTCGAATGTTCTAACCGACCTCCGACACGAAGAACGCCCGCTGAATCGATAAATGGATTTAAACTTTTGAGTCTGCTTTTCGAGTGAAGCTCTTTCTTAGATTTTAAGCATTGAATTTCTGAGTTAAACAAGGAAGATTGCACATATTTTATGATTTGAGTTTTAGCCAGGGAAAGTTCGTTAGTAGACAGTGGATCTAATTTCTGGAGTTCTTTAGATAAAAAATAGTTTTTGGTATAACGAAACACGTAAGCTGCTACTCGAACTACCTTCGACCAACTTGAAGAGTTATTTATGATAGTTTCAAATGGATGATTTGAAATACTATTTAAGAGAAATACCTTGGCAATCTTGTTTGTCTTACGCTCTTCCAAGTGCTGAGTGTCGATGTCATCTGGGCTGTAACTTGACGAAGGCCATTGGTCTCGATCTTTACTTAGCCATCCAGGACCTTTCCACCAGATACTAGTTTTTTCCAACACTGATGGCAATAATCCTCTTGTAGCGGCATCTGCGGGATTAGAGGCTGATCGAACATGATTCCACGCTTTAAAAGGCATTGATGTGAGGATTTCGGAGGTTCGATTTCCAATAAATACGGCCCATTTCTTGGGGGGAGCGGACAACCAATGCAGAACTATTGATGAGTCAGTCCAACCAAATACATTCACATCTGGCACCTGTAACGAGGGCTTGATTTTGTTTATCAGTCGGACAAGTAATAAAGCTCCACACAACTCAAGCCTCGGAAGGGGTAAGACCTTCAATGGAGCGACCTTAGATTTTGCTGCGACGAGAGTAACAGAGATTGAATTATCAGAATTGACGTTTCGACAATAGACCACTGCTGCGTATGCATCCAGAGATGCATCGCAGAAGCCGTGCAGTTCCCAATAACGTTGTTTTTGTAGCATGATTCTCGGTATAGCGAAAGATTCGACGATGGGTAGCTCGTTCCTTATAGAGTTCCATTGCCGCGATAAGGAGTCTGGAACTTCTTCATCCCAATTGATTTGGTTTCTCCAGAGCTCCTGAAGCAAGATTTTGACACCAATGATAACCGGCGCTAGAAATCCCAACGGGTCAAAGATTTTTGAAGCTTCTGATAGTATGTGACGTTTTGTGCATATATTCGACGGATTCAATTTGACCTTGTATGAAAAAACATCCTTTGATGGACACCACTGCAAACCCAAGACTTTGACAGAATTCGAATCTTCAAAGTCTACAGGAGACAGCTCACGCTGATCTTCTGGCATGGAAATCAGGAGTGGCCAACAATTCGTAGTCCACTTTCGTAGATTAAGTCCAGCTGATTTCAAGAGTTCTACTAGCTCCATACGAAGAGATATGATTTCATCAATGCTATCTGAGCCAGTGATGACATCATCAACGTAGAAATCATCCAAAAGAATCTTTGATGCTCGAGGATGACTAACTGAAGAATCAGCAGCTAACTGTTTTAAGACTCGGGTAGCCAAAAAGGGCGCGGCAGCTGTTCCGTACGTAACGGTGAGAAGACGAAAATGTTTTAATGGTTCATTAGGGCCTTCACGCCAGACAATTCGTTGAAAATCGGTGTGTTTTCGAGAAACCCAAATTTGCCTGTACATTTTCTCAATATCTCCTGTCATTAGGTAGGCATGCTGACGCGATCTTAAGCAGATTGAAAATATATCGCGCTGGATAGTAGGACCGACAAGAAGAATTTCATTTAGAGATTGTGAAGAACGAGTTTTCGCAGACGCATCGAATACGACTCGGATTTTCGTAGTACTACTATCTTCTTTGAAGATTGCGTGATGCGGCAGATAGTAGTTCGAAGAATTTGATTTTTGGATTTCGCTGGATGGTATTTCTTCCATATGTTGAAGAGAAATATACTCATTTATGAACTTTGAATATTCCGATTTAAGATTTGGATTCCAATTGAATTTCCGTTCAATGGAATGAAACCGCGCTACAGCTGTGCCTAAGGAATCTCCGAAGTCGAAATTTGTCGAAGGTTTGAATGGAAGTTCTACTTCATACTTGCCATCTTGACAACGAGAGTGATTTTTGACGAAGTTTTCTTCCGCCAATTGCTCTTCGACAGACATTGGTTGCTCGTTGGATACTTCCTCAAGTCTCCAAAACTTTTCTAAATCGAATTCTAGATCCTGATCTAAACGGGTGTGAAGAGTGTGAATTCCTGAGGGCTGCGACTTACCACCAGCGATGACCTTGCCAAAAATGGTTGGGATTGAAGTAAGAAATCCCTCTTCTTCGATTTTAGCAGCTCCCGTAATAATATTAAAAATTCTATCAGCCCCTATCAAAATATCAATTGGACCAGGTTGATAATACTGAGGATCAGCAAGATTTGAGTCGATAAGATTTGGTAGAATTTGTGTTATTGGTACTGGCGGAAGCGATGAAGTGATGTTTGGCAATACGAAGCAGTTGATATCAATTGATTCAGAACTGTAGCAAGAAATAATATTAAGGCTAACTAACCCATTGGTTACGCCAGCAGACTTAGAAGCGATTCCTACAATTGGAATTCTCACACGTTTGCGAGGAAGTCCTAGGCTTTGAACGGCTTGCTCAGTAATAAATGATACTTGAGAACCTGAGTCCAGAAGAATGCGCACAATTTGGTAAATTCCTTGCTTGTCTTGAATCCTAGCTATAGCGGTTGGTAAAATAGTAGAAACTTCGTGTTTAGGTTTGAATGAGATTGAATGATTTGTGATTAGTGAATTCGAAGAATGAGGAGTTGAATTTTCAGAAGAATTAGAGCGAAGATTTGAATATGAAATAGACACTGCATTTGAATGTTGATTTGGGGTTTGAATTGTTGATTGAGTTGAATTTTGAGATTGAGGGACATGGAGAAGGGAATGGTGACGAGAATGACACTGGTGACAACGAACCGTTAGTCGACAATTATTAGAGGCATGTCCCGAACGCAAGCAGTTGAAACAAAGTGAATTGTTTTTAACGAATTCCCGACGAGAGTCCATGTTTAATGATTTAAAGTTTGTACAACTTGAAAGCAAATGATTATCTTTGCACTTAGGGCAATTTGGGATAGATTTTACAAAATGCGTACGAACAGCCCGAGTGCTGTTGGTAGTTGATAACGAACTGCATGATTCAAGACACTGACAACGTATTTGAAGAAATTCAAGAAGCTCATCTATAGTTGAATCATCTTTTGATCCAACTTCTTCAGCCCAAGCCTTCTTAGTGTCTTGATCCACTTTTTGAAGAAGCAGATAAATGAGCCATGGATCTCGTGAACTGGATTCTAAAGCCTTAAGTCCTCGTATGGCTTCATCAGCCCCATTGGTGATCTTACGAAGCGATTGAAGATTTGTCGCATTGCACGACGCTGACGGTAGCGACAAAAACGACTGAATAAACGAACGGACAATAAGATGTTTTTGATCGTAGCGTTGTTCTAGTTTTGCCCACGCCTCAACATAGTTGTTTTCAGAACATCGAATATGCTTGAGAAGATTTGCGGCTTCTCCGCGAAGAAACGATTTTAAAAAATGAAGCTTTTGAGTGTTCGTAATCGTCTGATTTGAGTCGACAGTTCCCGTGAACATGTCTCGAAATGTCGGCCAATCTTTATATTCGCCCGAGAAAGGTTCTATCGTGATTCGTGGCAACTTTATAGATTTGTGAGCGATTGCCAAATCTGAATCTTCCGACGGTGTATGATAACCTTGAGGCACAATTTTATCACATTCTAATGTTTTTGATTTGCAAAGAATTGCATCAGAAAGTAACGCATGCGTTTCAAAATATTTTTCCTCATATTCGGCAAATTCAGGTTCGCGGTCAACGTAATTTTCTTTGTCGGAATAATCTAAAAGCTCGTCTTGCAAAGCTACGAAATCTTTCCATGCTTCATTTAATCTTTCAAGTCTAAATTGTAATGTACTGACTGTTGTCTCGATAGGAATCGACGACGCAAACGCAGCTGTAAGAGTTATACAGCCTTTTGCACGACCACGCTTAGCAATAATTTTATGCATTCTGAATAGGAAAACTAAAAAAATGTCCTATAAATCACAACCGCACTGTTGAATAGTTTTCTTTATTTGTGGATACTATGTATGTGTCGATAAATTTATTCAGTTCAATAAATTCCTTTATTAAGAATCGACACAGCAAACCGATTAAAAAATATTCCCAAAAATGTCTATGAAATAATTTATACGGTACAGTTTTATGAAACTGATGTTTGCGCCGTTTGAATAACTGTCCAAGTTATCACGCAATATAAAAAAATAACTGTCTAAGTTATCACGCAATATGAAATAAAACGGAATGAAATGTTCTTCTTAGTGACCTCTATTTAACATAGTCACCCAAAACATTAACTAAAAATTTTGTCCAATTATTTCGCGCCGCACTGTATAAATTTTTGATTAATTTGATTTGATTAATCAAACAATAATGGCACTGATTTTTCATATATTTGGCTTACGAAGGACCATAAAATGATTTGGAATTATGTTGATATAGATTTGTGTGATTTGTAAATTTATGTAATGCAATGTAATGTGAATTTGGTTAGTACGTATAATTGTGATTTTAATGGTTAGTGGTCTTAAAATATGTTACCAAATCCAGATTAATGTATATTGTGCGCTGTCGTCTTAAAATGAAAACTCGTCCAATGTACAACGTTATAAGTTAATTTCTTTATTTTAAAATTTATGTGTAGTGTGTATGATTTTGTAATGTAGTGTGTATGATTTTGTGTATTCAATGTTTTATGTGACTGTTATTAACTTTAAGAAATAAATTAGAATTCGATTTATGTGTCCAACAAAAGAACCAACCGATGTCGTTGGCGATTGAATTACGAATGATTACAATTATGATTTTTAAGCTTAGTAAAATAATTCATGTTAGGTAAGAAAGCGACAGAAAAGAGAATATGCAAAAAAAACCAGTATTTTGTTATGTAGATCAAACCGGTTAATTGCAAGTGCAAGTTAAACTTATATTAAATATATACAAAAATGTAAGTACATCATTAAAAGAGAGCAAGATATGATAAAATATATAACAATAATGCTGGTGTGATTTTATGCAATTAGGGTGCGTTGCCTTATGTTTGGTATTCTTAAACACTCTATAATAGTCAAATATTGCATTATCAGCTGGAATTTTTGCCCTCGAAAGCCTTTATGTATTTATATGCGTTGATTTGAATACAACAACTTACAATGGAATCTGAGCGCCATTGTTTGTAACTGACAAGATTTGTTTCAAGGGAAATTTCGTTGGTTAATTGTGTGTCCAAGTTGAAATAATGCTGAACGAATTGGAGCAAAGTGCGTTCCTGCTATAAAATATTGATGCCTATTAAAGTTAGGGAACATCTTAAAGGTAGTTGAAAAATCCATTACAAGGAGAAATAATTTAATTGAATTTATCCAGAGAAAGTGTTTTCGTTTCATTTTTTGTTATTACTACTCGTAGAACCCTCATACTAAGTCTTTTGATATTTTTCAGACTTCAATTTGATAATTAAACTTGGGATTTTGATGAAATTTAACCTATCATGGCAATGATAGATAGAAAGGTAGCTAGGAAGGTAGAAATGGCGAACACTGGTATTTGAGACAATTGGCGCTGAGGTGCGCAATTTTAATACCATAACTAGTTTGAAGCTGCGGATGGAATTCATATGGGGAATCGTGGACATTACATAGTCATCAAATTTGGATTTAGTTCAAAAAGAAAAGATGTAGCTTGTACTCAATGATCTGAAATAGGGTTACACACTCAACCGGAACACCACACACACGCATCCAAAAACATTAATCGGTGCCAAAAAAGGCATCTTGTCAACTGGTACTGAAGCAGTAACTAATCAAATAAAATGATCCTCTGGCCTCTTTTGCCATAAAACTCTGTCAAAGCCATCAATCCGCTAGCTTGCGGTCTAAGGAATAAAATAAAAGGCACAGAAGTAACTGAAGATAAATAAAAGAGCCATTTTCCGCGTTGAGAAAAGAGATCAAGTCTTTGATCTTTGTTTTCGAAAGTTCGTCAATATCGTCAAAAAATTCCCTTCATAATGATTTTGTCCTAATTTTGACCAGAGCGAGTAGAGGAAATGAATGGCTGCTTTTTTTGTCCTGCTGGTCCCTAGAGCTACGACAGTATTGTGAGAAATGCGTAGCTTCACTGCATGCTCTCCTATTGTCCAATTACCGGTACACGTAGCAACGATCCTGGTTATGTCTTGCTTCTGTACGCATATCAAATCAATCGGCTTTTATTATAGATGGACCTAGATATTGTTGCGAACAGAGCTTTATACTCCTACAGCGCCATCTGTTGGAAAATTGCATATCTACTTTATGGAAGAAACAAAAAGCTCTTTTCCAATGTCAAATATATTTTCCCTTATTCCAACCATCTAGAAAATTCCAAAACGAGAACCTTCAGTGCAACTTAGGACGCACTTTTAAATTCGGAGAGCACTACGCTGGGGAACTAAGCCAAGTCAAAGACAGTTTTGGAAATAACAATAGACTTAGAAAAAATTTTATTCGTTTAGATTGCTTCATGTTGAAATCGTCCCCCTTTAAGTAATAAGCGCAACTTTCCATGAGTATAGTAGCACAACTTTTGAGCAACTGCAAATACTTGTCCACAACAATACTCTAGGGATAGGGAAGGGAGCCAATAGCTCTGGCTTTGATGAAAGCATCGTTTCCCATCGATCAGCGAAACCAAGCATTTTGCGCGGTTAGTACTTGGATGGGGGACCGTTCAAATACCAACCGTGTGCTGTTGACTTGTGTTTCTTCTGCTGTTCTTTCTTTCTGCGTATCCCTCTCTGTTATATTGTCTAAGCCCGTGGCCTTAGTTGCCAGTGTTTTCAGTGTCTCTACTTCGTAGATTTATCTACGGAGTAGTATAATATGTAATGTAGTGTAATATCTAGAGAAAACGTTAAATCATTTATGTAAAATGAAAACAGTAGTGGACCAACGATAGATTCTTGTGGAACACCTCGCAGAAGATAAACAAAGTAAGAGGCCTTTTCTTAAATAAATTGGTCAAAGTAAATTGTACCATTTTTGAGAATATTGTAAACAAGAATTAAAGTTCTATGGGAGGTACCATTAATAACAGTTTTCTTTTCAATATAAGCTAGGTTTCATAAAATGATTTATGTAAGCTGTAGAGAAAAAACCTGTTGGGGGAAAAATTTACATATAGTTCTTTCCGTCAGTTAAGCGTATCGTTAAAAAATATATGTATAGCAATTAAATTCTTTAAAGGACATTATTTTTGCAACCAATACAAAACGGCTGGTCATCAACAGTCTTGTATTCACCTGAAGCCTCAACACTAGCATATTTTTTCGCAATTGAGTACAAAATTTGCTTAAATTTGGCATTTTGTTGAATATCTCAAACCTAGGCTATGGATATAATTCAATATATATACATATTTTTTTTTGTTCTAAATCTAAAAAATAAAATGGACGACATAGTCCATTGGGTTTTGAATAATAATTTATTAGACTATGGCTCGAATTGTGTACAAACAAATATAAAAATACCTAAAGAAAAAACAATCGTTTGAAAGTTTAGTTCCATCATTTTATTGGGAATCATTGTATCCCCAGGCCATGTTGCGGGATTGTATCCCATCCATTGTGGGAGTGGGGGAGACCCCAAAACCCCTAAAACTTATGGGAGGCTCGTTCATTGTTATTATAAGTATTTGTATTGCATGAACAGGATGTTTGTCAGTTGTGTCGTCAGAATTTATATACATATTTAGGGTCTTCAGTTCCAATTGTGATTGTGACATAAATATAAATTCAAGTAATTTAAATCCTTTTGTTGTTTTTTTTTTTCTGTCGTAAGCGATGCGTGATGGAAAACCGATTGGTTTTATAAAATATAATAGTTTTCGATTACTCAGGTTTGTTACGGTTCTTTGCATACAAATTCGTATAAACATGTAGATTGTGTTTTGAGTTCAAAAGCTTGCTTCAAAAGCGAAGAATAAATCGTTCAATGACAGCTGTGCTGACGTAAGAGTATTACAAAATATGCAAAGTATGAAATATGAAAAATATAAAATATAAAATATAAAATATAAAATATAAAATATAAAATATAAAATATAAAATATAAAATATAAAATATAAAATATAAAATATAAAATATAAAATATAAAATATAAAATATAAAATATAAAATATAAAATATAAAATATAAAATATAAAATATAAAATATAAAATATAAAATATAAAATATAAAATATAAAATATAAAATATAAAATATAAAATATAAAATATAAAATATAAAATATAAAATATAAAATATAAAATATAAAATATAAAATATAAAATATAAAATATAAAATATAAAATATAAAATATAAAATATAAAATATAAAATATAAAATATAAAATATAAAATATAAAATATAAAATATAAAATATAACATATAAAATATAAAATATAAAATATGAAATATAAAATATAAAATATAAAGAAGTAATTATGTACCATTTATATTTATAAAAAAGTGTACCAAACAAGATCCAGCCAATTATATGGACATCTCTTTCCTAAATGGTAGTTATAAATTTTTTATCGTCATATAGCAAAAATGGCTTATTAATAAGTACTCGTATAGTAGAATCTACATTTTCAAGGGGTCATAAACTTGACTTTAAGTGAGCCTTCGATAAATACTGTGGACCGTCAAGCATTACAAAATCCTGTTAATTGATAGAGAATACTTAATTCTACGAGGGTACTAAGTCAGCAGTCTGGAATGATGATAAGACTTCTGAAGCATTTCAAACAAAATTTGGTGTGAGACAAGGATGTTCCTTGAGCCTTATACTTTTCACCTAATTTATAGACGATATTACAGAATACCTACCTAAAGAGATCGAATTTTGTAACCAAAGGATTAAGGCTAACGTTCTGTTAGCTAATTCACCTGACCTACTTCAAGGGATGATAAATCGACTCAAAGAGTATTGCACCTTATGGAACTTGACATTAAATCTTGATAAGTCAAAAGCGATGGCTTTCAAAAAAAAAAAAAAAAAACTCGTGAAGAATCAGTAGGACGTAGACAGTAGGCGTTCAGTTGCCAACTATTAGAAGTGGTAAAAGAATAGAAATACCTAGGGATTTATTTTACGCAAAACCTTAGCATGGAGATACACTTGCATGAGAAACTAACAATTGCCATAACTGATATGAGCACTTCTTGGAAATGCTGTTTAACAAACAAACACATAGCACACAGTAGTAAATTTCGAGCGTTCGAAACGGCCAATTTTATTGTGCACAGCAGACTTTTGCGGTGCTCAACATATTACGCAGTGGAAAAATTATTAAGATACTTCATGAAACGGATTTTTCATCACTCGCCTATGTAAGTCTAACCCAAACCATGCAGTTGTGTTGAAAACGGAACTATCGCCGCTTTTTGTAAAGTATTTTAAGCTACAAGTGAAGTACATTCTGGAAGTCATGAACATACCAAACGAAAGACTACTAAATCAAGATGCACTCAAGATAATAAGGTGTGAGAATGGTTGGAATTGGCTATGTGGAATATCACTAAGCCTTGAAATAGAACACCACCAACTCTGAAAACCAATATTTTTTGAAGTGATCGATAATATGGATTTGCAGTGGAGGGTAAGGGTGTTTAGATGAAGCAACAATCTATTTACACAAAGCAATTTATTGTGTTTTAAAGCATAATCTACAAGAAGAAAACTATTTTTTGGGATGAAAACAATTTTCAATCTTCTCAAAATCTCACATAAGATCATTCTATTAAATCTGTTCCACCTTGGGCCTGAACCGATCTTCTCAAGATGGATTTCTTCTTAACTGAAAACCCCCTTCTACAAAGTTCAATTCAGATCTATTTTCTCTAATGATTTCTTAGCTACATCCGGGGTCCCACAAGGCAGCCACTTAGGACCTCTCCTCTTTATTCTTACTATTAACGATATTGAAATGGTCATGAAATATTCCCATATTTCACTTTACGCCGAACGATACAAATTTTTTCAAGACTCCACTCTTGATACAATTTGATCTCAACAGTTTCTCTGTCTGGTGCCTGGAAAATGTACTACAGCTAAATATTTCCAAATGGCATCCAATCTACTCCCCTTCACTTCCTTCTCCATTATTGATCTTTATCCAACGCTGAGTCAATTCGTGACCTAAGTGTTTTATGTGGTAGAGAATTCAACTTTTTCACACATATTGACTAGATTATACTTAAAGCAAACTCTAGACTAGGCTTTGTGAAACGATTCTCCGATCCCTACGTGACCCGATCAGTTGAGAGCATTCAACGTCGTTTGCTAATAATAGAAATAACCCTTTTATCTTACCTAATTAATATCGAGACCGACTTCTGTTAATTAACTTGAATATACTGGAAAAACAAAGAGCAATAATCGAGATTCTCTTCAATCATCAACTAATTTTAGCGTCTATTGAATGAAGAACTTCGTACAATTCAATCTCTTTCAATACTAATTCCCCTAATATAAGAAATCTTCGCCTTTCTATCTGCCACCCACCGTACCTCTTATGGCTCCATCGAACCTATGCGGGTATATGCTTCGGAGAATTAATTGTAACATTAACTGTTTCGACTCACCATGCCTGAAACTCCGTCTTAATCATCCTTCCAATACTAGATAAAAGAGCGTTCGATTAAGTCCCGTATATATATATATGTAAAAATGTAACAATTAAATTTAATCTAACAAATCTGAGTATCAACGAGGTCTTAATCATTAAACTGCCAAGGACATAAATGTGTTACTTCAATACAATACATCTTGTTGGAAAAGGATTCGTTCAAAACTCAAATTTGCTACTGTTATAAATTATCCTATTCAAAGAGTTTTTTGGCGCAATCTACATACAAGACAGTTCGTAAACAAAGTTGCCTTTTTTTGATTTAAAGTAAGGTTATCTGGGTTTCTTTTTATAACACGGAAGGATGTGTTATTTATTGCGCTTGATGCTTCAATTACACTCTCCTCATAGTGTCTTAAGTTCTCATCTCAAGAATTTATAAAACAGAATAATAATTTATTTTAAGAATTTTACAAAGACAACAAACTCGATTGTTTTATTTAGAGCAGAAACTTCTGTGGTTTCCTAATTAAAATTGTGTTTGTTTTGATCATTCAAACAAGTGTTTTTGCAAGATTCCATGCAAATGTTATACTAAGGACTTTAGCAGAGTTAGTTTGTATTTGCAAATAGAGTATAGAACTAAGATAGGACGTTAAGATGCAAGGATTCGTTAGTAAAGGGAAATTCAAACATTTGTGTGAAAGTTTTTCCCCACAAACTGAATCCG
Source organism: Philhelius festivus (assembly GCA_963931855.1). NCBI lineage: Eukaryota > Metazoa > Arthropoda > Insecta > Diptera > Syrphidae > Philhelius > Philhelius festivus. The sequence continues at coordinate 76,129,209 of OZ007557.1, read as the reverse complement.
AAATTCTTGTTGTCCTGCTTTCAACTTTGTTATTCACATAGTACATTTCCTTGGGAAAACAAGGCTTCTTCGGATTTTCGTAAGATAACTTGTGATAGAAGACATATTCATACTGCATATTGCATGAATTCACAAATAAACATTATGCACTTGTGCATGTGTATGTATGAAAATAGAGAGAGAAGGGCTTCATATTCCATTAAAATATTTACACACTTTATATACATTTACATGGAAGGACTCTGTTGGTAGGGTATAATATCGAAAATAGAATGAACATCATCGGAGAAGGTAAACTTGCTTAACAGATTGAAATAATTTGCTTGGTCTTTTTGCTGCTAAGGAAGTGGAAGCAGATACAAAACTAGTTCAAGGTCTTACTTCTGAGGTACTCGTATTTTTATCAAATGACAAGTTGCACAATGCAATCTCTTGGAACAAAGTTTAAGTTCCTGAGATATTATTATATATGGATATTTTTAATCAATGTAATATATTTGGACAGAAGTTTTAAATTTCTGTTGACTAAAAATATTATACTTTTGATAATTGATCCAAGGTACCAGTTATATTTAGCAAAAACTAAAAATAAGTTAGTCCTGCTTTGAAATCCGTGTTCTCGTTTGTATTTCAATTTCAGGCTTTGAGTTAAGAGCTCATTTAATTAAAACGCTTTGTTTAATTCAATTCAATACATCTGGCTGTTCATAAACGAGGCACGTTTTTCATCAAAAACTGTTTGAAAGCTCAATAAATGAATTAAATATTTTTATTTCTTTATATATATGTAAGAAAAATTTCTTTCTAATATTCGTAGTTTTTACACAAGAAAAACTCGGATACAGGAAATACATTTGTTAAATTTTCAGTGTTTCTAATATCTTTGTTGTACGGTTTAACATCTTTTACTATAGATAAAAGGACAATGGAAACAACATTTCTTGCCGAATTCTATCAACGTATAAACATTATAGTTTCAAAATAAATCCAATGAATTATATTTATTATTATTATCGAAAACCTGAACATAGTGACTTACATATATATCTACTCAACCAATCAAAAACATTTGTTTCCAGTCAGTTGCTTTCGTAAAAATTTTAGGAAAAAAAAAATCTAGCTTAGTGAAAAATAAAATGCACGACTGGGTCGCACGAACTTGCTCCTATGTAATCGACTAGGAATTTTATAAACGAATGTTATTAGAGAAAACTGTTCATAAGGATAAAATTAATTTTTAAATTCTTTTAGTAACAGAATGCTATGCAAATATGAATTTATGCAAGAACAAAAATTATAAGTCCTTGTAGTGGTTTCTTTAAAAGAAGCTTCTATATATATACAAACTTTTTAAAAGCTTTTTAAGAAAAAATTTTGGTACGCCAATTTAAAGTTTTTATTATTGTTCGAATAAAAATTAAATTTACGAAAAGAAATATTGACCCGTTTCGGAGATATCGAATTTTCAAATAAAGGAAAAATAGATTTTTTTTTTCAAAAATTCAAAAAATATTTATTTTAAAGTTTTGAAATGCAATGTGTTTTAGACTTTTTAGAAGCTTCTATATAAAATTTTTAAGTTAGATCCGTTATGTGGATAATGAGAAATTCAAAATTCGAAAAAACTGTTCTATTGTAGGTACAAGCTGTAATATCTTAATTTCAAAAATTTTTTTATTAAACTAAAGATCGTAAAAATTAATTGAAAGAAAAACATTTTTATCAAAATTCTAGGTGCCGTTTTCGAGAAAAATACGATTTTTGAAAACCATTTTTTGAATTTTTTAGCATTTGTATGGTAGGTACCTTTATTTTTAGGTAAAACTAAATTTTTTTTCCCACATTTTGTAGATTATATTGAAAAACTTTTATTTATCAAGTTTAAGAAAAATCTAGCATGGGGTTTTCGAAATATTGAGTTTTGAAAAAAAAATTTTGAAGTTTTTTTTAAAAATCCAAAAAAAAAATTTTGAAAATTTGAGTACACAATTCTATTTACATTTTTGGGGAGCTTTAGCAAAAAAAAAATAATCAAAATCGGTTGAACCGTTTTTGACAAAATCAAAAACAAAAAAAAAATGGTTCCATGGGGGGTACCCTCAATAACCATTTTTCGGAAATTTTTTTCCAACCATTACCTAGCTTTAATTAAATAAAATTTTTCTATGTTTTTATTTTTTAAATACGTCGAACGGTTTTTGAGAAAAAAAAAAAATGATTATAAAATTTCGAAAAAAATTCGTATGGCAGGTACCGTTATTTTTGGTCTTAAAAAAAAAAAAGAAAAAAACGTGTGGGGGGAAAAAATTAAAAATGATATTTACCAAGTTTAAAGAAAATCGGCCGAGCCGCTTAGCCTGTAGGCGAACAGACAGACAGACAGACAGAATTGCGAGACCCACTTTTTTGGTCTTCGCTATCATCGTAATGTCAACTTTGATCGAAATCTCGAGTTCTATTTTTTTTACGAATGCATAACTTGCCTTATACATAGTACCTTAAAGTCGCCAGTAAATATTAAAATAAAGACGCTACTGACTGTACTTACCATAGAAACTTTTTCTCGAATTTTGACTATCATTACGGGCAAAACGGATTTTAGTAAAAAAATGTATAAAGAAGCTTTAAGAACATTTAAAACAAACTGCATATAAAAACTTTAACAAACATTATTTTCCTTTTGAAAATTCGATAACTGAAAAACGGGTCGATTATTTTTTTTTAATTTTTTTTTTACCCAGAAGATTAGAAAAATATTAATTTGAAGCATTTAAAAAAAAATTATTTTCAAAGCATTTCTTCGTTGCTTAGTGTAAAATTCAGAAACAAAGGGTCCTTACATGGAATTATTTGCCTTTTTGGAACTGCAACACTTGCGTTTGGTCAAGCTTCTATGTCTGCTATTACACGACGACTCATGACTTTTTTAATGTCATGATGTCATGACTCAAAGTCATCGAGTAATTGTAGACTTAAGGGCTCTGTAAACGCTTAAACATAGTGGGATTGAACATGGTTCTAGGATTACGAGTATGTTACTTAGGCCAGCAGGCTCGAGTACCAATTGGACTTAGCTTGGTGTTACTGTGGTTTTATTTAAACCATTTTAATTCGTTCCATGGACGAACATTTACAGAGCTCTTTATGAACACAAAAGACGAAACACATGACATGTATCGAAACCACGATAAGCAAAAGTAAGGTCACTATGCTATTAGATATGAGCAACAAAAAACAATTACATAAGTCATTTCATTGTTTGTACTATTTTTATCTGTTTTGAATTTTTTTCCTAAAAAACAAATCGTTTGATTATTTAATTTTTAAGTATAGTTTCACTTAAAATAGAAAATGGTAAAAGATTATTTGAGATCAACTAAATAACAAGATGGCGAATGGGGTGTATCTAATTAGTATACTTTGTTTCTTGTTTATCGTGTTTTGAAATTGTAAAAACAGCATTGCCGTTCGTTCAAAGAATAAGTGGCTGGTACATTTTTCCACCAGCTAGTTTATCCAAAACTTTGACAATGAAACAGAAAAAATTACATAATGTGGCGGATAACTATCTGAAAATTTAAGCGGAACCATTGACAGAGCTACAAAAACAAAATTTTTTGCCTAGAAAATCAAAAGAGACTCACTTTTAAAAAAAATCCATCCATGTAGATTTTAAAGACTCACTTTGATCGTGTGTTCTCTAGCATCGTATTGTTAAATTTGATTAACATATAGATTTCGAATATATAATCTCGCTCCCAAAACTTCTCGCAGATAAAAATTAACAATATTTTTATGTGTGAAACTTATTAAACTTCGATTTTCGTTTTAACATTTCTGCGATAATTTTTAAGAAATTTCAAAAAATGAAAAAAATTTCCGATGCATGCCTCAAAATAAAAGCAGTGCTTAAAGTTACTTTACTTTAAGATACTCGTACTTAAAATGATATGGTCTAGAAGTCACACAAAAAATCTCTAGACCAAAATCTATAGGAGGCTACCGAAATCGAGAGAACAATTTCAGATTTTTTTTCCAAAACACTGTAATTTTTAAAAATAGTTGGGTTCTTATAGAATTAAATTATAATTTTATTTAATTGATAAAAAAATTGCTTGACCCACAATCAAAAAAGCAGAAACTTTGTCTATGAGAACTTATTTTATCAAGCTTTTTACGAACAATATTCTGGAACTTACTTCTTAAGCTAATTATTTTAATTAAGATGGTAAATTACTTCTTCGAGAAATTCTCAAAAAGCAATACAAACATTGCAAATTGATGTCATTTGTATAAGTCAACGTTTTATTTTTTGTTAGTTAATCACAAAAAAAAAACTCTGCAGGAAACACGAAAGCAACCCTCCTCACTCTATTTTCCTTCTGATAAATGTTATTTTCCATACAACTACAATACTGACAAACCAAGAAGATTGATTTTGTTTCTGTTAACAAATTATCTGAGTCAATATAAGTTAAATAAACCAACAAAAAAAATTCGCAAACAAGTTGGCTCGGACGGTATAGACGGTAATTTTTCATTTGTAAATTCAATAAGGAAATAATGTCTGTGCATTTATCTTTGGGAAAATGGGGGAAAGTGGGGGGGGGGATTCAACGAAATTTTGTATAATATTAAAGTTGCTGTGCTCTGGTAATTCATAATTTGTTAGAGGGTTGAAAAACTTTTTTTGAAGAAAATATTTTTTGGGGTAATGAATTTTAATGAAACACAAATTATTAACATAAATGAAATGAATTTTTTTTAATTCTCATAAAATAATTTCAGACACTGTAACCATTTATCTAGCGTAGGAGGAAATAACTGCTTAGGTTTCTTTATTCCAAAATACCAGCTTATATTAAATTGAAGGCTTTAAACGGGTCAAAAAATGTGCAAATATTTTAATTTTAAAGGAACAAAAACCGAACGGCCTTACATCAAATTTTCTCATTTCTATACAACAGACTTGGAAGATGGAAGTTGTCTTTAATGGACATTGCAGGCAAGATTTGGCCTTTTGTAACTTAAAGACTGTTACCAGAGACAAATTTTCATAACATGCAATTATTTTTTACTTGCGACTTATAGGTACTATAAGGCAAGTTATGCATTGGAAAAAAAAATCGAACTCGAGATTTTGATCAAAGTTGACATTACCATGATAGCGAAGACTAAGAAAGTGGGTCTCGTAATTCTGTCTGTCTGTCTGTCTATCTGTCTGTTCGACTACAGCCTACATGGCTCGGCTGATTTACTTTAAACTTGGTAAATATCATTTTTAATTTTTTCCCCGCACATATTTTTTTTTAGATTAAAAATAACTGTACCTGCCATACGACTTTTTTTCGAAATCTTATACACATTTTTTTTTCTCAAAAACTGTCCTACAGAATTTAAAAAAAAAATCATAAAATTTTATATAGTTTCTGCTAGCTTATTGTTGAAAAAAATTTCCCAAAAAGAATATTTTCGGTTTTTGTTTTTGATTTTCTCGAAAACGGTACAACCGATTTTGATCATTTTTTTATGCTTAAGCTTCTCCAAACAGTGAATAGTATTACATATCCAAATTTTCAATTTTTTATTTTTTGCATTTAAAAAAAAAATTCAAACATTTTTTTTTCAAATTTCAAATTTTTTTTTTGGAAACTCAATATTTCGAAATACCCATTCTCGATTTTTTTCAAACCTGATAAATAAGAGTTTTTCAATATAATCTATAATATTTGACAAAAAAAAATTGTTTTACCTAAAAATAAATACCCACCATACAAATGTTAAAAAATGGTTTTCCAAAATCGTATTTTTCTCGAAAACGGTTCCGAGAATTTTCATAAATATTTTTTTGTCTAATTCTTACGATCTTATAAATAAATAAATCTTACGATCTATAATTTAATAAAAAAATTGAAATTTTTATATTTTATGTATACATATGTATATAATTATATACATATATTTTTTGGAAAAAAATATTATTTTTTTTGGAAAATTCAAAATTTCAAAAACAGCTTTATATTTTTTTTATTTATTTCTTGTTCGTTTAATAACAAAAACTTTGAGTTGGCGTAGCAAAATTTTTTCTTAAAAATGTTTAAAAATTTTGTAACAAAAATTTAAGTCGTTGTAGTGGTTTCTTAAATAAAATGCACGAACTTTCTCCTATGTACATAATAGACTAGGAATTTTAAAAACAAATGTTATTAGAAAAAACTGTTTTCATAAGGATAAATGTATCATCATTTTTTAAATTCTTTTAGTAGTAAGAGACAAAAACAGAATGCTATGCAAATATGAGTTCGTGCAAGAACAAAACTTATAAGTCGTTGTAGTGGTTTCTTAATAAAATAAGGTTTTATATATAAAATTTTTAAAATATTTAAAAAAAAAAACTTGGTACGTCAAAGCATCTCTATAAAAAATTTCATTAAAATCTGTTATGTTGATAATGCGAAATTTAAAATTCGAAAAAATCGTTCTATGGTAGGTACAGTCAGTAATGTCTTGTTTTCAATTTTTTTTGTATTAAATTAAAGATCTTAAAAACTAGGTGTCAGAATTTATTCAAATTCCCCTAGAAAAATAAAATTCACAGTACATTACTGATGTGAAATTCATAAGCGTCGCTAAACATCGACAAATAATAATTGCGTCTTAGAAGGGTACGGCAGCATCTAACTGATGAGCCCACTGTCGTACCTGGGCGAAACGCACAATGGAGTTGAGGTCGCAAAAAACTTTCAATTGAATCTTAAAAACTGATCGAAAGACTAAAAACTTAATCAAAATTCTCGGAACCGTTTTCGAGAAAAATACGATTTTCGAAAACCATTTTTTAAAATTTGTATGGAGGGTACCGTTATTTTTAGGTAAAATAATTTTTTTTTTCATATCTTGTAGATTATTTTAAGAAACTTTTATTTATAAAGTTTTAAAAAAATTGAGCATGGAGTTTTCGAAATATTGAGTTTTCAAAAAAAAATTTGAAACTGCTAGGGAGCAAATCGGTCGTACCGTTTTTGAGAAAATCAAAAACAAAAAAAATGGTTCCATTTTTTGAAATTTTTTTTTATTCATTACCTAGGTTTAACTAAATGAAATTATATGATTATTTTTAAAAATCTGTGGGACAGTTTTTGAGAAAAAAAAATATTTATAAAATTTCGAAAAAAAATCGTATGGTCTAAAAAGATCAAATCAAAAAACAGCCGGGAGAAAAAAATAAAACCCATATCTACCAAGTTTAAAGAAAATCGGCGAAGCCGTTTAGCTGTAGTCGGACAGACAGACAGACAGATAGACAGACAGAATTGCGAGACCCACTTTTTTGGTCTTCGCTATTATCGTAATGTCAACTTTGATCAAAATCTCGAGTTCGATTTTTTTCCGAATGCGTAACTTGCCTTATAGTACCTATAAGTCGCATTAAAAAATAGGCGTGTATATACAAAATTCTTAAAACATATTTATTGTACGAATAAAACAAATTTCCAAAAAAAAATACTGACCCATTTTTGAGATATCGAATTTTCAAAAAAAAAAATATTTATTTTTGCAAAGATTCAAAACATATTTTTTTTAAGTTTTTCAAACTTTAGGTATATACATATGTATGTATTTCTTAATTTCAAATTTTGTTTCCATTGAATTATGGGTCGTTATAATTACTCGAACGAAAAAAAATTTTATGAAAATTCTAGGAGTCATTTTGAGAAATATTTGATTTTCGAAAAAAGTTTTTTAAATTTGTATGATAAGTACCTACCTTTATTTTTTGATAAAATAAATTTATTTTTTTCACATTTCGTCGTTTTTTATTAAAAAACAAAAAAACTTTTAAATATCAAGTCTTAAAAAAATTGGCTATGGCGTTTTCGAAATATTGAGTTTTCAAACAAAAATTTTGAAATTTTCTTAAAAATACAAAAAAATAAGTCTCTTAAAATTTTATTACACATTACTATCCAAACTATTAAGACAGCCTTAGCGTATAAAAATGATCAAAATATGTTCAACTGTTTTTGAGAAAATCAAAAATAAAAAAAATGGGTGTACGAAAATTCAAAAAAAAATCTGCGGAACAGTTTTTGAGAAAAAAATATCTTATAAAATTTCGAAAAAAAATTTATAGCAGTTACCGTTGTTTTTGGTCTTAAGAAAAAGAAAAAAATCTGTGGGGGGAATTTTAAAAATGGTATCCATACCAAGTTTCAAGAAAATCGGTCGATTCGCTTAGGCCGTGGTCGAACAGACACACAGACAGACAGAATTGCAAGACTTAGTACTTTTGTTCGTGTTCTCCATCATCGTGATGTTTACGAATGCATAACTTGCTTTATTGTACCTAGTCAAATTATTCAACAAAAGTAAGTCAACGGCCCAGGCTTTGATGAAAGCATCGCTTCCCATCGATTTTGTTTCTTCTGTTGTTCTTTCTCTCGGTGCGTCTCTCTCCCTTGTATTGTCTAAGCCGATGGTCTCAGTTGCCAATGCTTTCAGTATCTCTACTTCATAGATTTATCTACGAAGTAGTGCCATATGTAATGTAATGTAATGCCAACGCAAGTAAAAAAGTTTTTATGTTGCTGTTTATTCTCTTGGTCTTTTTTGGCTTTTAGTCTACTAAATATGGCGACGTAACTTTGATTCATCAGTTGACTAGTCCAGTCGGTGCCTTGTCAATAGGGAAATTTAATTCAATTTTGTTCAACTTAGATCAATTTTTTGACAAAAGTCCATTGTGAACTATATTTGGATAGTCTAATTAAATTAAATTAAATTGTTTAATTGGCTGATTTATTTCAGTAGTATAAAGAGCTTGTTCTATAAAAAAAAACTTTATAATTTTTGGTTTCAAAGTTTAAAAAAAACAGATATTTTTCGAGAAATTAATTTCGCTTCCCATAAAAAGTTTAATCCAGTCCAAATTTAGGGTACTTTTTAGGAAATGCTTAGGACATCCTTTTTTCAATATGAAAGTCTTATTTGCCTTGACTATATGATCTTGTTTCATCTGTTCCATCAAATTTGACAAAACGCCACTAAATCTTATTATTTTAATATACGGTATCTTGCAACCTCATAAGCTCACAGACGACGCACGTTTATATTTGAAAAGTTTATATTTCAAATAGTCACTTATGCTGGATAACTAAAGAAAAACGTTCATCCACCAATCCAGAAACACATAGCAGCTTTAGAAAATAACATTTTTGACAGAATTAATTAAATACTGGTTGAAATGTTTATATGTAAGTGTATCTAGTAAGTGTGTCATGTCAATGCGGTTGTTTGAGAGTTTCCCGTATACAAAAATATGCTACAAAACTTTTGACAGTTTCTCAATTAATTGAAACCATAGAACAAGCCAAATTGAATGTACATTGTACATACTCGTACATATGTACATATATTTCACGTCTCTTGAACAACTGGGGAAAACGAGGTTTGTAGGCGATAGAACTAAAATATGGAATCAAACTAGCAAAATGTTCCCTCTTGTGGTTTCGGATGGAATAACAACATACGTGTGTATGTATGTTTGTAGCTGAGAAATAATTTACTGAATTTGGATGATTTACCGAAATCTAATGCAGTTCTTGTACAAGTATACAATTTTCTTTCAGTTTAGTTGACGTTGTGTGATATTTAAACTGTATTCACTCTGAATCAAGGTTGTAAGAAGAAGAGAATGCAATCTTTTGTGAATGCAATCTTAAATATCTACCATTAATTAAAAGATTGGATTCTTTCAGTTCACTTTGATACTTCAGCTTCAAAGGCCTTTAGTTCTGCAATTCATTCATATCACATTAAAAAGATTGCAATCAATCTTTTCTCATTCATTTTCAGCAAAATATTGCAATCTTTCAGGATTTTCATGGATTCCGTGCATTCTTTTGAATCCTATTCTATGTTTTGGATTTCTGGCTTTCTTTGCAGTCTTTGATCCTCGAATAATTTAAATTGTAGTCAAAGTCTCAGAATGCAGCCAATGAATGCAATATTTTAATTGAATTCAATGAACAATTCTTGAAGTTTGCTTCTACAAAAGATTGTATTCCCTTACAACTCTGCTCTGCGGTTAGTTTGGTTCAAAATTGACCAAAAGCGTAATGACGACGCAATTTAAATGATAGATTTGTTCTTTATAAGAAGTCACCCTGATATCTAGTCTGAAAAACCTCGGCTACGTTGACACGGATAAGTGTTTACCAATTTTTAATGACTTTTCCACATAGATCCGGTTGATGGCCGCATAGATATGCGATGGCTTATTTTTTGTTCACCTTAAGGGCATCGGTCGATTAAAGTTTATTTGCGTATACCTGCGACTTCATGAAACATCACAAGAAAAAGTATAGCGGGGTCAAATCGCATGATCTTGGTGGAAAATTCAAGTCACCTCTGCGAGAGATAACCTTTTTCTCAAATCGTTCATGCACAACATCAATCGTTTTATCCGCTGTGTGGCACGTTGTACTTTTCTGCTGGAACCAGATCCTAATTGGTCAATCAATTTGGGCGATAAAGAATTAGTTATCTTTGTTCTGTAACGCTTGTCATTGAAGGTCAGACGCTTCGAAGGCCAGTCAGCGAATAAATGGCGTTGAATATTGTCATGAACTTCGATCTCCTAGCTTAGTTGGAGCTTGTACGCGTAAAGGCCCAAATCCCGACGCAGAATTCAAAACTCGCAAAGTTAAGGTCTGCGATAGGTCGAAATCTTGTTGCCAGTAAGAAGTCAACAATGTGAAGGACCACCCCGTCTACCAAATATGCTCTTCAATCGTGTTACTTGCCATGGTAATTTAGCATCAATAATTGAATAATAAAAACCTGATTTGACGGATGTCACCAGAACAAAATGGCCACGAAATTCCAAAATTTTCCCACGCCAATTGAAAAACCGTTTATCAAAAAGTTTTAAGCTAATATTAAAGAATGTGTTTTCGGGGTAAATAATTTTCTTTTTAGCGGTTGTATAGTAGGTACTGCTTTAATCAATCTCATTGAATTCAATTTCTACCCCTATATACCAAATTTGAAAAAAAAAATCGCTTTAGCTAGCGGTACAGATACCGACATACAGACATGTATACCGAATTTTGGGATCCACTACTGTTCTTTATCATCGTTATCTCAAGTTAGGTTAAAATATGTCGTTTAATACTTTTACGATTTCAGAACATACTTAATTGTAAATAAACCGAAACTAAAAGAAACAGTTACTAATCGCCTACGATCTTCGATTATAGACCAATCTTATTCACAATTAGCAGTCTGAAAATATTTTTTCTGAAACATCTTTTTCAGTAGTTTACTAAAATATTGATTGATGAGTGTTTTGTAGGCATTTTTGAAGGAAGTCCTCTGTACAATAAGTTCGGGGGTACGATCGTAAATCTCGTCCACCTACTCGAATGAAACTGTTTTCTTAACTTGCTAAAATATCTCAAATATTTCTTTGATTTATTTTTCAAAATATATCACGCAGCCACCCACCGTTTCCGCAAGATTTTCCGAGACACCTTAGATAAAAATGATATACTACTGAAATTGGCATTAACTTATTGTTATTACCTTTACATTTTATGATTTTGGGAAGAAGGCACATATTTTTATTTTAAAAAATTTAAAATTTATAATTTATCGAACACACGTCTTCGCATTTAACCACCACATCCAAAACATATGACACCAAACGTCTATCTGTTGTTAGCTTCGGAAAAAATCATTGCCATTACTTTAATTACAAAATCGTCTACGAACTTCCTGCATACTAATGGGGTATATTTTTATGACTGCTTCATTTCCTATTCACAGCAAATGCCAAAGACACGCAATTCAATATTTTAGAAAATGATTTTAGGTATACCTCAATCAAAATAAAAAAAGAAAAATTATCATATTTGATGAAAATGAAAATTGTATCTCTTTGGTTTTTATTGTTGAAAATCATTTGCACGTTTTCTTACGTTCAAAACGAGAATGACGAGAATAAAATGTTTCCAATTCAAAGGACATTTCAGATCTGTAAGGGATAGAAAGAGATATGGGTCCTGTGAGCTGCGTTGGAGTGTCATATCGTTTAATAAGAAATGGATTCGTTAGAGTCTACTGGCTTGGAAGAGAACGAAACGTTCTCAGGATGTGCTATTTGCTTGACTTGTTAAATGTTATGATTAAACAGGAAATTGAAAATCGAAACAGAAGTGTTGATTCGTAATATATCGAACGAATCTTCTTACACATGAGTTATTTTTTTTCTTGCCCATTATTAGGTATTATTTTCTTTGGTCCTTAAAATGAAGAAAGCACCTGAATTTTTAAAATTGTTCATATTCCTTAAAGTTGGCAGCTTCTCAATTTATAGGAAAGATGTTACCTTAATCAATTATAATTATTTCAGTTCAAAATTGGGATACGAAGAAAATTAAAACGTAGGTATTTAATAAAACAAAGTTGTAATCATTTTTTGAACACAATGTAAATTTTTAAATTATCTAAATTTATAAAAAAATAAAATGCACGACTGGGTCGCACGAACTCCTATATCTATAGACTACAAATTTTAAAAACGAATGTTAGGTATTAGAGAAAACTGTTCATAAGGATAAAATGAATTTTTTAAATTCTTAGTAAGTAAGAGATAAAAACATAATGCTATCCAAATATGAATTTATGCAAGAACAAAAATTATAAGTCGTTGTAGTCTTTCCTTAAAAAAATAAGATTTTATGTAAAAAAATTTTAAGAAAATATTTTTGTACGCAAACTTTTAGTTTTTATTATTGTACGAATGAGAATTAAAGTTCCAAGAAAAAAATTAAGCCGTTTTTTGAGATCGAATTTTCGAAAAAAATGACTTTTTTTCCCGGGCGGCAGGCCTAGGGGGGCGGCAAAATGTCGCCGGTGATGCGGGTAGTGCAGAAATCATATCTGTGGTGTTTGGTAGAAACATGATAACTCCATAAACTAATTTGCATCCTTACATTCACTTTATATCGAGCTCGAACCTAAACGGGTAAACCGATTTTCTTAAGATTTGAAAAATAATTTTTCAAAGAATATTTTCAAAAGTTTTCCATATTTGAAGAAAATCAGTCAACCCGTTTCAGCCCTAGCTCCATGTAAAGTGAATGTAAAACCGCAAATTATTTTATGGACTTATCATGTTTGTACCAAACACCACAGATATGTTTCATGACAGATCGTTTGACAAGTCAAGAAACAACAATGATGTAAATTTGAAATTTACCACTTTATCATTGGTTCGTCGTTGACCGCTCTCGGCTGATTTTCGTGAATTCGTAGACGGTGAATAGGGCCGTAAAAGTGCATTCCGTATTCTCGCGCGACTCGCGAAACTAAAACAAAACGTTCCGAAACTCTCGCGAAACTGAAAGGGAGTGTTCCGAAACATATGATATGCATATATAAGATAACTAGGATTCGACGCACGGAAATCTTATTCTAGTCTCAGCCAGCTCAATGTTTTTGCTCCCTCCCTCATGACAGAAAGTTATTTCGATTGTGTTGTTTATAGTTCAAATACTGTTGAATCTTCTAAAACTAAACACTTAGTACTTCACTCAACCTTTGAACTAGTTTTTGAAAATGAAAAGAGTTAAAGAAAGCGGCGCGGAATACCGCAAAAAAAAAAGGCTAAGAAAGAAGCAGACGCGAAATATTTCAGTTCTAGTTCTGGTTCAAAAGCTACGTTTACGTCTTCTGCGGCATCCAGCAGCAGCGGAAGTGATTCCAATATAAGTAAGATTCCTCCATCTACAATCGTGAGTGGCCTAGAATTGTCCTCCGGCCAATATTTATAGGATTGCATAACTTATTTTACAGACAGAAGAAGAAGACGTGCCGCTTAAAAATAAGTTTGTGAAAGTTCTTGAGGTACTGGAAGAATTGACGGATCGGTAGCCAGTCTTCTTCTGACAGTCATGCAGTCATTCAACTTCCTCACTTTTCTTGGCTTTTGAGCTGCAGAGCTACCTGATGAAGATGACGGACAGATTTACCTGCAGCAACGTGGACTGAGTGTGCTCAGAAACTCTGCGTTTTAAAAGCTTTCCTAGTGGTGAGCAGAGACCGTTTCGTCGAAACCGCAATCGACTTTTCTAAGACTCTTTGGAAAAAACTCGGAATAGAACTCAAAACGAGAAGAATTCGCAGGAAAAAACGCATGCATGGCGATGAATCCGCAGATGCAGCTTTGTTTCACGATCCTCATTCGTAAGGCCCGAAGAATCCGTTTATGAAACCGCTGATCCTATTTTACTTTCAATAAAAGATACTTCATTGCTTGTGAAATGATGTCTCGAAATTTAATTTTAATTAAGTATTGAATGGCGACGGCAAAATGGGTCTCCCGCCCCGGGCGCCGAAATGGTACGCTACGCCACTGCCGATAATGAGAAATTCAAAATTAGAAAAAATTGTTCTATATGGTAGGAACAGTCAGTAATATCTTGTTTTCAAAAATTCGTTTATTAAATTAAAGATCGTAAGAATTAATCGCAAGAAAAAAATTTTAGCATAATTCTCAGAACCGTTTTTGAGAAAAATACGATTTTCTAAAACCATTTTTTAACATTTGTATGGAGGATACCGTTATTTTTAGGTAAAATAATTATTTTTTTCTCATATCTTGTAGAATATTTTAAAAAACTTTTATTTATCAAGTCTTAAGAAAATTGAGCGTGGGGTTTTCGAGATATTGAGTTTTCAAAAAAAATTTTGAGGATTTTTTTAAAAATCAAAAAAAAAAAAAAATTTGAAAATTTGAATGCGCAATGGGAAGCTTTAACATAAAAAAAAATGATCAAAATTGCTTTCGCTATCATCGTAATGTCAACTTTGATCAAAATCTCGAGCTCGATTTTTTTTACGAGTGCATAACTTGTAGTTTAAAAAATTATATACTCTTTCGGATGGTATATAATTTTTGCGAACATCACAAGTTCCTTATAAAAGGTCAATAATTTTCAGTAATAAGTCACTCATACATTTAATTTTATGAATTTAAGGGTCAAGACAAAAAAAAAAATTCGGGACCCCATTTGGGCCACTAAGCAAAAAAAGTATGTCATTCAGTAATTGATTATTGGTAATTGGTTTTAATGATTTTTTAAAGTTTCTTTTTTCAAGATCACGAACGATTTTTGGCACTTCAAATATGTATGTTGGTAAACTCACAGCACTTTGTTTTAATCTCTACATTTATATTCCAAACAATCATATTGAAGATTAACTTGACTTCTCTGCTCAACAATTATTGCACAAATATAAAAAAACCCTTAAAACCAATTCATTAGCCCTTTTTAAAATGTCGCATTTTCAAAAAAAAGTAATAATTTTTTTTTTGATTGAAATATTAAAATATGTGATATTTAATATAGTTTTATAAAAAGATTCCCTGTACAAATACAAACATACAATTTAAATCATTAATTTGAATTCTTTATGTCAAAGCGATATGAATAATATCTCAATTTAATATTGTTTTCTCTTTTTGTAGTTTCCGTACAAATTAAGGAATACAGACAACATTTTATAAAATCCTTAGAAGCCGTTTCCGTGAAATATAAAAATTATTAAAACTGTTTTTAACATTTGTATATTAGACAAAATTAAATTAGGAATAAAACAAAATTTTTTTTTTGAAATCTTTCAATGTAAGGTACTTCTTTAAAAAAAAAACAAAAATCAATCCTCTAGTTTTCGAAATATTTAGTTTTACAAAACAAAATATTAGGTTTTTTTTTAAATCGTAAAAAGAAAATAAAAATCGCTTTTCAAATTTCCTAGCAGCCTTACCGTAAAAAAAAACCTGATCAAAGTTAGTTGTACCGTTTTAGAGAAATAATATAACAATCTATGCATAACAATCTAACAGTTTCTGAAAAAAAAAAATATTTTCTTAATATCAAAAAAATTTAAAGCAAGGTGTATTTTGAGTTCTTAGCAAATAAGATAATAAAATGCACGACTGGGTGGAATTTCAAAAAAAAAAAAAAAATTTAAAACTTTTTTTTTAATTTTGAAATACAATGTTTTTCTAAATTTTTGGAAGTTTCTCTATAAAAAATTTCATTAAAATCCATTATGGCGATAATGAGAAATTAAAAATTTGAAGAAATGGTTCTATGCTTTGCACAGTCAGTAATATCTTATTTTTTTATTAAATTGCAGATCGTAGATCAATTGTTATTAAAAGGAAGAAAAATATGAAAATTTTAGGCGCCATTTTCGAGAAAAATACTTTTTCTGAAAATCATTTTAAAAATAAAAAATTTTTTTTTTGGAAAATCTAAATACAAAACAATATTCAAACTTTTGGGGGAGAAAATCAAAAACACAAAAATAGTTCCAAAGAGGGTACCATTAATATCGATTTTTGGGAAATGTCAACTTTCATCAAAAATTCGAGTTAAATTTTGTAGGTACCAACAACATCAAGATTTAAGAGAATCTCTTTAAGTTCAGACAGAAGGACAGGCATTATAATATTTATGTTTGATTAAAATCTCTTAGATTTTTTTGCTAGAAAGTAAATTCCTTTATAGGTGTAAATAAGTCGAAATTAAAAGGATTCGGAAATTTTAGAGTCAGAAAAGAATTTATATAAATTTCGACTTGTTGGTCATCGGTACGTTATCTAACTTGATCGCGTAGTATGAGGTTGATAATCTCTCCTCAGGGCATATTTAACAAGCAAGTTAGATCACATCAAGTTATTAGAAATATCCAATCATTTTAAAGATAAGAATTCGTTCCATTTCCACCACTAACGCAGAGGTGGTCTTCTACTCGTATCTGCTATACATGGCTAAAAGATGATTCACCTAACAGAGACTGTTTCGTGGATAATTTTATTCTCTTAAGGGTTTTGTGTCAAAACACAAAAGGCTTCGTTATTAATAGAATTTGGAGGGAGTGAAATAAACCATAAAACAAGGTGGAGCAAAATTAATCCAAATAATTCAATTTTGTTTCCGAATTACTTTTTTCCTAAATAAAAAAAAAATATTTTGAATGATGGAAATATATATTTAGACCTTTAAAATTTTGTCTATTAAGTGGAAAAGATGATATTCTTCAAGTGGGTGCCGCCAGAGTGTTGATACACATTTGTGTCGGTTTTATCGCATTTTGCATGATTTTCAAAAAAATTTTCCAGTGAAAGACTTGTTGGCATGAGTCCACGACTTCAAGTAACCCCAAGGAATGAACTACATACATATATGATGGGTAAATTTGACGATATTTTTGGCCATGCCAAATCGACAAAACGGGATATTACGTGACCAAGGAAAGTCTTCTTCACAATTTACATGTGTGCTGCTGCACCATGTGGGAAAAAAATCAGTGGCGTAAATATGGGCTTTACTGTTTCCAAAATTACAATTATTGATGGTAGACAATCTAAAGTCTAATTTTAGGAACCGCGCATATAAATGGCCATGAGAAAATTTGTAGGTCAATAGAGAAAGGGAGAAAAGAAAAAGAAACTCGATTCTTAACGAGTTGTCAAGGTACCCATACAGGCACACAATTTTAATGGAGGAATCATGTCCGGATTTCAATTTCGAGAGGTTTTAACCAAAACCAAAAATTGATTTCACATGTATATTAGAAAAAAATCAAAATGATTTTTAAAATCTGTGGTTAAAATCTTCCGAGAAAATGGCCTTCCGGATGTGGGTAATCCACCATGTTTCTATCAAAAATAGGTGAGTGTGAGTAGCAATGTATGATGGCGGGGGATAATCTAAGCTCATCCGGTTATAGCTTCTGGTGGATTAGATTGGATTTTTTTTTTTTTTTCTTTCTGGTACGTGCTAAGCAATCGGTCGGTCAACGGGCGGGATCTTGGAACTTTTTTTTTTTATTTAACAAGAGACAAAAAAAAGGAAAGTGCAAAGATTTTTTATAATAAAAGTAAAAGATAATGGTCGCCGATTCATATTTGTTAAAAAAACGAAAAAAAATCGGTAATCTTGAAATCCGAAGTAAAACGAAAGGTAAACGCGCACGTGAGTCGTCGAACCATCGTAACGAGCACGCAGTGTTCAGCACAGTTGTGCCATAAAAGCCATACAAAAGAAGATAAGAACAGACACCAAAATCGGAGCATCAGTGCTTGATTGGGTGAGAGCTCATTATTTGGCCCACCAAAATCTCCATCAATATCGCCATATATGATGCCCGTAATAAAAAGTACCACCTCCATAAGTCACGTGTCCTCGTACCTAAATTGGTGTTAAAAACGACCATTCATTTTTCTTATTCCCCGTCCCGATCGCGCTCTGAATAATTGCTTAAACTTTTCTTACGGAATAATGGTCCATTCCCCATATTCTCCAAAAACTGAATCCCTTAAAGCCAACAAAAAGAGAAATCATAAATTCTGACGTCATCCTAATCTACGATTCTTATTCTTGGAAGTCTATTTGATTGTGCCATGGTTTCTACTATTCATTACATCATCGAATCGAAATCGCCGGACTACAGTGTGCCGAAGATAACTTACCCCTCATCGATCGCCGTTAGAAACCGGTTCTGGTTGAATAATAGGGACAGCTAAGATTTAGTTTTAAGCGAAATATAAAAAAAAAAAAAAGAAAAAGTGTATACCCATGCGAAAAAAAAAGAAAAAGAGAAGAATTTTCAAAGGCGAATTCAAGTTCGTTTTGTTTTTATTATTTCTTTTGTATTTAGAAAAAAAGAGCGTAAATAAAGAATGAAGAGAAATTGATAGTTTTAAAGAAAAAAAAAATGCAGAGAGAATAATATATAAGTTATAAAAATCAATAATCCGACTAAAAACGGAATAAAATGCGCGGTGAATTTCCCGTTGGTTATGTAAAGGTGTTGAGTGTGACCGGTTTGTATATTCTTTTTGTATTCTCTTTGCCAGCTAGATTGTCGAAACAACCTTGTGCACAACGTTGGGAGCATCATCAAATAACAGCTGGTTTGTTACACTGGTAAGTGATAATATTGTACGTTCTCATTTCATTCTTCTCATGCAAAACAACATCTTTAGATCAAAACGGAATTATCGGATCCTAATTAATTGATTATTTTGTTGTCATGTTATTATATTCTTTTTTTTTCAATAAAAGACCACGTTGGTCAAGATAATTTTTTTTTACGCGAATCAATTGAATGAAAACGAAAGGAAATTTGAAGAAAGACCTCAGAAATAATTAATATTTTATAATTAAGTTTTAGATTACGTACCTTTTTGGTCATAATATTTTACATGAATTTGTGTTTTTTTTTCTTGGTGAGTACGTTCACTAGGGCGTATACGCAATAATCATAATTGATAATCATTATTGTTATAATTGGATTGTTTTCAATAAGCGAGCAGATGTAATATACCCTGACCATTACCTTTCAAGAAAGTATTTCGGTTTAAAATGATTAGAATAAGAGTCATCTTGTAGATAGTTTATAGCTAGTTTTTTTTGAATAAAATAATGTAAATGAACTTTTACAATCAGACTCAGAACTTTTTTTTATGGATTCTTTAGATCATCGTGAGGAAGGTTGATTAAACCATGTTTCCTTTGTAGAGATTTTTTTTTTTAGGAGGGAATGAGTTTTTTTTTGACGGATGGACGAGGAAGGCGGTGAGGGAATTATGCGAATTGTCATATGAACGACAGTAAAATTTTCAAACTTCCGGGGCTAGTGTCAAATTAGTAGAGTTACACGCTAGCAAGGTCGCATGACAGTTCAGTCAAGCGAGGGTGGGATTAACTCTGAGGGTGAATACCAACGCACCCTTCCCTTAATCTCAGGGTCGTCGCAATGCAACATTTTTGGACCTCATCTCATAAAAAAAATTCCTAGGGATAACACCTTTCTAGAGGCATGACATACGTAACACCGTCGTAGTCCCTCAAGCAAGAACCACACCCGTCCGACGAGCTAGAACGCGCGACGCTAGCATGCCTACGCTTAAGGGAACGCGACCACCGGACACCGCGATGACTGGGTCAGGCTCTAGGGTTCCTGTGACATGGGGTCTCTAAGGTTAGTAAACGGTGTAAGGGTAGAAAACTGACCGCGAGAATTTTTTTTTTTTTCAGACTTTTACGTACGTGGCAGTGATGATTAGAAATTGGCAACTCTCGATCGAAAAGAGATTGCAGGGTTGCTAGGCTCAAATTATCACGTTCGTTACAACCACTTGGTCGAAACCAAAAGTTTACCAAGCCCGACTCATGCAATTTCATTTGCCTGTAGCGCTCTCCAGCATCAGTCACCGGATTGCCGATAGGGCGTCCTCAAAAAAATACGGACCAATCACTTCTCCCGCGTGAATGCCGCACCACACAGTCGCTTTGACTGGATGTAATGGCTCTCCGTGCATCCCACGTGGATTTTCAGTCTCCCAGAAACACAGATTTTGCTTATTAAAGTCCTCTTTGTTGTTAAGATCGGGGATTGCATGGCAGAAATTTACAAGCGACGTACAGTCAGCAGGCATTAACTGATGCACGGTTTTCACTTTCTACGTGACCATGTTTAAGTCTTTCACTTGCAGCTGCAGTCAAAAAATAGCACCGCAGAACATCATTAACTTTGTGAAGTGAAAAAAACTGAACTCTAACTTCGGATATAGTTGCTTCCTGTTAAATCAATTAGCTTTTAAGCCTTTTAATTATACATGAAATAAATTTCAAATTCAGTCATTTTCATTTTCATTTTCAAAATTTTGCCAGTCAACAAAATAGCACCATATCGAAATCATGTCTAACAAAATGAAAATTGCACCTATCTACTTTAAATACGAGTAATATTGGGTATTGTAAGCAGTTAAGCTTTTGCTAAATACAAAACTAAAACAATATTCGGTTAAACAAATAAAAGGTCTTCTTTCTTTAACAGATCCACAACAACTGATCATATTTTTATTCTTTCAGTATATTCTTGTACCGAACCGGTAGTCTCCTTCTATTAAATACAATCATTAGCTTTATCTTTCTTTCATTAAGTATATCTTCTTTTGAACATTCATTTGTTTTTCTTTATTCGAGTATGCGGTTTCAAATTAAATCTTCTCTCGCAAATCAAAACACACAATCATATAAAGGGTATACAATGAATATCGTAAATCCAGTCATAAATTATTGAAGGAAAGAATTCGCCATGTTTGTGTATTTATATTAGTCAATCCATTTTATTTGAATTGCATTAAATTTGTATTTGCGTGAAAGAGAAAGACGTTTTGTATATATTTTTCTTCTTCGCAGTTCAATCTTTCTACTCAAAAATATAAACATCTTGAAAACCACTTGAAAGTGTCTTTATAGATTAATCAAAAAATGATCTTTATGAAGTCTTACAAATACTTTACTTGGAACTCTTTGTTCAATACAATAGACTCCTCCCCTTTAGGCCTTTTTGGGTATTACAGACCTCTTTAAGATTGTTCAAAGAGTTGAAAGCACTTGGAAAATAACTTTTCAAGATATCTGTAAGAGACAATTGTGTTGCTTGGGTATGTTTTCCCAAAGCCGAAGTTCTGATTCTAAAAAAAACCCAGCAGTAACTGTGAACCTCGAATCTTTAATGCTCGCCAGGCCGGATTCAGTTGAATAAGAACGGTGTTTGCGGTCAGAGGTGTTTATTTGTCGATTGTCCCGCAGTACCTATGGAAACAGTAATTCACTTGAAAGTGGTTGAAATTAGTCAACAGTAAAAGCAACAAAAGCGTTCTCAATAATAGCTCAAGGGTTTACGACGACGACAATAGCGACGAGATGTCATAAATGCTGTTCACCCTCTATTTAGTGTCATGTGCTTGTGTTTAGCTACCGTCAGTGGGTTATACAATAGCTGGTAAAGTGTGTGCGAAGCTAAAACAATGAATTTCATGAAAATACAAAGGAAGAAAAAGAAAGCGAAATGATGAAGTAGTGAATGGCAGAAAACGAAAGCTTGCATTTTACGGAAAAAAGCAACAACAACAACAGCACAAGCAAAAAAAAAAAAAAAAGAATCCATTATGTCATTTAAGCTCTGATTGTGTTTCACTTGTTGTTTTCGAGATTTTTTTTTGCAAACATTTTCTCTTATAGAAAACCGAAGAGGCAAAAAAATTAATCATATCACCGAAATTAAGGCCAAATCTAAGGATTCAATTCTTCCCCCCTTTTTCTGCTGTTACTGCTGCTTTCTATCTATTGCCTTGCGGTGTTCTGTGTATTGTCGGTTTCGACGAAAGTGTCTTTTGCTCGTTCTTCGTTTTGGATAGTTTTTTGTTTCTTCCTTCGTTACCTTGGTTTTGATTTTGAAAGAATTGTTGGAACGAACGGTTTGAAAGAGGATCCTTGTCCGGGCCAAAGTTTTGAGTCGATATACGAGGACGATATTTTATTTTGCCCCTCTTGTTTGGGTTTTTAGTTTTCGCCGTGTCTGTCGCCGCACACACCGTGTCGTACAGTGTACCTATTTGTGGGTCAAGCGTATTAAATTTGTATGTATTCCACGCACTAACACGTTCGCAAAATAAGGAATGAAGGATATCTCCTGGAAGTATAATAATTATTTATCTTGTTTTTGTTCGATTTGAATTTATTGCGTCATGTCTGTTATGTTTTCGTCAAGTAAATCCAAACGTGATCTAAGTAAAAATCATCTAGTTAAATATCGGGGGAAAATAACAAATATTTGTTATCCGTTGTGTGGAAGTATTAGTTCTTCTTTGAAGAGGAAATTTGTTAAAAATAGTTCGAAGTGCCGTCCCAAGTAACATCGTTGGAGCTAAATGTTATTTAAATGTTCTTAAATTGCTCTGAGAGAGTTAAATGCAAGGCTCTAGCTCTATTTCAAAACAGATTGCAGCTCTTGGTAAACGAATATAAACATCTAGCTCTATAATGGAGTTTCTTAACAATCTTTAGCTTCGTTACGTTTAAAAGCTTTCTGCTCGATAAATATGCTCCATAAAAATGTTTTTATTAGCTGTCGGAAAGCATATAAGCATTTTGGTACTGCACCCTTTAAAATAGCTCTTTAACAGAAACAGAATTTTTTAAAGTATTATTTAAGAGCTGCAAGCTACTCGTATATCTTCATGCATGTTTAAGAAAATGGCGAATATCTAAGAATTTTTATTAAAAAGAAAAAGAAAACTATTTACAGTGATGTGATAACTGAATTTTGAAAAGAATCATGAAAAACACAGAAGCTTTATCCAAAAAAGTGCACGAGCAAAATAAATATTTTTTTCTGAAGTTCAAAATTAAAATAAAAAAAATTTAATATCCACTTAAAACAAATTTTTTTAGAAGGGCGGTGTAATAATTCGAAGTACAATATCAACATTTCTGATAAAAATGAAATCGCACTTAGAAATCACCCCACATTGAACGTATTATGGCTTTTAATTATTACCCTTATCTACCTACTCATTATTCTATTTAAATAAAAATGTTGATGCTAAGATGATTAACCAATACAAATATGTAATAATTTCTCTTCATGTTCAATAGTATGATTTGTATTTACTAATACTAATAGAAAATACAGTTTATAACTCCTCGTAAAATCACGCGGCTCTATGGCAGTTTTAGAGTGTATATTACAGCTTTCAGCTGACAAAGCATACTTACAAGCACTATTAAGGAGCTAAAAAGTGCTCTCAAACTCAATGAATTAGCTGGAAGTGGGCTCGATGTTTGCTCTAAAGGTGGATCTAGAGCGTGTTTTAGAATAAACGAGCTCTAAGATTAGCTCTGAAAGCGCTTTTCAAGCATTAATACAGCTAAAAATGTTTCTTGGGGTGGAAGAAGTATTTGGACGTTGCCTTCGTCCTTTCTACTGGTGCACAGTAATTCTTGGATAACATTTCTTTGGATATGGATAGCTGTTACTATAGCGCTTGTGCAGTGTATTTCTCCCTCAATATCCCCGCCACAAAAGAGAGGCGGTGTCTTTATTTTTACTTGCGATATAGGTACTATAGGGCAAGTTCTGCATTTGGAAAAAAAATCGAACTCGAGATTTTGATCAAAGTTGACATTACGATGATAGCGAAGACGAAAAAAGTGGGTCCGACAATTCCGTCTGTCTGTCTGTCTGTCTGTTCGACTACAGGCTAAACGGCTCGGCCGATTTTCTTTAAACTTGGTAGATATCATTTTTAATTTTTTCCCCCCACACGTTTTTTTCTTTTTTTTTTTTAAGACCAAAAATAACGGTACCTGCCATACGAATTTTTTTCGAAATTTTATAATCATTTTTTTTTCTCAAAAACTGTTCGACATATTTAAAAAATAAAAATACAGAAAAATTTCATTTAATTAAAGCTAGGTAATGGTTGAAAAAAAATGTCCGAAAAATGGTTATTGAGGGTACCCCCCATGGAACCATTTTTTTTTGTTTTTGATTTTCTCAAAAACGGTTCAAAACTTTAAAATAAATATTTTTTGAATTTTTGAAAAAAAAAATCTATTTTTTCTTTTTTTTTGAAAATTCGATATCTCCGAAACGGGTCAATATTTCTTTTCGTAAATTTAATTTTTATTCGAACAATAATAAAAACTTTAAATTGGCGTACCAAATTTTTTTCTTAAAAAGCTTTTAAAAAGTTTGTATATAAAAGCTTCTTTTAAAGAAACCACTCCAAGGACTTATAATTTTTGTTCTTGCATAAATTCATATTTGCATAGCATTCTGTTTACTAAAAGAATTTAAAAATTAATTTTATCCTTATGAACAGTTTTTTCTAATAACATTCGTTTTTAAAATTCCTAGTCGATTACATAGGAGCAAGTTCGTGCGACCCAGTCGTGCATTTTATTAACTTCCCATAGGGAGTTATTGTAATCGGTCCGATTTGTCAAATTGGAATTTTTGACATTTCTCGACGTTTCAAGGTCCCTAGAGGTTATATCAATCATTTTTAGAGAGATGTCTGTGTGTGTGTGTGTACGTACGTTCGTACGTTCGTACGTTCGTACGTTCGTACGTCCGTACGTTCTGGTACCATTTTTCATCGTCGATATCTCAAGAACGAGTAAAGATATCGACTTCAAATAAATTTTGTTTAATAGATAATAACTTCGAAGGAGGCTGAAAGCGCGTCTATTAAAATTCAACGAGTAGTTTTTTCACTATAACGGTTTGAAAAAAAAGTAAAAAGTTTGGTTAGTTTCAAATATCTCACGAAAAAATAATGCTATTGATTTCAAATAAAACTTAATGTACTCATTATAAGGTCATACAGATTTGGTATGAATTTGAAAAAAAATGAACATACCGTTATTTTTTTAAATAAAAAAAACTGAAAAAAAAAAAATTTCATAACCCATAACTATTGAAAATTGGTAAAAATTATTTTCCGACTCAAATTTCTCGAGAACTAGTAGTGATATTGACTTCTAATTTAGTTTATTTTATACATAGTATAATTTTGTACAATTGGTAAAATGAATTCAAATATTGAATTAATAGTTTTTTTTTTAAATAAAAAAACTATTAAAAATTCTAGTGAAAACTAGTTAAAATTGTATTTCAAGTCGAACTTCTTGGGAATGAACACCGATAGTGCCTTCTAAAGTATGTTGTTTTATACATCGATACCTTCCCGTAAGAATTTATACTAAGCGACATTTCTAAAATTGTTCAGGAAACGAAAAAAACGAAGAAAGTTCTAGTTGAATCATAGTGTGCTAAGAGACAATTTTGGTTAAACTAAGTGACATCTAACAAAATTTTTGTTGCTCACGACAATGAGATCTTTATTAATGTCGGTTAGCATAATTTTTTTGGCGGATAAAGTATGTTTCGCTGAAAATTCGGTTATTTGAAAAAAACTAAATATAAAGTTTTCAAGACCACAAATGGGAAGTTATCAGTGTGGGTTGCACCCAGCCTCTGTTTTGATAATTAGTTGCAAATTTTTTCAAATAAAGGTCATTTTAAGTTGAGGCTCTGGTTATTTGTGAAAATAGACTGTACCTATCAGGTTAACTTATCAAAATTTCAACTGCTTTCAAAGCTAGTTTTTTAGAAGAATTTCTATTGCTTTTAACGACTTTTCTGTAAGATCAAATATTATATTACTCAAAACTCACTGTGGCGTATACGTAATATTTTTATTATTTTCTGTAGCTAAATCGTGGGGTGTCTTTAAATTCAATGTTATAAAAATGTATCAAATCATAGTTATTTAATGTTTAAACCGATGTCCTTGCCTAATTTAAAAGGTCAGAAACATTAATTAGTTAAATTTTATATTATTCAGATTATTTTGATGAGGAGTGTATAAGGTTCTTATTTATTTTGAAAAAAATTGTTTTGCTAAGGTTATGCCATATACTTGTATAAACGTCATCCCCATCTTAATATTTTTTTATTACATATTATTAACACAGCATTAGCTGCGGCCCAGTGATTCTCTCTTAATACATAAACCTCAAAATATGTTTTTAAGCTTATAAATTTCGACACGTATAACATTTTACAGCATTTTCGTTATGCTTATGACATAAGAAAATATTATGAGTTTAGCCATCCATCTCCTGTCAAAATAATTTATTAAAATTCTGAAATAAATTTAAGTCAGTAAAATAAGTTTTGATTTTTGAACGAAAGACCATGTTTCCTAAGAAAACTCTCAAGCACAGGGAAAAGAAGGTACTTTATTTTGTGCCTTTACTCTTAGAGGATTACTGTCAAGTGTCAAGATTGATTGAATTTCTAAATTGAACATTTTCATTTTAACAACTTCTACAGAAAATATATGTACATGCTAGATCATATCAACATGGAAGTACCTCGAATGTTCATTTCTCTTCTATAAATATATATGTATATAAAGTATTTATATCACCATCATCATCATCATCATCATCGGCTCGACAACCGGGTTCCGGTCCTGGCCTCTTTCAACAAGTCTCTCCACCTATCCCGGTCTCTAGCCGACGCCATCCAGTTGCGCACCCCAAGGCTTCGGGCGTCCTGGTCTACGCCATCTCTTCAGCGCAAGCATGGTCTACCACGCTGTCGTCTACCATAGAATGTACCACAAAGAACTTTCCGAGCAGGTTCCTCTTCGCTCATGCGAGCTAGGTGCCCTGCCCACCGGAGTCTACCGAGCTTAATTTTTGTCACGATATCTGCTTCTAGGTAGATTGCGTACAATTCATGATTGTACCGTCTCCCTCCGGAATCGTCCTTCCTCACATATATATTATATCACCGTCCTCCGAAAACTCATCGCAATAAACTTTGTTACTTTGTAACAGCAGGTGGTATCCTTATATTGTCGAAAGCATTCGAGGAATTCCAAGAAAAAAACGCTGAATTCAAAGTTCAGATTCGGAATTTATGATATGTTTTGAAATTAATCGTAAAGCCTTGATACTCTAGACTAGATGCTCTACAGTGGGACTTTTATGGATAAAGCGTGTATAGTATAGTATGGAAGACAATTATCACGAGGGTATGTACATAGGTATAACTAGCAAGTACGACAATCACAAAAGTGATAGCAGTTAGAGATGGAGAAGTGGTTATACCTATGCCGAAGCTATAGAGTTGCGCAAAATACGAGTAGTTCCATAAGCGGAACGAACATGGAACATTTAGTTTTTATCTTGGAACTTATTCAGCGGAACTATTTAAATTTTTTTAAATTAGATATAAAAAAAATTAATAATTCCTCGTTTTCATAGTTGAACTATATTTATGTATGTAGTTATAGAACAAATTTACTACAGAATCTGTAGGTATATAAAATTCAGACACTGAATAGCTCTGAGGAGTATTTAAATTTGAAAATCACCGATTTATGCACTATTCATCGATATAAAAAAATTAATAAATTTCTCCAAAATTATAAAAGAACAACTAAAACATTCCGTGGAAGTGTTTTTCGACTTTTATTCGATGCAATGGTCTGATTTTTACCAAACCTTTTTGAAGACAAGAAAAACATAAAATCTTCAAAAATAAAAAGAAGGAAAAGTTTTTCCCATTCATGTAGTGCGGCTAAAAAAAAAAACCTCTGAATTTAATAGTTTGTCTGACGTTTGGCTCAAGGGTAGACTGAGGGGCACTCCTTGAAGCGCGAGTATTACGGGTTAATTGGTTAAGGCGAGAAATGCCACTAGCTATTTCCCTGAATTACTGTTTATAAAAATAACTGTAAAAGAATGAATGACAAGAACCATTGTGAGGTTGATCGGGAGATACAAATGCTTCTTCTTTTTTGAATTCTATCTTAGAAACTCAGGTGGGTTATTGGAGCACCCTGGCCAAATATGGCAATTATACTCAAGGTTTGGACGAATATACATTTTATAGATACTTACGCATTTTTTGTGATGTCGAATTATGTGGTCATTCCACGAAAGGTGGTATGATGCACATACCGAAAATCGTATTTACCTCGAAAACGGAACCTAGATTTTTGAAAAAAAATTTGTTCTTTGTGATTAATTTGTACGATTTATAATACAATAAAAATAAAATGCACGACTGGGTCGCACGAACTTGCTCCTATGTAAAATACTAGGAATTTTAAAAACAAATGTTGTCAAAGAAACCTGTTCATAAGGATGAAATGAATTTCTTTAATTCTTCTAGTACTTCTCTAGAACTAAAATTATAAGTCGTTGTATAGTTGTTCCTTAAAAAAATAAGCTTTTATGTACAAAATTTTTAAAACATTTAAAAAAAAAAATTTGTACGCCAATTTTAAGATTTTATTAATATACAAATGAGAATTAAATTTACCAGAAAAATATTGATCTATTTTTGAGATATCGAATTTTCCAAATAAAAAAAAAATGACCAAAAATTGAAAAAAAAAATATTTTTTTTGTAAGTTTTGAAATGCAATGTTTTTTAAACTTTTTAGAAACTTCTTTATAAAAAATTTTATAAAATCCGTTGTGCCGATAATGAGAAATTCAAAATTCGAAAAAATCGTTGTGTGGTAGGTACAGTCAGTAATATCTTGTTTTCAATTTTTTTTATTAAATTATGGATTGTAAGAATTAATCGAAAGAAAAAAAAATTAGCAAAATTCTCGGACCCGTTTTCGAGAAAAATACGATTTTCGGAAACAATTTTTTAAAATGGAGGGTACCGTTATTTTTAGGTAAAATAATTTATTTTTTCTCATGTCTTGTAGATTATACGAGTATTAAGAAACTTTTATTTATCAAGTCTCAAAAAATCGAGCAACGGGTTTTCAAAATATTGCGTTTTCAAAAAAAAAATTGAAATTTTTCTTCAAAATCCAAAAAAAATTTGTTTGAAAATTTTCATACACAATAAAATTAAAACTGCTGGGGAGCCTTAACATAAAAAAAATAATCAAAATTGGTCGTACCATTTTTGAGAAAAGCAAAAATAAAAAAAAATGGTTCTAAGGGGGGTACCAAAAATAATATTTTTGGTCTCAAAAAAATAAAGGAAAAAACTTGTGGGGGGTTGGGAAAATTCAAAGCCATATCTATCAAGTTTGAAGAAAATCGCCAGACAGGTAGGCAGACAGAATTGCGAGACCCACTTTTTTAGTCTTCGCTACAATCGTAATGTCAACTTTGATCAAAATCTCGATTTCGATTTTTTTCCCGAATGCATAACTTGCCTTATAAAGGGTAGAAATTTAAGGGCCAATGTTGAATGTGAACCACACCTAAACATCAAGTTTTTTTCTGCATTTTATTTGACATTTCTCAATTTCAGACTAATTCAATTTGAACAATGGAAAGAAACAGAATCGAGCAACGCGTTAAAGTTATTCAGACTTATTATGAAAATGGGCCTTCAAATCTAAATGCATATCGTGCACTTCTTGATTTTTTCGGTCAATTTAATCGTCCAAATGTGCGTTAAATCGGAAAAATCGTGCAAAAATTTGGGCAAACCGGGTCTGTAATCGTACTGGTGCTCGTACTGCAGAAAATATTGCTGGTATTCGCGATAGTGTCGCTGAAAAGCCGTCCACATCAACTCGTTGTCGTGAACAACAATTGCACCTCTCACGCTCGTCGTTGATGAAAATTATGCATAAAGGCTTGCATTTACACGCTTATAAGGTGGAATTGACTCAAGAACTAAAGCCTCTTGACCATTTCAATGGTCAGAATGGTGGCAAGAAATGGCAACAGTGGATGAACAATTTTCGAAAAGAATCGTCTTCAGTGATGAGGCACATTTTCACCTCAGTGGATTCGTCAATATGCACAATTGCCGCAGTTGAGCGAATGATAATCCAAGAGTGATTGTCGAAAAACAAATGCACCCACAAAGAGTGACTATTTGGTGCGGTTTGAGGGCTGGCGGCATCATCGGGCCGTATTTTTTCCAAAATGAGGCCGGTCAGGCAGTTACTGTGAATGGTGTTCGCTATCGTGAGATGATAACGAACTTTTTGCGACCCGAGTTGGAAGATATGGACGTGGACGATATGTCGTTTCAACAAGACGGTGCCACTTGCCACACTGCTAGCGAAACAATGGCTCATTTGCGCGACAAATTCAAAGGCCGTGTTATCTCACGTGGCGATGTCAATTGGCCGCCAAGATCATGTGATTTGACACTGTTGGACTTTGGGTTTATTTGAAAGAAAAGGTGTACTTCGATAAGCCAGCAACAATTAAAGAGCTAAAGGATCTGAAATTAAGCTTTAAGTGGATACCTGCCGGTTATGGCCTAACCCAACTGCTTAACCTCAAGCACTGACGGCCCAGGACTAGGTCCCAGTTGCTTTTTATCTGGATCAAAGATAGCCACTCCCTTCCAGCCTCGTGCAAGACTAGCCCCCCAAGACAAACTTTTCTCCGCATTCCACCAAATGCATCACCGTTGGTCTTGTCAAGGGAGTGCGAATCAGGCATCTCCAGGCTGTTCCAAATTTTGTACTGTGTAGGCAGTTCTACCCTTTGGTACGGATCTAATTGTTTTTATCTAACTATTGCAGCAAGCCACAATAGCCAATCGCGTAACTCGATTGGTATAACCACAGCCACCTCGACCTCTCTTTACAGAGGGCCTTCCCAGTGACAGTGATTCCATGGTCCTTACTCCATGGGGGCTATAATTAGCGGGGGATTCAGCAATCGCTATCCCCGAGGTACCCAATTAGGATGTTCTCTTATAGATATCACTCTACGGAAGATATCTTTATCTTGTTGTTCTTACTTGTTACTTTAAAATATTATGGAGTTATTTTAAAAATATCACCGATAATATTACATGCGCTTAATAAATTAAGAAAATGAAGGTGCAGATCACAGCTGACCAAAGCCAACCACAACCTACACCGAATACGATTAGTCTTTTTGTCCTACACCAACAGAAATGGAGACACTCCCCGCAATCTTTAATTTCAGGTACCAGGAAGTACCGTCAATTGTGATTGCTATACCAAGACTAACAAGCAAGAGAGACGGTAAATTCGCTCAACTACCTTTCGTCATTGGCCGTGACCCCCACATCACATATTTCAAGATTTGTATAAATCAGCACCAAGGACCCGTTGCTCAGTTTCCTGATATCAGATCTATCTGATTTCTGAGATTGGATATGGTACCAAAATTTTTTCGGACATGGCTTGAACTACAACCGATGTCCTCAATGCGTTCAAAATTTCATATTTCTTATTTAGCAATCTCATTTTTACATCATTTTATATCACTACTTTAGATTGCTTTTGCATACATCGAACGAAAGAGATGTCTCGATCGCTTATTGTTATGTATGTCACGTGACCTATGTTTTAGGTTCTCGAGTTTTCTTAGTTGTCTAACTCCAGCAAGCCAGAGAAAGACGTAAGCCACCCCACCACGACAAGGTGAAACTCATCGAGGTGGAGAGCTAAAGGATGAGATAATTCGGCACATTAACGGCATAGAACCTCAATTATGCCTCAGCGTCATCGGAAATTTGAACCATCGGATGTTGGTGTGCCGCCGAGGTCGCGGTTGTCATTTGGCCGATATTTTGTTCCATACATAATTGAACCATACCATATTATCATAATAAAAAGAAATGACAATAATTACCTAAATAATTTGTGTTTTATTCAAAATCAACAACGGTCCTTGAAATTTAACCACCCTTTAGCACCTATAAGTCGCAAGTAAAAATTTAAATTAAGATATTACTGACCCTTTCTACCATAGAACTTTTTTGTCGAGTTTTGAATTTCTCATTACCGTCATTACGAATTTTAATGATTGTTTTTTATAGAGAAGCTTCTAAAAAGTTTGATAAATTTTTTTTTCGGCTTTGGATATCTGAAAAATATCTCAATATTTTTTTTTGAAATTTAATTTTTATTCGTACAGTAATAAAAACTTGAAGTACTAAAATTTTTTCTTAAAAATGAAACAAAAATTTGATATATCGTCCCCTCAGAAGCAAAGTGGCTTATCTCAAAATTTAGCGATTTTGAGTTGAGTATACAGAAAAAATCACAAAAAAATCTATTTTTCTGTCAAACTTTCATAAAAATACTTCTTAAACTGAAGGCGTGAGGGCGTTTGTGTCCTTTTGCATTTTAGATATCATCCCTGAACTATTCATCTGTAAACTGACACTTTCAGTTTCGTGTCAGTCGTCATTTTGCTTGTTTGAATGCTAAACGCCATTATACAAAATATGTCATTTTTCTTACGAAAATAAGAACTTAAAAATCAAAAAGTTTTGTTTTTAGCAGTGTAAGAAGTGTCACTTTATCAAGGCTTTTGAAAATCTTAAACAATATTTATAATTCGAATTGCACCAATTTTTTTACAATGTATGTATGTAGATTGAACAGATCTCAGTTGCTTGTCAAACTAATATGCCCGAATGGTCTGTTTCACCTCTGCAAAATCTTTCAGAACAAAATATTTGTTACCTTATTTCACCTAGTTATTTATTTATTTTTTTCGTTTGTTTCATCAATCAAGATTGATATTTTTGTTAAAAAATACTTCTGAAAGTATTAAAGCTTTGTTTAAATCCTGAATAGGTTTGTTAACTTTTTTGTTTATTGAAAATAAGTGTTTAAATAAAAAAATATAAATAAATAAATAAATAAATAAATTTGTTAATAAATAAAATTATTGGTTTCATTTCATTACAAAACGACACTTTGCAAGCATTTCTGGAAAAAAAACATATAAATAGTAATTATTTTTATGCAAAACGACATAAGTCCGACCATTTTTTTTTTTTAAGTGATTTTCTTAAAAATGTATTTATACCAGTCGATAAAGAAAAAAAAATAATAATTTTCTTGTTCTACGACTTTTGCCGCCTCGCATAACCTCTAGACGGAAATTAGTTTTTTAAGACTCAAATTATTTCAAATCACTTTTGTGAAAAAACTATAGATTTTGAGATAAGCCACTTTGCTTCTGAGAGGACGATATGTAAAAAAGCTTTTTTTTTAAAAAACCACTACAAAAACTTCTAATTTTTGTTCTTGCATAAACTGATATTTGCTTGAGAAATCACATGGCATACTGTTTTTAGCTCCAACTATTAAAAGAATTGTTTTCAGCATTTAAAAAAATTAATTTTTTGCTTATGAACATTTTTCTCTAGTAATATTTATTTTTAAATTTTTTAATCTTTTACATAGAAGCAAGTTTGTGCAATCCAGTCATGTATTTTATTTTGTGGTGTTTTTGAGAATTAAGTTAACAGAAAGTTGTGTTCGCTTTCCAGAGGAGAAATAGGTATTTTTTTATAAGTATACCTACCATTTAAAATTCTAGTTTCGTTAAAGTACGTACCGATTTTTTTTTTAAATATATAAAATTATCTACCTACATATTATTATACAGATAGAACACCACTAAGCGGACACACACATATTAAAAAAAATTCGTCGTAGATTTAAAAAATGTACATATCCATAATTAACGTATCAAATAATGGAATATTTGTACGGTGTGTATTGTTCCAGTAGATCTAAAATAAACTTTACGAACCGTTTTCAGTCCTCAGACTATTCCAAAGTCTTACAGCATGAACGAAATATTTATATTGCCTACGTGAAGTCAAAGATGAAAATCTGATGGAACCCAGTAAAATTGCCCGACTTGCCGTACACTAATTTAATTTTTCAAACAAACAGTTCGGAGTCTTTGTAACAGTTTTTTTTAAAACATTAAAACAGCATCGAAATTTGAAGTAGTTTTGTAAATTACATTTTAGTAATTGATATGTCTGAGATGAAATATGGGGCGAATCTTCGAAGGTTAAAAACGAACCAAGCAATAGAATTAAAAGTAACTTTTAACTTTTGGAGAGATTAGAGTCAGGATTTGCAAACAACTCACACCCATTATGATAAGATGGGTATAATCAATGCTTTAACTAACCTTAATTAAATTTCAGTATGAAAAAATGATTTCGTGATTGATATAGCATAAACCTTAGAAATCACCGAATTTAAATGAGTATCCCACGTTAAGGTATTGTTGAAAGTGATGCCTAGATCTTTAGCGCGGGCGACATATTCAATTTGGCAGTAGACACTTACATAAACACTAAATGTTCACTAAAATCTGTTCTTATTTGCAATTTGGACATAGTAGAGATTTGCATAAAAATATTAATTTTATAATTACATACCTTGATTTTATTTTTTATTTTTTTTGGCTTACAAAAAACAAAATAGAATTTTTGTCCAAACGGTCCTGAAAACAATCAGTACAACACAGAACTAAACACTCCCAAAGTCCTAAGTACAATTACTTTTGTATTTGCTTAACCGAAGGAAATGAGCGAACATCGAAGACGGAGGTAACAAATTAAATAGAACTTATAGACAGGAAGTTCATTTTTCTTGTTGATTCCATCTGAAAAAGGAATGGAATTTTAAGTATATGTTACAAAGAACCAAGTAGGCAAAACAAAACAAACTTTATGTTTAATACATTTTAAAGCACAGCACCCTATAATTTCAAGTAAATCCACACAACAAACACAGAAAAATTGTTGTGAATATGTGAAGAGGGACACGAGTTGTGAATTAATCTATAATTCACTTATTCATTTTTTTTTTTTTGGAATGTATATTTTCCTACAGGGTGAGTGGAACTGACGATAAAGAGCAAACCTGATTCTCAATAATAAAGCGTTTTAATTGCTGACTATGTCAGACAGAGTAGAAGTTGCCACCGTCATGTGTTCTGATTCTGATTTTTTTTTAATTAATTTTATATTGTAGGAAAACTTTCAGAAAAGTTCTCGGAACATTCAATTCAATTCAATTTATTTAAGTAAAGGTGAGTACAAATAAGACGTAGTCTTTTATAGTACAAATAATTGACACAATAGACTTAACGTTAAGAAATAGTAAATAAAAAATTATATAAACCAAAAAATAATAACAATACTTGTACATTAAAAATAAGTAGGAGGTAATATTAGGAAACAAAAGATTTTAAAAAGTAGAATATGACAGTGATGAGAATAAATAGAAGGCGAAGAAATTAGGAGAAAAAAAAAAAGAAAACAAATATGTTGTTGAAATTTTTTACAAGTACTGTAAAGCAATTTTTTTGAATTTGTTTGCACTAACTATCAGTTTAACTGTATTTGTATTTGTATTTGTATTTATTGGTATCAAATCATAGGCATATTAAGACATGGTGTCTTTTTTGTTATGCTTAGTACATTCGGTTAAGAAATATTTAATTAAAAAAAATGTATATGTACATAAATGAGAATTACGATAAGTTAAAGAATTAAAGAAAAGTTTAGAAAAATTTTAGCATCTGAAGTGATTTTTCAAAAGAGTTTCAAAAGTCTTATAGCTGTTTAGTCCTCTCAGGTCGGCTGGTAGGGAGTTCCAAAGGCCAGCCGCATGCACAAAATATTGTTGCTTAGAGTTTTTGTATTTAAAAGTAGGTAAAATAAGAACTTTACTTCTTTGTAATACAGGAAAATAAGTTTTTCAAATAAGTATGCAGGATTTTTGCTATGCATTAATTTAAAAAGAAAAGTCAGTACTAGAAAATCTAGATGTTTGTTTAAGGGCATATCAAGGACATTTTTAGCATACATAGAAACACGGTCAAAGCGACGCAAGCCATATATAAATCGGACGGTGTTGTTAAATGCAACTTGAAGCTTTCTTCTACTCACATGATCCACACTGCAGAAAATAAGGCTACCATAGAACAAAGCGGGAAAGACAAGGGTTTTGGCAATCGTCATTTTTGTTGCAATTGGAAGACAGCCACCAGACAGGTGTAATATCCGAAGAGTGGCATATGTTCTTCCAAGAGCACATGCTAAGTGACTATCCCATGTCAGAGTTTGATTAAAAGTTATGCCTAAATTTTTTACTGTGCTTTCGTAGTTCAACATTGATCCATCAAGCTCAACGCAAGGTAAGCAAGTAGTGTCAATAGCAGTATTGCTTATAACAATAGCCTGACATTTTTTTGCGTTCAGTTTCAAAAGATTTTTATGTGACCATTGCGAT
This sequence comes from Philhelius festivus, assembly GCA_963931855.1. Taxonomy (NCBI): domain Eukaryota; kingdom Metazoa; phylum Arthropoda; class Insecta; order Diptera; family Syrphidae; genus Philhelius; species Philhelius festivus. The sequence goes on along the minus strand of OZ007557.1, from coordinate 76,092,719 downwards.
ATACGCATCAGATCTTCATTAATTCGAGAAGTTGCATCCTCAACCATTCCAATAGGGTAACTCAAATTAATTTGTACATCGTCAGCGTACATATGAATTTCGCAATTTCTTAGGACCGAGGGTAAGTCATTGTTGAACAGCGTGAAAAAGAGAGGGCCTAAAATTGATACCTGGGGTACACCAGCGTGAGTTGAAACGAAATCGGATAACTTGGAATTTGCAAAAACCGCTTGAGTTCTTTCTGTAAGATAATCCTCAATGAGAGATACGGCCGAGCTTTCGAAGCAAAAATAATGCTTTAACTTTTTTAAAAGTATTCTGTGCGAGACAGTATCAAAAGCTTTAGAAAAGTCTAATAAAATCAACGTTGTTGCTAAGTTTTTATCCATTTGCAACCGTATGTCATCCACAATTTTCAAAAGCGCTGTGATACAACTGTGATTTGGTCTAAAACCTGATTGGATAGGAGTAAGCAACTGGTAAGTATCGAGAAAGGTAGTGATCTGTCGACTTACTACCTTCTCAAACGCCTTTGAAAGGAACGGCAGAATAGAAATTGGTCGATATTCTTTAGTGTTTGAGTTTGATTTTTTAGGAATTGCAATGATTTTAGAAGCTTTCCAAAGTTTAGGCAAACGGGAACTGGTTAAAATAGTGTTAAAAATATGGGTTATGAATGGCGAAATAAACGGAAGAATTATTTTAACAAATTTGGGATTCATGTTATCAAGGCCAATAGCTTCCAATTTGATAACAGATATAGCTTTGAACACTTCCATTTCATTAACTCTTCTGAAACTAAAACCTGTCGAGATATCACTATTACTATTTAAAACTATATCCACTTCCGCATCATCATTGGTGTAGGAGCAGGAAGCCGCAAATATTTTGTTCAGCTCATTAACGTCGCATTCTTCATCAGTACTCTTTTGCTTAGTTGAGATACCAAGTGATTTGATATTTTGCCAAAGTTTTCTGATTAGATTATTAAATTTTGAAGCATAGAATCTTCGTTTAGAATTTTTTATCTCAGCAACTACAGTATTTCGCAATCTTTTATAATAATCGAAGAATTCCTGGACCCGAAATCGTTTCCAACGCTCATATGCTGCATTTCGTTTTGCTATAAGTTGTTCAATGGTGTTGTTATACCATCCCAGCTCACTATTTCTTGCTCGAATTGTTTTGATTGGTACACAAATATCGAACAGGTTGTTGATTGTGTCGGTGAAAAAATTAACCTGATCATTAACATCAGAAAGAAGATATATGCTTTGAAGGTTAGAATTCAAAACATTTGATACTAAGGCCTGCATGTTTAAGGATTTGAAATCTCTAAACGAAAATGTTTATTTGTTTAAATTTGGGTTAGTATCGAGGTTATAAAAAGCTAAAATAAGGTCATGTTTTGAAAAACCTGGCACATCAAGCTGTCCATAATAGTTTACATAATTAGGCTGGTTAACGAGAAAAACGTCTAACAAGGTTGAGCTTGTTGAAGTGAAATGTGTTGGGTGCTTCCGGTTTATTGGGAAGAGGTTAAGGGAGACAAGGCTATCGTTAAAAGTTTTGACGCTACTATTATTAATATCTAAGAGGTCCACATTCAAATCTCCTGCAATGAAAATGTGATTGCTGTTTACAGATAGGTCTTCTAAAATATCTGAAATGAAACTTGGATCAGCGATATTTGGTGGCTTGTAAATAACCCCAACCAGTAATTTGTCAGTAGCTACCGCAACCTCAATAAAAAGGAATTGCAGACTACTACTTCTGTCAGAGAACCTAACAACTCTACTATTAAAATCTTTCCTGATGAAGATTGCCACCCCACCTCCCCTAGACTCCACACGATCAGATCTATACACCTTATAATCGCCCGTTTTTAAAACATTATTATCGACTTTTTCCGTCAGCCATGTTTCAGAAACACACACAATATCTACAGTTGAGCCGCTGAAAGTGCCCTTAAACTCATCCAGATGTTTTCGAAGGCTTTGAGCACTTATATGACAGATAGATATCCCACTGTTACGTTTTCGGTAAATATTCAACTGTAGTGGGAAGTAAGTTCCAAAGTCTGGTACCATGAATGAAGAAGAAGCGAGAAGAGTTTAAATAATTAAAAGGGGGTATTACAAAATTTCTTGTTCTGGTGGATTGAGCAAATTGAAGTTTTTCAAAAAGGTGTCTACACTCTAAGAAATTTCTGTTGAAAATTACTACAATTATTGTAGGCAACTGGTCCGTTACAATAATTGTAGCAATTTTCAACAGAAATTTTCGGTGTTTTCTTTTCAACATCTTGTTGAAAGATGAAATGTTGAATTTTCATCACATAAAAAGTAAGCAATTTATCGTATATCGTATATCGTATATCGTATGGCGATCTTTTTAATCAATATTCGGTAAAAAACAAGCATATAAGGCGTTGTTAATAAGCATTATAACATTTTTTAAACATAAATGCTTAATAGTAAACAATACTTTTAGAAAATTAGTTGCAAAGCGATTTTTATTTTTAATACTAGAATAAACACAAGCTATGTCATCAGCAAAGCCACTAACTTTTCCTTTTAACTTAAAACTAAATACACTATTGATATAGATAAGGAACAAAATTGGACCTAACACTGAACCTTGAGGAACTCCTATATTAATACTTCTGGTTTCGCTGAAATGACTACCTATCTTAACCTTTTGCTTCCTGTTTTTAAGGTAGGAAGAAAACCAATCTAGCATAAAACCTCTGAAGCCAGCTTTTTCTAATTTTCTCAATAATATGGCATGATCTACTGTATCAAATGCTTTCTTAATATCAATATATAGAGTAGCAGTGTACTTTCAATACTTTCGTAGATATGACAACAGTGTGCTAAAAGTGCATCTTCAGTTGATTTACCAGCATACAACTGTCCATGAGTTGTTTGTTGTTGCATTAAATTGACTCTGTGCTGAAGCATATCAACCTTCGTATCAAAGACATACTTTTATTGTTGGTTCAACAGCGGAACATATATTCGAACCGATTCCCTTAAAGAATCGAGATGGAACAGTTTTTCACGTTGCAACCCTTGATTAAAAGCGTCGTGCTTGATGCATTGGGCGATTAGGAGCGGCCCCGGCCATGCCTAATTGAGATAATACGTTGTTGGACATCATCAAGCACATGATGATATAATTATAGAAAACAATGTTCTTATTTGTTGAGCTTTTGAAGAAATTACAGCATCATTTAAAGTTTTATCTATAAGAACCACATAATTCAGCATTAACAGTTCGTAAATGTTGGAATGATGTCCGAACATTGACTATTGACTATATATTATACAAAAATATAAAAAATATATAAATAAAAATGTAAATGTATGTTTGTTCCAAATCGCTAATCTCAGAAAGTTTTTAACCGCCTTGTAATTTTTACCTTTTTTCTCTACATAAGAACCTTCCTTGTGTCTTAACAAAAACATAAAAAAAAAATTAGCCCAATTGGTCGAGCCGTTCTCGAGTTTAACGCTTAGCAACACATTTTGCGATTCATTTTTATTTATATAGATTTAACTTTTTTGTTGATAATTCAATACAAATTTCTGACTTTTCAACATGAATAACAAAACATTCACATCATTAGGAGTTCAACATGTTACTTGATTCTTAAGCATCAAAGCTTAAAAATAATCATCATCAGATGAAAAATTAATCTTCAAAAGCTTAAAACTCAAAATTAGTTTACTTATATTTAATCATCAGTAGATGACAAAAAACAAGGACCTGAATATTCAACATAAAATTGCTGCTTTTTTCAGTAAAGATTTTGAAAATTCAGGAAAATAAAACTAATTTACAAATATATTTTGTTGAAAATCCAATCGTTTATGTTGAATATTATATTTGGTTATGAGTTTGTTTTCTTTTCCTGAATTTTCAAGATCTTTTCTGTAAATAAAAGCTAGTTTATGTTGATTGAATATTCAGGTCTTCATGTTTTTTTTTTAATTTAATTATTAGGTACCATAGAATATCTTACAAAATTAAATAAAAATATTCAATATGTAGATATCTGCAAAATTTTCATTTTTATTTTACATTTTTTACTTTCACTTCGTTTTCTACAATAAACAATGAATGTAATTGCTTTAAATAAAGTAACCGTATATAGCTTAATAGGTTTACATAGAGATTAAAAAAGTACAAAAACAATACAGAAAAAGGAATAATAAACAATACATTAATGAAACTGCAATAAAGAGGTTCTCTATCTATAAACAATCAGAAAAACATTTTTTTGGGAATTGTAATATTCAATATTTTTATTATTGTTGTTCTTAACATCTTCGGCGTAAACAAAATTATTTTACCGGGTTGTAAAGTAATGAATAATTACCAATAATTATTGTAATTCAGACAGTTTTCCAGTTATTTTATCTTACACAAAATTAAAACAACTTAAATTACAATGTAAATCAAACAATATTAAAGAGCAAATATTTTATACTTACCTCGAAAATTGATACTTTTACTGTTTTTTCTTTTCAGAGCTTCACAATATTTTCACTTAAACATATACGATTTTATTTTAAAACGCGCACTCTGTCAATTTGTGATTGTTACTGCAAGACTGATTTTGATCTGATGAATGTTTTTCTACGTTCTTACATTTCCCACTTTGTTTTCTCACGATTACGAGATTATCAAAATTTACAATTTATATTCAACAAAAAATGTTGAATTTGAGAAAAACGATATCCCTAACCACGCTGAGGAAAACTATGTTTGTTGAAATTTCATCTCTTCTGCACCTTTTCCAGCGCTTAATTGAGTATTCAACAAATGCATACCAGATTTTCAACAAAAACTGTTGAATCAAAGAAAAAAATGATATCCCACAATCTATATTAAGCAATCTATTAAATATCAAACAAACGGGTATGAGTTTTCAACAGTGATGCTTGATTTTCTTCAAAAAGTGTTTAATTATGTTGAAGATTCAACATTTGTGTAATTTTCAACAAGAAACTGTTGACTTTTAAGCAAATGTTTATTTTTACTACACTTCCATTTCGTTACACTGAGCCTCCACTTGAAATAAATGATTGCAAGAAATGTGTCATGTAGCCAATATTTCTTGTGGAGCCCCCTTATGTCTCGATTTTTGTTATTTTTAGACATAATTTTTTCTATTTATTTCTTGTCTTCGTAGAAGAAATAAATGCAGATATAAATTTTGACGTTTCGTGACTTGTGACTTCACTAGACACAAATTTCTCACAAGACGTCGAGTCTTGACACCAATTCTCACATTTTCATGTAACATTCCTTCATTTCATTGACAAACTCATGTTATGTTTTCACTTCATATAGAAATTATGTCCTGTTAAGCCAAGATGTAATTTTTCTACCATTTACTGTCTGTTGAAGTACATACATAATGTTGTTTGGTTGTTTGCAGGCCAAAATTAACATTAAAAGAATTAAACATTGAAGATAGTAAGTATTTTGATAATTTTTTTTTAAATTAGTTAGGGCATTCAGAGACTTTTCATGCTTGTGGGACTACTCAATTATGTCTCGGAGCAAATGTTCTTCAAGGTCGTGCAAATCTCTTTTGCTCAAAAATGGATTGACCCAAACCCTGTGCTTCCTTTTGTATTCTTCCCGTCTTGCCTCTTCCAGTTGTTCCATTGCGTTTATCGCTAAAATCAAACGACGTGACTAACCTGGTGAGATTATGGCGAGGAATGAATAATCACGACATAATTTGCCCACAGAGTTAAAGAAATATAAACTTCAGATATAGTGTCTGATATAATGTCAGAAATAAATATTGCTAATGGAGGTGCGGCGTTACTACAATAATTGTAGTAAAATTAAATCGGCGTTGAAATAGATTAAACACTTATTGTAGTAATTTTTCGAATATTTCTTAGAGTGTAGGTGATCTACTATTAACAAGGCTGTGAATGAATTGACAACATCTGACTTTCCGAAACTGTTGAAAAGTGCAGCTGAGTACCAAGGTGTGGTAGTGCGATATATGATCGTATCTACAAGTCAATAGACGTACTTTATTGCATCGTTAAACGCTACAAGTAGTTTGTGTAGAGAGTGGGAGTCAGGTTTGCAGTACACCGTAGTTGAATAGTCCAAAATGGGAAGAAATAAGGTTTTGATAAGCCTTAGTTTTATGTTCACTGGAGTAAAATTGAAGAATAACCAAAGCTTACGCAAACCTGCATAAATTCGGCTTATCACGTAATTTATGTGATTAACCGCGGAGAGCTGAAAGCGATCGATTTATCTTGAAACCAAGATTCGTAACAACATTATAAAACTTTACTTGTCTATTATTTAATAGTACAGGTGGTTAATGAATTACAATTTTATAAAATTATTTTATTTATTTGATTTATTTATGTAGGTTTGTTTCAGTAAGTTATTTGTTCGAATCGCAGCGTATAAAATGATATTAATGTTAGAGATATAAATACACATATACTATTATTGTAGAACCGACTTCACTCTGGTACTCCATGAAATAATTGTATTATAGTTAAATGATTTTTTTAATAAAAGAAACTGCACTAATCTACACATTTTAAAGAAAATTTTTACGAAGGACCTAATTTTAATACCCTGGATACAAATCCAATCCCAAAATTACTTTTCTGAATATAGTGTTTGAGATATATAACTAACCGTAAAAAAAATTACTTGCATTCGTACAAAGTATCGAACTCAACATTTTGTTCAAATTTGACATTACGATGAAATTTGACCGGTTTGAAAACTGAAAACCAGTCTGTTTGTTGAAGCATGAATGGGTTTTTCTTTGAACTTGGTAGATTGCCTTTTTCGAATAAATCACGAACAGATTTGTAACAAGATCCTCTTTTCTGCTATCGACTTTCATAAAAACGTAATAACTGATTTCGATCATTTTTACTCGCGACTTATAGGTACCATGAGGCAAGTTATGCACTTCTTAAAAAAATCGAACACGAGATTTTGATCAAAGTTGACATTACGATTATAGCGAAGGCGAAAAAATGGGGTCTCGCAATTATGTCTCTTCGACTATAATATAGCACCCCCAGTTTTCTTCAAACTTGGTAGATATCATTTTTAATTTCCCCTCCCCCCCCCCCCCACACACGTTTTTTCTTTTTTTTAGAACAAAAATAAATGTACATTTTAAACGAGTTTTTTTCTAAATTTTTAAATATTTGTTTTTCTTAAAAACTGTTCGAAAAATTAAAAAAAAAAAACGGTGCAACCGATTTTAATCATATTTTGTATGCTATGGCTCCCCAAAAGTTGGAATATTATTGTGTATTCAAATTTTCAAACAAAAATTTTCTTGTTTTTTTTTTGCAATTTCAATTTTTTTTTTATCTCGAAGGCCCCATGCTCGATTTTTTCTCACTTGACAAATTAAAGTTTTTATACAACCTGCAAGATGTGAGAAAAAAATTGCAGTACAAATGTTAAGAAATGATTTTCGAAAATCGTATTTTTCTCGAAAACGGAAGATATAATTTTTATAAATTTTTTTTCTTTCGATTAATTTTTACGATCTATAATTCAATACAAAAATCCAAATTAAGATATTACTGACTGTACCCGCAACAGAACCGTTCTTCCGAATTTTTCATTATCGGCATAGTGAAACTTTTTAATAGAGAAAACTTTTGAGTAGAGAAGTTTTTCCAAAGTTTAAAAAACATTGCATTTCAAAACTTAAAAAAAAATGTTTTCTCAATCAAAAAAAAAACAAACAATTTTTTTTGGAAAATTCGATGTCTAAAAAACGGCTCTATATTTTTTTTTGGAAATTTAAGTTTTATTCGTACAATAATACAAATTTTAAGTTGAAGTACCAATTTTTTCTTAAAAATGTTTTAAAAATTTTGTAAAAAAAAAATTGTTTTTTTAAGAAACCACCACAATGACTTATAATTTTAGTTCTTGTATAAGCTCATAGCTATTTGCTTGAGAAATCACAAGGCATCCTGTTTTTAGCTCCAAGTACTAAAAAAGTTGTTTTAGTCATTAAAAAAATGAGTTTTTCTCTAACAGCATTCATTTTTGAAATTCTTAGTCTGTTACATAAGAACATAACATAACATAACAACAGAAAGTTTGGAAATTTAAAATAATATATAGGTAATTTGCGAAATATTACAAAATATTAAAAAAAAAATGTAATTAATGTGGCTTAAATCATATTTGACTGGAAGAATGTAAGTTGTGAAAATAAAAAACCATTAATCTGATGATATGAATGTCCTGTTGAGTGTTTTACAAGGAAGGAAATCAAGCTAATCACAAGTTGAGGTTTCTTGAAAGAAACTCTAGAGAGTTTAAAGATTCATATACTCGTACACTAATATCAATATTTCATTCATTGGTACGTTTCGTTTTGGAACATTGCAATACACTTTGGAATCCATACTATTCCAATTCAATAAAAAGAACAGAGAATGTGCAGAAAAATTTAACAAGATATGTTTTTTTTTTAAATTACAATGGAGACATTCCTAAGCCATTGATGGAGCTAAATGTAAACTGTAAAGCCTCAGGTCTATTTCAAAACTGACTGCAGCTCTTGGTGAACGAATTTAAAAATCTTTATCTGTAATTGAGTTTCTTTAGAATCTTTAAAAGCTTACTGCTTGGTAAATGTGCCCCATAATAATGTTTTGTCAGAAAACATTAATAGAAATAGCAAAAATGAATACCTCATGTATGTTAAATTTAAAAAAAAAAAATGACGAATATTTAAGAATTTTTATTGAATTATTTTACTGAAAATGAAAACTACGTATTTACATTGCTTTTACTACATTTTCAAAAGACTCAAGAGAACGTAGAAGATTTATTCAAAAAAAGTACAAGAGAAAAATAAATATTTTTTTTCGCAAGTTCAAAATAAAAATAAAAAAATTGTATAATCTCTTAAAACAAATAAATTTAGAAGAGCGTTGTAATATTTCGAAATAAAATATCAACATTTTTTAATAAACATTAAATCGCACTTCGAAATCACCCCAAGTTGAATTTATTATAGCTTTCAATAATTACATTTACTCATTGCTTTAAGTAAATAAAAAGAAATTCAATAATAGGTATATAATGAAAATTAAGTTAGTTCTTATTAAAGTAAAATTGTGAAAAAATAAAGAATTTATATATATTTTAATTAAATTTTGAATTTGAAAATTAATTTGTCAAATACGATCCATTAAGACAGATTTATTAAAAAAAAATAGCAACATATTTTTTTATTCTTTTTAATTTTAAGTTTTTTTTATGAAAACTGCCTCTTACGCATAAACGGTGGGCAATAAACCCCAAAAACAAAACTAATATTTTTGATTTTTGCTTTGACGGTTTGAGTTGATTTCTCATACTTTAGGGCTTTGTTTCATTTTCAAGTTTAAGTTGATATTTCATTATGAAAAACGGCTCCTAACTTTTCGAATACAAAATTTAACCCAAATAAAACATGGCAGCAAAAGAAATTATGATTTCTTGTGAAAAAGAAAATAAAGTTTTACTATTAAAATTCTGCCAAGGAAAAAATCTTTTGATCAACAGTACCTGCGTGGCCCATTACTCGGCTGGCAAGGAATTTTACTTCCTATGGATTCTCTATACAACTCACGCAACTCCGTTGATCAACTTGGGTATGTTCTTGTTCAGTTGCCACTCAAGCGGTCCTTATTTCATGATGCCTTCGGTGAGTGATTAGTTAAGTTATCCATATTAACATTTCTACCACTCACTCCAAAATCACTTATACTGCCGTAAAGTGGAATATTTCAAAATATAATACTTCAAGAAATCAATGCTGTCTTCTGTAATTAGCGGCACTTACATTGAGGAAACTGAACAGCTCTCAGTTCACAGTATGTGCATCACAGATCACCTTCAGTGGAATGACCACATATTCGACGTGGCCAAAGACGGTGCTAAGTATTTAAGTTTCCTTCGAACTTGCAAGAAATTTTCAGCCCTTCTGATCTGGCTTTAATCTATAAGGGCTGTGTTCGCCCAAAGTTCATATACAAATCCCATATTTAGGCATCAGATGCTCCATTAACCCACTTAAGTCTCTTAAATAGAATCCAAAAAAGAGCTTTGAATCTCTTGAGCTCCGCCCTTATTTTTCTTGTCTTTCATTATTTTAACATTATTTTTATAAGCAGTGTTCTTATGAAATACATAAATAGTTGCTTCCTACTCATAAACAATTTAACTTTTACACCCGCATTTCAGAGAGTGCCCAACAGTTTACACTTGAGCCCAACTTTGGACGTTTCTTGGAATTCAGAGATTCCTCCTATAGCCGCACTGTGGTCCAAAATGACTTTTTTCGTTGCAAAAATCATAACTTTTGAACACGTGAAGCTATCGCAATATTTTTTTTTCCCTTAAAGGTAATTTCCAAGGCTATACAAATTATGAATTTTAAGAAAATTACTTTACAGGGTGTTTCAGAATAATTGGTTGATGTAAGATTTTCTTAGAAAAAGGAGTTAACAGAATAAAGTCTGAAAGTAAACCTTTTAAAAACAGTCCTAAATTTTTAAAACTTTGTAAAAAAAAAAAGTTTTTGACTATTCAAGTGAATTCATAACAACAGTGGTACTTAAATTGCACGAATTTCAGAAATATTTTTTAAGGAGTATTATAAAACAGTATTTTTTCATGTTGTGGGGCATCAGTTTATTCTATAAACTGTTTGACTGATATATTTTATATGAAACAGTGTAGGAAAAAAGTAAACGGACGAAAAAAAAAATAAAATAGAATATAAAATTTATATTAACAAAATAAAATAGAATACATTATAAATATTTGTTTACAATTAACTACTATAGATCTAATTTTCAGAAAAAAATTCATCGGCATCGTTATCATTTTCAACAATTAATAGACCTATTAGTTCTGGACAGTAACTCTTTTTCAGCTCTTTTTTTGATCTAACGTGTCTTAAATATGAAACAAGTGGATCTGATGATATAGCTAGCATATTAAATAAATCTTCATTTTGTCGTTTCCGTGAGACTTTGCATGTATTTGAGTATCGATATCGCTTGTAGTCCTTATTCCTTGATTCCTGTGCTTCTTCTGAAAGCTCCCCGATTGGCAAAATTTGATGTCTTATAAGTTGATCCCCTCCATGGTCCAAAATTTTGTGCAGAGTTGATGTCAGGAGTTTGTAGCTGTATTTGGCTTTTAAAAGATCCGAACTGGTTTTTGGTATACTCGTTGAATTTATCTACATTAATAGATTCTTTAGATGACAGCGCATTTAAAATAACTTGCAGTTTCTTTATAAGATCCGTGTCTACTCGGGTTATAGCTGACGTAACTTCTGGATTTTCAAAAAATCTATATATTGTATATCCATTGTCATAGTTTATATTATATCTCCATAATGTATATGCACAAGGATTATTTTACCTGTGAAATTTAAGCTTAACAAAATGGGGTATCGGAAGAAAATTATTATTCCTACCTGTTTTATTAGATCATAAAATAATAATCCAAAATTAAATAATTCTTTCAACTTTGTATATGGAGTAGGCAATATAGCTATTAATCTTTTTCTTTTGGCAAGTTAATCTATGTTTAGGTACTATTAGAATAAGATCAATAAATATTTACAATAATTTAAGTTAAGGGGAATTTATTCAAAGAGGGTCGTCAAAGTGGGCGGATTAAAAAAATTTAATGTTCAATAAAGTAATCAATAGTTTGTGTACAATATTTTATATATTTTTTTTTAATAATAATTGGCATTTGTATAAAAAGGGGCGTAGAAGTGGGCGGTTTTTTTGTCAGAATCAAGATAGTAATAAAACGATTTTTAATTAAAAAGAAAATTTCACGTTCTCGACTATTTTAATAATTAAAATAATTGAAATTTTCCATAAGGGAATTTGCTTTTAAGACCAAAAGGTCAGCACTGGGAACATGACTTTTTTTAAACGAATTACAATTTCTCTGAAGGTTGAAAATAGTTGCAGCTACAATTTTGCATATGGTTTAAGAAGAAGTTAGGGTAAACTATCATGGTCAATTTTCCGCGCGAACTCGCGAGTATTTTTTTGTAGCTCTATTCAAACCGAAAAAATCTGCTAAAAAAAGGTGTTTTTTGTTTAATTTATTAAAAATATTAAATATTTTTTTATTTTTTTTTTAATTAAAATTTGGATTTACGCACAAATAATACATCTAGAATAAACTATAGAAAATTAATATTTTACATTTAATATGCCAAAATTTCAAATACGAAAACAAAGAAGTTAGTTTTTTCTGCTTTTTTTTAACGAAATTGACCAACTTTGAAAAGCTCTATAAGTCAAACTAGTTAGCGGAAAATGTTTTTGTTTGCTGTTTTTGAAGCTCCGTTTATATTTCTATTAAAAATAAAAAACAAAACTTTAAAAATAAAACATCGAAATTAGTATTTTTGCCACGAAATTTTCCTTTTCGGACCACAGTGAGCCGTAAGAAATCAATGTGGAATGCTTTTCCACTCCCATTACGATATTCAGACATTCAAAACCATTGTACATCGGGATCTCCTTTTAAATCCTCTAAAACTTTCCTAAAACGTTCGCACTTACCCCAAATATTTTAAGCGAAGTCATTATCTCTTTAGTTCGCGCCAAATTATGAAAGCCTAAAAATAAAACTACTACTGAGCTGAAAAATACAAATTGACAGTATAAAGATATTACTGACTGTACCTACCAGAGAACGATTTTTTAAAATTTTGAATTTCTCATTATCAGAATAACGGATTTTAATGAATTTTTTTAGAGAGAAGCTTCTGAAAAGTTTAAAAAACATTGCATTTCAAAACTTTAAGAAAAATATTTTTTTTGAATTTTGAAAAAAAAAATCTATTTTTTTTTGGAAAATTCAATATCTCGAAAACAGCTCAATATTTTTTTTTTGTAAATCTAGTCTTTATTCGAACAATAATAAAACCTTTAAATTGGCGTACCAACATTTTTTCTTAAAAATGTTTTAACATTTTTTTACATAAAAGCTTATTTTTTTAAGAAGCCACTACAAAGACTTATAATTTTTGTTCTTGCATAAACATATATTCACTTGAATCACATGGCATCCTACTTTTACCTCCAAATACTAAAGAAGTTGTTTTAGTCATTTATAAACTGAATATTATGCTTATGAACTGTGTTTCTCTAATAACATTCATTTTTGAAATTTTTAGACTATTACATATGAGCAAGTTCGTGCGACCCAGTCGTGCATTTTATTTTTATCAAAATGTAGATCATATCTACAAAAGTATTAACAATTTTTGATATCAAAATCTTTTGAGCCGTTTTGGAGTTAAATAAGATTTTTCATAAGGGCTGTATGGCAGGTACTGGGGCAACACTTCCAAAAGAAAGAATAAAGAAAAAAAAATGAATGTCCAATCACAAAAGAAGATAAAATGACTGTATTGAATAGAAAGAGACTACCGGTTAGGAAGAAGAATGCGACAAAATAAGGACATGACCACTGACCAGGTGCTGAAGATCTGTGAAAGTGGAAAGACATTGTTTTATTTGCTAAACCGAGTTTTATTTTTATTCATATTTGCATCAATAGGAGCTCCTACATTAGTCTTAAAAGCTTATGTCTTAAGATATTAATTCCATCGGTAAAAATTCACTGTGGCGTATACGCAATATTTTCAGCATTCATTGAAAAATATATGGTCACTTGAATTTTATTTACTTAAATAAAACAATTACACCCTGTAACTTGTGCAGAATACTACACGACCTCTGCTTACACAAACATTACTTTAATCGAAAATTCACGCAAATCCTTTTTTAGCACAGTAGCGTTCATTCACGTGCCTAAAGGGGTTGGAATATTCAGACACGGGGACAACAACAATAAAACATGAGCTCAAAAAGTTCCGATCCAACCAAGAGTCGTCGGTATAGAGATATTTTACACATTTAAGGATACACATTTAAGGATGTGAATAAGGAATTCGTAATGAAACTTAAAAATGTAATTACGAGTTATGAAAATGGTTAACGTATATTTTAATATGCATTACGTTGCGTAACTATATTATGTAGGGAATACGATTGGCCCTATTTTAAGTTGGCTATTAAGATAAAACAAAAAAAAAATATTCGTTTAAACTGTAATTTGCCAGTATCCCACATGCTTATTCCTGACGCTCAACAGCACATTAAAAAGGATATATTTTTATTTCAATATAATTCAAGTTAAGAATCTGGCTGATGAATAGGTTCGTGCCAAATTGTCACATAAACGAGTCTAACAAAGGACTTACACATGTAAGAGGCTATGTACAATTAATTAATTCTACCGTTAATAAATGTCTTTATTACAACAGCAATAAAATAAACTTTTGTCTTTTTTTTTTTTAAATATCAAAATAAGACTTTTAGAGCACTTTAGGCATTAAGGCACTGTTTTGGAAGGAACATTGCACATAATCATAAAACTGAAGCTCTCACTAATACTCTTAATGCTCAGTGCTCATATCACAACACATGCTGTTTTATTTTGTGATGCTTTTTTTTCAGTCTGTGTGAATATAAACAACTGTAGCTTTGGGAGGGCTTCCGCACAAAATGTATCTTATTTTTATTTGGTAATCTTTTCTTAAGTAGGTGGATCATTAATTAAACTTTGTGCACATTACATCTGCTTGGATTCCATTTTTGTGTGATATCATCCCCGAGGGAGCTAACGCCGATAAATTTAAGGCATTTTTGTGTATGCGAAGGATTATCTTATTTTTGGAACACACATTTTATTTTCCACTGAAGCGGTTATATAAATTATGTTAATAGCATGTGATTAGCAGTCTTCTTGGATTATTATTATTTTTTTTTTCAATGTTAAGTGTTCCAACTATTGAAACATTAAAATTACGTTTTTGAAAGTAGCGCAATAATTTAGTGTAATTTATGATTTTTTTGGTTATGCATTTGGCTTGGAAAGTATTTGAAACGTTTGCAATAAAAATCATAAAAAATGAATAATAGCTCCCGGAGGCAAGTTTTTAGCAGTAAATCACTTTTAATTTCAATCGGAATTAAGACTATGATTGTGAAGATACTCAAGACACAAAGATTTTGGCATATAGTCCGGCAGAATTCGGATACTTCTCAATAAACAATAGAACGTTGCAAAAGAAAACATTATAATATCCGAAGTTTCTCTTTTGTTCAAGAGGCTTTTTAAAACTGTCCATATTTATTGACTTAATAAAAGCTATTTCTTAATCTTACTTAAATATAGTTTTTCAATATGATAAAACTACTAGGATTTCAGGATTATTAAGAAGACGGAGTTTTAGGAAGCGTGAACTGATGTTCAAATGGAAACAGTTAATGTTGCAATTAATCCCTCGTACCATGCAAGTAAAAGGTTCATGGGAGCCACAAGAAGTATGGTGGATGGAAAGATAGAAGAATGATTTCCTAGATTAAGGAAATTAGTTTTGAAAGAGATGCGTTTAAAATGAGTTATGGAGTCAACAGAAAAGAATGCTGCGTTTTTCTTCCAGCAGATGTCTCGAAACCTAGGTAGGGTTATTTCTAGATAGACCACGAACTGCAAATCTTAGGATCTATGAATCTGTTGATATATACAAACTAGCTGTGACCACACTTCTAAGCCTTGTTCAAGAAGAATGCAAAAAATATTGTGAACAGGGAATCGATCACGTAGAGGTCGGAGAATTACTTACACTATTGTTTAACAAAGTCAATTGCTGAAAATGCATTAAGAGTGATCTCGTCGAGTTGTGTGTAAAAGATGTGGTTTATATCACCAGGGCCTATGAATAAGTGAATTATGTACTGGGGGATTGCACAGTGACCTGGAGATCTATTGTGCTTAACTTGAATATGGATAAGCTTGCTCCTCTTTTAGTTCTTCCTCTAAATTTATTGCTCTCTTTCACCTGGTATTGATGCAGATGGCTTTTTCTTTGGTGCATGAGTGCACAACATATTTTTAGTATGATGATCGTTGTTTCCTCATGCATGTTGCAGAATCTACATGTGGCACTGCTTAACATACCAAGCAAACCTAGGTGTCTTCTAAGTTTGCAGTGTCCAGCTAAGATATCTGTTAACATAGGTTCTTTCTAGTTAAGTGAATGCAGTTTTCGAAACGTTGCCTCAGCATTCTTTCCAATTCCTGTATCTGCCAGGGTCTATACCAGGGTAGCAAAATGACACAGGGCTGAATACAGATTGATAAAGGAGAAATATTGATTGACATTTGATGAAGAAATGGTCTTAATAATATTGATATCGTTAGCAAAGAGTGACATGAGGGAATATGTTATGACTATTTCAATATCGTTAGTAGTAAAAAAAGGAATGGACCTAAGTAGCTGCCTTCTTGCACCCCGAAGATAACCTGAAAATCACTGGATAAAGTAGATCTGAGACAATCTTTATAGTATCAGTCTTTCAGGTAAAAAGAAATTCATTTCAGGAAGATAGGTTCAAACCGTAAGGTGGATAGTATGAAAAGAATAAGTCTATTTGAGATAAGAAGTACGGACCAATGACACTACCGGCCCAAATTCCAAACCAAACAGAACAATATTTTGAGCATGCATTGTCACCGGATGAATCTCGTGTGGATTGTTATGCTTAGCTTGTATAAAAGCTCACTCGAATACCAGATCTTGCTGAGCAAAACACTCATTCTCTCGACTTGTTTCTTAGTTCTCACCCTGATAAGCATAATCATATCCATTCGGCACTTTGGACCATTGTCCAAAGAGTTAAAGAGACACAACCCAATAGGATCGTTTGGAAATACGAGAAACTTAACTGGAACGGGACGGGACGGTCTAAATAACTTTTTTCGAATCTTTAACTGGTCACTATGTTTCCCAGATAACGAGGTTGATGCCAGTGCCGATATGATCATAGAAACGATTTTTCTTGGAAAGCGTTCTTTTTGTCTAACAGAATTAAGAGTACTTGTATCGCCTGTGGTCGAAATTCGACCATTTGTACTTCTATTTAATCAGTGAGCTCAAGAAATTAAAATACATAAATGATATGATATACTTACACGTAAAGTTTATTTAATGATCCAATACTTCCGCGTAAACGATATTTTTTGTAAATATTCTTTCGTCATTTGCTAAATGCCCTTGACCTCTGCATTCAGAAATATAAAATTTCAAGCCATTAAATTGATTGAACCCTACTTGCCGTGACATATAATTGACCATGAGTGAAAACTGGTTACCGTAATAATATTCCAACTCTAACGAATGTTTGCCCTTTTGACTTATGTACTGTCATTGCAAATGCAGGAATCACTGCAAATTCAGTGCCTTGAAAGCTGAATGGCAAAATTGTTCCAGAATAAGTCAAATAGATTCGCGGAATCAAAATTCACTGATTCTTAGAGGTTCCAGTCAACACTTCGCAATCAATGGTATACCGATGCAAGCCCTTCAAACGCAATCTTGTTCCATTGACTAATGCTTTTGCCGTATTCAAATTTCTAATTAATAGAAAAATGGAATTTACTTTTAATGCTAAGTTATGTGGTGACAAACCACTAACATTCAAAGAATTCAAAAACTCTACTGGGTAATTATTGATTTCAGAGTCATTGAGGGCTATCGTGAACAAAAGTTCCCTCGGAATTCTCCCCATCTTCCAAAGTGGGAAACAAAAATATTTCTGCACTGTTCACTTAAAGCTGGCTAGTGGCCTTTTAAAATGAGAGCCAAAGGCCCTATGAAACTTAATTCCCAATATCAATAAATTCCAAGGGAAACTATCGACATTATTCAAGTTTACAATTTTGAAGGTTATGAAAAAGTCCGAGGGAAATTTTATTGACGACAGCCCCCATTATCACAAATTAATTTATCATAGCTATAATACATTGTCTGTTCACCTGGTATACGATTCATTAACGAAAAATCTTCATTTGTGGGCGCTAAGACAACAGAGTTAAACATGTGATCAGATAGAATGTTTTCTACAGTGTTCCTTTCTTTCAGAAACGATTATTACGAGTATTATTTTATTATCACCAAAGATCCATATGGATTTTCCTTTGAAAATAAGACGGTTCGGATCATAGTGACAGAAGTATTTTATGCTCGTCTCTCTTTTGCTTATATTTTTTCATTTTCAAATTTGTCTTTTTTCTTTGAACTATAGCTTACCACTACCACACTACCTTACCATAAAAAGCCATCTACTCGCCAGTGTAATAACTAATTTTTGGATCTTTGAAATAGATCCCGATAGAAAACAGGATTACATGTTAATGCTTAATCCAGATCCGGATCCACATATATGTATCTGTAGATAATAAAACGCACCTATTGTTTACCTGTTTTCACTTTTTTGCAGCTTTTGGCTCTACTCATTGTAAATAGATGTACTCTGTTCGAAACGAAACAACAAATATTGAATGTGAACAACATGAAACACGTTGGAAGTGAACTTTGTTGACAAACAGCTATGTATTTTAGGAATTTTGTATGGAGAATCCATGATTTCTATTTTTCCATTTTTTAATGCAAATAGTCGACGGATTCACATAATCTCTTCTGATAGCACTTTTCATCAAATTTATCTTTCAAATGGTATATTTTTTATTGTCGTGCGTTCAGTTTAAGTATATTTAAAAGGAACTACAAGAAAAGTGTGAACGTATTAATATATAGATAAAAGAAAAAAGAGTAAGAAGTCTTGGTTCGATAAAACCTCTTGAGAAGCTATCAGGTTGAAAGAAGTAAGTCTCCGGTCTTAAAAAAGCCAACTCAATTGAGAAAAACCGAAAAAAGCCCAAACAAGTCAGAAATCATTGCAAAACTGTTCTAAAGAGAATCAAATAATTCTTACATGATTAGGAACTTATTCAAAAATCGTGCATCAGTTGTAGACTTTGGAACAGCTTTCGATACAATACTACGTTAAGCACTCTTTTACAAGTTTCCCAAGATACGAGTATCATGCAAAATCATTCAAGCCATGCAAGCTTTGTATGAGAATACTATTGCTTACGTATGGGACAGAGACTTAATCTCTGAAGAATTCAAAACGTCAATGGGCGTTAAGCAAGGCTGTATTCTAAGTGCTCTTTTTATATAAAACATTAATGATATAACCGATGATGTCAAAAATGTGGAGTAAGGTTCTGCGAATTAACAATCCCGGCATTAATGTTAGCGGATGATATAGTCATTCTGTGTGACACTATCCAAGGTATGCAGTTAATGATAAACAGACTAAGTACATAATTGTAAATGTTGGAATCTCACTGTTAATGTCGTGAAATCGAAAGTCATGATATTTAGAAATGCAGGAGATCATTACTGACGTTGAAAAAAGTTGAAGTTAGATGGTGGAGAAATTGGAGTTGTATCCAAGTACATATGTCTAGGTATCCTTTTATCGGCTTCTTTAAGTTTATGCCCGAACTTTTGTGAAAAAATTAACTGATGCTAAAAGAGCTATCTGTGCAATTATGGATGGCTTAGTGCAAAACAAACTTTGTTCCGCTCGAATGTAGCCTCGATAATGCTCTACGGAGTTCAGATATGGAATAAAAAAAAATGCTACGAAAAAATACCCCTATAAAGAGTATTTTAGAAGCAGATTTTTAATACCAGAACTTTAATTTATTTTTTGTTAACCTGGAAGACGGCCATAAGCCAAACCCATTTTAATTTTTGGCTAAGCTTTAATTGTACCAAATTTGTTGAAATAAAATTCAATTTAACTAACTAACTAGTTACAAGATCCCTTCGAGATCTTGATAGAAACAAATCATCTAAGGACATAACATCTAAAAACTTTAGTTCAACTCTTTTCAATATATTGAATTTTTTACTTGCGACTTATAGGTACTATAAGCCAAGTTATGCATTCGTAAAAAAAATCGAACTCGAGATTTTGATCAAAGTTGACATTCTGTCTTTCTGTCTGTTCGACTACAGCCTAAACGGCTCGGCTGATTTTTTTAAAGACAAAAAATAACGGTACCTGCCATACGATTTTTTTTTTAAATTTTGTAAATATTTTGTTTCTCAAGAAATGCTCAACAGATTTAAAAAAAAAGATACAAAAAAAATTTATTTAGTTAAAGCTAGGTATTGGTTGAAAAAACTTTTCGGAAAAATAGTTATTAAGAGTACACCCCAAAGAACCAATTTCTTTGTTTTTGATTTTCTTAAAAACGGTACGACCGATTTTGATCATTTTTTTTTTCTAAAGCTCCCAAGAAACTATAATAATATAATTGTATATTCAAATTTTCAAAAAAAAAAATTTTTTGATTTAAAAAAAAATTCAAATTTTTTTTCAAAACTCAATATTTCGAAAAGCCCATGCTAGATTTTTTTTAAACTTGATAAGTAAAAGTTTCTCAACATAATCTACAAGATGTGAGAAAAAAAGTTTTATTTTACCTACAAAAAAGGTACCAACGATACAAATGTTAAAAAATGGTTTTCAAAAATCGTATTTTGCTCAAAAACGGCACCTAGGATTTTGATAAAATTTTTTTCTTTTGATTAATTTTAACGATCTTTAATTTAATAAAAAAATGACGTTGAGCGCTCTCAATTTTGGACATATTAAATAAAAAAAATTTTGAAATTAAGTTATTACTGACTGTACCTACCATATAACCATTTTTTTCAAATTTTTAAATTCTCATTATCGATATAACGGATTTTAATGCAATTTAATATAGAGATGCTTCATAATATTTTTGAAAAATTCAATTTTCATTCGTACAATAATAAAAACTTGAAGTAATAAATTTTTTCTTAAAAATCTTTTAAAAATTTTGCAAATAAAAGCTTATTTTTTTTTAAGAAACCACTACAACGACTTATAATGTATGTTCTTGCATAAATTCATATTTGCATAGCATTCTGTTTTTATCTCTAACTACTAAAAGAATTTAAAAAATTAATTTTATCCTTATGAACAGTTTTCTCTAATAATATTCGTTTTTAAAATTCCTAGTCTATTACAAAAGAGCAAGTTCGTGCGATCCAGTCGTGCATTTTATTTTTCTAAAACACAAAAACAAAAAATATTTTTCGAAAATTTTTAGACAGAATATAATTTTGAATTCGAAATCATGGAACCGTTAATGAGTTAAGTCAAAATCACAAAAATAGTTGTAATAATTGTATAGCAGGTAACGTTGCTTCGACTTAAATAAACCTCAAGCCTGCATCATAACTTAACAAAATTGTCAGATCGCTTAAAGAGATATTTTAAATGATTCATATTGGCTGTATGTTAGGTACCGTTGGTTGTGAAGCTTAACAAAAATCAATTTCTCCTCCATAGAAGACCATAAAGTACCAGGTTTGCAGAAAATCACTTGAACTTTGGTCAATGCAAGGAGAAAATCCCGTGCAGACCAAGAGCTCGCGCCATGGTTACAGCCGAACTCTCCAGCATGGATGTAATACTCCAGATGATCCGGCTATCGAACCCATCCCTTCCTACTCACAACTGGAAAGTTGCGAAACTGGAGGAGAAAAAGGGACCCTACAGAGGTGCAATTATTGTACTAAATAAGGAGTCCCTTGCTCCTCTGGCGCAGACCAAAGGTGTGATTAGGTTTGGGTTTGAGACCATCACACTGAAGGTGAACAAAAAGGACGCGGATGTTACTGGTGCATCCACTTCCTCCATAGTAGTCGAAACTGCTGCTGCAGACCCTGGTGCATCTATCACCTTCCCATAACTGGAAGAGGAAGAGGCATCCAGGTCATCTTCGGCAACAGTGGAGACAATAAAAACAGTCAGCGACATGGAGATCGATGACCACAACAATGAAGATCTTCTGAGTGAGGACGCTCTTCTTTGCTCAACCTTGGAATCGGAAGACTCCAACGTCACCGTGTTGGAGATTGATCGGGAGGGTTGTAGCAAAGATGCTGCGATTTCTTCGGATTAATCTCCAACACTCTATCAAGGCCTCGGCCTCCCTGCTTCTTCGTCTATCCAGCAGCGGAGAAGACATCGTCCTAATCCAAGAACCCTGGATTGTGAAATCCATCGTTCGGGGACTAAGGACTCCAAACTACTACTTGCTGTATGCATTAGATAAAGGTGAACCCAGATCTTGCACACTAGTTAAAAGTAGCCTAAAAGTATTTTTACTACCTAATTTCAGTGATCGAGATGTAACCGTCGCAAGACTGGAAACAGTCAAAGGAACTCTCTGGCTGGCGTCGGCATATCTTGGCCATGACCACCTTGGCCCTCTCCCAGGAGACACTCTGAGGAGGCTTATCACTGATGCAGGTAGGCAGAAGACTGACCTCATTATTGGAAGTGATGCTAACGCCCATCATACAGTGTGGGGTAGCACGAATATAAACGACAGTGGTGAGTCTCTTTTCGATTATATTTTGAACACTAACCTAAGAATATGTAACGTTGGAAATGAACCCACATTTGTTACTAAAAACAGACAGGAAGTACTTGACATAAGTCTTGTCTCAGATAAAATTTATCATACTATCTCGAATTGGAAAGTATCAAATGATGATTCTTTCTCTGATCATAGATACATACAATTCGAAATAATGGACGAACCTCCTAGTCAACCTTCCTTCCGTAACCATCGGAAAACAGATTGGCTTCTATAAAGGGCAACTCTATTAAGGTCAATCAGACCTGAGTTATACAGCATACCCTACAACACTGAGGATCTTGATATTAAAGTCAATGACCTCACAGCAGCCCTCAACAAATCTCTGGAAACTGCCTGCCCTCTTATACAAATAAGAGGTAAAAAGAAACCACACTGGTGGTACTCGGGGCTGGATCCACTAATAAAAGAATGCAGGAAACTCTTTAATAGAGCGAAAACCTCCAGAGAAGCTTCTGATTGGGATTCATATAAAGAATCCCTCAAGTTATATAAAAAAGAACTGAGGAAAACCAAGCGTATGTCCTGGAAAACTTTCTGTAACAATATAGAAGGCAACTCAGAGGCATCAAGGTTAAGAAAAATCCTCTCCAAAAATCCAGTAATGCCAAGTTGCCTAAAAAATAATGACGGTTCCTGGACAAATTCAAGCGAAGAATCGCTCAATCTGCTCCTGGATGTACATTTTCCAGACAGCTCTCCTTGCGTTAATAGCACTGATCCTAACAACATATTCAGTAGCATAACTCCTCCACAAGGTCTGATTACAGAGGAAAAATTAAAATGGGCAATAAACAGCTTCATCATCATCATCGGCTCGACAACCGGGTTCCGGTCCTGGCCTCTTTCAACAAGTCTCTCCACCTATCCCGGTCTCTAGCCGACACGCCATCCAGTTGCGCACCCCAAGGCTTCGGGCGTCCTGGTCTACGCCATCTCTCCAGCGCAAGCATGGTCTACCACGCTGTCGTCTACCATAGAATGTACCACAAAGAACTTTCCGAGCAGGTTCCTCTTCGCTCATGCGAGCTAGGTGCCCTGCCCACCGGAGTCTACCGAGCTTAATTTTTGTCACGATATCTGCTTCAAGGTAGATTGCGTACAGTTCATGATTGTACCGTCTCCGGAATCGTCCTTCCTCACATACGGGGCCAACAATTCTCCTTAAGACTTTTCTCTCGAACGCAGCTAAGAGGTCGTAGTGCCTTTTGCTAAGCACCCAAGTCTCGGATCCATATGTGAGTACTGGCAGGACCATGGTCCTATACAGCAGCAGTTTTGAAGTTATGGTGAGATTTCTGGATTTGAAGAGCTTTGACAGACTATAGTAGGCTCTGTTGGATTTGAGAAGCCGCCCGCGTATTTCTTCTTCTATATTGTTATCGGCTGCTACTATTGACCCAAGGTATTTAAAGGATTGCACCACTTCAAATTCGTGCTCCGCAACCTTGATTGTTTGACCAACTGTTCCTCTCGCATTCGACGCCACCATGTACTTTGTTTTACCTTCACTAATGTGCAGCCCCAGATTTAGTGCCGCCTGCTCAATCTGGATGAAGGAATCGTGTACAGCTTGTTCGGTTCTTCCGATGATGTCAATGTCGTCTGCGTAAGCTAGTAACTGGCTGGACCTGTTGACGATGGTCCCTCTTGTTGCCGTGCCAGAGTCACGGATTGCTTTCTCCAACGCCAGGTTAAAGAGGAGGCAGGCCAAACCGTCCCCTTGTCGGAGTCCATTAAAGATGTTGATTGGTCTGGATAGCAATCCGGCTATTTTTACTTGGCTTGTTACGTTGGTCATGGTCAACCTACATAGTCGTGTCAATTTATTTAGGATGCCGAATTCTCTCATGGCTTTGTAAAGTTCTACCCTGGCTATGCTATCATAGGCGGCCTTAAAGTCTATAAACAGATGGTATGTTGGGATGTTAAATTCTAGACATTTTTCCATCGCCTGCCTAAGGGTAAAGATCTGATCAGTTGTTGATTTGCCTGGAATGAAACCACACTGATATTGTCCGATGACGGTTTTAGCGTATGGGGTTATCCGGTCTTGTAGGATAGAGGAGAATATCTTATAGGCGGTACTCAACAACGTGATACCTCTATAATTGCTGCACGCTGTGACATCTCCCTTCTTATGTATGGGGCATATTATGCCTTTTCGCCAGTCTTCTGGCATTTCTTCCTGCTCCCATACGTGCACTATAATATCATGAATTGCTTGACGTAAGGCTGGCCCGCCGTGATGAAATAATTCGGCTGGTATGCCATCGGCTCCCGGGGATTTGTTCTGATTAAGCCGGCCTATAGCCTTCTCAACCTCTTCTATGCTTGGTGGCGGCAACATAGGGTATTCTTCTTGAAGTAGTGGAGCCTCCACTTCTGCAGTGAGCTGACCATTTAGCAATTCATTGAAGTACACTTCCCATCGCTCCAGTATGCTTTCAGGATCGGTGATCAGATTTCCCTCTCCGTCCTTGCAGTATGTGCAGCGTGGTGTGTACTGCGTCATGTTTCGGACGGATTGGTAGAACTTCCGCGCCTGGTGCGGACCTCGCTCTCGGCAATTTTCTATTTCACAGATTAGGTTCTTCTCCCAGGCTGATTTTTTTTGTCTGTGTAGCCGTTTTTCTATTCTTCTGAG
The DNA here is from genome assembly GCA_963931855.1 of Philhelius festivus. NCBI lineage: Eukaryota > Metazoa > Arthropoda > Insecta > Diptera > Syrphidae > Philhelius > Philhelius festivus. The sequence continues at coordinate 76,067,584 of OZ007557.1, read as the reverse complement.
CTCTTTATATTCCTCTTCGCGTGCCCGCGTTCTATGAGATTGTTGCATTGCTCGGTACGCAACATTCTTACGTTCAGTCGCTAGCTTACATTCATCATCAAACCAGTCGTTCCGATTTTTACGACTGCTGCCTAAGATGGAGTTGGCAGTACTAATGACAATATTCTTAAGGCGTGTCCAGTTCTCATTTACGCCCAGCATACTGGCTCCAGGACTTACTCTCCCTAAGTCAAGTGATTCTAGGGCGAGTCCTAACGCATTACCAAAGGTGTTACTGGTGTTTTCATTGCGCAGGGCAGCCGTGTTGATTCGAACCTGATCGGCGGATGCAATGCGTCTTCGCAAGGCAATCCGCCCTCGGAAAACCATACCAACAAGATAGTGATCCGAGTCGATATTGGCACCTCGGTACGTTCGTACCGTCATCAAGTTCGAGTAGTGGCGACGGTCTATCAACACGTGGTCTATTTGGTTACGAGTGACTCCATCAGGTGATACCCAGGTGGCTTTGTAGATATCTTTACGCGGGAACCTGGTACTCGCAACGACCATGTCTCTCGGTGCTGCCAATTCTAAGACTCGAAGTCCATTGTCATTAGTGTTCTCATGCAAACTATGGGTGCCTGCGTAATGCCTGAATACCGGCTCCCGACCTATTTTTGCGTTCAAATCCCCAAGGATGATTTTAACATCATACCTTGGGCAGGCATTGAGGGCCCTCTCGACTTGTTCGTAGTAAGTCTCTTTTTCTTCGTCTGAGGACTCCTCCGTAGGTCCGTGAACGTTAATGAGGCTGATGTTCGTAAATTTGCCTCGCACGCGAAGGGTGCATAGCCTTTCGCTTATAGCGTTAAAGCCGATGATGGTAGACTTCATTTTTTCGCTGACTAGGAAGTCTACCCCGAGCACATGGTGTTTTGTATGACAGCTGTAGTATATGTCATATTCTTTCTTCTGTAGAACACCATTCCCTGTCCATCTGATTTCTTGAAGAGCTGTTATGTCAGCTTTATATTTTGACAGGGCATCGGCTAGCTGCTGAGCAGCTCGAGCTCTATAGAGCGATCGTACGTTCCATAAGAAAATTCGTAAATCGTTTTTCCTTTTTCTTTGCGTGGGTTGTCGTCGTGAGATCAGTCCGTTTCCGAGGCTTGTTGTCGGTCTCGTAATTCATTAAGTTTTACGGGACAGGGAATTAACCTGTCGCCAACCTGAGGAACCAGCCTGATCATATCAGCCAAACCTTTTTAAAGGATTGTTTCGAACAAATAAATGCAAAGTCAAAATTTCAGATGAAAAGTAAAGGCATTTTAGGAATTCTATTAATAAGAGTATCCCTGATAAAATTAATAAAAAAAAACAGGAATATTAAGCCCCTTTTAGACGATCAGTTGTTGCTTTAGTTATCAGTTCAGTTAAAAAAGGCAGTGTATTTAGACGTCAGTGCGGTCTTCAGCTTGTATGCTGCTTCTCTTTTGAAATAGACCAAATTATAATTCTGTTTCGACATGTTGAAAAAAAAAAAAAACAGGAACTCGAATGACGACTGAACTGACAACTGAACTAAAAAGTATTTACACATCAGTTTAACTGAAAACTGAACTGAAAACTTATGGGAATTTCATCAGTTTCAGTTTCAGTTTCAGTTAAACCCTTTAGTTTTTGCATTTAGACATCAGTTTAACTGTAAGCTTAACTGATAGCTCAACTGAAACTGAAATGATCGTCTAAAAGGGGCTTTATGATAAGCAATCATTTGAAGAGAAAATAGACTCACACACAGCGGGATTTAGCAAATTATAAAAAAAAAATTAAAGGCAATTACCGTTTGCCAAGACTCTTAAGTTCTGAGGTACAGACAGACAGACGGAATTGCGGGACCCAGTTTTTCGGCTTCGCTAACACCGTACTGTAACTTTGGTCAAAATGTCGAATTAGATTTTTTTCCAAATGCAGAACTTGCCCTATAGTACCTAAAAATAAAATTAAATTTCCAAGAGTTTCACTTTTCAAGGGAAGAACTAGCACGTACACGAGTAATATTGAGAGTTGTATTTAAGTCACTAGGCTCAAGTTGCTTACGAGCCAGTATGTCTCTAATTTTTTTAATGGTCTTTTTATGATTTATATCCATATTTATTTTAATTTTTATACAGAATGACAAAACCATTTTCTCAGAAATAGTACAACAGATTTGGATCAATTTTTTGTGTTGAAGATATGTATTAGAAAATTAAAATAGTTTTAAGTAACAAAATTTAAGAAAAAAATATTTAGAAGCAAAATAATTTTTTTTGAAAGATCAATATTTTAAGAAAACCAGAGGCTCGGAAACCACCATACAAAAGGAAATTGTTTTCTAAAATCTTATTTTTCTGTATTGTTTAATTTGTATGATCTTTCATTAAATACAAACACATTATAAGTAGTACATACCTTTGTATGAAAATTTTTCTTGCGACAGGTTTTTTTGTTATAATTTTCCATCCTCTAAAGAGGCTGTAAAACTACTCTTCCAATATTTGAGCACAGTGCGAGGGTTCAAGTTAGTTGGAGAGAGTTTAAAAGGAGATAACGATGCATATTGGTTTTGAATATCTGAATATCAAGATGGAAGGAAAATAAATATTCGTGTAGTGCGGTTATAGAAAAGATCACTGAATTTAATAATCCGTCCGAAGTAATGCTCAAGGTAAACTTATGGGCATTCCATGAAGCGATAGTGTTACGGTTAAATTGTTTAAAGTATACTTTAAGCAATGGGGTTAGTTATGCGTTAGTAAAAAAAATTAAATCCAGATCTTAATAGACTCGACCTTACCACGACAAGAAAGTCGAATAGCTTAAACAAAATTAAAAAATATTTATCTAGTAAAAACTAGCTAATGGTTATTATTATTATATTATTATATATTAATTATTTATTTAATATAATTATTATTAATTTAATATTATTATATTAATTTGTTAAATTGTGAATTTATGTATACTACAATGGCATTAATAAAGCTTTCTATAATAATAATAATAATAATGGTTATTAATGGTGCCCCCCATAGAAGCATTTTATCGATATTCTCAAAAACGGTATACCTGGGGCCAAATTACCGCATCAGTTATCGAGTAATACGTGACTGAATTATGTGAGTTTGGCATTACCGCTTACGTTATCGAGCAATAAATTACTCCAATTTGAGATTTTCATTCGATCACTGATGGGACTCACTCACTCGTCACTGAAGCGGTAATTCGGTCCCTGATTTTTATAATTTTCTTATGCCGAAAAATAAAAATCAAAAAATTAGAAACTTATTTAGAATTTTATTTTTATCTTATCAATAATAAAAACCTTAAATTGGAATACCAAAATTATTTCTTAAAATAGTTTGAACAATTTCTTATGTACAAAATATTTTTTTTAAAACCCCTACAACAATTTATAGTTTTTTCTTGCATAAATTCATATTTGGTTGTCAATATTTAAATTGTCTTAGCGATGTAAAAAATTAATTTTAAGCTTATCAACATTTTTCTCTTGAAACATCCTAAAAATTCTAAGTCCCTTAAGCAAAAGAGCTAGTAAGAGCAATTTCCTATGTTGCAAAAAAATAGTTTTTACATATTTCTTCAGGACTTTTAGTATTTAATATTATAAACACATCTCTAATTTGTTTTACATAAATAAATATATACTAAAAACATTAAAACAGCATTTTAAACCTATGTTGTACAGCTGCCTCATTAATTTTTCTACTTTTCTTACAACTGCCTTGAAAATTATAAAGTTATAAAATTTTTTTAAGGTGGTAATTCTTGGCATAATGGTGCGTTTGGTTGTTATTTCGAAAGTCTGAAATGGAAAACCTATAAGACCTTAGAACAAACTACAAACCAAACTAACAAACTAACATAGAATTTAAAAGTTTTTCAGGTACTACATATTTTAACGCAACACATGAAAACGTTTTTGAAATTCGCCAAGACCAACGACCTTGTGTCATATGCGATAAAAATTGTAAATCTGTTGAAAACTGTAATGATTTTATAAACATGAGTTAAAGCAGAAGTGGGAGGAAGTTAAAAGAAACTTTCTTTGTCGGACATGTTTGGTTCGACACTACAATCGTAGATGCACATCAAACAAGCGATGTGGAGTTAACAACTGCTCATATAAACACCACAAGTATCTACATAAATATGAAGAGCCAACAAACGACGCTGTTGAAAAAAAGTTACCCGAAAATTACTGCAATATCCATGAACTTAAAAATCGTATTCTTTTCAAGATATTGCCTGTTACGCTTTATAATAACGGCATTGAACTAAAAACTTATGCATTTTGTGACGATGGCTCCTCAGTTACGCTGATGGATGAAGAATTAGCTGAAATTCTTCAGTTAAAAGGGAAAATAGAACCGTTGTGCCTAAAATGGACCTCAAACACTATGAGAACTGAGAATAATTCCAGAAGGGTAAGCGTACAGGTATCAGCCCCCGGTAGTTCAGAAAAATTTTATTTTTCAAACATCCGCACTGTCGAATCGTTGGACTTACCGTCTCAGTCAATGGACTATGAAGAGCTTAAATCTAAATTTCCGTATTTAAGAGGCATTCCGGTGGAATCCTATCAGCAGGTGAAACCTCGAATCCTAATTGGCATTGATCAAATTCAATTAACCAATTCGAAGAAATATCGTGAGGGAAATATTGATCAGCCATCCGCAATTAAGACTCGTTTAGGATGGATGGTGTTTGGTCCATGTGTTAGCAGTAGTGGAGATGAAATAAATTTCTTTAACTTTCATGCTTGTGAATGGCAAGAAGAATCTGATGGAAGGCTTCATGAACTCGTACGCGGCTTCTTTGCTATTGAAAATATCGGTTCAAAAAATGTTAAGCGCCTCTTAAGTGGAAATGATATAAGGGCAAATACTCTCTTAGAAAACCACACTAAACGCATTGGTGAGAGGTTTAGTGTGCCTTTGTTATGGAAAGGTGAATGCTTTGAACTTCCTGACAGCAGGCCTGCAGCAGAACGCAGAATGTTGTGCTTAGAAAAAAGACTTAGCAAAGACCCGGTGCTTGCAACGAATCTTCAAACCCAAATTGAGAATTATATTTCCAAAGGATATGCGCGCAAGCTTAATGACAACGAGATTCACGATGACGGTAGAAAAAGGATCTGGGGGTCAATTCTCTATCTGTGAAACTGTGAAGTGATAAACAAGTTATCATTTAAGTTTTCACAGCCATTTTTCAGTTTTACTTTTCATGAACTCATATAATGCGATTCTGGAACTCGTTCTGATAACTTTGTCAAAACATGTACTAAAAAGTACTAAAATGAGAAACGCTCTAATTTTTGATATACGATACTCATTTTTGAGTATAATTTTGTTTTTGTAATTTTCATATTGTTACAGGGCTTTTCACAAAATCGTTTGAGTGTGAAAACAAATTTAATATTTGAAAATATTTTGACATTTTAATAATTTTTTTCATAAATTGCGAATCGGATAGTGTTTGAAGTTGTGAAAAAACTTATCACTTCACAGTTTCACAGATACAGAATTGACCCCCTGGTATCTTCCTATTTTTCCAGTTATTAACCCAAAAAAACTGTCTAAAGTACGCATTGTCTGGGATGCAGCAGCTAAAGTAAATGGAGTTTCGCTAAACTCTATGCTTTTATCTGGACCAGACAATCTGCCGTCGCGTCGCTGCCGAGATTTTATTTCGCTTTCGCCAAAGAAAGATCGCAATCTGTGGAGACATAAGAGAAATGTTTCACCAAATCAAAGTTGATGATTCTGATCAAAGCGCTCAAAGGTTTCTGTGGAGAAATGCAAATACTGGAAAACTTGAGGACTACGTTATGCAAGTTTTGACATTTGGTTCAACTTGCTCGCCTTGCTGTGCACTGTGCAGATTATATTAAAAATAAAAATGCACTTGAATACTCTTCAAAATACCCTAAAGCAGTAAATGCCATTATTCAAAACCACTATGTTGATGATTTTCTGGATAGCTTGAACAACGAAGAAGAGGCTGTAAAATTAGCCAAGGAAGTCATTTACATTCATAAACAGGGAGGATTCGAAATAAGAAATTTTCTAAGTAACTCTTTAAAAGTTGTAAAAGCACTTGGAGAAAACGCTGCTCACTTTGAGAAGGACTTTAAACAAAACTCTATTTTTGAATCTGAAAAGGTTTTGGGGTTGTGGTGGTCTCCTGAAAGAGATGAATTTTCGTTTTTTAATAACTCCAAGAAGTTTAACAATGAAATTTTTAACAAAGTGTTTATTCCAACCAAAAGGGAAATTTTAAAAATCCTCATGAGTGTTTTTGACCCACTCGGACTTATTTCTCACTTTCTTGTTTTACTAAAAATACTACTTCAAGATGTTTGGAGGCAGCGTACACAATGGGACGAAGAAATACATCCTGATCAGTTGAAGTTATGGTGTGAATGCGTTACACTTTTGCCGTTAGTAAGAGAAATTCGAATAAGGAGACCATACTTAAGTGATTTAAAATTTGAAATTGGGTGTTCAGTTGAACTTCACATTTTTGTAAATGCTAGTATGTCAGCCTATGCAGCAGTAGCCTACCTTAGAGTAAAAAAAGGGTTTCGTACTGAGTGTTGTCTCGTATGTTCTAGAACAAAAGTGGGTCCCGTCAAACAGATATCCGTACCTCGAATGGAGCTAGAGGCGGCTGTTTTAGGAACTAGACTCGTCAAAACTATTATAAATGGACATTCGATCAAAATTAACCGACGCTTCTTTTGGTCGGATTCACAGTCCGTTCTCTGTTGGATAAAAAATGAAAAACGAAAGGTTAAGCAGTTTGTGATGTTTAGAGTGGGTGAAATCTTAGAAAACTCGAACGAAGATGAGTGGAGATGGATACCCAGTGAAGAAAATCCAGCAGATGATGCGACAAAATGGAATTTAAAAATTGATTTTTCTTCAAACAGCCGTTGGTATTGTGGACCAAAATTTTTATATCAGTCCAAATACACATGGCCAACAAAAGTACCAAACGTAAATGAATTGGTTTTCACTCATTCTGCATTTTATCTTCAGTCCTTGGTGGACTACACTCGGTTCTCGTCCTGGAAAAAACTATTTCGCACAGTGGCTCAAATTTATCGTTTCATCGATATAAAGTTCAAGAAAAGGGATCAAAAGATGAATTTTTTAAACACAGAGGATATCTCCAGGGCTAAGTCATACCTTTACAGACTTTGTCAATTCGAAGCTTACTCAAGCGAAATTAAAAAACTAAAACAAAGCCTAGTTGGATCAACACAAAATTTGTTTGAAAAATCTAACTCATTGTATACTTTGAATCCCTACTTAGATGAAAATAGTGTTATGCGAATAAAAGGTCGGATCGACGCATCCAAAGATGCTCCATATGACTGTAAGAGGCCGATTATTTTAAGGAAAATACATTATATAAAAATACTGATAATCAAAGATGTGCATGACCGCTTCCATCATTCGAGTTCCGAGACCGTGGTGAATGAACTTCGACAGTTTTACTACATCCCAAATCTTCGAACAGTTTTGAAAGAGATTCAAACAAAATGTCAAGAACAAAATGTCAGAAGAGCAGTTCCGGTACCACCACAGATGGGTGATTTTCCACCAGCACGTTTAAAGGCTTTTACTCGACCTTTCTCTTATGTTGGCGTTGATTATTTTGGTCCAATGTTAGTAACAGTGGGAAGACATAATGAAAAACGATGAGGCGTAATATTTACGTGTTTAACCGTCAGAGCAATTCACATAGAGATTGCACGCAATCTCTCCAGCGATTCCTGCATTTTGGTTATCCAGCGTTTCCTTGCCAGAAGAGGTAAACCATTAGAGATCTGGTCAGATAATGGAACAAATTTTAGGGGGGCAAATAATGAGCTCAAAGATGCAATAAATTCGCTTCGATCAGATGTTGTTATTAACAAGTGTGTTCATGAGGGTATCAAGTGGAACTTTATACCTCCAGCATCACCACACATGGGGGGTAGCTGGGAAAGATTAATTCGTTCAATAAAACAAACATTGGCACATATGCCTCAAAATCGAAATCCAAAAGACGAATTATTACTTACAATGATGGCGGAGGTGGAGTATATAATAAATTCGAGGCCTCTTACTTATGTGCTTATAGACGCCGACAGTGATCAGGCGTTAACACCCAATCATTTTTTGATTGGTTCTTCGAGTGGTATTAAGCTCACAGGTGAGCTTAGTGATGATGGGTTTGTTCTGCGAAAAAACTGGATGACTTGCGAACAATATGCTGATAGTTTTTGGAAACGTTGGGTTTTAGAATATCTCCCAACTCTTACAAGAAGGACAAAATGGTATCAGTCAGCAAATCCTATATCAGAGAACGATATCGTAATAATTGTCGATGAGAATTCTCCAAGAAGTACTTGGCCAAAAGGAAGGGTCATTCAAGTCAACCAGAGCAAAGATGGACAAAAAAGGTCAGCTGTAGTTCAAACAGCAACTGGCGTTTATACTCGACCAGCAGCAAAGTTGGCAGTCTTAGATGTGAACCGGTTTGACGACAGTGGTAATCCGGCACCAAGCCCAGATTACCAGGCGGGAGTGTTACCAAACCTGGCAGCACTTTAGATTAAATTGTCAAAAACTCAAAACGTACAACATTAACCAAAAAGACTTGGCGCCCATTTGATACGATTAAAACAGAAGTTGCCGCCAAGAAGAATAACGCCAAAAACGAAATTTTTAGTTTCTTCTCTTCTTCAACAAATTACATATTTAAAATAAAATTTAATTAAATCAAAGAACTTAAAAATTCAAAACAAGTTTTCTTTTATTCATTCGGCAACATCTACTATTATTTTATTGATTTATAGTAGTAGGTTTTGGCCGGTTCTGGATCAATGAAGCGGAGCAATTTAAGCGGAGCAAAGTGGATTTTTAAGTTGGATTTTTAAGTTGGATTTTTTTAAGTTGGATTTTTTAGTTGGAATTTAGAGAGTAGTAGGTTTTGGCCGGTTCTGGATCAATGAAGCGGAGCAATTTAAGCGGAGCAAAGTGGATTTTTAAGTTGGATTTTTAAGTTGGATTTTTTTAAGTTGGATTTTTTAGTTGGAATTTAGAGAGTAGTAGGTTTTGGCCGGTTCTGGATCAATGAAGCGGAGCAATTTAAGCGGAGCAAAGTGGATTTTTAAGTTGGATTTTTAAGTTGGATTTTTTTAAGTTGGATTTTTTAGTTGGAATTTAGAGAGTAGTAGGTTTTGGCCGGTTCTGGATCAATGAAGCGGAGCAATTTAAGCGGAGCAAAGTGGATTTTTAAGTTGGATTTTTAAGTTGGATTTTTTTAAGTTGGATTTTTTAGTTGGAATTTAGAGAGTAGTAGGTTTTGGCCGGTTCTGGATCAATGAAGCGGAGCAATTTAAGCGGAGCAAAGTGGATTTTTAAGTTGGATTTTTAAGTTGGATTTTTTTAAGTTGGATTTTTTAGTTGGAATTTAGAGAGTAGTAGGTTTTGGCCGGTTCTGGATCAATGAAGCGGAGCAATTTAAGCGGAGCAAAGTGGATTTTTAAGTTGGATTTTTAAGTTGGATTTTTTTAAGTTGGATTTTTTAGTTGGAATTTAGAGAGTAGTAGGTTTTGGCCGGTTCTGGATCAATGAAGCGGAGCAATTTAAGCGGAGCAAAGTGGATTTTTAAGTTGGATTTTTAAGTTGGATTTTTTTAAGTTGGATTTTTTAGTTGGAATTTAGAGAGTAGTAGGTTTTGGCCGGTTCTGGATCAATGAAGCGGAGCAATTTAAGCGGAGCAAAGTGGATTTTTAAGTTGGATTTTTAAGTTGGATTTTTTTAAGTTGGATTTTTTAGTTGGAATTTAGAGAGTAGTAGGTTTTGGCCGGTTCTGGATCAATGAAGCGGAGCAATTTAAGCGGAGCAAAGTGGATTTTTAAGTTGGATTTTTAAGTTGGATTTTTTTAAGTTGGATTTTTTAGTTGGAATTTAGAGAGTAGTAGGTTTTGGCCGGTTCTGGATCAATGAAGCGGAGCAATTTAAGCGGAGCAAAGTGGATTTTTAAGTTGGATTTTTAAGTTGGATTTTTTTAAGTTGGATTTTTTAGTTGGAATTTAGAGAGTAGTAGGTTTTGGCCGGTTCTGGATCAATGAAGCGGAGCAATTTAAGCGGAGCAAAGTGGATTTTTAAGTTGGATTTTTAAGTTGGATTTTTTTAAGTTGGATTTTTTAGTTGGAATTTAGAGAGTAGTAGGTTTTGGCCGGTTCTGGATCAATGAAGCGGAGCAATTTAAGCGGAGCAAAGTGGATTTTTAAGTTGGATTTTTAAGTTGGATTTTTTTAAGTTGGATTTTTTAGTTGGAATTTAGAGAGTAGTAGGTTTTGGCCGGTTCTGGATCAATGAAGCGGAGCAATTTAAGCGGAGCAAAGTGGATTTTTAAGTTGGATTTTTAAGTTGGATTTTTTTAAGTTGGATTTTTTAGTTGGAATTTAGAGAGTAGTAGGTTTTGGCCGGTTCTGGATCAATGAAGCGGAGCAATTTAAGCGGAGCAAAGTGGATTTTTAAGTTGGATTTTTAAGTTGGATTTTTTTAAGTTGGATTTTTTAGTTGGAATTTAGAGAGTAGTAGGTTTTGGCCGGTTCTGGATCAATGAAGCGGAGCAATTTAAGCGGAGCAATTTAAGCGGAGCAATTTAAGCGGAGCAATTTAAGCGGAGCAATTTAAGCGGAGCAAAGTGGATTTTTAAGTTGGATTTTTAAGTTGGATTTTGTAGTAGTAGGTTTTGGCCGGTTCTGGATCAATGAAGCGGAGCAATTTAAGCGGAGCAAAGTGGATTTTTAAGTTGGATTTTTAAGTTGGATTTTTTTAAGTTGGATTTTTTAGTTGGAATTTAGAGAGTAGTAGGTTTTGGCCGGTTCTGGATCAATGAAGCGGAGCAATTTAAGCGGAGCAAAGTGGATTTTTAAGTTGGATTTTTAAGTTGGATTTTTTTAAGTTGGATTTTTTAGTTGGAATTTAGAGAGTAGAAGGTTTTGGCCGGTTCTGGATCAATGAAGCGGAGCAATTTAAGCGGAGCAATTTAAGCGGAGCAATTTAAGCGGAGCAAAGTGGATTTTTAAGTTGGATTTTTTAGTTGGAATTTAGAGCAATTTAAGCGGAGCAATTTAAGCGGAGCAATTTAAGCGGAGCAATTTAAGCGGAGCAATTTAAGCGGAGCAATTTAAGCGGAGCAATTTAAGCGGAGCAATTTAAGCGGAGCAATTTAAGCGGAGCAATTCAAGCGGAGCAATTTAAGCGGAGCAATTTAAGCGGAGCAATTTAAGCGGAGCAAAGTGGATTTTTAAGTTGGATTTTTTAGTTGGAATTTAGAGAAATTTAAGCGGAGCAATTTAAGCGGAGCAATTTAAGTGGACCAACGGTTCGGGGAAATCAAATTATGTCCTTTTTGGTGCTATGGATGCTTAACAAAAGAGAAGAAAGAAATATGCCCTAGTAAAAAATAAAAATACAAAGTTTTTAATATGATTCAAATTATTATTTATTTTATTTAAACTTGATAGGTTTTACAGTGCTAATGTGAAAAATTATCTTTATTTTATTTAAACATTTTTCGTTTTAAAACTACTAAAATATAATATTTTATTTATAGATACATATATACAATAGACAATCATATTGGAATATTCTTATGCCCCCATGCATATGTGGTCTTTGAATCCGCACAAATAAATCTTTTTGTATCACCACAACTTAATGCTAACTTATTAATATTTTCAGTATATATTTTATGATTTCTACTTCTAAAGGTATACATTGACCTATATTGATCTTGTTTCTTAATTAAACAATTTCTATAATCTCTTAATTCTAAATTATTTGTTACATATTTTTTAATACCTTTCGCCTTTTTTGTAACCTCACCGGTATCTACTCTATAGCAATATAGTTTTGCACGTAATCCAACGAAATCTAACATTATTCTCGAGTTATTTTCATCTTTAAATAGACCTATTTCCTTGCCATTATTTAAGGGAAAGTTATGTATATTGTTGGGAGGATACTCAGAAGTATCAAATCTAGATCTATCAGGATTTATTACATCATCATAGATATCAGCATAAAAATCATCTGTAAATATGGAATAGATGAAAGAATCTGTATCCATATAGTTCAAACGAATTTTGTTGTTAAATTTTGGTTTCATGTAGTCGTAGTGAAAGTCGTACATTAACCACTTTGATAGGTCAAGAACAACAAAACCCAAGTAAATTGGTTTATCGAGTTTGATACTCCCTTTCTTCATTTCAATAGCACACATATTCGGTGAAAATATGTTACTACTATGAAAATTCGGATGAGCAATTAGCTTTCTTGCTGAAAATTGGTTTCTTATTGCATGCCACTCAGAAACAATTTTTACATCTCTACGTTTTTCAACATTTTCCATGGTCTTACCATAAACGCTATTGTTCATCAATTTAAAAAAATCTTTTTCAAACTTATTTTTGGCTACTTTTCTGTATTCAGTGTTAAGCAAAATATATTTCTGAAGCCAGTTTGATTGATTAAACGTCATGACTCTGTGCACTTTAGTCACTATTAATCCGTTAGAGATACACTGCTGTAAGTTTCTTAAATGGATTGTGAATTTTTTTCTTGAATTGAGATGAGCAATAAGCTTAGGAATATTACATCCCGAGGTAATTATATTTTCAGGACAGAATGGAAGATCATTATGTAAATCGTGGATACTAGCTGGGTAATCTAAGTCTACTTCCAATACATATCCAACATTATCATCTTTGATGTTGGATATATACTCAGTTGTATATAACTCAGGATTATCCCACTGAAAATTACCATAGGGAAGGGGTTGTGACATAGCCCATCCATATAAATTATTAGCATCCAGATACATTAAATATTCCGATGCTTTATTTGGATCATAGTTTGACATATATTTATTATTTGCAACGGCATCTCTGTGGCTGCACTGACACAACCCACCCCGAATTCCACTTTTAAAGAAGTTGTACATATCAACGTCTGTTAAAAGCTCCAACTTTATTTTTGTTGTTTTGAGCATAGCATCCCAAGATAAACCAGGAGCGGTAAAATAATGGCAAGGGTCAAGTTCGTATATAGAATTACAAACTGTTCTGAATTTTTCAAAAATGTCTGCTAACAGGAGAACATCACTCTTTAGATATAGAATGGTATAGTCTTTAAATGTTTTACATTTAAAATGATTCCATACCTTTAGAGCGTGATTATAATCCTCATCTAAACATGCTTCATCTACCATCTTATTATGAAATTTAGTAATAGATGGAAGTGATGGTTCTTCAAATCGCTCCCATGAATCTAAATGATCATAAGGGAATACGCCTTTCCTTATCATTAAATTGAATGATTCGCTCTCTTGAAAAACACTCTTTGTATTTTTCAAGTCGTCAAGAGATAAATTATTTGCTAAAGAAGCAAGGCTTGATTGAAGAAATCTATTTGAATCTAAAAATCTTATTTCAAAAAATCTTTTTTCACCCAAATAAATTCTTTTAGATAGGGATATATAATTTTCCTTGTTCATCGGAATGATGTTAATGTCTCCTTGAATTTTTGCGAGACTTTTAATAAACATATGACAATCATAGCCCGAGAAATTATGAAAGAGAACTGGAAAAAATTTTGGGACACGAAAATCTAAATTACACTTCACATGTGCAGATCCTATAAATATACCAGTGAGATGGCAATGGTTCCTTACTCTAAGCTCGCTTTCCTTAAAACTTAATTTGCAAATTGTACAAGATGGATTATTTACTTAATAGTTGTTTTCTGCATCCGTCAGTGGATTCATTGGCTTCGGTTTCTCCAACACATCCTGATATAAGACAGTTAAATCCGATGTCAGCATTTCGATAAATTGATCTGGAGAGTTTGGGCCTAAAAGAAAGGAAGAAAAAAATTATTATTCATATCTTTTAAAATAATGAAATGTGGGTAAAATAAATGGTTTATAACAAGTTAAATGTTAGTACTCACCAACAAATGTCACTTGCTTATCAAGTTTTTCATTGAAACTGCACTTGATGAAGTAGGAGAAGGTACAAGGTATATGTTGCTGGACAGCTGTTGTTGATGAAAATTTAGGATCGGGTGTTTGGTGGCTTATCGGAGCTAGGATGGACTCAAAGTCAGCGTACACTACTAGTGGAACTTGAAGTTGTCTTCCATAATTTTTGAAATAAATATTTGTGTTATCTCCCTCTGGCATTTTTGTTATAAGTCTACAACATTCGCTTTTGTGGTTTTCAAGTTTAGTCTTACTAGCAAAATGTTGTAGACATCCGTTACAGAGATGCATTTGATGTTCTTTACCCGAAATTTGACTACATATTAAGCGAGATAATATATTCTTGATACAAACGTAGTGAGTTCTACGATCAATGTTTATACAATACATCAAATTAATGTGTATATTCTGCTCCTTTTGTGTATGATGTAATGGACCAATGATTTTAACACTTTTCTTTTTATCATTAGATTCATATCCAAATACATTCACACTTATCTCTGGGTTGTTCTCTTCAAAGTTTTTTACATCTTTTAATACCAGAGGGAATTGCAAATTTTTAAAGCTGATTAGTTTACCACATACATCAATCAACTCATCTGTTATGTTTGTGATATTATACGAACTAGTTCTCGAGCGATTATTCGTAACTTCTGTGCTCAGAGCAGCTATGATGCTCCATTTAAAACAATATTCATCATTATTTTGAACATTGATGCAGGCTTTCTTTTTTATTAATTGAAGTGGTAGCTTGAAATATGAAGATCCACTAATAGGTCTATATTTGTTAATGTTAACCTCTATCCTTAAAAATGTCAATAAAGCCCATCCACTGTCTTTACATTGGAATTCCTCCAATTTATTTTTTATTTCGGTATACATTTTTTCGAGATGATCATCCAATTCATCTTCTGAAACTACACTTAGCATTTTGGTTTGCATGCTTTTAGTGGCAATAATTGCACTATCAGGATCATCCGAATGTTTTATAAATTCGCCAAACACTTCGAGATTGAATTTAAAGGAATTCATCGCTTGAATTTCCTCTTGTAGAAGCCCCATGATTATGGGGTGCTTCTTATCAACAAGCATCTTTATGTCAAGAATGCTTTCATCCAAATTTTTAATAGAGAAAGTCTTAATTCTATTATTGAAAGCGGACGTCGTTGTACGTTTTGAACCCCTTTGTACGTTTTAAACCTAGTTGTTAAAGTCGTTTTGGGTTTTGTTATATTTTCTTTTCATATAAATAACGAATATATTCGGAGATCACTATCATCTCTTAGAAAAATACCTCTATAAACCATTTCAACTAATGGGAAGTATCCTTTTAAAGATCTATAAATGTAAGAAAATCTATCTTTGAATGTATCCTGAAACCACTATTACTTGTAAGAAAAAGACGTCTCCCATAAATATATCATTCAAAATAATGGGATAATAAAACGTCGTTGTACGTTTTTTTGAACCTCTTTGTACGTTCTAAACCTAGTTGTTAAAGTCGTTTTGGGTTTTGTTTTTCTTATTTGTTTTTTATTCTCATTTTCCCAATCTGAATTACATATCTTTCTCATCCAAAACAAAGAATTTTTATTTTTTACTTTTTATTTTATTTTAATTTTTATCTTTTCATAGAAACAGCTAATGAATCCGGAAACCACTATCACAACATGGCTCCTATATATTATTGAACTAATGGGGTAATAAAAGATTACTGTCATCCTTAAACATTCTCGCTTATCGGGAATAATACATACTATAGAGTTTTCTAATGCTATTAAATGAAATTACAAAATTAGAAAAAAAAAAATCAAAGTAACCTAAAATCTCTATCACTTGTAAGAAAAATATTTTCTTTTCATATAAATAACGAATATATTCGGAGATCACTATCATCTCTTAGAAAAATACCTCTATAAATCATTTCAACTAATGGGAAGTATCCTTTTAAAGATCTATAAATGTAAGAAAATCTATCTTTGAATGTATCCTGAATCCACTATCACTTATTAGAAAAATACCTGTCCCATATATAATTCAAACTAATGGGGTAATTAAACGTCGTTGTACGTTTTGAACCTCTTTGTAGGTTCTAAACCTAGGTGTCAACGTCGTTTTGGGTTTTGGGTTAAGTCTATCTCCTCCTATCATGAACATGGATGGTTATGACCGGTATCCTTTTAAAGATCTATAAATGTAAGAAAATCTATCTTTGAATGTATCCTGAATCCACTATCACTTGTTAGAAAAATACCTCTCCCATATATCATTCAAAATAATGGGATAATAAAACGTCGTTGTACGTTTTGAACCTCGTTTTACGTTCTAAACCTAGTTATTTTGGGTTTTGGGTTTTGGGTTTTGGGTTTTGGGTTTTGGGTTTTTGGTTTTTGGTTTTAGGCTAAGTCTATCTCCCCCTATCATGAATATGAATGGACATGATCGGTTGAATGAAAATCTAAATTAAATATGCATTGAAAGACATATACATACTTATCTGAGAAGATTTTCTTATAAAAACACAAATATTTGTTGGAGAACATCATAGTTATTCTCAAGATTGTAAGAAGACAACACTAAAATGCATTTCGAGGAAGAGCATTCAATTTTTACCTTAGATGATTTTGCTGTGAGGGAGGCAAATTCGCTAAACCAAAACAGTGGTTTTAAGCCAACGATGAAGTTGTCCGAGTTGGAAATGGGATTCAGATATAACATTTTCTCCCTACAAAAGGTTAAAACCAGGTGGGGTGATTGAATCGTAGCAGATCTAGGGGAATATAAGGTAAGTCAAACATTTTCTTTCTTTTTTACCAAATTAATTTTTTGATTACTTTTATAGGTCTTTTTACCTAATAGATATTCAGATCTAACATCGAACAGTATATGTCAGCAATTGGTAGAGGTGGTTATGTATTTGAGATAGTGAGAACACTTGGAACGACCTTCGAGCTAAAATTTGCGAAAATTGAATAATTAAATTATTTTAGATTTATACAATATTAATAATAAAAAGGAAAAGAGAAAAATAAAATTCGTTTAAACAGATTGTACATAAACATGTTTATTATTATTATTATTACATTTCTTTTAATAGAATAGTTTTCTAGAATCTCGTTTTTATTGGAACATTTTTTTTTTTAATTTTCATATTCTTCAAATGAATTCAGGAAAAAATCTCTTAGTGCTAAAGGGTTTTCCGCTATTTCAGGTTCTATATCACCGATTAGCGTATGCCATGTTTCGAAGAATGTTCGGGGAGTAAAATCTAATCTTCCTCGTAACGCTCTTAGTTCGATGGGATGGTAAAGATCTTCCACATTGAATGGTTGGTTAGGATTTGTTTCGTTATTTGTGTTGGTGACTGCAATAGAATCTTCTGGTTCGTTGAGGTTGTCTAATAATAATAATAGCGAGTCTAGTGTTCTAGGGTTTCGGACTAAATTTCCTAGTGTGGTGTTCTTTAACACATAGGATGGACATGTTCGTAGCTCAAAGTTGTCCATATCGATCCCAAAGCTAATTGAATCGCCAAATTCTAGTCTTTTCTTACTGGGACCGATTAACCTCCCGTTTACATATGTGCCTCTAGAACCAGTAGCATTCTTTATAAACACACGCTGTCCGCAGGGTTTAATAAGTATTGCAGCATGTTTAAGAGACACCAACACGCTAGGAATGATCAAATGGTTATTTGAATGATTAGTTCCTATATCTATTTGGCCAATTCGTAGATGGATCACATTTTGGCTGACTATATTTACTAACATCCACTCCGAGTTAGGATCATAGTTGATAATTTCCATTTCAAGCTATGTTGTTGCTGTTGTTGAGCTGGTGTTGTTGCTGCTGCTGTTACTGCTGCTGTTGTATCTTGCCAGGCAGGCTTCGCACCCTATAGTTGAGTTTACCCTGGTCTTTTTACACTGCCCAATGTTGCTATGTTACTATTTCTCGGTGTATAGCCCCAGAGAACGCATTAGAAGATCGGTCTTCTATATTGACAGAATCTGTTTTTATTTGGTAGGGGGATCTTAATGTGATGTATCCCAACACTGCCACCAAAATTTTGTAATGCCTACTGTCACTGTATTTTCCCCCAGGGGAGAAGGGTGACTCGATGCGGATAGAAGAGAAAAAAAAAACAGATTTTTTATTTATTTTATTGGCCCGCTGTCTTTAGCTAGGCTGCGACCAATAGTTTGATTTTATTCTTTTTTTTTAAATAATATGTTTTGTATTTGCTAAAATGTCCGCTGTCTTGAGCTATGCTGCGACCAAGTTAGCTATTAATTCTATTCTATATCTATCCTGCAATGTTCATGCCCTTTTTATACTCTTAATAAAATATTTTATATGGCTTTCCAATTCATTTCCTATCCCCACCACATATAATCAATTTCATATGAAATAGTACAGACAAACACTTTTCCTTAAAAAAATCGGACTCATCATTACCACGTCCTCAATCGATCAATCGATAGACTTAACCCAAAACCCAAAATAACCAGGTTTAGAACGTAAAACGAGGTTCAGAACGTACAACGACGTTTTACTATCCCATTATTTTGAATGATATATGGGAGAGGTATTTTTCTAACAAGTGATAGTGGATTCAGGATACATTCAAAGATAGTCATTTCCTATCCCCACCACATATAATCAATTTCATATGAAATAGTACAGACAAACACTTTTCCTTAAAAAAATCGGACTCATCATTACCACGTCCTCAATCGATCAATCGATAGACTTAACCCAAAACCCAAAATAACTGGGTTTAGAACGTAAAACGAGGTTCAAAAAAACGTACAACGACGTTTTATTATCCCATTATTTTGAATGATATATGGGAGAGGTATTTTTCTAACAAGTGATAGTGGATTCAGGATACACTCAAAGATAGATTTTCTTACATTTATAGATCTTTAAAAGGATACCGGTCATAACCATCCATGTTCATGATAGGAGGAGATAGACTTAACCCAAAACCCAAAACGACGTTGACACCTAGGTTTAGAACCTACAAAGAGGTTCAAAACGTACAACGACGTTTAATTACCCCATTAGTTTGAATGATATATGGGACAGGTATTTTTCTAATAAGTGATAGTGGATTCAGGATACATTCAAAGATAGATTTTCTTACATTTATAGATCTTTAAAAGGATACTTCCCATTAGTTGAAATGATTTATAGAGGTATTTTTCTAAGAGATGATAGTGATCTCCGAATATATTCGTTATTTATATGAAAAGAAAATATTTTTCTTACAAGTGATAGAGATTTTAGGTTACTTTGATTTTTTTTTTCTAATTTTGTAATTTCATTTAATAGCATTAGAAAACTCTATAGTATGTATTATTCCCGATAAGCGAGAATGTTTAAGGATGACAGTAATCTTTTATTACCCCATTAGTTCAATAATATATAGGAGCCATGTTGTGATAGTGGTTTCCGGATTCATTAGCTGTTTCTATGAAAAGATAAAAATTAAAATAAAATAAAAAGTAAAAAATAAAAATTCTTTGTTTTGGATGAGAAAGATATGTAATTCAGATTGGGAAAATGAGAATAAAAAACAAATAAGAAAAACAAAACCCAAAACGACTTTAACAACTAGGTTTAGAACGTACAAAGAGGTTCAAAAAAACGTACAACGACGTTTTATTATCCCATTATTTTGAATGATATATTTATGGGAGACGTCTTTTTCTTACAAGTAATAGTGGTTTCAGGATACATTCAAAGATAGATTTTCTTACATTTATAGATCTTTAAAAGGATACTTCCCATTAGTTGAAATGGTTTATAGAGGTATTTTTCTAAGAGATGATAGTGATCTCCGAATATATTCGTTATTTATATGAAAAGAAAATATAACAAAACCCAAAACGACTTTAACAACTAGGTTTAAAACGTACAAAGGGGTTCAAAACGTACAACGACGTCCGCTTTCAATAATAGAATTAAGACTTTCTCTATTAAAAATTTGGATGAAAGCATTCTTGACATAAAGATGCTTGTTGATAAGAAGCACCCCATAATCATGGGGCTTCTACAAGAGGAAATTCAAGCGATGAATTCCTTTAAATTCAATCTCGAAGTGTTTGGCGAATTTATAAAACATTCGGATGATCCTGATAGTGCAATTATTGCCACTAAAAGCATGCAAACCAAAATGCTAAGTGTAGTTTCAGAAGATGAATTGGATGATCATCTCGAAAAAATGTATACCGAAATAAAAAATAAATTGGAGGAATTCCAATGTAAAGACAGTGGATGGGCTTTATTGACATTTTTAAGGATAGAGGTTAACATTAACAAATATAGACCTATTAGTGGATCTTCATATTTCAAGCTACCACTTCAATTAATAAAAAAGAAAGCCTGCATCAATGTTCAAAATAATGATGAATATTGTTTTAAATGGAGCATCATAGCTGCTCTGAGCACAGAAGTTACGAATAATCGCTCGAGAACTAGTTCGTATAATATCACAAACATAACAGATGAGTTGATTGATGTATGTGGTAAACTAATCAGCTTTAAAAATTTGCAATTCCCTCTGGTATTAAAAGATGTAAAAAACTTTGAAGAGAACAACCCAGAGATAAGTGTGAATGTATTTGGATATGAATCTAATGATAAAAAGAAAAGTGTTAAAATCATTGGTCCATTACATCATACACAAAAGGAGCAGAATATACACATTAATTTGATGTATTGTATAAACATTGATCGTAGAACTCACTACGTTTGTATCAAGAATATATTATCTCGCTTAATATGTAGTCAAATTTCGGGTAAAGAACATCAAATGCATCTCTGTAACGGATGTCTACAACATTTTGCTAGTAAGACTAAACTTGAAAACCACAAAAGCGAATGTTGTAGACTTATAACAAAAATGCCAGAGGGAGATAACACAAATATTTATTTCAAAAATTATGGAAGACAACTTCAAGTTCCACTAGTAGTGTACGCTGACTTTGAGTCCATCCTAGCTCCGATAAGCCACCAAACACCCGATCCTAAATTTTCATCAACAACAGCTGTCCAGCAACATATACCTTGTACCTTCTCCTACTTCATCAAGTGCAGTTTCAATGAAAAACTTGATAAGCAAGTGACATTTGTTGGTGAGTACTAACATTTAACTTGTTATAAACCATTTATTTTACCCACATTTCATTATTTTAAAAGATATGAATAATAATTTTTTTCTTCCTTTCTTTTAGGCCCAAACTCTCCAGATCAATTTATCGAAATGCTGACATCGGATTTAACTGTCTTATATCAGGATGTGTTGGAGAAACCGAAGCCAATGAATCCACTGACGGATGCAGAAAACAACTATTAAGTAAATAATCCATCTTGTACAATTTGCAAATTAAGTTTTAAGGAAAGCGAGCTTAGAGTAAGGAACCATTGCCATCTCACTGGTATATTTATAGGATCTGCACATGTGAAGTGTAATTTAGATTTTCGTGTCCCAAAATTTTTTCCAGTTCTCTTTCATAATTTCTCGGGCTATGATTGTCATATGTTTATTAAAAGTCTCGCAAAAATTCAAGGAGACATTAACATCATTCCGATGAACAAGGAAAATTATATATCCCTATCTAAAAGAATTTATTTGGGTGAAAAAAGATTTTTTGAAATAAGATTTTTAGATTCAAATAGATTTCTTCAATCAAGCCTTGCTTCTTTAGCAAATAATTTATCTCTTGACGACTTGAAAAATACAAAGAGTGTTTTTCAAGAGAGCGAATCATTCAATTTAATGATAAGGAAAGGCGTATTCCCTTATGATCATTTAGATTCATGGGAGCGATTTGAAGAACCATCACTTCCATCTATTACTAAATTTCATAATAAGATGGTAGATGAAGCATGTTTAGATGAGGATTATAATCACGCTCTAAAGGTATGGAATCATTTTAAATGTAAAACATTTAAAGACTATACCATTCTATATCTAAAGAGTGATGTTCTCCTGTTAGCAGACATTTTTGAAAAATTCAGAACAGTTTGTAATTCTATATACGAACTTGACCCTTGCCATTATTTTACCGCTCCTGGTTTATCTTGGGATGCTATGCTCAAAACAACAAAAATAAAGTTGGAGCTTTTAACAGACGTTGATATGTACAACTTCTTTAAAAGTGGAATTCGGGGTGGGTTGTGTCAGTGCAGCCACAGAGATGCCGTTGCAAATAATAAATATATGTCAAACTATGATCCAAATAAAGCATCGGAATATTTAATGTATCTGGATGCTAATAATTTATATGGATGGGCTATGTCACAACCCCTTCCCTATGGTAATTTTCAGTGGGATAATCCTGAGTTATATACAACTGAGTATATATCCAACATCAAAGATGATAATGTTGGATATGTATTGGAAGTAGACTTAGATTACCCAGCTAGTATCCACGATTTACATAATGATCTTCCATTCTGTCCTGAAAATATAATTACCTCGGGATGTAATATTCCTAAGCTTATTGCTCATCTCAATTCAAGAAAAAAATTCACAATCCATTTAAGAAACTTACAGCAGTGTATCTCTAACGGATTAATAGTGACTAAAGTGCACAGAGTCATGACGTTTAATCAATCAAACTGGCTTCAGAAATATATTTTGCTTAACACTGAATACAGAAAAGTAGCCAAAAATAAGTTTGAAAAAGATTTTTTTAAATTGATGAACAATAGCGTTTATGGTAAGACCATGGAAAATGTTGAAAAACGTAGAGATGTAAAAATTGTTTCTGAGTGGCATGCAATAAGAAACCAATTTTCAGCAAGAAAGCTAATTGCTCATCCGAATTTTCATAGTAGTAACATATTTTCACCGAATATGTGTGCTATTGAAATGAAGAAAGGGAGTATCAAACTCGATAAACCAATTTACTTGGGTTTTGTTGTTCTTGACCTATCAAAGTGGTTAATGTACGACTTTCACTACGACTACATGAAACCAAAATTTAACAACAAAATTCGTTTGAACTATATGGATACAGATTCTTTCATCTATTCCATATTTACAGATGATTTTTATGCTGATATCTATGATGATGTAATAAATCCTGATAGATCTAGATTTGATACTTCTGAGTATCCTCCCAACAATATACATAACTTTCCCTTAAATAATGGCAAGGAAATAGGTCTATTTAAAGATGAAAATAACTCGAGAATAATGTTAGATTTCGTTGGATTACGTGCAAAACTATATTGCTATAGAGTAGATACCGGTGAGGTTACAAAAAAGGCGAAAGGTATTAAAAAATATGTAACAAATAATTTAGAATTGAGAGATTATAGAAATTGTTTAATTAAGAAACAAGATCAATATAGGTCAATGTATACCTTTAGAAGTAGAAATCATAAAATATATACTGAAAATATTAATAAGTTAGCATTAAGTTGTGGTGATACAAAAAGATTTATTTGTGCGGATTCAAAGACCACATATGCATGGGGGCATAAGAATATTCCAATATGATTGTCTATTGTATATATGTATCTATAAATAAAATATTATATTTTAGTAGTTTTAAAACGAAAAATGTTTAAATAAAATAAAGATAATTTTTCACATTAGCACTGTAAAACCTATCAAGTTTAAATAAAATAAATAATAATTTGAATCATATTAAAAACTTTGTATTTTTATTTTTTACTAGGGCATATTTCTTTCTTCTCTTTTGTTAAGCATCCATAGCACCAAAAAGGACATAATTTGATTTCCCCGAACCGTTGGTCCACTTAAATTGCTCCGCTTAAATTGCTCCGCTTAAATTTCTCTAAATTCCAACTAAAAAATCCAACTTAAAAATCCACTTTGCTCCGCTTAAATTGCTCCGCTTAAATTGCTCCGCTTAAATTGCTCCGCTTGAATTGCTCCGCTTAAATTGCTCCGCTTAAATTGCTCCGCTTAAATTGCTCCGCTTAAATTGCTCCGCTTAAATTGCTCCGCTTAAATTGCTCCGCTTAAATTGCTCCGCTTAAATTGCTCCGCTTAAATTGCTCTAAATTCCAACTAAAAAATCCAACTTAAAAATCCACTTTGCTCCGCTTAAATTGCTCCGCTTAAATTGCTCCGCTTAAATTGCTCCGCTTCATTGATCCAGAACCGGCCAAAACCTACTACTCTCTAAATTCCAACTAAAAAATCCAACTTAAAAAAATCCAACTTAAAAATCCAACTTAAAAATCCACTTTGCTCCGCTTAAATTGCTCCGCTTCATTGATCCAGAACCGGCCAAAACCTACTACTATTTATAAACAATTTTTAAATTAAAAATTAGTCTAAACATTAGCAAAAGAATTCGTTCTCCTACTCTTGTTGAAGACATTAACTTGTCTTTCAACATTAAAAATCGCAAAATGAATTTGCACGATCAAAGGTTTGGGCGTTTTACCCCATTACAATGTCTTCCCGATTCTGAAGATGATAATAATATTGATTGTGATGAGATAGTTGTCCAAGCTGTCAAAAAAATTAAAATACCATCCATCTGTGTATTGCAAAAAACTTGTGATAACGTTCACAAAATGCTCAATGATTTAAAAATTAATGACTATTTCATAAAAAAAATGTCAATTGGCATTAAAATTAATTGTGCAATCAGTGATGATCACTCTAAAATTTGTGCTGAGTTAAAAAAATTAAATTGGCAATTTTTTACTCATGACCTCCCATCAGCAAGATCTTTTAAGGTTGTACTCTTTGGCCTTGAAGAAATTCCAATTGAAAAATTAAAAAATGAACTTATAACTATTGGTCTAAAATGCCAAAATATTAAAATGATAAAAAAACAATATAATCACTATACTGACATTTTTTACATTGTTTTCCTTGAAAGTGGTACAATTAAACTGTCTGAGCTTAAAAAAAATGTTAGATCTCTATTTAAAACACAAATAAAGTGGGACTTTGCAAGACGGCAAAAACAGAAATTTACACAGTGTCTTAACTGCCAAATGTTCGGGCACGGTGAAAAGAATTGCCATATAAAAACTCATTGCGCGATATGTTCTGAGCCCCACGAAACTAGTGTATGCAAATCAAATAATATTAAATGCGCTAACTGCAATGAAACTCATGCATCAACTGACCCTTCATGTCCGAGTCGGAAGAACTTCTTTGAAATAAGAGAAAAATTGTCATCGAGAAACCGAAAACAAATAACTGTGACGACTACGAGAAGATCAAATCAAACGTATGTTCCTGCTGTCTCTGATTTTCCTCCCCTTCCACCTCGACGAAGGGGTCCAAATAATATTGTGCCTGAGCAAACTCAAGTAAATGCTAACCTAGACCAAACAACAACAATACATTGCAATACATGGTCAAACAACAACAACAATTTCAACAAAATCAACAACAATGCTGGACCAGAAATGGTCAACGAACTTTTCTCGATGGAAGAGATCAACGCCCTGACAGCCGAAATGATTACTCTACTTGGTAAATGTAAGAATAAATCAGATCAGTTTAATACCATTGCACAATTATCTATTAAATATTTGTATAAGTCCAAGTAATGAATAATATATCCATGAGAATAATTTGTTGGAATGCTAAAAGCATTCGATGTAAATTCGTAGAATTTTTTGCTTTTCTTAACAAGCATAAAGTAGATATTGCATTAGTAACTGAAACATGGCTAAGCTATGGTGATAGGTTATCAAATGGAGATTATGT
Organism: Philhelius festivus; assembly: GCA_963931855.1. Taxonomy (NCBI): domain Eukaryota; kingdom Metazoa; phylum Arthropoda; class Insecta; order Diptera; family Syrphidae; genus Philhelius; species Philhelius festivus. The sequence continues at coordinate 76,041,762 of OZ007557.1, read as the reverse complement.
GGTTATCGTTTAGATAGAGATGAGAGAAGGGGTGGTGGTGTTGCCGTGGTAGTCAAAAAAAATATACAACATAAATTAATTCCCATTGCTGATACCAAAGTAATACAAAATATTGGAATCGAAGTTCCATTTTCTAATGGTTCTTTCTTAAAAGTTTTTGCTGCATACTTCCCAGGTGGATCTACGTCACCTCAAAAGAGGTTTGATTTAAACAATGATTTAAGGAAATTAGTGAGTTTTCAAGATAATTATTTAATAGGAGGAGATTTTAACTGCAAGCATAGAAACTGGGGATGTACAAGAGCTAATGCTTGGGGGAATATACTGTCTAATTTAAATGCAAGACACTCTTTTGACATTTTATTTTCACCTCATCCAACCTACTACCCTACAAACAGCAGGGCAAACCCATCAACAATAGACATTTTTTTGACTAATACACCGGGTTTATTTAGCGACCCTATTGTGTTAAATGAACTGAGCTCCGACCACCTGCCTGTGGTCATTGACTCTTTTATTTCACCATTTAGTCAAAGAAATGAAGCTTTTGATTTTAAAAACGCCAAATGGTCTATTTATAAAAGACTATTAAAAACGAAATTGAGAAGTTTTCCAGATAATTTCATAACTGATACAGACCAACTTAAAATTGATCAAACCATTGCTTCTTTTGCATCTGCAATAATGGAAAGTGTTGATCAGGCTGTACCTAAAAGAACAATCAATCTTAAAAGCACAAATCGTCGCCTGAGTTCTATCTTGTTCAAAAGACCATTTTTGGCGAAATTGAGTTAGAAATGCAGTTTTTATAAATCGAACATGCTCTTTCGAATGGCGTACTCCATTTTTTTCTATCTTTTTTAGTTTTTAAGTTATGAAGAACTATTTTGTTCAATAAACCACTTTATTGAATATTTTGAGTGTCTTTTTTATTCAATCAACCACTGCTTTTTGTTTTTATATGAAATTGAACAATTTTATATTAACTTTAAAAAAAAAACTACCATGTATTTCTTTGTTGTTCAATATCCATATCTAATCCCTTTATTTTTGTATGTTATTGAACAAAATCCTATTAAAAAAGTTATGCGGACGGAAAACCGCATTTTTGTTCAATATCACTGCACTGTAATGTACCACACAAAATTAATACTGATATAACATTGGAAGCTGTAAGCACAATGTGATGTAAGCGAAAAGTTGGAACGTAATCTTCAAACGCTTTTAAGGTATTTTGAGAAACCCTTTTATCTTTAGACAGTTTTTGAATACAATAGTTGTCGCTTACAGTATGATAAATCCAACTCATCCAGGATCTGATATTTCAGAATTCTATGATTCTGAAGAAGTCATTTTAGTACCTTCATTGGAAAATGTAGTACCAGCAGAAGGTTCCGTTTCATCTAAACAAACTACATGCTTTACACCAAGAGAAGCCCTGGATCGAGTAAAAAAAAAATCGAAAACCATTTTTGTGGAAACAAAATATACAAAAACGGATGGGTCGGTCAAGGTGGTAAGCAATATTCAAATGACATTCGCTTGCAACGTTAGTTGCAGTCATAATTGTTTCACCAAATTTTCTTATGATGAACGTGTGAAAATATTTGATTCATTTTGGACCTTAAGGCTAGGCGCGCACATTCAATTTTTAGTTGCACAACTGTTTGGTTGCTTATAGAAAACATATAATTATATGTTACACAAAATAGCGAACTCATTTTAGGCAATCGTTTAGTTTGTGTCAAAACACAAACTTTTTAGTTGCTCGACCCAAGCAGTTGCGAAACTAAAAATTGAATTTGCGCGCCTAGCTTACAAGATTCTGAAAAAGGACAGTTTTATTCCAAATTTGTGATAAGATCGGAACCAAAGTGAAAGAGAGTAGCTAAAGTAATTTCAAGAAAAAAGTTTACTTTCAATGTAGACAAATACAATATCGACAATCTGTCGCCTGTTTCTCAGATCATACACATCATACATTGTATGATATTGACAGTTCTGCTGTATGATTTCTGTTCCTCAATTTTGTTGTACTCGTATGATCTATTGGCATACAACAATGTATGACTGAAGATTACACTGGAAATATTGGAATGTTGTATGATTCTGTTTCTCAGAAATGTGTCATTTACATAATACAGCAAATTTACCTATAAATGATCATACATTTAATACAGCACAAAATTCTGTTGTAAAGTGGCGCTGCATGTAACATGTAACAACATTGTTTTCATCAGTCAATGCTGGGGAAACAAAATTTATTTGAGAAGTTCCCTGGCTCGACATTCACAAAACATGGTAGAGCCTGTAGGGCATAGAGAGAGGTAGTTTCATTGGGGTTGTCTTATAAGCTTGCATTATGCCGATTTCATGATAATGGATTCCATTTCCAAGCTCATGAAGGGTTAACAATATTTGTTGCAAAGGTGAGAAGGCTTCGTTGCAATTAGTTGAACGCACAATTGATCTTCCCAATTTGTCCACTAAAAATGTTTGGCAATCTTAATTTTTCAACAAAATATGGATCTTTTCTTTCTTCTTTTATTATTTTAGGGCGTCATCTGACACGTATATTAATTTCAACTAGTTCCAACACGTCTTCACCAAAAATTGAGATTTATATTAACCTCACACTCAAATAATAATGAAATGTCAGAATCATACACATCATACAACAATTCAAATGTCATACAACACTTCCAATGAAATCTGAGAAACAGAATGATGTGTATGTTGTATAAAAATGTTGTATGTTGTATAAAATGTATGATGTGTATGACCTGAGAAACAGGCCCTTGATTTTCTTTCAATGCATTACAAATAAAATCATAATGGCACAAAATTTTAGTTGAATTATTACGATGTTAAATCTGTTTTAGTATGAAACTAGGTTTAAACAACGATTTTTATGAAAAAATAATAAGAAACCAATTACAATAAAACTCAGTGGCGCAAAATTTTAAACAGCCTTTTATTAAGGTATTAGTATGATAATTCTTAACGATTTGCTATCTTTAAAGTAGTTTACTAACTCATTCTTAATTCTTACAATTTTCTAACTATTATCGTGCTAAGGCAATTTTCTTAATAAATTGCACCTAAAACAATGAAAGTTCGTGCAAAGAACTAAGTCCTTGTGTGGCGTTTGTAAATAGCACGATACTAAAAAAATAATATAGGTATTCGACGATTTTAATTTAATTAAAATTTTGCACCAGTTTTTTTAAAACAATAACAAAATTTAAATTAAAAATTGTATGTAAAATAAATAATGTATTTATTTGAAAAAAGAAGGGTAAAAAGTGAATTCAAAAAAATGTTTAACAAATTTTGAATTTCATTACCTACCGAGCAGCAGCAATATTTTTTCTGATCACCCATTATGTTCTAGTGCTTAACTCAAAGAATGAATTAGAATTTTTTGTTCTATTTTCATAGTATTTTCGTAGTTTCAATGATTTAATTATTAAGTGCTTCTATTTTGTTCAATATTTAGCTTTTTTGTTCAATATCCACCAATTTAATCAACTTGTTTACAGCCCATACAACGTTGTTCAATATCCAAAATGACATCCCACTTGATTTTATTTTTTAACTATTTCAGGATTTAATAAAACCTAGATTTATAAATCATTTTGCAAACAAAAATTTTTGAGTTTAATGGAGAAAAAAACTCCACAGTATTTGCTTTCAAATTAAAGTAAAAATTTTGCTTCTGAAGTTAAAAAATCGTTTTCCCAACATTTTCCAAAATGGACTTTGAACAAGATAGAACTCAGGTGACGAAATGTCCTTCCACCAAATTTAGTAGAGCTAATAAAAGTGCGAAACAAATACCGAGCTAGGTGGATAAGAACTAGAAATACCTACTATTTAACTGAAATGAAGATTCTTAATAACATTATAAAAGAGGGGATATCGAGTTTCAGAAATAAAACTTGGAACCAGAAATTACTAGGGCTGGATAAAGCAAGCAAACCATTCTGGAATATAGTCAAGGTTATAAAAAAACGAAGCTCTCATATTCCTGCCTTAAGGGTAGGAAATAATTTAGTGATGACGGGATCTGAAAAAGCAGATGCATTAGCAACAACTTTTTATGATGCACAATTGCTTGCTAGCAGTGCTATTACAAATAATAACATTGAATCTGTTGTTTCTCGTTCAATAAGATTAATCAATTCCAGTACTTGGAATGATGAAGATTACTTCGTCACCATCGAAGACATTAGAGATGTTCTAAATTCCTTAAAATCTAAAAAATCTGTAGGATTCGATAGACTAAAAAATTTGTATTTGAAAAACATGCCAAAGCTGGGTGTTAAATTCTTGCAAGAACTTTTTAATTCTTGTCTTAAATTGGGATATTTCCCAAATGAATGGAAAATATCTAAAGTTATTCCAATTTTAAAACCTGGTAAGACGGCTAACTTGTCTGCTAACTACAGACTAGGGTTTTCGGTCCCGGGTTCCCGGGACGAGAATTCCCGGGAATGAAAGCGTTTTAATTCCCGGGAATAATTTTTCATAATACCCGGGTACCCGGGTACATTCAATATTAATAATTTTCTTTGTGAGCGTTATATCAAAATCATTTGAAAACACTTTATTTTGCATTTTAAATAACTCTTGAACTTAGTAGTAGAGTTAAATGTTAGAAATAAATCAAAAATCTTAGTAGCCAAGGCGTTAAATGCCCTACAAAGTCCCGTCCCCAGTGCGTTTATGTTTTTCATGTTCGTTTAAGTCAAAGTGTGTTAAAAGTTTTAGTTCTTGTTTGTTGACATTCATTAGATTTGTTAAGTATATTTTTAACACTTCATTTATTGCTATTTTCGTACATTTAAATTGCAAGTCTTATGAGATTCTTGTAAGTTTTAAAATATAGTTTTTTTATATAATGCAATCACAATTCGTTACGTTATGTTTTGGTTATTGTTACTTTATTTCATTCCTTGTCTTTTTTTTGTTAATTTTTCTTAAAGATATACCAGGCCACGAAAAAACGTACACCTAACTTGGATCTGCTTTACAAATCCCTCTTAACAGTGAAACCAACATCTACAGAAAGTGAGAGGGTGTTTTCAATCGCTGGAAGCTTTGTGACCAAAGCTAGAAACAGGCTGTCTGATAGGTCTTTGAATGCTTTGGTACTCTTAAAGTCTTATTTCTCCGGCAAACAGACTCATTAATTTTTATAATAAAAAGAAAATACTGAAAAACTAGAGTTTTATTTCTGAATAACTAATACCCGGGTACCCGGGAATTCCCGGGAATCAAAAATAATCGTTCCCGATTCCCGGGAATCAAAAAGAGCCGGGAACGCGAAAACCCTACTACAGACCGATTAGTCTACTGAGTTCGCTTGGTAAATGTTTTGAAAAAGTTGTCAAGAAAAAGCTTATTGAATTCATTAACTCAAATAATGTATTGCCCGTTGAGCAGTTTGGGTTCCGTGAATCTCACAGTACTGTGCAACAGGTTCATCGCATAACAAAACATATAAAAAGTAATTTTAATGTAGGAAGAAGTACAGGTTTGGTATTGCTTGACGTTGAAAAAGCTTTTGATTCCGTTTGGCATGAAGGACTTCTGCATAAACTATTAGTGCTTAATTTTCCAATGTACCTTATTAAAATTATAAAATCGTTTTTGTCTTCAAGAAAATGTGTTGTGTCTGTTAACAATTGTCTTTCTCAAAGCTTTATTTGTGTCGCAGGGGTCCCTCAGGGATCAGTCCTTGGTCCCATTCTCTACAATGTGTTTACGTCTGACTTTCCAAGACTTCAAAATTGTGAGACAGCTATTTTTGCTGACGACACATGCATATATTCTACAGATTCAATTGGTTCCACTATTGGAACTAACCTGCAATCTGCATTATATATTATAATACAAGATTATTTTAGTGACTGGAAGATTAAGATCAATGCTTCTAAGACTCAGGCGGTCTTTTTCACCCGAAAAAGAAAACCCTGTTTTTTACCAAGTAACAATCTCATTATTAACGGTTGTGGAACAAATTGGAAGTCAAGCGCTAAATATCTTGGGATATACTTAGATAAAAGATTAACGTATGGTACACACGTACAAGAAATAATTAAAAAAATTAACATAACAATCAAAATACTCCACCCTTTTATAAATAGCAAATCAAAGCTGAGTAATGACAACAAACTACTGATCTATAAAGCAATATTTCAGGCGATTATGTTCTATGGATCATGTGCTTGGGGTAATTGTGCAAAAAGTCACATACAGAGACTTCAAATTTCTCAAAATAAGCTTCTGAAAATGATGTTAAATCTTCCTTGGTGCTTTTCAACAACCGAATTGCACGCCTTAGCCAACATTGAAACGGTTTCCAGCAGAATCTCAAAATTAAGTGAACGATATAACACTTCTTGTTTATCTTCCGACAATCCCCTTATTTCAAATCTAGCTTCTTAAACCCTTGTTATAAAATATTATTTTTACGAAGTATTGTACGTTTTTATTGTATTATATTATATACACAAATCAAACTATTAAAGACTGACAGTGAAACATTTACTGTAATAAATTATTGTACGATTATTTATTATTTTCTCATTTATTTATTTTTTCATTCGTTTATATACTAAATTATTTGTTCTTATTTATTTCTTGATGTTATTTATTTATTTATTTCTTTATGTATGTATTTATTGTTTAATTATTTGGTTATGTAGTTTTTCATTTATTTATTTATCTAATTATTTGTTTATTTATTTACTTACTTATTTTAATTTATTTTACTGTTTATTTATTTATCTTTATAATTTTTAATAATTTCTATTTTATTTCCTTCTGTCTATATTATATTCATGTTTATTTATTTTTTTTTTGTTAAAAGTACTGATTATTGTTATAATATTTATTTATTTATATATATTTCATTTTGTAAAAGCTGTTTTTGATCTGGGTATTGTACGCTTTTGTGTCTAAGCCACCCCTTCTCTTAATTTCTTCTTTTTTGTTTTTTGTTAAATTATGATCTATGTATTTGTAAGCAGGTACCAACATATATGTACCTCTCTTTTATATTTTCTTTTGTTTTCTTTTCTTTTTTTTATCTTTAATGAAGGTTTTTAACAGTAGCTTTTCCTTCAAATACTTTATTGAAAGCTTATTATATTATTGAATAAAAAATTGTAATTACTTGGCAGTAGTTAGGTAGCATATATACCAATCTCTGTAAATTGTGCAATATAGGTTTAAGTATAAGAAATGTAATATTTTTGGCTACAATAAAATATCTTATCTAAAAAAAAATTAGTCTTACGTAACAATAAGTACGTGCGTTACAGTTGTGCATTTTTATTTTATTTTATTGTAATGATTCCATTTACATAATTGTTTTTACACATATATAAATCAGATTGAGCTATTATTCAATTGAATTTTATTTACTCTGACAAGTATAATATTTGTGTTGTCTTTAAGCCTTAAATTTTAGATGCGAGATAAGTCTACTTTTAAAAGTTAATTAAAATTTTTGACCAGTCACATTGTGATATTAAGAAAAATGTTAACACTTGTGAGGTACTGCAACTGAAAGAAGAAAACTAAACTACTAAGGATTTTTTTGTATTAAGTCCTGACAATATTTTCAATCGAAATCTGACTTGATGTTTTGTGATACAATTTATATGTTTGAGAAATAGGTCACTTTTCACTTATCAGAGAGTACTTCTGTCGTTCATAACTCGATCTTTCTTCAGTGACTTACTGCATTCAAGCACGTGTAGAATGAGAAAGCGCCTCGTAAGACCTGAAAAATAATTTGATACATATTGGGATAACAATTTAAATGATTTAGAAAAGAAATCTTACCCTAATTGTGGTATCAAGTGAAAGGTCGAAAAATGTATATCCAGTTAGGCGTTTAGGATTTCCATGCAAGGCCATCATCAATTGTAAATCCTTCATCAGAAGGATATTTTCTTTAGTATTTGTAGACCTATTGATAACATCTTCCCAATTCGACAAATAATAGATCGAACTCATTCTGCCTGTCTATATAATAAAAAGGTTAAAATGTTAAAAGGTTAACACAAATTATTGAACGCAAGGGTCCAACCGTTTGTGTCAGTGTCGATCCCAATGTTCCAAATAAAAGCAATTGGGTTATTTCAGCAATTATCCAAGAAACATAACCGATTTTTTTTTCCGAAGCCAGCTCAAGCTAAGACGAAAAAATTTACAGATTTAATCAACAAATATATATGTGTTATATATAGTCAAGATCCTACCGAAGTTACTTGCATCGCTAGAATACATAACGAAACTGAACTAAAAGTAATCAACACGAATATACGAAAGTTGTAAATTTTATTCAAAAGTTCTGAAAATCTGTCCAAGTTGCGATGTCTCTCATTCATTTGAAAAATTTTCTTTCGGAATTCCCGGGCTAAATGAGATTTGGAAACTTTCAAGAGCAATGTCCTGCTGCATTGCTGAATATCTTCCTGAAGGATCATGTATCTTGCATTCAAATGCAATATGAGATATGTTAATAGAAATGCTTCTGCAATCATAAAAAGCGTCACAGCTATTCCAACCCAAAAGAGATACACCAGTGTTAGAACGTACAATACTGGAGAATCCAAACTATATCGAATGCTCATTTTGTAGGGCAAATACTTTTCAATTTTTTCGGATTGCAGTAATGGTAGAGTTTGGAAGCATAGCATTCCTAAAAAATACATGTATGAGAATGCCTTTGCTGGGATTAGTCCTCGACGAATTTGTTTACAGCTCAATGGATGAGTTTCCCTGAAAGATATACAATTTATTATTTCAATGACGATGGCACACATTGGCATTTTAAACATTATTAAAATCTTGATAAAACTATAAAAGATGCATCTTTTTAAGCTTTGATCTTTTTGTTTTTAGAGCCGTTTTCTGATACGAAACAGAAATTTTCCAGTTCAACTTAAACACGTCAGCTTATTTTTTTCTGGAGTGTAAACTGTATTTAATCAAGAATTCACGAAAGTTAACTGTCAATTACAACCCCGAAAAAAACCGTGCTATTGAAGTAATCTATTGACACTATTGACACTTCTTAAAAGGTGCATGTCAACAATTCTTCTAACCGACATCATTTCGCAGTCGAGCTTATGAACTCGAACTAATTTTCGCTTGAAAAAAAAAAAGTTCTTATTCTCAAAACTAAAAACATACAAAATTTAGAAGAAACTGTTGTTTTTAAAATTAAAAAATTATTCACCATGTGTAGGTTACTACTTACTCATCAAGGTAAACTGTCAGAAAAAACTCCTTGAGAAACTTTTTGAATGTATTTTTAGTAGCCGCCATATTGAATATTCTTAGCATGCACTCGTTCAAAAGAACACACGTCACTAATGCTTCATTAGCTACATTGATATCACTGATGTTTTCGATAATAAAACGAATCTGTCCCTCGTCACCAAGTATGCACATTATAAATCCCAGTAATACCGTTGCGTAACCGAAAAATTGCACCAATGGTGTTGGATTATCTCTTAGAGGCCAAGTAATGTGCAAATAAAATACTTTGATCTGCCATGCCAGAGGAACTTGTTGGCCATTTGGTAGTACCGGATGGTAGTACATTTTAACGGGTACAATGTCTAAAAGAACATGACGGTCTTTTATTATTGGTTTATTTTGAAATAGAATATTATATTATTTTATGTAACATGAATAAATATAGGGTTAAAGTGTAGCGTGACTTGCAATATGTAATATGATTTATTGAGAAGTTTTCTATTTAAAATATGTTCTTCAGTATTTTAGTTCGCTTCTTTTCAACCAAAATACAGGATAATTAAGAAATACTTACTTTTTAACTTAAACTAAACAGATACTTAATATTAAGAATTGAATATTGAAATGAAATTTAAATACAAATTTTAAATTTAAGAAATAATTGTTTTGAAAATATGTAATTTAATAGAATAATTTTTTTTTAATTTTCGTTCATTTTCCCCGTTTCTATACAAAATTATATAATAAAATACCTACCTGAAACTGATTTCGAGTAGATACCTATTAAAAAAAATACACAACTATGTAGCCCGATGGGGGCTTAAGAGATTTAAAAATAAATTGCACGACTGGGTCGCACGAACTTGCTCCTATGTAATCGACTAGGAATTTTAAAAACGAATGTTATTAGAGAGAACTGTTCATAAGGATAAAATTAATTTTTAAATTCTTTTAGTAGTAAGAGACAAAAACAGAATGCTATCCAACAATGTACTTACGCAAAAGAACAAAAATTATAAGTCGTTGTAGTGGTTTCTTAAAAAAAAGCTTTTATATACAAACTTTTTAAAAGCTTTTTAAGAAAAAATTTTGGTACGCCAATTTTAAGTTTTTATTATTGTTCGAATAAAAATAAAATTTACGAAAAGAAATATTGACCCGTTTCGGAGATATCGAATTTTCAAAAAAAGAAAAAATACATTTTTTTTTCAAAAATTCAAAAAATATTTATTTTAAAGTTTTGAAATGCAATGTGTTTAAGACTTTTTAGAAGCTTCTCTATAAAAATTTTCATTAAGATCCGTTATGTGGATAATGAGAAATTCAAAATTCGAAAAAATGGTTCTATGGTAGGTACAAGCTGTAATATCTTAATTTCAAATTTTTTTTTATTAAATTAAAGACCGTAAAAATTAATTCAAAGAAAAAAAGTTTTATCAAAATTCTAGGCGCCGTTTTCGAGAAAAATACGATTTTTGAAAACAATTTTTTTTATTTTTTTAACGTTTATATGGTAGGTACCTTCATTTTTAAGTAAAATAAATTTTTTTTTTCTCACATCTTGTAGATTGTATTGAGAAACTTTTATGTATCAAGTTTAAAAAAAATCTAGCATGGGGTTTTCGAAATATTGAGTTTTGAAAAAAAAATTTTGAAGTTTTTTATAAAAATCCAAAAAAATTTTTTTGAAAATTTGAGTACACAATTCTATTTATGTTTTTGAAGAGCTTTAACAAAAAAAATGATCAAAATCGGTTGCACCGTTTTTGAGAAAATCAAAAACCAAAAAAATAGTTCTATTGGGGGTATCCTCAATAACCATTTTTCGGAAATTTTTTTTCAACCAATACCTAGCTTTAATTAAATTAAATTTTTTTGCATTTTTATTTTTAAAATCTGTCAAACAGTTTTTGAGAAAAAAAAATGTTTATAAAATTTCGAAAAAAATTCGTATGGCAGATACCGTTATTTTTGGTCTTAAAAAAAAAAAAAGAAAAAAACGTGTAGGGGAAAAAAATTAAAAATGATATCCACCAAGTTTAAAGAAAATCGGTCGAGCCGTTTAGCCTGTAGTCGAACAGACAGACAGACAGAATTGCGAGACCCACTTTTTTAGTCTTCGCTATCACCGTAATGTTAACTTTGATCGAATCTCGAGTTCGATTTTTTTTACGAATGCATAACTTGCCTTATAGTACCTATAAGTCGCAAGTAAAAATGTTGGTAGAGACAAAATGTTCATAAGCATGAAATTAATTACTAAAAATGGCTAAAATAATTCCTTTAGTAGGCAAGTGCAAATCATGTGAATTCACAAGAAAGAAGAAACATTATAAGTGTTTAAAGTGTTTTTTTAAATGTTTTTCTTTGCAAAGTTTTTGGAGCATGAAATTTTGGATCTAAACAAACTCGATAAAAATTAAATTTCTAAGGCCTTGGTTGAATGAAATGCTCCTTAACCCTCCAATACCTAATTTTTATACTTGAATGAAATACAATGCTCGACTGGGTCGTACGAACTTCTTCCTATGTAATAGACTTGGAATTTTAAAAACCAATGTTACTAAAGAAAACTGTTCATAAGGATAAAATTATCATTGTTTTTTAAGGTATTAGTACGGTCTAACGCCAAAAAAACGCGCGATTTTTGGGAATTTTTTTCTCGGAAACCTTATAAAGTAATAACATAATTTTTTTTTAAATAATGAATACATGCGCCAAGAGTAAAAAAAAAATTGTCTGGCCTAATTATAGAGGTCACCAACTTCCACTCATCAAAAAACACATTTTCCCATTGCGGACAGTTAATCTCAGGATTGGCTGGACTGAAACAAAAAAACAAAGTGGGTTATTTAAAGGAAGGTTTCTTGGGAGACAATTTACCACAATTTGTTTAAAAAGTCAAAAGCAAACAAAAATTTCAAGCTTTGAAAAAAACAAAAATTTTTTCGCAATTTTGTTGACCATTTTTTGGTCGCCATTTTTTCGTTCATAACTTTTGGGTCAAATTGTGATAAATTGTCTTAGAAAACATAAAAACAATCAAGTTTCAACAAGTTTTTTGAAAATCGGTTCAGTAGATCCGGAGATTAACTGTCCGCAATGGGACAATGAGTTTTTTGATGAGTCGACGTTGGTGCCCTCTATAATTAGGCCAAAATTCGAAAATTAGGACAAACAATTTTTTTTATACTCTTGACGCATGTATTCATTATTAAAAAAAAAAAAATTGTTATTTACCTAATAAAGTTTCCGAGAAAAAATTCCCAAAAATCGTTCGTTTTTTTGGCGTTCTAGACCGTACTAGTACCTTAAATTCTCTTAGTAGTAACAAATAAAAAAGAATACTATTTATGCAAATATGAATTTATGCAAAAACAAAAATTATAAGTCGTTGTATTGGTTCCTTAAAAATATAAGGTTTTATGTAAAAAATTCTTTAAACATCCTTAAGAAAAAATGTTGGTACGTCAAGTTTATGTTTTTATTATTGTACGAATGAGAAATAAATTTCCAAGGAAAATATTAAGCCGTTTTTGAGATATCGAATTTTCCAAAGCCAAAAATGAATTTTTTTCCAAAAATTGAAAAAAATATTTTTTTTTAAGTTTTGAAATGCAATGTTTTTACACTTTTTAGGAGCTTCTTTTTAAAAAATTTCATTAAAATCCGTTAGGCCAAATCTCGAATACGCGGATGTTATCTGGAATCCTTGTCAACAATTTTTATCGGTTAGAATACAGAGAGTTCAGAATCGTTTTACAAGATATGTGTTTTAAAAAATGCGCTGGAATTTCTATCCATCAATCTCTTAAAGCCAGAAGAACAATTCACGATATTGTTTTTGTGCGGGATATTCTTTGCTACCACATAAGATGTCCTGAGTTACTCTCCTTTTTGTGTATATATGCCCCATCGAGGCTGTTGAGGGAAAGATCCCTTCTTTTTGAGTTCAGACATAGAGCGAACTACGGAAGTAACGAACCAATTTCAAGGTCACTTGGAGAGTTCAATAAAATTTATGATCATGTTGACTTATATCTCTCCAGAGAAAAATTTAAGAATGTATTATACTATTTATTCTTAAGATATTAATTATTTGTTATCTACTTTTAAGTAAATTTATAAATGTATACTATTTATTTTTACAGACATGTAATCTGTTAAGCTATTAAGCTTGTAGATGAAATAAATAAATAACTCAACTCATAACTCAATGAGAAATACAAAATTCGAAAAAATTGTTCTATGGTAGGTACAGTCAATTATATCTTGCTTTCAAATTTTTTTTTTATTACATTATAGATCGTAAGAATTAATCGAAAGAAAAAAAAATTAAGCCAAATTCTCAGAACCGTTTTCGAGAAAAATACGAATTTCGAAAACCATTTTTTAACATTTGTATGCAGGGTACGTTATTTTTAGGTACAATAAATCTTATTTCTCATATCTTTTAGATTGTATTAAGAAACTTTTATTTATCAAGTCTTAAAAAAATCGAGCATGAGGTTTCCGAGATATTCAGTTTAAAAAAAAAATTTGAAATTTTTTTTAAAAATCCAAAAAAAAAATTTTTCAAAATTTGATTGCACAATAATATTAAAACTGCTGGGGAGCCTTAACATAAAAAAATGATCAAAATCGGTCATACCGTTTTTGAGAAAATCAAAAACAAAAAAATGGTTCCTAAAAGGAGGTACCAAAAATAATAATTTTCTAGAAATTTTTTTTTTCAACCATTACCTAAATGAATTTTTTTGAATTTAAAAAAAAAAATCTGTTGGACAGTTTTTGAAAAAAAAAAATATTTATAAAATTCGAAAAAAAATTCGTATGGAAGGTACCGTTATTTTTGGTCTTAAAAAAAAAAGAAAAAAAAATATGCGGGGGGAAAAATTAAAACCTATATCTACCAAGTTAGAAGAAAATCGGCCGAGCCGTTTAGCTATAGTCGAACAGACAGACAGACAGAAAAAATCCAACTTTGTGTGCTTATTATTGCACAAATAAAATTCAAATTTCAAAAACTAAATATTAAAACATACCTACCTACGATTTTCGAAAAACATTTTTAAAAATTTATTTATGGTGGATTTAGATATTTGCAGAAAAAATTAAATTGGGCTCAATTCATCTTGTCGATAGTATTACAAAAATGTTAACTGTCAAGATTCAAGAAAATCAATCAAGGGGTTATTCGAAATATCAATTTTTCAAAAGAAAATTTAAAATTTTTATTACAAAGGCAACAATGTTTTTTTTTTTTTTTTTTAATTTATAACACAATATTATTCAAACTTTTAGAGATCTTAAGCATAAAAGAAATGATCAAAATCTTTTGCACCGATTTTTAAAAATCGAAAACAAAAAAAAATTGTGCCACAGGGCTTCCTTTTTACTCCGATTCTCTTTCTGATATTCATCTATGATCTTTTGTATGAAGCTTATCCATTAAACTCTTAGCTTCTCATATTCGCTTCAAGATGCATAAGCACATCCTTGTTTTTTGGAGTTGCATTTAGAATGCCAGCGCATGATAAGGTAATTAAATTCTGATCTCGATAGCGTTGTCAAGAATTTAATGCGGAGAATTTAGTGTTTTAAAAACTCTATGCTGTCTGCTGTCGTTAAAGCCGCTATCCATGAGTGGCACTTGCATTGAGGAAAGAGAACAGCTTTCACTTTTCGGTATGTGCATCAGCGACCACCTTGTGTGGAATGACCACATATTAGTGTTTAGGTTTTTTACCCCTTCTGATCTGGCTGTAACCTGTAAGGCTTAAATTCGTCCAAGGCTTGAGTATAATTGCCATATTTGGGCAGGCGCTCTGTTGAATAGAATTAAGAAAGAGCCTAAAAAATAATATGTGATGGAATCATAACAAAAACATTTGAATCTCTGGAGTACCACCGCACCGTCACAATGTTCCTTGTCTTTAATTATATTATCGTTGTTTTTACAAACAGTATTTTAGTGGAATATCCAGTGGCATTCCTCCCCTAAAAAATTTAACCAAAATACAAATGCCTGCGGATAAGCTGAAGAGGTAACGAGTCAGGTGGACTCTTACATACTCCAAATAAACAAATAAAACAACACAACATCCTAAATTTAAATTGCTATAAAAATCTTTTTGTTCGTGTAGTAAGATTATGCTTTCCTCTTTCGTCTTAGTATTATTTAGTAACAATGATTTCGCTCTTTGTAACACTCGCGAGTATTTAATGGTAACTAGGAGCATGCCTAGAAAAGGGCTTTTCCTCGGTTTTATTCTTTTTGATTTTTCTGGAGAAATTAAGTTAATAATAGTCTGAACTCGGCCATTAAGATTCGGCAAGTTTTGGAAAGACACCCAACAACTTACTGAATCCGTGAATGTGTGTGTAAGAGAAAAGTTTCGTTTGAGATTTCACAACTATGGTTTTCTGTGAAACGAAAAAGGTTTCAGGAAGCCGGTGCACAGTGTGTCGATTGTATGGCGGTAGTGGAAAAGAATCTGTTTTTCAAAAGTAAGGTAACTGTGCACAAAAATTGGTTATTAAATGCAATAAATAAGGGATTTTACTCAACTTGAGGAATTTTCACGCCCCTTGCCACGCCCACTGCGGACAAAAAGTTAGTTTAACGGAAACTTCCGTACGATAGTGAATTCAAGTATTAATATTCTGATTAGTTAAGAAATTGTAAATTAATAAAATCGTGAAGTACGCCCACTGCCACGCCCACTTTTTCTATAAAATAGCTTTTTCTTAAACTTTTCGTAGGATATTGAAAAAAAGTGTCCAGAATTGATGTGTGCGATAAAAAAATTAATTTGAACCGAAGTCCATCCACTGCCACGCTCACAATTTTATTATTATTAGTTGGAAGCCAAACATTACAAAAAATTTATGATTTTTACGTTATATAAAAGTTGTAATATTTTAAAGGTTAGTAGGAATGTATATATGTTCCCAAAGCACAAAAACTATGGAATATATCGGCATAAAAGATTTTGCAAAATATAATGAATATTTTTATTGTTGACAAAAATAGTTAGTTACTCATAAAAAAAAGTAATAACAAAAGGAAAAACTGAAAAATAAACAATTACGAAGAAAGATTTATATATATGGCCTGACATTGCTTTGGTCAGCTTTTAAAGGTCTTGAATCTGTCTGAAATTCGAAATAAAAGGATCAGACTTTAAATGTAATGTTGTCAAGAGGTCTTCGTTTGTATTAATCCGGGATGATTTTCTTGTGTGAGGGAGGTGATTTTTCCGTAATTTTTTATGACTCGCCTCTAGTGCTTTTTCAGACAGTTGTCTTAAAGGTATTTTTAAAGATGAAATTGTATAGAAAATCCTGAAGCTAAGACTCTTAATGCGATTGAAAATGTATGTATGAGTTCTTCATCAAATCTTATTATTTTTGCAGTTATTTTCGAATTCTGAAAAAAACTTCTTGCCGTGATTCCATAATTTGTTGACCCAAATCCAAACTTAAGCTTGTCAATTATGAGACCCAATCTACTTTTGAAGAATTTATTTACAAGATGATGAATTTTCCAGAAAATTAAGAATAATATTTGGAAAAATAAAAGAAGTTCTCAACCAGACTCCGTGGCGTCTCGCAAAATGATCGCCGTTTCGTGTACAAGCCTTCCACCTACGTTCAAGATTTTTGAAAAGAAGGCATACTTTTTCCAACAAAATCGTTCTTAATCTTTAAATCATTCAATATAAATTCAAAAACACCTTCAACTTTTGTGTTTTTATTAAAAGAAATCCATTTTTTGTTTTTTTTTAAATTTTTTTAAATTTTTTATGGTTTGACTTTGCCCTACAAAAAGTCATATGTTTTGAAGGTTAGCAAGAAGTAGCAAGAAAAGTAAACATTTTCTCAAAGCAAAGTTTGCTAATATTTTTGGTTTTGTTTGTTTTTTTTTTCAAAAAAAATACTTATCGTGCTTTTGCTCTTTTGAGCACAGGGAAAAAAGGTGACCTTTTAATTTAATGTCATCTTCAGGCTCCAAAATACCTTCTACATTAAATTTTCTTAACACAAACTGCAAAAGATTTGGAACTTTGATTGATGGAGCAGACAACCATACCTCAAAAATCTCTCTATTTGAACACATTCCGGTTGTATTAAGGAAAAAGGCAGGTAAAGGTAGATGAATCTTACTTTTTTTTAAAGATCTTAATCTTGTCTTTATTTTCAAAAATATTTTTTTACAACAAGTGATGACACGCGAAAAATAGGTCTATTCAAATAAAGCACTCTCTACGCAATAATAACCTTGATTTTAACCTTGATTTAAGACCCTACAACTTGCAGTTAACGAAATAAAAAAAAAAACGTGAGAATAACTGTACTTATCAGAGATCATGAAAAAATTAAAACTCAATTTGTTATTCTTTATAAATCTTGAGCGCGACGCATATTGCTTTGCTCTATAGTTTTCTCTTATTTTGAGCTAGCCGGTTAAGGTGACATTCAGAGCTGCGCTTATAGCTGGTGGCTAAGCTTTATCATAAAAAACCTTTTGGATAATGTTTTCGGGATTGTTAGCTTCAATTTGGCTTATTTGGAAACAAGAAAGTAAACATTTTTTTTTTGATTTTTTTCCACTACCAAACGCACTGTGCGGTGGTGTGCCGTCTGCCGTGACCGATGATCGCGAAAACGATTGGCTGGGTGTGTGAATGTGTGAGTGACTGGAATGGTCGAGGGAGGAATAAATATATTTTTAGCTAAGGAAAGTTCACTCTTCAGAGAGCTTACCAAGCAATTAGTTGGAAAATAGAAACAAATATAGAAAAGATTCGAGGAAATTAAAAAAGAAGACAAAATCAAGGAAAAGAGGAGAACATTTAAAAAGAAAAATGATCGAGGAAAATTTTGAAAAATAAAAAGGAGTAATTCGAGGAGCGAGGACAGGAAGAAAAGGAGAAGTTAAAGGAACGTATAGGTATATCAAGAAAAAAAAAGAGATAAGTAAAACGTACATTTTGTCCAAATAAAATATTTGACTGTTTTGTGTATTAAAAATTGGGGTGGACCTTCGTTAATTCTTTCGGTATACATTTAATTTGCGCCCAATTCAATTTGTTATACGAGTTCTGAGTTTCAATCGTTAGAGGGCTAACCGCGATTCGTTTGCATTTCCATTCCATTTGTATTTTTGTATCTAGTTGAAAAAATATTCGGTTTTTATCCTGGGCTTACCCAAGGTTTCCCAAATAAAATCGACTTTCAAATTCCCTAGTGGAAATCATAAAAACGGTGTTTTATTTAACTAAAATTCTTTTCTTTCATTCAATAATTAGTTTTGGAATATTACTAATTTCATTCGAACAAAAATTCCTGTCGCCCACTTTTTATTACAAGTATTCCACTGTAATTGTAATAAAAATCTTCCGTCGTTTCATTAAATTGATTATATCGATAATCAATTTAAAAGTTCTTATCGCGAATTCTTCCACCTCCACTGAACCCAGCTCAGCTGAGCAGCCGCGGAGGTAGCTCAGATCAACGAGCTACGGTGTGCACTTTTTTTTTTTTGTTCGCCTCTCAGTTTCTTATCTGTCGCGGTACAATCGGGTCGAGTTGTTTCGGTTTGTTTTTTTGTTATTCGAGTTCTATTAATTTGTTGTTATTTATTAATCAAATTAATAATAATAACAATATTAATACACTGAAAATAAATTCCTAGGTAATATTGACAAAAACGTTTTGTTGACCTTTAACAAAACAATTTTATCGTTTTGATAAAATTTTTGTCAATACGAAAGAATGATTTTGTTGATTTCACAAAATTTTTATAATCCAGCATGATTTTTTGTCAGTTTAACAAAATATGCACTACAAATAATATTGTCAGTTTAACAAACCAAGTTTTGTTAATATAACAAAATAAAACAGAGATTTTTGTCACATCAACAAACTTTTGTGTGATGTTAACAAAATGTTTGTTGTATCTACAAAAAATCTGTTTTGTAAATGTTTGTCTATGTCACAAAGTTTTTGTTAATTTTTTTTGTCAATTTAACAAAAAATGAAAACACTTTTGTTAAAATGACAAATATTTTGTTTTGGGGTTGGTTATTTTGTAATATTGATAAAATAATATTATCAGATAGATAAAACTATTTTGTAAGGAAACCAAAAAATTTCTTTTGTGTATGATATAGTTCACACTTGGTTTTTGTTAAAAAATCGATGTAAGATTAACTGAACTTAACAAAAATTGCGTATTGTCCATACGCCCTCACAGATGGTTGCATGTGAGATCGTAGAGACGAAACGCCAATTTTTGTGGACTTAAATCCCAAAAAAAAAACAATTTTGAAAAAATTTATTTTGTTTTTTGTGGATTGAACAAAAGAAATTTGTAAAATTGACAAAATATGTTGTTGAATTGACAAAATATTTTGTTAATTTAACAAAATATAGCAAGAAATTTTTGTTAATTTAACAAAATATTTTGTTAATGTAACAAAACAATTTTGTTAATTTAACAAAACAATTTTGTTAATTTAACAAAACAATTTTGTTAATTTAACAAAAAATTTTGTTAATTTAACAAAAAAATTTGTTAACCCGATAATAATAGAAAAACTTATTCTTGAGAGAGATTCTTTCTTTTACCGCACTACACGAATGTGGAATTCCCTACCCGTCTCAATATTTCCCTTCCATAACGATAGTTAGACTTTCAAAACCAAGGGTAGTCATAATCCAATAAATAGTGAAAGGATGAACAAAGCACAAGTGTGGAATGGACGTCGCGACGTGTTTACATTTTACAATGTGAAATGGCTTGGGCGCATTCCTTAAAAAATGTCATATTTTTTTGCTGTTCCTGCTCAGAAGTTTTTCCATAATGAAAATACATATTATAAGTATCTATCTATTTAAAACTTGTTTTCAACAACTAAGCAGGTTTTTTCTTAATTATTACTTATTTTTAACTAATTAAACCATTTATCTATCATTTTCATTTAAGAAAAGAAAACAGCAAGCAAAATCCACTACATTATGTAATGTGGTCATAACAATATTTTGTATAGATACATATTTGTTAGTTATTGTAAGAATTCGACAAAAAAAAAATGACTTAGTAGTTTATATGTTTTTGGTAAAATCTACCATTTCGCCATTTCACAACTGAAATGAAGTTAAGAGAAAAATTATTTGATATCCTGTTGCAAATCGCTAAGTTAATATTGTTTGTGGACACGTTTTTAATATTGTATTCAAATGTTAGTGATGAAGCAATCGTCAATAGCTTAATTTGCCCATTTAACTCTGACGGAATAAGACCTTTCAAAAGCATTTATCTTCCCATTCAATTAATCATCATCATCATCGGCTCGACAACCGGGTTCCGGTCCTGGCCTCTTTCAACAAGTCTCTCCACCTATCCCGGTCTCTAGCCGACGCCATCCAGTTGCGCACCCCAAGGCTTCGGGCGTCCTGGTCTACGCCATCTCTCCAGCGCAAGCATGGTCTACCACGCTGTCGTCTACCATAGAATGTACCACAAAGAACTTTCCGAGCAGGTTCCTCTTCGCTCATGCGAGCTAGGTGCCCTGCCCACCGGAGTCTACCGAGCTTAATTTTTGTCACGATATCTGCTTCAAGGTAGATTGCGTACAGTTCATGATTGTACCGTCTCCGGAATCGTCCTTCCTCACATACGGGGCCAACAATTCTCCTTAAGACTTTTCTCTCGAACGCAGCTAAGAGGTCGGAGTGCCTTTTGCTAAGCACCCAAGTCTCGGATCCATATGTGAGTACTGGCATAACCATGGTCCTATACAGCAGCAGTTTTGAAGTTATGGTGAGATTTCTGGATTTGAAGAGCTTTGACAGACTATAGTAGGCTCTGTTGGATTTGAGAAGCCGCCCGCGTATTTCTTCTTCTATATTGTTATCGGCTGCTACTATTGACCCAAGGTATTTAAAGGATTGCACCACTTCAAATTCGTGCTCCGCAACCTTGATTGTTTGACCAACTGTTCCTCTCGCATTCGACGCCACCATGTACTTTGTTTTACCTTCACTAATGTGCAGCCCCAGATTTAGTGCCGCCTGCTCAATCTGGATGAAGGAATCGTGTACAGCTTGATCGGTTCTTCCGATGATGTCAATGTCGTCTGCGTAAGCTAGTAACTGGCTGGACCTGTTGACGATGGTCCCTCTTGTTGCCGTGCCAGAGTCACGGATTGCTTTCTCCAACTCCAGGTTGAAGAGGAGGCAGGCCAAACCGTCCCCTTGTCGGAGTCCATTAAAGATGTTGATTGGTCTGGATAGCAATCCGGCTATTTTTACTTGGCTTGTTACGTTGGTCATGGTCAACCTACATAGTCGTGTCAATTTATTTGGGATGCCGAATTCTCTCATGGCTTTGTAAAGTTCTACCCTGGCTATGCTATCATAGGCGGCCTTAAAGTCTATAAACAGATGGTATATTGGGATGTTAAATTCTAGACATTTTTCCATCGCCTGCCTAAGGGTAAAGATCTGATCAGTTGTTGATTTGCCTGGAATGAAACCACACTGATATTGTCCGATGACGGTTTTAGCGTATGGGGTTATCCGGTCTTGTAGGATAGAGGAGAATATCTTATAGGCGGTACTCAACAACGTGATACCTCTATAATTGCTGCACGTTGTGACATCTCCCTTCTTATGTATGGGGCATATTATGCCTTTTCGCCAGTCTTCTGGCATTTCTTCCTGCTCCCATACGTGCACTATAATATCATGAATTGCTTGACGTAAGGCTGGCCCGCCGTGATGAAATAATTCGGCTGGTATGCCATCGGCTCCCGGGGATTTGTTCTGATTAAGCCGGCCTATAGCCTTCTCAACCTCTTCTATGCTTGGTGGCGGCAACATAGGGTATTCTTCTTGAAGTAGTGGAGCCTCCACTTCTGCAGTGAGCTGACCATTTAGCAATTCATTGAAGTACACTTCCCATCGCTCCAGTATGCTTTCAGGATCGGTGATCAGATTTCCCTCTCCGTCCTTGCAGTATGTGCAGCGTGGTGTGTACTGCGTAATGTTTCGAACGGATTGGTAGAACTTCCGCGCCTGGTGCGGACCTCGCTCTCGGCTGTTTTCTATTTCACAGATTAGGTTCTTCTCCCAGGCTGATTTCTTTTGTCTGTGAAGCCGTTTTTCTGTTCTTCTGAGCTCTTTATATTCCTCTTCGCGTGCCCGCGTTCTATGAGATTGTTGCATTGCTCGGTACTCAACATTCTTACGTTCAGTCGCTAGCTTGCATTCATCATCAAACCAGTCGTTCCGATTTTTACGACTGCTGCCTAAGATGGAGTTGGCAGTACTAATGACAGTATTTTTAAGACGTGTCCACTTTTCATTTACGCCCAGCATACTGGCTCCAGGACTTACTCTCCCTAAGTCAGGTGTTTCTAGGGCGAGTCCTAACGCATTAACAAAGGTGTTACTGGTGTTTTCGTTGCGCAGGGCAGCCGTGTTGATTCGAACCTGATCGGCGGATGCAATGCGTCTTCGCAAGGCAATCCGCCCTCGGAAAACCATACCAACAAGATAGTGATCCGAGTCGATATTGGCACCTCGGTACGTTCGTACCGTCATCAAGTTCGAGTAGTGGCGACGGTCTATCAACACGTGGTCTATTTGGTTACGAGTGACTCCATCAGGTGATACCCAGGTGTGGCTTTGTAGATATCTTTACGCGGGAACCTGGTACTCGCAACGACCATGTTTTTCGATGCTGCCAATTCTAAGACTCGAAGTCCATTGTCATTAGTGTTCTCATGCAAACTATGGGTGCCTGCGTAATGCCTGAATACCGGCTCCCGACCTATTTTTGCGTTCAAATCCCCAAGGATGATTTTAACATCATACCTTGGGCAGGCATTGAGGGCCCTCTCGACTTGTTCGTAGTAAGTCTCTTTTTCTTCGTCTGAGGACTCCTCCGTAGGTCCGTGAACGTTAATGAGGCTGATGTTCGTAAATTTGCCTCGCACGCGAAGGGTGCATTGCATAGCCTTTCGCTTATAGCGTTAAAGCCGATGATGGTAGACTTCATTTTTCGCTGACTAGGAAGCCTACCCCGAGCACATGGTGTTTTGTATGACAGCTATAGTATATGTCATATTCTTTCTTCTGTAGAACACCATTCCCTGTCCATCTGATTTCTTGAAGAGCTGTTATGTCAGCTTTATATTTTGACAGGGCATCGGCTAGCTGCTGAGCAGCTCGAGCTCTATAGAGCGATCGTACGTTCCATAAGAAAATTCGTAAATCGTTTTTCAGTTTTCGTTGCGTTGGTTGTCGTCGTGTGATCAGTCCGTTTCCGAGGCTTGTTGTCGGTCTCGTAATTCATAAGTTTTACGGGACAGGGAATTAACCTGTCGCCAACCTGAGGAACCAGCCTGATCATATTAGCCAAACCCTTTTAAAGGCTTGTTTCTAGCGGCCGCCACGGAGAGGCTATGATCAGACTTCCACCAGTCCCGAATAGTTACGGCACGTGCATGTTTTCGTATGCTACATGTTATTCCCCCTATTCGTCTGATGGCTGACCGCCATTCAATTAATCAATTAATACACAACCAAAACTACCTCCTCGAACAGCTTATCCCCAAGACAAACTAAATACACCTTAACGTTTTATAGAAAATTCATCAAAAATGTTTCATCGACCAACCTCACACAAGTTCGCTTGTTTGGCTGCAATTTCGTTCGTTTTTCCAAGCCACTAAAGGACAATCCAACTTTATAGATGGAAATAGTGGACAATGCTATTGTTTGCGTTTGCTTGTCTAAGTTTTTTTGATGGCTGCTGAAGCTGCTCCAAAATTCTTCATTAACAACTTGAATGACATAATCCTAAGCCTTTTCAAATCTGGTTATCTACAATGACACCATGCTTTGCCTTTTCAACATGTACGAGTATTTGTGGAAGGATTGCCTCAAAACAGTTACTTATAAAGTTCTACGGAGGGATCCATGTAGATGAGTAAGTAAATGTCTTGAGTGATTTTGCAATGCTATTGTAATGATATTGTATATTATTTTTTTTTATAGAAACGGGTATCCTGTAATTCGTGGAAATGTTCAAGGGACCATCGTGTCGTAAGGAATTTATTCCGAAATCTTTTTAACTTAATTTTTGTATTCGGTATTGAACCCATTATTCTAACAATTCTCTATAATAGTCAAATATTGCCTTATCAGCTGGAATTTTTGCCCTCGAAAGCCTTTATGTATTTATATGCGTTGATTTGAATACAACTTACAATGGAATCTGTGCGCCATTGTTTGTAACTGACAAGATTTGTTTCAAGGGAAATTTCGTTGGTTAATTGTGGGTCCAAGTTGAAATAATGTTGAACGAATTGGAGCAAAGTGCTTTCCTGCTATAAAATATTGATGCCTATTAAAGTTAGGGAACATTTTAAAGGTAGTTGAAAAAACCATTACAAGGAGAAATAATTTGATTGAATTTATCCGGAAAAAGTGTTTTCGTTTCATTTTTTCTTATTCTTACTCGTAGCTAGGGATTTTGATGAAACTTGACCTATCATAGCAATGATAGATAGAAGATATCTAAGTAGGTAGATATGGCGAACACTGATATTTGAGACAATTGGCGCTGTGGTGCGCCGCGCCATTTTAATACCATAACTAGTTTGAAGCTGCAGATGGAATTGATATGGGGAATCGTGGACAATATATAAAGTCATCAAATTTGGATTTAGTTCAAAAAGGAAAGATGTACTCGTAGCTTATACACAATTATCTGAAATCGGGTATACAAAAACGTTAATCGGTGACAAACAAGGCATCTTGTCATCTGGTAGATACTGAAGCAGTAACTAATCCAATAAAGTGATCCTCCGACCTCTTTTGCCATAAAACTCTGTCAAAGCCATCAATCCGCTAGCTCGTGGTCTAAGGAATAAAATAATAGGCTCAACACAGAGTTAACTGAAGATAAATAAAAGAGACATTTTCCGCGTTGAGAAAAATCTTTGATCTTTGTTTTCGAAAGTTCGTCAATATCGTCAAAAACTTCCTTTGATAATGATTTTGTGCTAATTTTGACCAGATTAGGGCAGAGGAAATGAATAGCTGCTTTTTTTTCTTGCTGGTCCCTAGACTTCACTGCATACTCTCCTATTTTTCAATGACCGCTACACGTAGCAACGATCCTGGTTATGTCTTGCTTCCGTATGCATATCAAAACAAGTATTCGGCTTTTATTATTGATGGACCACATCTTCCCAGATCTAATGCAGTTACGTTAAACAGCTCCATCTGCAGTGTTATTCATTAATAAAAATTGAGAGAACACTACCCTTCATAATTCCATACCGCTGGGAATTTTTGACTCTTTCAACAAGTGAGTCATGAAGAGCTGTTTTTAGCCTGACCACTTGTCTGCTCGTTCATTGGCATTGATGCCACCATGAGTCGAAACCCATTTTTTAACTTCAGGGCAACTTCGGACGCTCTTTTAAATTCGGAGATTCTTTCTTTAGCCGCACTGCACGATCGTAGAATTCTTAACCCGGCTCAATATTTCCGTCCCATTATTATAATTCAGACCTTTAATATCCTAATACCCAGTTATTCAGGTGGAAAAACAGAAAATGGGGTTGCAGAAAAGACCCAGATGAATTCGGAGTCTCAGAAAAGATTCCGATGTAGGTCCCACTTTAGGCAATAAGCACAAGTTTCCATTAGTAGCACAACTTTTCAGCAACTACAAACATTTGTTCACAACAATAATCTAGGGAGTCAACGGCCCTGGCTTTGAAGAAAGCATCATTTCCCATCGATCAGCGAAATCAAGCATTGTGCGTATTTAGTACTTGGATGGGGGACCGTTCAAATACCAACCGTGTGCTGTTGACATGTGTTTCTTCTGCTGTTCTTTCTTTCTGTGTGTCTCTCTCTATTGAATTGTCTAAGCCGATGGCCTCAGTTGCTACTGCTTTCAGTACCTTTACTTGTAGATTTATCTACCGAGTAGTGTTATGTAATATAATGTGATGTAATATCTAGGGAAAACGTAAAATGCAAACAGTAGTGGACCAACGATAGATTCTTGTGGAACACCTCACAGAAGATAAACAAAGTCAGAATATTTGTTATGTAAAGAAACACAGTTGGTATCTCGTTATTCAAAAATGAAAAAAGTAAAAATATAGCAGAAGTTTTGAAAGGTTTTTCAAAAGATCAATGGAGAAAGTATTTTTTTAGAATCTTAAAATTTCTCAAAATAACCT
Source organism: Philhelius festivus (assembly GCA_963931855.1). Classification (NCBI taxonomy): domain Eukaryota; kingdom Metazoa; phylum Arthropoda; class Insecta; order Diptera; family Syrphidae; genus Philhelius; species Philhelius festivus. Next base: position 76,015,201 of record OZ007557.1, on the reverse strand, counting down.
TTTTCAGAAAAAAAGAGTTTTTAGCATACATCTAAGTAAAATAACAGAATTAGAAAATAAAATTTCAAATGAATTACTGATCCGTTTTTGAAGTATTAAATTTAAAAAAAAAGTGTTGATCTTTCAAGTTTCTTAAATATCAAGAATGTGATTTTCCAAATATTTGTATTAAGTTTTCAACGAAAAAAAAAATTATTTTAATACACAATATATACTAATTGTACTTTGTACTGGAAGCCTTAGCTTAAATAAATTGATCAAAGTAAATTGTACCATTTTTGAGAATATTGAAAACAGGAAATATCGCTCTATGGGAGGTACCATTAATAACAGTTTTTTTTTTGTACAGAGTCTTTGGATCACATTTGGTGGAACGACAGTGTTTTTGTATTTTTTTTTCAAACATAAGCTAGGTTTCATAAAATAATTTTTAAAGCTGTGGAGAAAAAACCTGTTGGGGGAAAAATTTCCATCTAGTTCTTTCCGTCAGTTAAGCGGATTGTTAAAAAATATAAAGCAATTCAATTCTTTAAAGGACATTATTTTCAACCAATACAAAACGGCTGGTCATCAACAGTCTTGTATTCACCTGAAGCCTCAACACTAGCATAGTTTTTCGCAATGGAGTACAAAATTTGCTTAAATTTGGCATTTTGTTGAATATCCTAGGCTATGTATATAATTCAATATTTATACATATTTTTTTTTTTGTTTTAAATCTAAAAAATAAAATGAACGACATAGCCCATTGGGTTTTGAATAATAATTTATTAGACAATGGCTCGAATTGAGTACAAACAAATATAAAAATACCGAAAGAAAAAACAATCGTTTGAAAGTTTAGTTCCATCATTTTATTGGGAATCATTGTATCCCCAGGCTATGTTGCGGTCTATCCCGCAAAATCCTATCGAATGGAGAATAGAATAAATTTTCAATTTTCCTCGGCTATTATATTATTTTATATTGAAAATGGGGATGCCATAGATGAGACACAATACAACCTGAGGAATTTATTGCTGCACAATGCAATAAAATAATAATACCCATCCATTGTGGGGGAGACCCCAAAACTCCTAAAACTTATGGGAGGCTCGTTCATTGTTATTATAAGTATTTGTATTGCATGAACAGGATGTTTGTCAATTGTCTCGTCAGAATTTATATATTTAGGGTCTTCAGTTCCAATTGTGATTGTGACATAAATATAAATTCAAGTAATTTAAATCCTTTTGTTGTTTTTTTTTTGTCTGTCCTAAGCGATGCGTGATGGAAAACCGATTGGTTTTATAAAATATAATAGTTTTCGATTACTCAGGTTTGTTACGGTTCTTTGCATACAAATTTGTATAAACATGTAGATTGTGTTTTGAGTTCAAAAGCTTGCTTCAAAAGCAAAGAATAAATCGTTCAATGACAGCTGTGCTGACGTAAGAGTATTACAAAATATGCAAAGTATGAAATATGAAAAATATAAAATATAAAATATAAAATATAAAATATAAAATATAAAATATAAAATATAAAATATAAAATATAAAATATAAAATATAAAATATAAAATATAAAATATAAAATATAAAATATAAAATATAAAATATAAAATATAAAATATAAAATATAAAATATAAAATATAAAATATAAAATATAAAATATAAAATATAAAATATAAAATATAAAATATAAAATATAAAATATAAAATATAAAATATAAAATATAAAATATAAAATATAAAATATAAAATATAAAATATAAAATATAAAATATAAAATATAAAATATAAAATATAAAATATAAAATATAAAATATAAAATATAAAATATAAAATATAAAATATAAAATATAAAATATAAAATATAAAATATAAAATATAAAATATAAAATATAAAATATAAATATAAAATATAAAATATAAAATATAAAATATAAAATATAAAATATAAAATATAAAATATAAAATATAAAATATAAAATATAAAATATAAAATATAAAATATAAAATATAAAATATAAAATATAAAATATAAAATATAAAATATAAAATATAAAATATAAAATATAAAATATAAAATATAAAATATAAAATATAAAATATAAAATATAAAATATAAAATATAAAATATAAAATATAAAATATAAAATATAAAATATAAAATATAAAATATAAAATATAAAATATAAAATATAAAATATAAAATATAAAATATAAAATATAAAATATAAAATATAAAATATAAAATATAAAATATAAAATATAAAATATAAAATATAAAATATAAAATATAAAATATAAAATATAAAATATAAAATATAAAATATAAAATATAAAATATAAAATATAAAATATAAAATATAAAATATAAAATATAAAATATAAAATATAAAATATAAAATATAAAATATAAAATATAAAATATAAAATATAAAATATAAAATATAAAATATAAAATATAAAATATAAAATATAAAATATAAAATATAAAATATAAAATATAAAATATAAAATATAAAATATAAAATATAAAATATAAAATATAAAATATAAAATATAAAATATAAAATATAAAATATAAAATATAAAATATAAAATATAAAATATAAAATATAAAATATAAAATATAAAATATAAAATATAAAATATAAAATATAAAATATAAAATATAAAATATAAAATATAAAATATAAAATATAAAATATAAAATATAAAATATAAAATATAAAATATAAAATATAAAATATAAAATATAAAATATAAAATATAAAATATAAAATATAAAATATAAAATATAAAATATAAAATATAAAATATAAAATATAAAATATAAAATATAAAATATAAAATATAAAATATAAAATATAAAATATAAAATATAAAATATAAAATATAAAATATAAAATATAAAATATAAAATATAAAATATAAAATATAAAATATAAAATATAAAATATAAAATATAAAATATAAAATATAAAATATAAAATATAAAATATAAAATATAAAATATAAAATATAAAATATAAAATATAAAATATAAAATATAAAATATAAAATATAAAATATAAAATATAAAATATAAAATATAAAATATATATAAACAAGTTAGTCCTGCTTTAAAATCTGTGTTCTCGTTTGTACTTCAATTGCATACTTTGAAATAAGAAGTCATTTAATTCAATTCAATACATCTGGCTGTACATAAACAAGGCATGTTTTTCATCAAAAACTGTTTGATAGCTCAAAAAATGAATTAAATATTTTTATTTACATATTTATATGTAAGAAAAATTTCTTTCTAATATTCGTTGTTTTCACATAAGAAAAACTCGAATACAGAAAATACATTTGTTAAATTTTCAGTGTTTCTAATATCCTTGTTGTACGGTTTAACATCTTTTACTATAGATAAAAGGACAATGGAAACAACATTTCTTGCCGAATTCTATCAACGTATAAACATTATAATTTCAAAATAAATCCAATAAATTATATTTATTATTATTATCGAGAACCTGAACATAGTGACTTACATATATACTCAACCAATCGAAAACATTTGTTTCCAGTCAATTGTTTTCGTAAAAATTTTAGGAAAAAAAAATCTAGCTTAGTGAACAAAAATAATAAGAGGCCATTACGGCTTAAAGGCATTTTAAAATTTCCCCCACAGGTTTTGTTTTGTTCTAGGCCCAAAATAACTAAGCCTGCTAAATTTAGTTTCGAAATTTTCGGAAAAATTTTATAAAATTCTTATACACAAAAAACGTTCCACTGTTTTTAAAAGAAATTCACAAATTTCATTCAGTTCAAAAACAAATTTCCGAAAAATGAATGTACATAATGTACATATTTCCAAAAAAAGAACATTTTTTGAATCTGACAATTCACAGTTTTTTAATACAATCGTCAATATGTGAGAAAAAAAAATTATTTTATACAAAAATACCGTCACACACAATTGAAATGTTAAAAAACAATTTTGATACAAGAACGATATATAATTCAAAAGAAAAAAGAAAATACACGACTGGGTCGCACGAACTTGCTCCTATATGTAATAGACTAGGACTTTTAAAAACGAATGTTATTAGAAAAAACTGTTCATAGAGATAAAATTAATTTTTTAAATTCTCTTAGTAGTAAGAGATAAAAACAGAATACTATGCAAATATGAATTTATGCAAGAACAAAAATTATAAGCCATTGTAGTGGTTTCTTAATAAAATAAGTTTTTATATACAAAATTTTTAAAACATTTTTAAAAAAGAAATTTGGTAAGTCAACCTTAGGTTTTTATTACTGTACGAATGAAAATTAAATTTCCAAAAAAATATTGACCCATTTTACAGATATCGAATTTTTCAAAAAAAAACATAAATGATTTTTTTTTTTTCAAAAATTCAAAATTATGTTTTTAAAGTTTTGAAATGCAATGTTTTTTAAACTGTTTAGAAGCATCTCTATACAAAATTTCATTAAAATCCGTTATGTCGATAATGAGTAATTCAAAATTTGAAAAAATAGTTCTATGGTAGGTAGGTAGAGGTACAAGCTGTAATATCTAAATTTGAATTTTTTTTATTAAATTAAAGATCGTAAAAATTAATTGAAAGACAAATATTTTTATCAAACTTCTAGACGCTGTTTTCGAGAAAAATACGATTTTTGAAAACCATTTTTTAACATTTTTTAACATTTGTATGGTGGGTACCTTTATTTTTAAGTATAATAATTATTTTTTTCTCACATCTTGTAGATTATATTGAAAAACTTTTATTTATCAAGTTTAAAAAAATCTAGCATGTAGTTTTCAAAATATTGATTTTTGAAAAAAAAATTAATTTTTTTTTAAATCAAAAAATTTTTTTTGAAAATTTGAATACACAATTCTATTCAAGCTTTTGGGAGCTCTAGCAAAAAAAAATTATCAAAGTCGGTGGTACCGTTTTCGAGAAAATCAAAAACAAAAAAATGGTTCCATGGGGGGTACCCTCGATAACCATCACGGAGCTGTTGCACCACCAAATTTAAAAATTTAACCTAGCTTTAACTAAATGAAATTTTATTGTATTTTTATTTTTTGAATCTGTCGAACAGTTTTTGAGAAAAAAAAATATTTATAAAATTTCGGAAAAAAATTCGTATGGCAGGTATCGTTATTTTTGGTCTTAAAAAAAAAGAAAAAAACATATGGGGGAAAAAATTAAAAATGATATCTATACCAAGTTTAAGGAAAATCGACCGAGCCACTTAGGCTGTAGTCGAGCAGACAGACAGAATTGCGATACCCACTTTTTAAGTCTTCGCTATCATCGTAGTGTCAACTTTGATCAAAATCTCGAGTTCGATACCTATAAGTCGCAAGTAAATTTTCAAATAAAGACGCTACTGACTGTACTTACCATAGAAACTTTTTTCGAATTTCGACTTTATCTTTACGGGCATAATTAAAAAAAATGTATAAAGAAGCTTTAAGAACATTAAAAAACACTACATATCAAAACTTTAACAAACATGATTTTTCTTTTGAAAATTCGATAACTGAAAAACGGGTCGATTATTTTTTTTTGTGAGTTTTTTACCCAGAAGATAAGAAAAATATTAATTTGAAGCATATGAAAAAAATTATTTTCAAAGCATTTCTTCGTTGCTTAGTATAGAATTCAGAAACAAAGGGTCCTTACATGGAATTATTTGCCTTTTTGGAACTGCAACACTTGCGTTTGGTCAAGCTTCTATGTCTGCTATTACACGACGACTCATGAGTTTTTTCATGTCATGATGTCATGACTCAAAGTCATCGAGTAATTGTAGACTTAAGGGCTCTGTAAACGCTTAAACATAGTGGGATTAAACATGTTTCTAGGATTATGTTACTTAGGCCAGCAGGCTCGAGTACCCATTGGACTTAGCTTGGTGTTACTGTGGTTTTATTTAAACCATTTTATTTCATTCCATGGACGAACATTTACAGAGCTCTTTATGAACACAAAAGACGAAACACATGACATGTGTCGAAACCACGATAAGCAAAGGTAAGGTCACTATGCTATTAGATATGAGCAACAAAAAACAATTGCATAAGTCATTTCATTGTTTGTACTATTTTTATCTGTTTTGATTTTTTTTTTCCTATAAAACAAATCATTTGATTATTTAATTCTTAAGTATAGTTTCACTTAAAATAAAAAATGGTAAAAGATTATTTGAGATCACTTAAATAACAAGATAGTGAATGGGGTGTATCTAATTAGTATACCTTGTTTCTGCTTATCGAGTTTTGAAATTGTGGCTGGTAAATTTTTCTACCAGCTAGTTTATCCAAGACTTTGACAATGAAACAGAAAAAAATTACATAATGTGGCGTATAACTATCCGAAAATTTAAGCGGAACCATTGAAAATCGACCTAAGTATCTAAAACATAAGACTAAGTTCGTTCGATGCAGTCATGCGAATTATTTTTTTTAAATGAATTTCATGCATTTGAGGATTTTTTTAAGAAACATCCATTTTTATGTTCGTGTGCATTGAGCTGATGCTTAAACGGATTGAATGATTTTCGTCAAATTTAAAACGTTTATGAAAATATTCTTTGAAAAATTATGTTCTAAATTTTAAGAAAATCGGTTTACCCCTTAGGTTCTAGTTCGATATAAAGTGAATGAAAAGGTGCTAAAAACAAAATTTTTCGTCTAGAAAATCCAAAGACCATAAGACTCACTTTAAAAAAAAATCTATCCATGCAGATTTAAAGACTCACTTTGCTCATGTTTTCTCTAGCATCGTATTGTTAAATTTGATTAATATATAAATTTCGAATACCTATGTTTTCGCTCCCAAAATTTGTCGCAGATAACATTTTTTTTTGAAATTTCTGCGATAATTTTTAAGAAATTTGAAAAAATTTCCCATTTATCCCTCAAAAATAAAAGCAGTGCTTAAAATTTAAGAAACTTTAAAGGATATGGTTTAGAAGTCGCACAAAAAATCTCTAGACAGAAATCTAAAGGAGGCTACCGAAATAGAGCAAACAATTTCAGATTTTTTCCCAAAAAACTGTAATTTTTAAAAATAGTTGGGTCCTTATAGAATTAAATTATAATTTTATTCAATTGATAAAAAAATTGTTTGACCCACAATCAAAAAAGCAGAAACTCATTGTCTATAAGAACTTATTCTTTCAAGCTTTTTACGAACAATATTCTGGAACTTACTTCTTAAGCTAATTATTTTAATTAAGATGGTAAATTACTTCTTCGAGAAATTCTCAAAAAGCAATACAAACATTGCAAATTGATGTCATTTGTATAAGTCAACGTTTTATGTTTTGTTAGTTAATCACAAAAAAAAAAACTCTGCAGGAAACACGAAAGCAACCCTCCTCACTCTATTTTCCTTCTGATAAATGTTATTTTCCATACAACTACAATACTGACAAACCAAGAAGATTGATTTTGTTTCTGTTAACAAATTATCTGAGTCAATATAAGTTAAATAAACCAACAAAAAAAATTCGCAAACAAGTTGGCTCGGACGGTATAGACGGTAATTTTTCATTTGTAAATTCAATAAGGAAATAATGTCTGTGCATTTATCTTTGGGTTAATGAGGGAAAGTGGGAGGGATTCAATGAAATTTTATATAATATTTAAGTTGCTGAGCTCTGGTAATTCATAATTTGTTAGAGGGTTGAAGAACTTTTTTTGAAAAAAATATTTTTTGTGGTAATGAATTTTAAGGAAACACAAATTATTAACATAAATGAAATGAGTTTTTTTTTAATTCTCATAAAATAATTTCAGACACTGTACCATTTATCTAGAGTAGGACGAAATAACTGCTTAGGTTTCTTTATTCCAAAATACCAGCTTAATATTAAATTGAAGGCTTTAAATGGTTCAAAAAATGTGCGAATATTTTGATTTTAAAGGAACAAAAACCGAACGGCCTTACATCAAATTTTCTCATTTCTACAACAGACTTCAGAGTGAAAACAGAGAATCTTGTATCAAGCCACAACTATCTCTAATCACTTTAAAGTCCTTCGTTAGCTATCATAATGTTTACTGAGCAAAAATATAAGGCGACGTGCGCTTTTCCAGATCAGGTATCCTTGGCATGTATTTTTTGGCTTGTTCGGACAAAAATTACTGAACTTGGAAAAAATTCCGAAAAAGTTGAATTTTGTTGAATAGCTTTATTTGGATGTCGTAAGAATTTCCTGAAACTACCCTAAATTTCGACTAGGGCTTAACATTTATTGGAGGGGGAAGAAGGAAGTTGTCTTTAATGGACGTGGCAGGCAAAATTTGGCCTTCTGTAACTTAAAGACTGTTACCATAGACAAATTTTCATAACCATAAAATTATTTTTTTTTTAAATGACTTAAGTAACTCCTTTAGTAGTTGGATCTAAAAACAAGATGCAATGTAATTTCTCAACCAAGTATAAGCTTATGCAGTACAAAAATTTAAGTCGTTGTAGCGATTTCTTAAAAAAATAGGCGTGTATATACAAAATTCTTAAAACATATTTACTGTACAAATAAAACTTAAATTTCGAAAAAATATTGACTCATTTTTGAAATATCGATTTTTCAAAAAAATTTACTTTTTTTCAACAATTCAAAACATATTTTTTCTTAAGTTTTTCAAACTCTATATACCTAATATTAAAATCCATTATGTCAATTGTGGGAAATTCAAAATTCGAAAAAAATAGTTATGTATGTGGTAGGTACAGTCATTAATATCTTAATTTCAAATTTTGTATCTATTGAATTATAGGTCGTTAAAATTAATCGAACGGAAACGAAAATTTTTATTCGATTTTCAAAAACCATTTTTTAAAATTTGTATGGTAAGTACCGCTATTTTTTGATAAAATAAATTTATGTTTCTAATATTTCGTCGTTTTTTTATTAAAAAAAAAAAACTTTTAAATCTCAAGTCTTAAAAAAATTGGGAATGGCGTTTTCGAAATATTGAGTTTTCAAAAAACAATTGATTTTTTTTTTAATACAAAAAACAAGTCTTTTAAAATTTTAGTACACAATACTATCCAAACTATTAGAGAGCCTTAGCGTATAAAAATGATCAAAATCTGTTCAACTGTTTTTGAGAAAATCAAAAAAAAAATTGTTGAATTTAAAAAAAAAATCTGCGCAACAGTTGTTTTTTTTGGTCTTAAAAAAAAGAAAAAAAACTTGGGGGAATTTCAAAGATGGTATCTATACCAAGTTTCAAGAAAATAGGTCGATTCGCTTAGGCTGTGGTCGAACAGACAGACAGTCAGACAGAAATACGAAACTCACTTTTGTTCTTGTTCTCGTTTTCATCGTAATGATTACTAATGCATAACTTGCCTTATAGTATCTAGTCAAGTTAGTCAAAACAAGTAAGTCAACGGCCTAGGCTTTGATGAAAGCATCGCTTCCCCCTCTCCCGAAAAAGGGAAAGGACAACTCCAATCCGGTGAATTTCCGGTCGATAAGTCTTCTACCGAGTATCAGCAAGGTATTCGAGAAAATCATTAATAAAGCTCTGTCCAATTGGGCGGAGGACAATAATATCCTACCGGATAATCAGTTCGGTTTTAAGGTGGGACATGACACCATTCATGCCGCGTCTAAACTCATTTTTGATAACCAACTAAACAAAACTAAAAATCATGTCTGGTTGATTTGGAGAAGGTTAGAGGCTCTCTATCTAAAACTGACTAGACTCGGCATAAGTAAACCACTATTATATATACTATATGACATGCTTAATAGTAGAAAGTTTGTTGTCAAAAGTGGCAATGTAACTTCTACCGCAATCTTCGATATTAAGAATGGTGTTCAGCAGGGAGCGGTGAACTCGCCGATTCTATTCAGCATTTACACCAGCGATCTCATAAATAGTCTTACTCAGGCAATTGCGTATGCCGATGATCTAATAGCGTACAGAACAGCTCCAAAGGTTGACGTAATCAGAATTCTATTGCAGCGTTACTTCGACAAGATTCAGCGATATTGTGATGACTGGAAGTTTTAAATCAACTTTCAGAAATGTGAAACGATTCTGTTTAGGACTCCGTTGGCTAGAGCCCCTAGCAGTGGCGTAGCGTAGGGGGGGCGGGGGGGGCGGTCCGCCCCGGGCGGCAGGCCTAGGGGGGCGGCAAAATGTCGCCGGTGATGCAGGTAGAGTAGAAATCATATGTTTCATGACAGATCGTTTGACAAGTCAACAAACAACAATGATGTAATTTTGAAATTTGCCACCCTATCTGTGGTTCGTCGTTGACCGCTTTCGTGAATTCGTAGACGGTGAGTAGGGCCGTAAGAGTGCATTCCGTATTGTCGCGCTGATCGCGAAACTAAAAAAAGAGGCTGGGTGCGACCCACACTGATAACTTCCCATTTGTGGTCTTGAAAACTTTATATTAAGTTTCAACTAGAACTTTCTTCGTTTTTTTCGTTTCCTGAACAATTTTATAAATGTCGCTTAGAGCTTAGTATACATTCTTACGGGAAGGTATCGATGTATAAAAAAACATACTTTAGAAGGCACTATCGGTGTTCATTCCCAAGAAATTCGACTTGAAATACAATTTCAACTAGTTTTCACAGAAGTTTTAAGTTTTTTTTATTTAAAAAAACTATTAATTCAACATTTGTCAACATTTTACCAATTGTACAAAATTATACTATGCATAAAATAAACTAAATTAGAAGTCAATATCACTACTAGTTCTCGAGAAATTTGAGTCTTAAAACAATTTGTACCAATTTTCAATAGAATTTTGTATAGTTTTTTATTTTTTGTAAAAAAACTGTAAACTGATTTTTTTGGAAATTTCCACCAGTTGTCAAACACATTATTTTTCGTAAAATAAAATTATTTTGAGTTTCAAATTGTTTTTCGTTCTTAGAATATCTGGGTTATGAAATTTTTTTTCAGTTTTTTTTTTATTTAAAAAAATAACGGTATGTTCATTTTTTTTTCCAAATTCATACCAAATCTTTATGACCTTATAATGAGTACATTAAATTTTATTTGAAATCAATAGCATTATTTTTTCGTGAGATATTTGAAACTAACCAAAATTTTTACTTTTTTTTTTAAACCGTTATAGTGAAAAAACTACTCACTGAATATTAATAAACGCCCTTTCAGCCTCTTTCGAAGTTATTATCTATTAAACAAAATTTATTTGAAGTCGATATCTTTACCCGTTCTTGAGATATCGGCGACGAAAAATGGTACCAGAACGTACGAACGTACGTACACACACAAAGACATCTCTCTAAAAATGATTGATATAGCCTCTAGGGACCTTGAAACGTCGAGAAATGCCAAAAATTCCAATCCTATGGGAAGTTAACAAAACGTTCCGAAACTCTCGCGAAACTGAAAGGGAGTGTTCCGAAACATATGATATGCATATGCGAGATATGATAAGATAACTAGGATTCGACGGAAACCTTATTCTAGTCTCAGCCAGCTCAATGTTTTTGCTCCCTCCCGCATCACAGAAAGTTATTTCGATTGTGTTGTTTATAGTTTAAATACTGTTGAATCTTCTAAAACTAAGCACTTAGTACTTCACTCAACCTTTGAACTAGTTTTTGAAAATGAAAAGAGTTAAAGGAAGCGGCGCGGAATACCGCAAGAAAAAGGCTAAGAAAGAAGCAGATGCGAAGACGCGAAATATTTCAGTTCTAGTTCTGGTTCAAAAGCTACGTTAACGTCTTCGGCGGCATCCAGCAGCAGCGGAAGTGATTCCAATGTAAGTAAGATTCCTCCATCTACAATCGTGAGTGGCCTAGAATTGTCCTCCGGCCAATATTCATGGGAATGCATAACTTATTTTACGGGCAGAAGAAGAAGACGTGCCTGCCGTCGAAGTTGGAAGTCGTTCTGGTCGCACCACAGAGCAGGGTCAAGACGAAGTCGACTCACCAGAAGTATCTCAAGCATCTTCACAAGCCTGCAGAAAAAGTGAACCTCGTGAAGCATTAAAGACGCTTAAAAATAAGTTTGTGGAAGTTCTTCAGGTACTGGAAGTATTGACGGATCGGTAGCCAGTCTTCTTCTGACAGTCATGCAGTCATTCAACTTCCTCACTTTTCTTGGCTTTTGAGCTGCAGAGCGACCTGAAGAAGATGACGCACAGATTTACCTGCAGCAATGTGGACTGACTGTGGATAAGTGTGCTCAGAAACTCTGCGTTTTAAAAGCTCTCCTGGTGGTGAGCAGAGACCGTTTCTTCCAAGCCGCAATCGACTTTTCTAAGACTTTTTGGAAAAAACTCGGAATCGATCTCAAAACGAGTACAATTCGCAGGAAAAAACACATGCATGGAGATGAATCCGCAGATGCAGCTTTGTCTCACGAGCCTCATTGGTAAGGCTCACAAAAATCCGTTTATGAAACCGCTAATTCTATTTTACTTTCAATAAAAGATACTTCATTGCCTGTTAAATGATGTCTCGAAATTTAATTTTAATTAAGTATTGAATGGGGCGGCAAAATGGGTCTCCCGCCCCGGGCGCCGAGATGGTACGCTACGCCACTGGCCCCTAGGGATACTAGAAAGAACTGGCGTAAGCTGATGATCGTGGGGCCGCACCGGCAAACACTGGTGAGCAAAAGTGTGGTAAAGTACCTTGGCATCTGGTTGGATCAGTATTTGTATTTCGACAGACATATAAATGCTGCTCTGAACAGGGTTAAGAGGCAAATACACACGACACTTGTGTGCACACCGGTGGTGTCGGTGTACGGAAATGTGTTGATTTTTCATTGGGTGGTGCCCGCTGAACTTTTGGATTTCAAAACTGGCCCGACTACTTAAAAAAGTTGCCGACGGCTGGTATAAAGTATAGTATAGTATAAAAAGACCTTTATAATTTTTAGCTTCAAAGTTAAAAAATAAATGATATTTTTCGGGAAATTAATTCGGTCCAAATTAAGGGTACTTTCTAGCAAATGCTTAGGGCATCCCTTTTTTCAATGTGAAGGTCATATTTGCCCTGATTTATGACCTTGCTCCATCTGCTCCATCAAATTTAACAAAACGCCACTAAATCTTATTATTTTAATATTCGGTATCTTGCAACCTCATAAGCCCACAGACGACTTATATATTTGAAATGTCCTTTTAAATAGTCACTTATGCTGGATAACTAAAGAAAAACGTTTATCCACCAATCCAGAAACACGTAGCAGCTTTAGAAAATAACATTTTTGACAGAGTTAATTAAATACTGGTTGAAATGTTTATACTTACATATATGTATGTACATGTTAGGAACCAAAAGTTAGTGTAGAAAGTGTATCATGTCAATGCGGTTGTTTGAGAGTTTCTTGTAGGTATACAAAAATATACTACAATACTTTTGTCAGTTTCTCGATTAATTGAAACCATAGAACAAGACAAATTGAATATACATTGTACATACATATATTTAACGTCCTTTGAACAACGGGAGAAAACGAGGTTTGTAGGCGATAGAACTAAAATATGGAATCAAACTAGCAAAATGTTCCCTCTCGTGGTTTCGGATGGAATAACAAAATACGGTGTATGTATGTAGCTGAGAAATAATTCACTGAATTTGGATGATTTACCGAAATCTAAATCAGTTCTTGTTACAACTATACAATTCTTTTTTCATTTTACCTGACGTTGTGTGATATTTAACACTTAATTCACTCTGAGGCAAAGTTGTAAGAGAATGCAATCTTTTGTGAATGCAATCTTAAATACCATTAATTAAAAGATTGGATTCATTCAGTTCACTTTGATACTTCGGTTTCAAAGACTAATTTCTGCACTCAATTTATTTGGCATTAAAAAGATTGCAATCATTTTTTTTCCCATTCATTCTACAGCTGCAGTGAATTAAATGCAATCTTTTGAGAATTTATTCATGGATTCTTTGTATTCTTGTGAATCCTATTCTATGTTTTGGATTTCTGGCTTTCTTTGCAGTCTTTAATCGTCGAATAATTTGAATTGTTGTCAGAGTCTCAGAATGCAGCCAATGAATGCAATATTTTAATTGAATTCAATGAACGATTCTTGAAGTTTGCTTCTACAAAAGATTGCATTCCCTTACAACTCTGCTCTGCGGTTAGTTTGGTTCAAAATTGACCCAAAGCGTAATGACGACGCAATGTGATTTAAATGATAGATTTGTTCTTTATAAAAAGTCACCATGATATCTAGTCTGAAAAAACTCGGCTACGTTGACAGGGATAAGTGTGGGCCAATTTTTAATGACTCTTCCACATAGATCCGGTTGATGGCCGCATAGATATAAGATGGCTTATTTTTTGTTCACCTTTAGGGCATCGGTCGATTTTTTTTTTTTTTTTTTTTTTTTATAATCTACTCACGCTCAAGGGAATATGATTACCCTTCAAATGTTTCAACACAGCGTGGGCGTGAAGTTACGGAAGAGAAAGAAGGATAGAAAGAATGTGTGGCACGATGTTCTGAGACTGAAGGTGGTTGTCTCAGATTTTTTTTTTTTATCTCCAGGGATGGCGGCTGAACAAAAGCGGAGAATTGCCGTATTTTATTTCTATGCCCCTGGCTTTTTTTGTTCACGTCGCAGGTCTTTGGCAGCTCATACCTATATGGGATATTTGCAAAAAAGTATGCCATCTAATTGGTCACTAAGTCAATTAATTTTAGAAATTGTTCAGCCAAAAAAACTGGAATCAAGGCTTAAATATTATGTTTCAAGCACACAGAAAAAAATATTGGCACCCCATTTGGCTAATAAAGAAAAGAAGTATGCCATTTAAAAAGTCAGTAAAATGGTCAAAAAAGGTCAGACTGAAATTTTTTTTTTACTTTATTTTATTCTCTATACATTTATATTTCAAAACAACCATATTAAAGATTAACACAACTTCTTTGATAAAAGTTACTATGCAAATATAAATTACCCATAAAACCAATTCATTGACCATTTTTAAAATGTCGAATTATAATTTTGTTTAAATCGAAAAAATAGTATTTTGAAATATTACATATTTAATAGACTTCTATGCATCTATGAAGCTTCTATGTACTTGTACATATTCAATGGGGTGGCCGTGGCGCGATGGATGTGTGCTCGCCTGTGAAACCTCATGATCACAGGTTCGATCCCTGCCGTCGTCTATGTCATTTTAATTCCATTAAAAGCCTTCTAAAATTGTCGTCAATGGGTTGCTGGTTTACTCATTACATGTTGTTTAGGCATAACACTAACAACATGTAATTGAGTTAAACTAGTGTGCCCAACAAGGATGAACACGAATAAAATAATGTGAATTATAAGCGACATTGAAATAAGACACGGCATTCTCCGCTTTAGTTCAGGCGCCATCCCTGGAGATAAAATATCTGAGACAACAACCTTCAGTCTCAGAACATCGTGCCAAACATCTTTCCTATCCTTCTTTCTCTTCCTTAACCTCACGCCCGCGCTGTGTTCAAACATTTAAAGGGTAATCATAATCCCTTGAGCGCGTGAAGATTATAAAAAAAAAAAAAAAAAATCATTAAATTAAATTAATTTGAAGTCTCGAAGTCTGAATATAGTATTCTTATTTAATATTGATTTCTCTTTCTGTAGTTTCCGTACAAATTAAGGAATGCAGATAAAATTGTATAAAATCATTAAAGTTCATTTTCGTGAAATATACAAATAATTAAAACTGTTTTTAACATTTGTATATAAGGCAGGTAGGTACTAGTATTTTTGAATAAAAGAATTTTGTTTTTGAAATCTTTCAATGAAAGGCGCACTTCTTTCAAAAAACAAAACTCAATCTTGTAGCTTTCGAAATATTTAGTTTTCCAAAACAAAATATTAGATTTTTTCAAATCAACAGTACAAAAAAATTAAAATCACTTTTCAAATTTCCTAGCAGCCTTACCGTAACAAAACTGATCAAAGTTAGTTGTACCGTTTTCGAGAAATAATATAACAATCTATGTTATATTATTATATTATTATTTAGTTTTTGAAAAAAAAAAAAAAACATTTCCTAAACAAATAAGAAAATAAATTGCACGACTGGGTGAAATTTCAAAAAAAAATTAAAACATTTTTAAGTTTTGGTTTAACGTGAGTACCTGCCTATTATGGCTTAACACCACGGGAGGCCTACCTCCATCGGAGTCAGATTGTGCCCTGACCATTAACCCTAACATAACCGAAGCCATCTCAGTCATAAAGCTGTTGCAGTCCTCTTGCTTAGGAGGCGAGGTCTATCTAACACCTCTTTAATCCAGGCACGCCTGGAAACCATGTGTCTCCACATTCGGAATAAACCACGCCACCACGATACTGCCACAAGGAGTAACATACATAACATCATAACATACTTTAACGTATAACATATGTATGTATGTTCTTGCACTTGCTAGTCCAGTAGTGGTTCAAGGTCAAAGTAGTCTTATCTAACAGTTTTACATACTGTTTGCTGTTATCTTTTTAATCTCTTTTACTCTTGAATGTTTACTGATTGATTGGTTGATGTTGTACCGTTGTTTTGTATGTGCAAAGCTTTGGTGGTAAGTCAAAGGCGTTAGTCTATTGTCAAACCTCAACCGAATAAGTTGATTTTTTATAAATTCAAAAAATTAAATAAATAATCATTAAAAAAAAATCAAAGTGTTTTTTAATTAACATTTTAACAAAAGAAAGTTTTTATTCTTATGTGAGATCTTATTACTGGCGCAGTCGGAAAAAGAAATATTACGCTCGGATTTAAAATTAAAACAAATAATATTAATTAACTCAAACATTGTGATTCAATTCATGTGATAAAAAAAAGACAAAGAACTAACATGCATAGAAAAAAATACGAAACCAAGAAAAAAAAAAGTGGTAAAATATAAATAAAAAATAATAGCAAGAAAATTATTGAATAAATGTGCACAAAAAACAATTGTTGAAAAAAAAAAAAAAAAAAAAAAAAAAAAAAAAAAAACGTCACGCATTTTTAACACCATCCATCTTTAAATTGTCATTCATCTTTAAACCATCGCCCATCTTTAATACTATCGTGCATCTTTAAATTTATCACCGTCCATCTTTCAACAGCCATTCTCATTTATCTTTAAAAAGTCATCCATCTTTAAATTATCGTCCATCTTTCAACAATCATTCTCATTCAACTTTAAACAGTCATCCATTTTTAAATCATCGTCCATCTTTAAATTCATCAATCAACATAAGAAATATCTACAAATAAAATATAAAATAAAGAAAAAACAGGTATGGCAACCGCAAATTTAATTGATTTTGTTAGAGATGTTAACGACTTTACGGGACTACCCGAAGAATTAGACTTGTTTATCCAACATGTCGATTATATATATAATTGTTCCCAACATCTCGATCAATATTCAAAAGGCTTTCTAGAATTAACAATTAGACAGAAAATCAAGGATAGGGCAAATATTGTTTTAATTAATAATAATAATCCGATTCATTGGCCTGAAATCAAAGCTATACTTAAATCAAACTGTACTATACATGAAAGCATAGAAAATCTTATAAATAAAATAAAAATGTTAAAATTTAGCTTATCAGTTGAGGACTTATTTGATAAGACTCAACATCTTTTAACGAAATTAAATATTAAATCTAGTCTTTCAAATCCTGTTGATATTCCTGGTTGGTTTAATAGCTCACAAAATGAAGAAATGGCGCTCAAAATTTTTGTTAATAAATTACCCAGCCAACCTAAGCTTATCTTACAAGCTAGAAACCCAAAGAACTTTAGGGAAGCTAAAGAAATTTTAATAGATACTGACTGTTACGTTTTAAGTTAAAAGAACTATTTACTTACTAAGAATAAAGTTTATTAATAATGTATTCCGGGTTATGAGAAATATATATATAAAAAGTTCAGACAGGTAGATGGTTGTTGACTCGATGACTGATGGATGTAAAAAAGGCTAAGTGATTGGAATCGCAGATGGATGATAGTTGATTTCGTGTTGAGTATTACAACATGGCTTCCGTGGTATCTTCGATGGTATGGTGTGAAAATGGATCTGTTCGTTTTGCATTTTCAAGTGCAGCATTCCTCCACGGCAATTAAGCTTCTCCGGCCTGGAATCGTACAACGGGTCTCCGAAAGCGAGTGGAACGTCTAGGAGAGTGAACTGCTAGTGTTGGTGGAGATGTCTTCAGAATTGTTTTCGATGGATGGTCAGAACTGTAATGGCTAATTGGTTTAGTAATATTAGAAGAGCTACTTGCCTGATCGTGTGTGTTAGATAGTGGTTCAGCTGCTCGTCTTGCTTCTAAAAATGTCTTTGATGAAGTTTCCGTTTCAGGATGGCGGGCTCTGAGCTGGTTTTGGTGTCGCTTCCAAAGTCCCCGTGCTGTATTAACTGAATAAATTTTGCCGCCAATTCTGTTAACGATAACTCCTTCTATCCACCGAGATCCTTTTGAAAAGTTTTTGGCGTAGACAGGCTGTTTTTGTTGAAATTTATGTCGACATTGGTTTTTTAAAAAGGGTTTAATATTGCGGTCTGGAACAAGTTGCGAGATAAGTGTTCGGTGTTGTCTTCCATGAAGAAGTTCAGCTGGTGATTTTCCTGACTTGGGATTGGGCGTAGAGCGGTAAGTGGATAAGCATCGAACAAGAGCTAACTCTATGTTTTGAGTCTCCTCTAGTATTTTCTTAAGGCTGGTTTTGAAGGTGCGAACGAAACGTTCAGCTTCACCGTTGGATGCTGGATGGAAGGGTGCGCTGCGAAGGTGATCAATTCCATTTTGCTTACAAAAATTTGCGAATTCTGAGGAAGTAAATTGTGGGCCGTTATCCGATAAAATAGTTTCCGGGAGTCCTTCGAGTGTAAAAATCTTTTGCAGGGCTTGGATGGTTGCAGTAGTAGTAGTGAGGTTTTTCATAGGCACAACAAATGGGAATTTGGAATAAGCATCGATGCAAATAAGCCACATTCCTCCCACAAATGGGCCAGCATAATCGATGTGGACCCGTTGCCAAGGGCGTTCAGTTGTTGGCCAAGATGTAAATTCTTTTGGAGGGTCTGATGCAGATAATTGGCAAACTTTGCACAATTTGGCTCGTGATTCAATTGAATTGTCGACTGTTGGCCACCAGCAATACCTTCTGGCTACTTGCTTCATTCGCACTACGCCCCAGTGCCCTTCATGAAGCATATCTGCAACTTTGGTTTGTAATGACTGTGGTACCACTAAACGGAGATGCTCAGTTTGAAGAAGAATTATCCCTTGGTGTTCCGATAAAGACATCCTCCTGTTGAAAAATGGTCGCAGATCACGATCTTCCTCCTTCAACTTTTCTGGCCAACCTGTTAGTATAAACTTAAGAACTATTTTTAATACAGGGTCATGCTTAGTCGCTATTTCGATTTCAGATGAAGAAATAGGAAAAGTATCTAATTTTTCTGAATACTCATCAAAAATTTGCATACACAAATTCTCCTGTTGCTTATCAAATGCTTCGTCTGGTCCTATAGGAAAACGAGAGAGAGTATCAGCATTAGCATGTTTATTGGTTGGGCGATAACAGATTTTGTAATTGTAAGCCATGAGTGTAATTGCCCATCGTTGAAGACGATTTGCTGTCATCACCGGCAACTTTTTATCCGGACTAAAAAGTGATACAAGCGGCTTGTGATCGGTTATTAATGTAAAGGTACGCCCATAAAGGTATTGATGAAACTTGGTTACACCGTATATGATTGATAATGCCTCCTTTTCAATCTGACTATACTTTTGTTGGTGTATGTCTAAAGTTTTTGATGCAAAAGCTATAGGCATTTCATGACCTTGCTCATCCAGGTGAGCAATAACGGCCCCAATTCCGTATGAAGATGCATCGGTAGCTAGAATAATTGGGAGTTCTGATCTGTAGTAAACAAGCCGTGTTGCATCTACGAGTTGCTGTTTTAAATTCAGAAAAGCTTTCTTTTGAGGTGAGCCCCAAGTAAAATGGACGTCTTTCTTGCGAAGAAAGTAAAGTGGTGCTGCCACTTGTGAAAAATTTCGTATGAACTTTCCATAGTAGTTGACTTTGCCCAGAAACGTTTGTAGTTCTTTGAGATCCCTGGGATGACGCATTCCCTCAATTGCAGCGGTTCCTGAGCGAGATGGTCGGATTCCCTTTTCATTTATTGTGTGACCAAGGTATTCAATTTCCTCTTGAAAAAACAAACATTTGTCACGATTGACTCGTAGACCATGCTCTGAAAGTCGTTTGAAAATTTGTTCGAGATTGGTTGAATGTTCCTCATCAGTCGCCCCAGTACACACGATATCATCTACGAAAATTCCGCATTTGAGCCCAGATAAGATTTGTTCAACTAGCTTTTGAAAAATGGCCGGTGAACTAGCAACGCCAAACGGAAGTCTAAGATACTGACGAAGCCCTATTGGTGTATTCACGACACAGAGAGGCTTTGACTCATCGTCCAGCTCTATTTGCAGAAATGCATCTGCCAAATCAATTTTAGAAAACCGCTTTCCACCTGCTAATAACTGAAAAAGTTCCTCTGGTCTTGGCATTGTGCACTGGTCGACTTCCAAGCTTGGATTAATCGTGACTTTAAAGTCACCACAAATACGAAGTCGGTTGTTGCTTTTAGAAACGACGACAATGGGGGCTGCCCATTCGCTAAACCTTATTGGTCTCCAAATCCCTGCATCTTCTAACCGCTGTACCTCTTCCTTAAACGCATCCATCAAGGCAAAAGGGATTGGCCTTGCTTTATGAAACTTGGGTTTTGTATGCGGCTTGAGATATAAGTGGGCTTTTAAAGAAGAACACAACCCTAATGTCTTAGAAGCTACATTAGCATACTTTGAAAAGAGTTCTTCAATAAAACTATCAGATTTGGATTTCAACTCAAAAACTTTCTCTGCTGTAAATCTTTGAATCTTTAAGCCAAATGCTTCAAACCAGTCTAAGCCGAAGATATTGTGCCCACATGGAACATTAGCAACCAACAACTGAAGCAACTTTGTGTGTCTGTCAAATTCTACCTCTACTGTTAACTCACCTAAGATTGGAACGTTTGTGTTTCCATAAGCGTGGAGCTTACGCTGCGTTGTGTTGAGCTTTGGAGCACCTATCAGTTCGTAACCCGAAATACCCATCAGGGAACAACTGGCTCCAGTATCAAGCAAAAATGTTGCCGGTTTTTTGTTGAGATGAAGATCAATCTCCCATCGGTTGCCTGTTTGATATAATCCACCTTTACCTACGGTAAAAACGTGTTCAATTGCTTGAACGTGCTCAGACTTATTGTGCTTTGCAGTTTTATCTGCCTTTCCACTGAGACATACTGACGCAATGTGTCCAATACGATCACACTTATGGCACTGCGCATTTCCAAATTTGCATGATTCCCTAGTATGCGTCTTCCAACAACCTGGGCATGATTTTACCTTATGCTTACTACTACTACCACGAACCTGATTTTTACCACGCTGCCTGTTGCCACTCCTTCCTCTAAAACTCTTACTACCCTCTACTTTTACCTGGTTTACTTCTAAAGGTGACGTGCTATCTGCCTTTATCACTTTGAGTGATTTTTGCGTAGCCTCAAATGCTTCCGCAATAGAAAAAACCTCAGCTAATGTAGGGTTTGTCTTCTGAAGTGACGCAGTGCGTACAACGTCATGTGGAGTATGTAAAATAATGACATCTCTAATCATTTCGTCTACGAATTCAGTCTTGCACACCGTTTGTCCCTCTTGCACAACGCTTGTGCCTCGACAACAAAATGCACATGTTCGTGCTAGGCCTCTTAGATCGGCAACCCACTGTGCATACGATTGCCCAGCTCCCATACGACATTTCCAAAATTCATAACGGGCCATCGAGATATGTACCTTTTCTTTAAAATGTTCAGCTAATTTATCAGTCAATTCCTTGTACTGCTTATCTGCGATTTTCTCGCCTCCCAACAAATTTTGCAATAATTTATACACGTCTGCACCCAGCCAAGATAAAAAATATGCCTTTCTTTCATCATCACTTACCACTTTGTACGCCAAGAAATGCTGTTCCAATTGCTGCATGTAGACTTCCCATGTGCTGCGTTCTTGTGAAAACTGCTGAAATTGCGGCACTGCTCCTGTGGTTTTCGCATTATTTGATGCTGTTGTAAGTGTAATGTTCTGCAATACACCCAGGTACTCCTTTTGGGAATTGACCAATGATTGAATAAGATTCTCGAGTTTGGCCTCCATCGCGAAATAAATAGTTCGAATAACGAATTTACGAATATATACTTTTTTTTCTCGTCGCCAACTGTTACGTTTTAAGTTAAAAGAACTATTTACTTACTAAGAATAAAGTTTATTAATAATGTATTCCGGGTTATGAGAAATATATATATAAAAAGTTCAGACAGGTAGATGGTTGTTGACTCGATGACTGATGGATGTAAAAAAGGCTAAGTGATTGGAATCGCAGATGGATGATAGTTGATTTCGTGTTGAGTATTACAACATGGCTTCCGTGGTATCTTCGATGGTATGGTGTGAAAATGGATCTGTTCGTTTTGCATTCACTGACAATTTTTATCGTTCTTTTAATCCACAAAACAATTCGTACAGACAAACACCAACTTATAATACGAGTACCACACTAAATACGTCTTATAACAATCAGTCAAATACTAATATCGCTAGCTCAAGTGGAAATTCCAGGAGCTTTCAGAATTCAGGTCCTCGACAATTTCGGCAAAATGGTTCGCAACAAAATTCAAATGATGTTCTTCAAAATTCCAACAGCTATCAGAATCGTAGTTCTAATAATTCGACAAATAGTAGAAATAATTCTTATAATAATATCCAAGGTGCTGCAACATCAGGCTCATCTCAAAGATCCCGACAATCAATGGAAATAGAACATTTACAAGCACAAGACCGTCCTGTTGGTGAGTGCGTTCAAACTACAGACAATCCTGACGATTCAAGGTTTCAAAATTTTATTAACCACCTCCGAACTCTTCCCTGCATAATTGTGAGAACAAATTCTATTCCATTAAAATTACTAATCGATTCTGGAGCAAGTACTTCCTTGATTCAAAAGGGTTTATTTCACAGATCTTTTAGGTCGGATCTCGAAAAACCATTGATGCTCAAATCCATCAATTCGCGTTTGTCAGTCAATTCAAAAATCACTATTCCATTATTTAAGGAATTTAATAGGTCGTCTGTAAAACTTGAAATGCTCGAAACAGAGTTAAACACAAGTTTCGATGGCATTATTGGCATTAACGTCTTAAAACCGTTACAGGCTAAAATCGATTTAGATAAATGCCAATTAGTTACCAAAGATGCTACCTTACCTCTTATTTTCGACGAACATTTTCAAATCAAAATAACAGATGAAGAAATTAATATACTGGATAGAGATACTATAGATATAAATTTCAATTACCCTGATGTAGACACATTAATGAGTAAATTAAAAAATGAAAATCTGAATGAAGAGGAACTTAAACATTTGTCTGTAACCATCCGAAAATATCGAAAAGCGTTTTATGTAGAAGGTGACAACCTATCGGCTATTACAGAGTATAGCCACAAGATCCCTACAAAGCATGATATACCGATTTATTCCAAAAACTATAGGTATGCAGAAGCTCATAAGTCTGAGGTAGATCGACAGATTGCTGAAATGTTAAATTCAGGGATTATTGTCAAATCAACGAGTCCCTACAATGCTCCTATTTGGGTTGTGCCCAAAAAGATCGACAATTCGGGCGAACAAAAATGGCGAATTGTCATTGATTACCGGAAGTTAAACGATGTAACAATTGATGACACATTTCCCATCCCCAACATAGAAGACATCTTTTCAAAATTAGGAAACTCACAGTACTTTTCAACTCTAGACCTTGCAAAAGGGTTCCACCAAATTTCAGTCTCTAAAGAAGATAGGCACAAGACCGCTTTTTCAACTGCAGACGGATTTTTTGAATTCACGCGGATGCCGTTTGGGCTAAAAAACGCCCCATCATCTTTTCAAAGGATGATGAATGAGGTGCTTGCCGAGTATATAAACAAAATTTGCGTGGTTTATTTAGATGATATACTCATATTCTCCACTTCCCTTCAAGAACACATAGACTCACTTAACAAAATTTTTAAAAAAATCATTCAGTTTAATTTCAAGGTCCAAATTGATAAATGCAGTTTTTTTAAACGCGAAACTCAATATTTAGGTCACATCATTTCTGATGAAGGTATAAAGCCCAACCCAAATAAAATACAGACAATAGTTGATTTAAAAATACCCCATTCTTCTAAACAAATAAAATCTTTCTTGGGAGTTACTGGATTTTACAGAAAATTCATTAAAGACTACTCAAAAGTAGCCCTTCCTATGACAAAATTTCTGAAAAAAGGTTTCAAAATTAACATTAACAATAAGGATTACATCGAGTCCTTTAATAAACTTAAAGATCTCGTATGTACCTGCCCTATTTTGGCTTATCCGAACTTTGAAAAACTTTTTACACTGACAACCGATGCCAGCAACGCAGCACTAGGTGCGGTTCTTTCGCAAAACAACCACCCAATCGCGTTTGCCTCAAGAACCCTTAATCGTCATGAAACACATTATAGTACCATAGAAAAAGAACTTTTGTCAATAGTTTGGGCAACAAAACATTTTCGGCCATATTTGTACGGCCGTAAGTTCAAAGTGCAAACAGATCATAGACCATTGGTATGGTTAACTTCACTAAAGGAACCTAATTCCAAACTACAGCGTTGGAAAATTAAGCTTAGTGAATTCGATTTTGATATTGAGTACATCAAAGGTAGGGAAAATTACGTTGCGGATTTCCTCAGTTGTTTAGAGCTTAACCATATAGAAAATGACGAAATCCGATCTGATTTAGCAACGATACACAGTGGTAGAGAAAATCATAATGACCACATATATATAACAGAAACCCCTTTAAACATCTATAAAAATCAATTAGTCATTCAGTCGTGTGATTCATGCTCATACACTACAAAATTTTTATACAAAAAAAAAAGAAGATCGATTATTTCTTTAAACCAATATGATGAACAGTATGTCCTTAAGATTCTAAGAGAACTATTTCCAGTTAAAGGAACAGTAGGCATTTTTTGTGAAAATGATGATATTTTTATAAAGTTTCAAAGCACAATAGTCAAATATTTCTCAAATTCATCAAATATGAAATTACTTAGATGCTCAAGATTTTTGAAGGACATCATTTGCCCCGAAAAGTTAATGGATTTGATCGAAAAAGCTCACCTGGATAAAAATCATAGAGGTATTGAAGAAACATTCTTAGATTTAAAAAATACATACTATTACCCGAACCTTAGACTGGAAGTTCATAAATTCATAAACAATTGTATATTATGCAATATGTGCAAGTATGACAGGAATCCCATCACGCCGAAACTAATGATTACTGAGACTCCTGATAAACCCAATGATATTGTTCATATAGATATATGGTATTTAAACAAAAATAGCATGTTTCTGACATGCATTGACAAATTAACAAAACATGTTTCTATTCACCCGGTAACCGACAGAAATTCCATAACTATAGTTAACCTTTTACAACAAAGATTTTCGATTTTAGGAAAACCAAAAAAAATTATAGCTGACAACGAGTTTAATACCGCTTACATGAAAAATTTCTTTAATAAAGAAAACATACTTTATCATTTCACATCCCCTAACACTCATACCGGTAATTCCACAATAGAGAGATTCCATTCGACACTTAATGAACATATTCGACTTTTTAAATTAAATCATGAAAATAAAGATATAGACCACAAAATGTTAGCTTTGAAAGCAACTGAAATTTATAATAATACTGTCCATTCTACAACCAAGTATAAACCCAATGACCTTTTGCATTCTAATCTGAGCGAAAAAGATTGGGAAGACTTAAGAAAAAGAATTCTAGACTCAAAGACAAAGCAAATCGACAAATTAAACTTGAAAAGAAACAATCCTCAAGACTATGGTAACCGAGAGCTTGTTAAAAACTTAGGTTTCCATAATATTAAACATCTACCTCGATATGTAATCAAAGACGTTAAAGAAAAGGATAAAACGTATTTTAAGGACGAACACGGACATAAACGAGACAGACAAATAATTAAAAGAAAATACAAATATCAAAACTCGATTAAAAATGTGAAATTTGATCAAAAATTAACCGGAAGAGACTATTCAAACAAAAATAAATAAATCAAACAGAAATATCAACAGATAAGAATCATAAAACATATAATAGATTATTAATTAAATTAATTATTAAATAATAATTATTATAAACACAAATAATGTACAAGAAAAATGTAATTTAATTCTAGTTTATAAAAAAAAAAATATGTAAATGAATATGTTAATTTAACTGAATTTTTTTTATAATAATAACACACCTAGATATGTACCTTATCTACTTTAATTTACAAAAACAAAGCTATACAAAAAAAAAATTAATTTGTAAACATGAAAAACATAATAGGACAGCATCAACAATACCACAAATATTGTACATTCTTTGACGGGAGGAGTAACATACATAACATCATAACATACTTTAACGTATAACATATGTATGTATGTTCTTGCACTTGCTAGTCCAGTAGTGGTTCAAGGTCAAAGTAGTCTTATCTAACAGTTTTACATACTGTTTGCTGTTATCTTTTTAATCTCTTTTACTCTTGAATGTTTACTGATTGATTGGTTGATGTTGTACCGTTGTTTTGTATGTGCAAAGCTTTGGTGGTAAGTCAAAGGCGTTAGTCTATTGTCGAACCTCAACCGAATAAGTTGTTTTTTTATAAATTCAAAAAATTAAATAAATAATCATTAAAAAAAAATCAAAGTGTTTTTTAATTAACATTTTAACAAAAGAAAGTTTTTATTCTTATGTGAGATCTTATTACTAAGGGGGCCTACCTCATAGATAACATGAAGAATGCTCGCACACATGCGACAGCTGCACTTCTCTATCCGAAGATAGAACGAGAATAGGATTTATAGTGGACACCTGTCTGTTAAGACTTCATTCCACTACTTGGCCTACCAAGTACTGACGGCCGAAGACATAGTCCCAGTTGCTTTTTATCTGGATGAAAGGACGCCACCCCCTTCCAGCCGGTGCAAGTCTCTAATTCCTAAAAACAAACCAACTCCATACCGCTACTAAATGTTTCATTGTTGGTCTTGTCTTGTCGGACCTACGAGTCAGACATCTTCAGACTATTCCAAATTTGTACTATGTAGGCAGTGCTACCTTTGGTACGGATCTAATTGTTTTATCTATCTATTGTAAAATCCGAAGATAGAATAAGAGAGCCCGAAGACATGACAGCTCACAAACTTCTGGGCACTATCTCCCGTGGTGCTAGAATATAGCTTCCGGTCGAGCTTCACCACCATGAAGGTCACTTACAGATGAGTTCCTGCAAAATTCAGGGCCTGTCAACCCCAGATACACACATCCAGCATTAAGTCGAGGTGGAAGCATCAACCAAGAATGTGCACCCCTCTGGTGAGTTGTTACACACTCCTTAGCGGATTCCTACTTTAAGGTCACCGTCCGCGTCCAGACTCGTCCTATCTAGTTAGTTCAGTTGCTTATACGTAACCTATTAGAGTTGTGCATAGGTAAAGTAGCAATACCGGCCCACCGATAAATCGATGGACGAGCCCATCAGAACATCAAACCAGCATTACCACTTCAGCACCCTTACACGTTAGTGCATGGATTGTGCATCCGCAGCAATACCAGCAGAGTTCAACAGAGCCCCGAACATGCCTTAAGCTACTAGGCACGCCATCACCCCCACCTGCACAGTCAGTAGGTACCTAATATCTTATTTTTTTTTTTTTTATTAAATTGCAGATCGCAGATCAAATTGTTATTAAAAAAAATATGAAAATTCTAGGCGCCATTTTCGAGAAATATACTATTTCTGAAAATCATTGTGCATGGTAGGTACTGTTATTTTAAGATAAAATTTTGAAATTTTTTTTTAAAAATCTAAAAAAAAATTTTTTTTAGAAAATTTTAATACAAAATAATATTCAAACTTTTGGGGGAGAAAATCGAAAACAAAGAAGGTACCATTAATATCTATTTTTTGGAAATTTAGCTTTAACTAAATTAAATTTTCTGATTGTTATGTTTTAATCTGTGGGACAATTTTTGAGCAAATAAATATTCATAAAATTTCGAAAAAAATCGTATGGCAGCTACCGTTTTTATTGGACCTAAAAAAAAACGTGTGAGGGGCGGGTTTAACTTAAATATACGATATCGACAAAGTTCATCGAAAATCCGTCGAGCCGTTAAGGCTGTAGTAATTTGGTGGTTACTGAGTAAAATTTTGTATTTGTATAGTTTTTTAAAATATTCAAAATAAGTAAATTGAGTAAATTTGATTAAGTTTTCGAAAAATATTGATTAATAAAAATATTAAAAAAAAACTTGTATGTCTCTTTTATTATGAAATTAATTTTTAAGGTCGTTTTGTTAAGAAGATAATATTTATGTATTTATTGTGTCTTAAAAATAAATTATCATATCTTCGCTCTTCGTCAGATATTAAATTCAACTTGAGTCTAATTTATTTTAATGACATTCACTTTTGTAATGATGTAACATTTAAAGGGGAAATTACATTTATTTGTTGACTTAAAGTTGTCCTGGACAACATCCTTCCAATACAACAATGGCCGTTCCAAGCTCCATAACGATTCCATATTTACTGGAAATATCTCTATACTATAACAAATTTACAAACTAACGAAAATAAATGTCGTGTATATTTTTTTTTAACAAAATAATTAGAGCGGTTTTGAAAATTACTAGCTCTGTGTGAGGTTTAGCATTCAGTTGATCTCAAGCTAAAAGTTAAGCGACTTTGAAAATTATTAATTAATAGACCTTTATGTTATAATATTTTTCGCATGATCGATTGGAAAGAGCTTTATTTTCCACAATTTTTTTAAGGTGAACATTTTATTTTTGTTGAAATTTTGTACAAGCCAGTCCGATATTAAGTCGAGATTAAAAGAATTCCGACATTTTAGAGTCAGAAAAGAATTTATATATAAATTTCGACCTGTCAGTCATTGGTACATTACCTAAATTGATAGCGTAGTATGAAGTTGATAATCTCTCCTCAGGGCATTTTTAACAAGGAATTTAGATCACTCCAAGTTATTAGGAAAAATCCAATCATTTTAAAGATAAAAAGTCATTTCATTTCCACCACTAACGCATAGCTGGTTTTCTATACGTTAAAAGATGATTCACCTAACAGAGACTGTTTCGTGGATAATTTTATTCTCTTAAGGGTTTTCTGTCAAAAATGTACCAAATTTTTATCAAAACACGCAAGGCCTCGTTAATAATAGAATTTGGAGGGAGTGAAATAAACCATAATACAACAAGATGGCTCAAAATGAATCTACATAATTAATTTAATTTTGTTTTACTTTTCTACCAAATCAAAAAAAAAAAATATTTCGTATGATAGAAATATTTATTTAGACCTTTAAAATTTTATTTATTAAATGGAAAAGATGATATCCGTCAAGTGGGTGCCGCCAGTATTGATACACATTTGTATCCGTTTTATCGCATTTAGCATGACTTTCCACAAGATTTCCGGTGATAACTGTTAGTATTCCTGTCGAATATTCTCTTCCAAGTCTGCGATTGTCTGAGACTTGTAAGCATAAGTCCATGATTTCAAGTAGCCCCAAGGAATGAATTACATATATGATGGGTATAAATTTGACGATATTGTTGGCCATGTCAAATCGACAAAACGGGAGATTGCGTGGCCAGGAAAAGTCTTCTTCACAATATCCATTGTGGCTCGTACTATGTGTGCTGTTGCACCATTGGATGAAAACCACAAGCTTACCAAGCCCGACTCATGCAATTTCGGCGATAGGATGTCCTTTATCATGGTCCTGTAGTGCTCTCCAGCAACAGTCACCGTATTGCCGATAGGGCGTCCTCAAAAAAATACGGACCAATCACTTCTCCTGCGTGAATACCGCACCACAGAGTGGCTTTGACTGGATGTAATGGCTCTTCGTGCATCCCACGTGGATTTTCAGTCTCCCAGAAATGGAGATTTTGCTTATTGAGGTAACCGCTTAAGTAGAAATACGCCTCGTCGCTCATGATAATTTTTGACATAGAATCGTCCTCTTCAATGTTCAGATTGGAGATTGCTTGACAGAAACTCACACGCGACGGACAGTCAGCAGAATTTCACTTACAGCTGCGGTCAAAAAATAGCACCGCAGAACATCATCAACTTTATGAAGTGAAAAAAACTGAACTCTAACCTCGGATATAGTTGCTTCCTGTTAAATCAATTAGCTTTTAAGCCTGTAAATAATTATACATGAAATAAATTTCAAATTCAGTCCATACCTGAAGATTTTTCAAATTTCCCAGATATTTTCAAAATTTTGCCAGTCAACAACAACCGTATCCAAATCATGTCTAACAAAATGAAAATTGCACCTATTTTAAATAATATTGGGTATTTTGTAAGCAGTTAAATTTTTGCTTAATACAAAACTAAAACAATATTCGGTTAAACAAATAAAAGGTCTTTCTTCTTTAACAGATCGACAACAACTGATCATATCTTTATTCTCTCAGTATATTCTTCTAGCTAACCGGTAGTCTCCTTCTATTAAATACAATTATTATATCTTCTTTCTGAACCATCATTTGTTTTTCTTTATTCGTTCTTTTGGAAGTGTTGCCACAGTATTTAGTTTTTAATTTGTTAAATTTGTGGTTCAAATCAATGTTTGGTGGCATATCCTTTATTTTCTATGACAGGTGTACAGTGTCTTTGAATAAACTTACATGCTGTTGACATCTTTCAACAGGAATCGATTCCCAGTAGCTCTCACCGGTAGACCAATGTTTTTTATCGTTACTTGGTCAGTACCGATACAATTCCGCCTTTACTTCAGCCCTAAACTCTTCAATCGGGTTGAAGTCTGAGGACTGTGCAAGCCATTCCATGACGTCTCTTTTGCTTGCCAAAAACCATTTCATGGCTAGTTTACTGATATGCTTCGGGTCGTTGTCCTGTTGAAAGATCCACTTCAAAGCCATCTTTTCATAGGCATAAGGCAATATCTCATCCTCTAGTATTTGGACATAATGATGTTTATCCATAATAGTTTTTATCCGAGTTGACGCGACACGATTAGGAAATCGACGTCAAAATACACGCTGCGCTAACACCATCGACCGATTATTATTGGTCAAAAGTCGACACAATTTCTTATTCTTCGTCTCTTAATTTGCTAACTGTTATCGGCCATTGATACCCCAAGCAAATTTTTGCCACTGCTTAAACATTTTTTTATACAAATTGAAAATTTAAAAATGGATTTTTGTTTTCTCGTTGTTTCTAATTTCTTGCATTTTGTGGTATTTTCTGTTAACATAGTTCTTTTTAATATTTTTTGGGTGATTTATTTTCCATTCGTTTTATTAAACGGCTCAAAACTTGGGGTCACCACGAGGTGCTAGGTTTCATTGACTTTCCTAGTCTACATCACATTTTAACAGAATCATCTGATAATTTTATCCAGCATTATGTAATTTCCCCACCAAATCGAATCTCTTCTCCGTTAAACCCCATTCCCGCTAGGTTCAAGTGCGCACAATCTCTTATTATCCCAGGAGAAGAGCTTTCATCCCATATGTTTTCCCAAAGCCGAAGTTCTGATTCTAAAAAAAAACCCAGCAGTAACTGTGAACCTCGAATCTTTATTGCTCGCCAGGCCGGATTCAGTTGAATTAGAACGGTGTTTGCGGTCAGAGGTGTTTATTTGTCGATTGTCCCGCCGTACCTATGGAAACAGTAATTCACTTGAAAGTGGTTGAAATTAGTCAACAGTAAAAGCAACAAAAGCGTTCTCAATAATAGCTCAAGGGTTTACGACGACGACAATAGCGACGAGATGTCATAAATGCTGTTCACCCTCTATTTAGTGTCATGTGCTTGTGTTTAGCTACCATCAGTGGGTTATACGATAGCTGGTAAAGTGTGTGCGAAGCTAAAGCAATGAATTTCATGAAAATACAAAGGAAGAAAAAGAAAGCGAAATGATGAAGTAGTGAATGGCAGAAAACGAAAGCTTGCATTTTACGGAAAAAAGCAACAACAACAACAGCACAAGCAAAAAAAAAAAGAATCCATTATGTCATTTAAGCTCTGATTGTGTTTCACTTGTTGTTTTCGAGATTTTTTTTTGCAAACATTTTCTCTTATAGAAAACCGAAGAGGCAAAAAAAAAATTAATCATATTACCGAAATTAAGGCCAAATCTAAGGATTCAATTCTTCCCCCCTTTTTCTGCTGTTACTGCTGCTTTCTATCTATTGCCTTGCGGTGTTCTGTGTATTGTCGGTTTCGACGAAAGTGTCCTTTATTTTGCTCGTTCTTCGTTTTGGATAGTTTTTTGTTTCTTCCTTCGTTACCTTGATTTTGATTTTTGATTTGATTTTGAAAGAATTGTTGGAACGAACGGTTTGAAAGAGGATCCTTGTCCGGGCCAAAGTTTCGAGTCGATATACGAGGACGATATTTTATTTTGCCCCTCTTGTTTGGGTTTTGAGTTTTCGCCGTGTCTGTCGCCGCACACACCGTGTCGTACAGTGTATACCTATTTGTGGGTCAAGCGTATTTAATTTGAATGTATTCCACGCACTAACACGTTCGCAAAATAAGGAATGAAGGATATCTCCTGGAAGTATAATAATTATTCCTCTTGTTTTTGTTCGATTTGAATTTATTGCGTCATGTCTGTTATGTTTTCGTCAAGTAAATCCAAACGTGATCTAAGT
This sequence comes from Philhelius festivus, assembly GCA_963931855.1. Taxonomy (NCBI): domain Eukaryota; kingdom Metazoa; phylum Arthropoda; class Insecta; order Diptera; family Syrphidae; genus Philhelius; species Philhelius festivus. The sequence continues at coordinate 75,982,274 of OZ007557.1, read as the reverse complement.
AAAAATCATCTAGTTAAATATCGGGGGAAAATAACAAATATTTGTTATCCGTTGTGTGGAAGTATTAGTTCTTCTTTGAAGAGGAAATTTGTTAAAAATAGTTCGAAGTGCCGTGGAAGAAGTATTTGGACGTTGCCTTCGTCCTTTCTACTGGTGCACAGTAATTCTTGGATAACATTTCTTTGGATATGGATAGCTGTTACTATAGCGCTTGTGCAGTGTATTTCTCCCTCAATATCCCCGCCACAAAAAAGAGGTGAGTGTATCTTTATTTTTTCTTTGTTTTGTAATTTAATTTGATTTATGATTTGCGGGAGAGCAAGAATTCCGGTCTGGCTCCAGAGTGTGTTTTGAAATATATTTGTTTAAAGTATTGTTAGCCGTTGTTGAACAATGTTTTGTTTTCTGAAAACAACGGCTTTTGGGGCAAAGAGTAATGGCGTAAGATTATAATTTTGAAAAGTCCTGGATTTTTGATGGCTTTCATGTTACCATGTATTTATTTCCTTATAAATTATATTGCAAAATGAAATTACTTTTGAGGAAACCATAAACAATTTCTCTTTTTTCATAAGCTATAAGATCAAATTTAGGAAAATCATTATTTTTTAATAAAACGAAACCAAGGTAGTTTAAATCCATTTCTTTTGCATTCAAATAAAATATAATTAAATGAAAAATATATATGCATATTTACATAGAATATCTACATATTATTTGTTTTCAAGCTATTGGACCTAGTTGCGGGGTTAGAGTTTTCCAATATCGAATGAATTTTAAGACTTGAATCAAGATTTCAATATTTATTAACTGGATGACCATTAGCCAGACCATACAAATGTTGTCCTGTACACATTTCAACACAATTATGTTTGTCATTTTTTGTTGACTTTAAAGCTGACTGATCATTGTATTTATTAAAACTTGTGATGAGAGGATAAAAATGTTATTCCTCTAACTCAATTTGGGTTCAGAAAAGAACATTCCACTGAACATGCAACACTTCTTCTTTGCAATAAAATTGTTCAGGACTTGAGATCTAAAAACTGCACGATTTCTCTGAATATAGATATTGAAAAGGCATTTGACTCTCTTTGGCATAAGGGATTGGTTTTTTAAATTAATAAAACTCAATTTTCCGAAGTGACTAGTGCTAATTATTCAAAACTTTCTTGATAATTGTTTTTTTTTTTTTTCATTAAATTTGAGCAATCAGATACATTCCCAGAATTGTAAGAAATCAGGGATCAGTTTTAGGCCCGATTTCGTTTAATATAATATATTTGTATGACTTTCCATATGGTAACTTTGCATATAAAGAACCTAATGGAATTCTGTTTGCAGACGATTCAGCTTTAATAGCCAGTGATGTGAGACCACAAAAAGTTCTAATTAAAATAGAACAAAAAGCACCTTTACTTTTAGGGTACTTCCAAAAGTGGGGCTTATATATAAATATTGAAAAATGTATGTAGTTTAATATGTTTCCGAAACGCTAGTGGAAAAAGCCATGGATTGGCAGTTAAAGATAATAAAAGTCTGTCCTTAAAAATTAATCCCACTGAGATCTGAAATTAAGTACTTTTAGGTATTCATTCTCATAATATATTTCTATTCAAAAAACACGCTCGGAAAACACTATGTTAAGCAAAATTTGTAACCGCGAGACTCTAAAGGAATGCCTAAAAATACAAAAGTTCTAATATATATAGAACTTTTATTCGACCGATCTTGGCATACGGGTTCTGCTTCTGGCTTAGGTACTATTTCGCCTAGCTTAAAAAATTGAAAGGAAAATTCTAAAATTCTGCTGCGACAAATTTAGAAGAGCAAATAAAAAATATTTCGCCAATAAGATAATTTATGAAGATTGCAAAACAACGCCAGGGCTGGAATATTTAATAAACTTAGCAAAAATCAAACTTAAACGCACTGAACATCATCCATACAACTTAATAAGTTTCTTATTTAGTTCAAACCTGACAGACAGCTTGAGTGACAATTAGTATTGTCTTTCTCCATACAATATTATTAATGAGAGATCAATACCATTAATAGAGCCTGACATTAAAAGGGACTGCTTGATACCCTTTTACGAAAAAGCGTCATGCTCAAACTTAAGAGGATAAATGCCGAAATTTCATATGCTTTAAACGAAGAATATGCACTCGCATTTTAATAACTCATTTTCCTAATATTTTAGTTTATTTAATACAATACACAACAGATATACATATATACACAGGAAATACAAATACGGAGCAAGAGTACACTCATCACTAGCCTTACACTGTACATACTCGTATAAGTATCACTTAATTAATTTCTTTAATAATTATATGAACACTATTTACTAAAATTATTTTGCCTGGCATATTTTTAGGACGGCTACATAATAACTTTAGGATATACAGGGTGATTGGCATAAGGTGTGACAAAAAGCTAGGGCGTGTAGGTTGGACTTAGACAAGAAAAAAATCGTATGGGAGGGGGGGGTCTATTTCCCCCCGTTTAGGCGGGAGGGGCAATTTAAGAAAAAAATCACTTAAAACAGAAAAAAAATTATTAAAAAATAACGGTGATACCTACAGAGTAATGCTATAGCATTTTGAAAAGCCAGAAATACATTCTTTAATTTTGTTTTTAAATAAAGTTGTTCGAGTGAATAGTTTTTGAAAAATTAATTTTCAAAATCAAAATTTTGAAAAAAAAAATGAAAAAATTTTTTTAAAACAATTTTTTTTTCAAAATTTTACGTAATTAAGTATTATTTTTGTATTCAATATTCAATGCTTTTATTAATTTTTCATCAAACACAAAAAACCGGATGTCCAAAATGTTTTTGTAGTTTTTTGCGAAAATCAAAAATAACAAAAACTACTTTTGTTCTAGAGAAAAGCCTTTTATTTTAGTTTTTATACGTCTTTACGATTTTTACGTGAATTTACGATTGAAAGGATTAACTTTCTTTTTACTATTTTTTTAATCATCGTCTTATAAACATACAATAAAGTGACAAAGTACTGGATTAACCATATTTCACACATTTTTTCATTGAGAACACCTGCGTGAGAGCATGTGGATTAATATTGTACCTGCGATTGTTGTTTAAATAATGCAACGTTACACGCCCTAACTAGTGACAGAAAAGTGCAATTGCGAAATAAGAACAAGAATGTTCCTGAATCTTGAAATCAATTAAAATAAGAAAATACATGCATTTCAGATAAAATACATAATTACTGTTTATTTAAATTTTTAACTATTTTTTAACTAAAGCTTATTACAAAAAATTATTTAAAAAACATTCGCAGGTTAATATTAATCCAATGCTCTCACGCAGGTGTTCTCAATGAAAAATGTGTTAATCCAGTACTTTGTCACTTTATTGTATGCTTATAAGACTGATAATAAAAAAATTTTACAAAAAAAGTTAAGCCTTTTTTTCGTAAATCCACCTACGCCAAGCCGACCCCACCCATAATACAAAAGTGGCAGGTCAATTTTAAACCATCAAATGCTCTCACGCAGGTGTTCTCAATGAAAAAATGTGTGAAATATGGGTTAATCCCAGTACTTTGTCACATTATTGTATGTTTATGAAGACGATAATTAAAAAAATAGTAAAAAAGAAAGTTAATCCTTTCATCGTAAAATTCACGTAAGAATCGTAAAGACGTATAAAAACTAAAATAAAAGGCTTTTCTTAGAACAAAAGTAGTTTTTGTTATGTTTTGATTTTCGCAAAAACTACAAAACATTTTGACATCCGGTTTTTGTGTTTGATCAAAAATTAATGAGCAGCATTGAATATTGAATACAAAAATAATACTTAATTACGTAAAAATTTTGACAAAAAAATTGTTTAAAAAAAAATTTTCATTTTTTTTTTCAAAATTTTGATTTTGAAAATTAATTTTTCAAAAACTATTCACTCGTAACAACTTTATTTAAAAAACAAAAATTAAAGAATGTATTTCTGGCTTTTCAAAATGCTATAGCATTACTCTGTAGGTATCACCGTTATTTTTTAATAATTTTTTTTTCTGTTTTAAGTGATTTTTTTCTTAAATTGCCCCTCCCGCCTAAACGGGGGGAAATAGACCCCTCCCCCTCCCATACGATTTTTTTCTTGTCTAAGTCCAACCTACACGCCCTAGCTTTTGGTCACACCTTATGCCAATCACCCTGTATAGTAGATTAATATACATAAGAAAATTGTGTTTCAAAAAGTCTCAATTTAAAATTGAATTGAAATTGAATTAAAATTTGAGGAGGAGTGCATTAAGAAGAACGCTTTAAATTTAGATGCTCTTGAACCAAACGGCTTGTTTTTCAAAATTTAAATCAAAATTGAATCAAAAACAATCGAGTAATTTGCTGTGAAAACACTGTTTTCTTCATTGGAATACTTCTAAGTACACAAACATTGTTTGAATTGTTGTCTGATGAATAAACAAACAAAGCTGATGGTTTTTCCAACTCGCAAACAGACAACATACAATTGTGAATCTAGCAAACATTCAACGGAAAGGAAAATTGCTAGTGTTGAAAGTCAAATGTTGCGCCGACCGGAATGATTTGGCATTGGTGGTAGAAAAATGTACTAAAAATTACAATTCAACCTAAAAAATTACGTTTTTGTAACTCTGTAGTAGTTTTTCATCTTAAAATTCGCCGTATTTCTATGGTAAATTGTTTCAGATAAATAGATTAAACTTAATTCATTTCATCAAATAATTGCATTGAATTAAACCAATAATTATTCATATTTCAACTGACAATAAATATATGAAGATCGGGTAGAAGCAAAGCACCAATTTAAGTTGAGGAATTTTAAATTCAAATTTCAAATGTGAATTCAACATAAAAATTTATCGCGATAATTTTTTTTAATTACGATTCAGAAAAACAAATCGTGATGTCTATATCTCTGTACTTCGACCTACCGCCACAAATCCCTGAACCGATTTTCTTAAAACTTGGTATATTTAAGGGTCTTCGGTGATTCCCTAGATGATAAATTTGAATTTTTTTTTTGACTCCAAAACTAATGGAGCCTCCCATTACAGACGTTATACATTTATATTGTTTTGTTTAATGACAGGGTAGCCCCCCTCGAATTAGTTATGCGATGTATAATATACCCTCGGGATTTTTTGTTCGTGATAACTGGGATATTAGAGCACCTGTCCAAATATGGGAATTATACTTAAGCCTTGGACGAATATAGCCAGGCCTTATAGAGGCACCATCGAATATTTGTGGTCATTCCACACTAGGTATAGTCTAAGATGCACATACCGAGGACTGAAAGTTGTTCGGGTTTCTTCAATGCAAATGCCACACAAGAACACGTTCATACTTCTCAGTTTGAATTTTTGGCCACATTTAAGATTGGCTAAGCTTGGATGCAATTTATCATGGGAATTAATTTTAAAACTTAGTAATTTTGTATATGGTTAGGTAGCAACAGTCTTCACTAGATTATCAGATTATCAGATTGATAAAGGTTATAATTCGATAGGCACTCTACATATTTTTGAAAGAGGTAATGTTTACCACTTTATGATTCAACTGTGCATGAATTGATTTTTAAATGATTTTTCAATAGCTGTTTAAATTTTTTGTTTTACTTTATATAATTTTTTGAGTTTAAGTTAAATTCTATTTTTTTTTTCAGTATTTTCAAATAAGATTCATGGATTCATAGAATTAAAATTTCTCAGTGGACGAGTTAAGGGTTCATTAAGTCCATAGTTCGGTCCTGTGATTGGAAACAAGAAAAAGGAACGTTTCTGTTTCTAAGATTTCTCTCTGGAACATAAAAGTTTAGAAGATTTAATAACTCTGGTGAATTAATTCCTTCCATTAGCGATATCTTTGATAAAAAGTGAACAGAGAGTGTCACTAACAGGTTTTAAACTTTTTTATTAAGGCGCATCTTGACAACGCAAAAAACCATATTATGCCAAGGGATTCTACTGAATGAAAAATGAATTTATTTTATCTTAAAATAACAGTACCCATGATGCAAATAATGTTAAAAAGGGTATTGAAAACATATTTTTTTCAAAACGGCACCTAGAATTTTGTTACAAACTTTTTTATTCGATCTTTAATTTGATAAGAAAAAGATTTTAAATTAAGAAAACATGACTCTACCTACCTTGGAACCATTCTTTTCGATTTTTTGGCGTAAGGGATTTCAATAAAAATTTTTAATACAGATTTTATTTTTAAGAAGCTTGAAAATTGAATACTATTTGTGTTATATGTAGTTATTTATGCTTAAATTATCGATAAAATGGATGCAATTAATAAAAACACTAATTAATCTTCTGTTACCCTACGCTGGCTTTTTCCGACTTTTTTCAGGTTTTTTTTTTGTTTTTTATTTATATCTGATGTGGAAAAATAATGTTTTACATTTTGTTTGATGAAAGCTTTGAATTTGCGTTAAATTTTTTTAATAATTTAACAAATAAATTAACATTAACATTAACACTATTGGAAACAACAAAAATTAAAAACTAGTATCACTAGATGGTTGGCATCACAGATTGGAAAAAACTATACTATTTGCTTATTAATTTAAATCTTATCTGTACAATAATAGCCGTTAGCCGTTCGGAATCGGCAGAAAACTGTCCGTTCCCTGTTAACACGCACACAGGAATAGTTGAGAGTTGTAAGTCACTAGTCCTGGTTCACTCCGAGCTGTTGCACCACCGAATAAAACGTACTTATCTAAATGCTTAGTCTGTTACGTAAGAGCAAGTTCGTGAAAACCTCATTCAAGCATTAAATATTTTGTTGAAATCATTAAAGAAATCATCATTTTATAAATGTATTGGCTTTTATGAATTATATTTATTAAATTAAATTTGTATAAAAATAAATATAAAATATTATCAAATTTTGCTCTGAGCTTAAAATGAAACATTGAAACCTTTTAACTTCCTATAGGGAGTTATTGTAATCGGTCCGATTTGTCAAATTGGAATTTTGACATTTCTCGACGTTTCAAGGTCCTAGAGGCTATATCAATCATTTTTAGAGAGATGTCTGTGTGTGTGTGTGTACGTACGTTCGTACGTTCGTACGTCCGTACGTTCTGGTACCATTTTTCGTCGTGCGATATCTCGAGAACGAGTAAAAGATATCGACTTCAAATAAATTTTGGTTGAATAGATAAAAACTTCGAAAGAGGCTGAAAGGGCGTTTATTGAAATTCAGTGAGTAGTTTTTTCACTATAACGGTTTAAAAAAAAAGTAAAAATTTTGGTTAGTTTCAAATATCTTACGAAAAAATAATGCTATTGATTTCAAATAAAATTTAATGTACTCATTATAAGGTCATACAGATTTGGTATGAATTTGGAAAAAAATGAACATACCGTTATTTTTTAAATAAAAAAAACTGAAAAAAAAAATTTCATAATCCAGATATTCTAAGAACGGAAAATAATTTGAAACTCAAAATAATTTTATTTTACGAAAAAATAATGTGTTTGACAACTGGTGAAAATTTCAAAAAAAATCAGTTCACAGTTTTTTTTACAAAAAATAAAAAACTATATAAAATTCTATTGAAAATTGGTAAAAATTGTTTTTCGACTCAAATTTCTCGAGAACTAGTAGTGATATTGACTTCTAATTTAGTTTATTTTATACATAGTATAATTTTGTATAATTGTGTAAAATGTTGACAAATATTGAATTAATAGTTTTTTTTTTAAATAAAAAACTATTAAAAATTCTAGTGAAAACTAGTTAAAATTGTATTTCAAGTCGAATTTCTTGGGAATGAACACCGATAGTGCCTTCTAAAGTATGTTGTTTTATACATCGATACCTTCCCGTAAGAATGTATTACTAAGCGACATTTCTAAAATTGTTCCGGAAACGAAAAAACGAAGAAAGTTCTAGTTGAATCATAGTGTGCTAAGAGACAATTTTGGTTAAACTAAGTGACATCTAACAAAATTTTTTGTTGCTCACAACAATGAGATCTTTATTAATGTCGCTTAGCATAATTTTTTGGCGGATAAAGTTTGTTTCGCTGAAAATTCGGTTATTTGAAAAAAACTAAATATAAAGTTTTCAAGACCACAAATGGGAAGTTCTTAGTGTGGGTCGCAACCAGCCTCTTTTTTGATAATTAGTTGCAAATTTTTTCAAATAAAGGTCATTTTAAGTTGAGGCTCTGGTTATTTGTGAAAATAGACTGTACCTATCAGTTTAACTTATCAAAATTCCAACTGCTTTTAAAGCTAGTTTTTCAGAAGAATTTCTATTGCTTTTAACGACTTTTCTGTAAGATCAAATATTATATTACTCCAAAAATCACTGTGGCGTATACGTAATATTTTTATTATTTTCTGTAGCTAAATCGTGGGGTGTCTTTAAATTCAATGTTATAAAAATGTATCAAATCATAGTTATTTAATGTTTAAACCGATGTCCTTGCCTAATTTAAAAGGTCAGAAACATTAATTAGTTAAATTTTATATTATTCAGATTATTTTGATGAGAAGTGTATAAGGTTCTTATTTATTTTGAAAAAAATTGTTTTGCTAAAGTTATGCCATATACTTGTATAAAAGTCATCCCATCTTACTATTTTTTTTTGATTACATATTATTAACACAGCATTAGCTGCGGCCCAGGTGATTCTCTTTTAATACATAAGCCTCAAAATATGTTTTTAAGCTTATAAATTTCGACACGTATAACATTTTACAGCATTTTTGTTATGCTTATGACATAAGAAAATATTTTGAGTTTAGCCATCCATCTCCTGTCAAAATAATTTATTAAAATTCTGAAATAAATTTAAGTCAGTAACATAAGTTTTGATTTTTGAACGAAAGACCATGTTTCCCAAGAAAACTCTCAAGCATAGGGAAAAGAAGGTACTTTATTTTGTGCCTTTACTCTTAGAGGATTACTGTCAAGTGTCAAGATTGATTGAATTTCTAAATTGAACCATTTTCATTTTAACAACTTCTACAGAAAATATATGTACATGCTAGATCATATCAACATGGAAGTACCTCGAATGTTCATTTCTCTTCTATAAATAAATATGCATATAAGTATTTATATCACCGTCCCTCCGAAAACTCATCGCAATAAACTTTGTTACTTTGTAACAGCAGGTGGTATCTTTATATTGTCGAAAGCATTCTGAATAATTCCAAGAAAAAAACGCTGGAATTCAAAGTTCAGTTTCGGAATTTATGATATGTTTTGAAATTAATCGTAAAACCATGATACTCCAGATGCTCTACAGTGAGACTTTTATGGATAAAGCGTGTATAGTATGGAAGACAATTATTACGAAGGTAGGTATAACTAGCAAGTTCGAAAAACACGAAAGTGATAGCAGTTACAGATGGAGAGAAGTGGTTATACCTACGCCAAAGCTATAGAGTTCGCAAAATAGATTCATAAGCGGAACGAACATGGAACATTTAGATTTCTATCTTGGAAACTTATTTAGCGGAACTATTCATAGTTGAACTATATAAATGTAGTTATAAGTTGTATATGAAATTCAAACACTGAATAGCTCTGTGGAGAATTTTTATTTTTTTACAAATCACACGAATCATATACTATTCGATCGATAGAAAAAAAAAATAAATTTCTCCAAAATTCTAAAAGAACAACTAAAAAAATAATATTGCGTTGAAGTGTTTTTCGACTTTTATTCGATGGAATGGGTTGATTTTTACCAAACCTTTTTGAAGACAACAAAAACATAAAAATCTTCAAAAATAAAAAGAAGGAAAAGTTTTTCCCATTCATGTAGTGCGGCTAAGAAAAAAATCATCTGAATTTAATAGTTTGTCTGACGTTTGGCTCAAGGGGTAGACTGAGGGGCACTCCTTGAAGCGCGAGTATTACGGGTTAATTGGTTAAGGCGAGAAATGCCACTAGCTATTTCACTGAATTACTGTTTATAAAAAATAACTGTAAAAGAATGAATGACAAGAACTATTGCGGGGTTGATCGAGAGATCCAAATGTTTCTTCTTTTTTGATTCTATCTTAGAAACTCAAATGGGATATTGGAGCACCCTGGCCAAATATGGCAATTATACTCAAGGTTTGGATGAATATACATTTTATAGATACTTAAGCACTTAGCAGCATTTTTTGTGATGTCGAATATGTGGTCATTCCACGAAAGTATTTACCTCGAAAACGGAACCTAGAATCTTGATACAAATTTGTTATTTGTGATTAATTTGAACGATTTATAATACAATAAAAATAAAATGCACGACTGGGTCGCACGAACTTGCTCCTATGTAATATACTAGGCTACTATATAGCCAGTTATATCTTGTTTTAAACATTTTTTTTTATTAAATTAAAGATAGTAAGAATTAATCGAAAGGAAAAAAAATTAGCAAAATTCTCGGAACCGTTTTCGAGAAAATTACGATTTTCGGAAACCATTTTTTAACATTTGTATGGAGGGTACCGTTATTTTTAGGTAAAATAATTTATTTTTTCTCATGTCTTGAAGATTATATTAAGAAACTTTTATTTATCAAGTCTCAAAAAATCGAGCAACGGGTTTTCAAAATATTGCGTTTTCAAAAAAAAATTTGAAATTTTTCTTCAAAGTCTAAAAAAAATTTGTTTGAAAATTTTCATACACAATAAAATTAAAACTGCTGGGGAGCCTTAACATAAAAAAATAATCAAAATTGGTCGTACCATTTTTGAGAAAATCAAAAATAAAAAAAAAATGGTTCTAAAAAATATTTTTGGTCTCAAAAAAAAAGGAAAAAACTTGTGGAGCGGGGGGAAAATTCAAACCCATATCTATCAAGTTTGAAGAAAATCGCCAGACAGGTAGGCAGACAGAATTGCGAGACCCACTTTTTTAGTCTTCGCTACAATCGTAATGTTAACTTTGATCAAAATCTCGAGTTCGATTTTTTTCCCGAATGCATAACTTGCCTTATAGTACCTACATATGAACATACATATAAGTCGCAAGTAAAAATTGAAATTAAGATATTACTGAGGCTTTCTACTATAGAACTTTTTTGTCGAGTGTTGAATTTCTCATTACCGTCATTACGAATTTAAATGAATTTTTATTTATAGAGAAGCTTCTAAAAATTTTGATTTTTTTTTTTTTGGGAATTGGATATCTGAAAAATGGGTCAATATTTTTTTTTGAAATTTAATTTTTATTCGTACAGTAATAAAAATTTGAATTACTAAGATTTTTTCTTAAAAATGATTAAAAATTTTTAAGAAACCACTACAAAGACTTATAATTTAAGTTCTTGCATAAACTAATATTTGCTTGAGAAATCACATGGCATACTGTTTTTAGCTCCAACTACTAAAAGAATAAATTGTTTTCAGCATTTAAAAAAATTAATTCTATGCTTACATTTTTCTCTAGTAATATTTATTTTTAAATTTTTTAATCTTTTACATAGAAGCAAGTTTGTGCAATCCAGTCATGTATTTTATTTTGTGGTGTTTTTGAGAATTAAGTTAACAGAAAGTTGTGTTCACTTTCCAGAGGAGAAATAGGTATTTTTTTATAAGTATACCTACCATTTAAAATTCTAGTTTCGTTAAAGTACGTACCGATTTTTTTTTTAAATATATAAAATTATCTACCTACATATTATTATACAGATAGAACACCACTAAGCGGACACACACATATTAAAAAAAATTCGTCGTAGATTTAAAAAATGTACATATCCATAATTAACGTATCAAATAATGGAATATTTGTACGGTGTGTACTGTTCCAGTAGATTTAAAATAAACTTTACGAATCGTTTTCAGTCCTCAGACTATTCCAAAGTCTTACAGCGTGAACGAAATATTTATATTGCCTACGTGAAGTCAAAGATGAAAATCTGATGAAACCCAGTAAAATTGCTCGATTTGCCGTACACTAATTTAATTTTTTAAACAAACAGTGCGGAGTCAGTGTAACAGTTTTTTTTTAAAACATTAAAACAGCATCGAAATTTGAAGTAGTTTTGTAAATTACATTTTAGTAATTGATATGTCTGAGATGAAATATGGGTCGAATCCTCGAAGGTTAGAAACGAACCAAGCAATAGAATTAAAAGTAACTTTTAGAGATTAGAGTCAGGATTTGCAAACAACTCACACCCATTATGATAAGATGGGTATAATCAATGCTTTAACTAACCTTAATTAAATTTCAGTATGAAAAAATGATTTCGTGATTGATAGAGCCCTCTTAGTAAAGCATAAACCCTCGAAATCACCGAATTTAAATGAGTATCCGACGTTAAAGTATTGTTGAATATGATGCTTAGATTTTTTTTTGCGTGGCCGACATATTCAATTTGGCAGTAGACACTTACATAAACACTAAATGATCACTAAAATCTGTTCTTATTTGCAATTTGGAGATAGTAGAGATTTGCATAAAAATAATAATTTTATAGTTACATACCCTGATTTTATTTTTTATTTTGTTTTGGCTTACAAAAAACAAAATACAATTTTTGTCCAAACGGTCCTGAAAACAATCAGTACAACACAGAACTAAACACTCCTAAGGTCCTAAGTACAATTACTTTTGTATTTGCTTAACCGAAGGAAATGAGCGAACATCGAAGACGGAGGTAACAAATTAAATAGAACTTATAGATAGGAAGTTCATTTCTTTTGTTGATTCCATCTGAAAAAGGAATGGAATTTTAAGTATATGTTACAAAGAACCAAGTAGGCAAAACAAAACAAACTTTATGTTTAATACATTTTAAAGCACAGCCCCTATAATTTTCAAGTAAATCCACACAACAAACACAGAAAAATTGTTGTGAATATGTGAAGAGGGACACGAGTTGTGAATTAATCTATAATTCACTTATTCATTTTTTCGGCATGTATATTTTCCTACAGGATGAATGGAACTGACGAAAAGAGCAAACCTGATTCTGTATAATAAAACTTTTTAATTGTTGACTATGTCAGACAGAGTAGAAGTCGCCACCGTCATGTGTTCTGATTCAAATTTTTTTTTTAATTAAGTTTATATTGTAGGAAAACTTTCAGAAAACTTCTCGGAACATTCAATTCAATTCAATTTATTTAAGTAAAGGTGAGTACAAATAATTGACACAATATACTTAACGTTAAGAAATAGTAAATACAAAATTATATAAACCAAAAATAATAACAATGCATTAAAAATAAGTAGAAGGTAATATTTGGAAACAAAAGGTTTTAAAAAGTAGAATATGACAGTGATGAGAATAAATAGAAGGCGAAGAAATTAGGAGAAAAAAAATAAAACAAATATGTTGTTGAAATTTTTTACAAATACTCTAAGGCAATTTTTTTTAATTTGTTTGCACTTACTATCAGTTTAACTGTAGTGGGAAGTGAGTTCCAAAGTCTGGCACCATGAATGAAGAAGAGACGAGAAGAGTTTAAATAATTAAAAGGGGTTATTACAAAATTTCTTGTTCTCGTGGATTGAGCAAATTGAAGTTTTTCAAAAAGGCATCTACACTCTAAGAAATTTCTGTCAAAAATTACTACAATTACTGTAGGCAACTGGTCCGTTACAATAATTGTAGCAATTTTCAACAGAAATTTTCGGTGTTTTATTTTCAACATCTTGTTGAAAGATGAAATGTTGAATTTTCATCACATAAAAAGTAAGCAATTCATCGTATATCGTATGGCGATCTTTTTAATCAATATTCGGTGAAAAACCAGCATATAAAGCGTTGTTAATAAGAAAATATAACATTTTTTTAAACATAAATGTTTAATAGTAAACAATACTGTTACAGATCTCTTAAACAAAATGAAGAAGAAGAAATAAATTGATTAGTTTCTTTATTTTATTGTAAAGAATTAGAGAAAATAGAGAATCAGTATCTCTTGTTAAAAAAATGGCGGACTAATCGACTTGGAGCCAAAGAATTCAATGCTTATCCAAAAAACGTGTTCTTCTTTCTGACAACTCCGATGGTTGACAGTTGACAGCAGTCTAGTTGACGTGTCTTTCCAGTTGCTTAAGGTGGAAACATTATCATTTAGTTAAGGTCGTAACACTGCTCCCCATAAAGAAAAGACGACTGTCCTCAGTCGTGGTCGTCAGGTGCCACATCGATTCCTCAAAACCATTAAGCAGAGAGTTGACACAACGCTAATCGATCTCTGTGGACCACAACTTTCTTGCTTCCGGTTTGTTTAATGATTCGATACAAGACATCTCCCAGCTTTTCTAAGATTGTATATGGGCCTTGCCAGTCACATTGTAACTTAGGACACCGGCCCTTTTTCCGTTTAGGAGCATAAAGCCAAACCTTGTCGCCTACACCAAATGGAGCAGCCTTCGCCTTGATGTCATATCTATCCTTCATTCGCCGGCTGTAGCTCGCTAGTTGTTGTCGATTGAAGTTATACGCTGTTTCTAAACTACCAGTTAACGATTCAATGTAATTTGAAATGCTTACGGGTTTATCTGGAGGGGGTCCAGTTATAAGTTCGTTCGGCAATCGAAGTTCGCGGCCAAAGGTCAAAAATGCGGGCGTCTGTTTGGTGGCTTCATGAACTGCCGTGCGATATGCGAGCAACAAAAACGGAAGATGGCTGTCCCAATCCCTTTGGTTTTCCTCAACATATTTGGCGAGGTAGTTTAGAAGGGTCCTGTTAAAACGTTCCACCATACCGTCCGATTGTGGGTGTAAAGCCGTTGTTCGAGTTTTGTCGATTCCCATCTTTTCGAGAACGCATTTAAATACAGCGGACTCGAAATTTCTGCCTTGGTCTGAGTGAAGCTGAATCGGGACGCCAAAGCGGGAAAATACATGAACAATCAAAGCGTTTGACACCGTTTCAGCCGTTTGGTCTGGAAGAGGAATGGCCTCGGGCCATTTCGTAAAATAATCGCAGAAGACCAGAACGTACTTGTTGCCTAGAGATGAAACAGGTAGTGGTCCAAGGATGTCAACTGCAACACGTTCAAACGGCGCGCCAACATGAACTGGTTGGAGTTTTGCACGATTTCTTGTTGATGGGTCTTTGCGTTGTTGACAGCTAGGACAAGCCTTGCAATATTGTTCGACATCTTGGGAACAGCCCACCCAATAGTACCTCTTTTTGACTTTTTCTTGGGTTTTTTGAATGCCAAAATGACCGCCAGTTGAGCTGTCGTGCATTGCCTTAAGAATGGTGTCCTGCAAGTCAAAAGGTACAATTAATTGGAAATACTCACCATTCTTCGATATAATTTTTCTACAGAGTACTTCGTTCCGGTACTCGAGGTTTTCAAACATTCCCCAGTAGGCCTTTATACGAGGGTGCAGCATACGAATTTCTTCGAAAGAAGGTCGTTCTCCATTATCTATCCACTCTCGAACAATTGACAGATGCTCATCCCGTTTTTGATGATCCGCGATATCCAGACTGACAATAGATGTGCGTATGAGAATGTTTTGTTTTTCTTCCACACGAGTGCAGTAACGACAATGTTGATCTTCGCACGGTCTACGAGATAAAGCATCGGCATTCAGATGTTTTTTTCCAGGACGATACTGAATGGTGAAATCGAACTGCTGAAGTCGTTCTAACCAGCGGGCCATCTGTCCTTCAGGGTCGCGGAAATTCATGAGCCAGCAGAGTGAACTGTGATCCGTCCTTAACGTAAAATGCCGTCCTAAGAGATATGGTTGGAAATGAGCCAAGGCTTTAACAATTGCCAAAAGTTCTCTTCGTGTGACGCAATAGTTTCGTTCTGGTCTTGAAAACATCTTACTGTGGTATTCGATCACTTTTTCTTCTCCATTTTGAAGCTGCGAAAGAACTGATCCGCAAGCGGTGAGGCTGGCATCGGTGTCAAGAATAAAGAAATCATCTTCAGTTGGCTGACATAGTACAGGAGCGGAAGTCAACTTTTCTTTTAACTCCACAAAACCACGTTCGCATTCGGTCGTCCAAATAAAAGGTTTTCTTTTCTCAGTTAGTCCCGTCAAGGGACTTGCAATGGATGAAAAATTGAAGATAAAACGGCGATAATATGCGCAAAGCCCTAGAAACGATTGCAGTTCGGTTTTATTTTTTGGTTGGGGCCAGTTTGTAACCGCAGAGACCTTCTCGATATCAGGTGATATGCCCGAACCCGACACAACGTGTCCCAAAAAACGGACATCTTTTTTAGCCAGACAACATTTCTTCGGTGATAGCACCAAGCCCGCTTCTTTCAAGCGGTTGAACACATTTTCTAAATTTCGAAGAAGATCATCGAAAGTTACCCCATGGACGATGATGTCGTCGAGATAAACTAGACATGAAGTATGTAACAGTCCATCCAGAACTGCATCCATTAACCGCTGGAATGTGGCGGGTGCATTGGTCAAGCCAAAAGGCATGACATTAAACTCGTATAATCCTGTGCCGATAGAGAACGCTGTTTTTTCCTTGTCATCGGCATCCATCTCCACTTGCCAGTATCCCGATTGTAGGTCAAGGGTGGCAAACCATGTTGAACGGCCGAGGGATTCAAGTGTCAAATCGATTCGTGGCAGGGGATACGAGTCTTTCTTCGTAACGTTGTTTAACTTGCGGTAGTCGACGCAAAATCGGAGAGACCCGTCCTTCTTCCTAACCAGTACGACCGGTGAGCACCAAGGGCCCTTGGATGGCTGAACGATATTCTTATCCTTCATGTCGTCTAGGATTTTTCGAGCTTCGTTACGACGAGCTAAGGGAAGCTTTCGTGGAGGTTGTTTTATAGGATGTGCTGTTCCCGTATCTATAGAATGCTTGGTAACTGATGTTCGTCCACGATTAGCACCATCACCTGCAAAAATGTTACGGTTATTAGAAACTAGAAATTTTAACCTGCGACGTTGCTCTTCAGTCGTAGATGGAATGCTTGTCGCAATCATGTCTGCTAGTTCAGGGGACAACTCGGTGTAGTTTATTCCAGCGTCAGCACGTCAGCATTGAAATACATCCACGTTGAAATCTAGGTGAACTAATTGGGTATTTCGTTGGATCCAAATGTCTTCTGACGAAATGTTAGTTACAGCAACGCTGAATTCTCCACCCGATATATCACACACACCACTCTGTAGCGACATTCCATCCTGCACTGATGCGGGCATAACAAAAACAGCTTTGGTCTCCAACTCAGGTGTGCTCAGACGAACCCAACAATCTGAAAGAGCCGGGATGCAGACATCAAGCGAATTGGTCGCGATTGTGTACTGGTTTGGAGTTTGTCTCAAGCTTATGGTGTGAGTGCCTATCCTCAAAATGTAATTCTTTAAATCTATTACACAAGAATGTTGGCGGAGGAAATCCATTCCAATTATGCAATCATCAAAAATGCTTGCGACGAATACAGAATGTACTGTTTTGAATTCTCCTATTTGCAACTCCACTTCAAGAATTCCTTCAACTGCAGATTTATCCCCGGTGACAGTCTGGATGAAATAATGCGATGGTGTCATCGCCTGGCTGATGACCATTCGGGAGAGAATTTTGGGGTGCAGTATTGACTGGGTGGCTCCTGTGTCAATAACGCAAGCGCATTCGACGTTGTTAACTTTAACTTGGGTGGCCAAGCTGTTGAGACTGTTCCCATTCCCACATCGAATAAAAACGGTATTTGGTAAGGGGGCATCGGGTTGTTCCACTAATTCCGCCCCATAGGAGTTAGTGGGTTCTTGTTTACCGACGGTTCATCTATAATTCTTAATTTAATAGCACGAGGTCCAAGACGTGCGGCTTCAACATCAAACTCAACTGTCGAACCAAGCTTTAAGTTGGGAAAACGACGAAGTTCGCTGCGAGGCAAATAAACTACCTCGTTGTTGTCGACTCGTCTGATGAAAGCGTACCTTGTTTTGTGAATAAATTTGAGTTGCCCTCGGATGTTTGATTCGAGTGTTACCTGATCGCCTGAATTTAGAGCTGGGAGAGCCTGTTGATTTTTTGTTCGCTGCAGCTTAGGCTCTCTTAAGCTGCGCGGTTCTCGTTTCCCGAAGCCGGCTGCGCATTTCCAAACTCATCATCGCTGGCAACACGAGCTTCAGCAACACGTACGGTTTTTCGCGTAAGACGAGTGGCAACTCGGCTGGCTTCTGCACGAACAGCTATGGAAAGAGCTTTTTCCAACGTGTCTGGTGCCACGTCTCGTACCCTCTGTTGCAAATCTAGGTCAAATATTCCATCGATGAATTGGGCAAGAGAAATACGCTGCTTGGCATGTTCCGGACAGTCTGGAAATGCGAGGTAAGTGAGGCGTTGGATGTCTGTAGCCAGTTCACTTAAAGACTCTTTGGGACGCTGTATTCGCCCTCTCAACTCACAATGTGCCGTGCTTTGCTCATACTCGTTGCTAAAGCGTTGCTTCATAGCTGCATTGAGACGAATAAAATCGTCACAAACCTGCGCGGGCAGCGTTTCGAAAAATGCAAGAGCAGTACCACGAAGATACGGAGCAAGATAGAGTGCCTTATGTTCGTTCGTCCAACTATTAACCCGGGCTACACTTTCGAAATGCAAACGATAAGATTGCCAGGGAGTTTTTCCATCGAACTCGCGAGGCTGAACTTTAATGCGCTGTGCAGACCCTACAAGTGAAGATTGACCGAGCGGAGATGGTGAATTTCCTTGTATTAAGCTAGGTGTATTTGTTCCGATTTGTCTGGCAGCGGGTGCATGCGCGGTAGATGACAACTTTCCGTCGAAAGGGTCAAAGGGTGTTTCTAATGCACTATCTGGTTGGAAAAGAAAATGCGGACTTAACGTATGTGTTAGATCAATTATTCCGTTTGTACTCTCTTTTGATTGAACATCCTTTAGCAGAACTTCTTGAGAGGCAGTTTGAGCAGCTGGTTGCTTCTGGGACATAGCAGGGCTTAGGCCAACACAGGTAGGTGTAGACAAGTTAGCTAATGCGTCTAGCCGTGTTATAAACGATTGATTTTGTGTAGCTTCTACTTGCGCAACCCGAGTGTTGATCTCTGCAATAGACTTCTGCAAATCGACCATGAGTGTCGATTGCTCCTCCAGTTGTTTGATTAATTGCTCAAACTGTCGACCGTCCATGGTTGTGAAGCGTAATTAAGACTCGATTAAGATGTCGTTTTCATAACCCCACACCTGACACCAGTTGTTACAGATCTCTTAAACAAAATGAAGAAGAAGAAATAAATTGATTAGTTTCTTTATTTTATTGTAAAGAATTAGAGAAAATAGAGAATCAGTATCTCTTGTTAAAAAAATGGCGGACTAATCGACTTGGAGCCAAAGAATTCAATGCTTATCCAAAAAACGTGTTCTTCTTTCTGACAACTCCGATGGTTGACAGTTGACAGCAGTCTAGTTGACGTGTCTTTCCAGTTGCTTAAGGTGGAAACATTATCATTTAGTTAAGGTCGTAACAATACCTTTAGAAAATTAGTTGCAAAGCTATTTTTATTTTTAATATTTAACTTTTTTTTGTTGATAATTCAACAAAAAATTTTCTGACTTTTCAACATGAATAACAGAACACTCACATCATTAGGAGTTTAACATGTTATTTGATTTTTAAGCATGAAAGCTTAAAAATAATCATCATCAGATGAAAAATTAATCTTCAAAAGCTTAAAACTCAAAATAAGTTTACTTACATTTAATCATCAATAGATGACAAAAAACAAGGACCTGAATATTCAACATAAAATTGCTGCTTTTTTCAGCAAAGATTTTGAAAATTCAGGAAAATAAAACTAATTTACAAATATATTTTGTTGAAAATCCAATCGATTATGTTGAATATTATATTTGGCTATGAGTTTGTTTTCTTTTCCTGAATTTTCAAGATCTTTTCTGTAAATAAAAGCTAGTTTATGTTGATTGAATATTCAGGTCTTCATGTTTTTCTTTTTTAATTTAATACATACCATAGAATATCTTACAAAATTAAATAAAAAGATTCAATATTGCAGTTATCTGAAAAATTTTCATTTTTATTTTGCGTTTCTTACTTTCACTTCGTTTTCTACAATAAACAATGAATGTAATTGCTTTAAATAAAGTAACCGAGCTTAATAGGTTAACATATAGATTAAAAAAGTACAGAAACAATACAGAAAAAGGAATAATAAACAATACATTAATAAAATTGCAATAAACAGGTTCTCTATCCATAATCACGTTTTCTGTAAATAATAGAAAAGCATCTATAAGCAATCAGAAAAACATTTTTTTTGGAATTGTAATATTCAATATTTTTATTATTGTTGTTCTTAACATCTTCGGCGTAAACAAAATTATTTTACCGGGTTGTAAGGTAATAAATAATTACCAATAATTATTGTAATTCAGACAGTTTTCCAGTTATTTTATCTTACACAAAATTAAAACAACTTAAATTACAATGTAAATCAAACAATATTAAAGAGCAAATATTTTATACTTACCTCGAAATTTGACACTTTTACTGGTTTTTCTTTTCAGAGCTTCACAATATTTTCACATACACATACGATTTTATTTTAAAACGCGCACTCTATCACTTTGTAACTGTAACTGCAAAATTGATTTTGATCTGATGAATGTTATTCTACGTTCTTACATTTCCCACTTTGTTTTCTCACGATTACGAGATTATCAAAATTTACAATTTATATTAAACAAAAAATGTTGAATTTGCGAAAAACGATATCCCTAACCACGCTGAGGAAAACTATGTTTGTTGAAATTTCATCTCTCCTGTACCTTTTCCAGCGCTTAATTGAGTATTCAACAAATGCATACCAGATTTTCAACAAAAACTGTTGAATCAAAGAAAAAAATGATATCCCGCAATCTATATTAAGCAATCTATTAAATATCAAACAAACGGGTATGAGTTTTCAACAGTGATGCTTGATTTTCTTCAAAAAGTGTTTAATTATGTTGAAGATTCAACATTTGTGTAATTTTCAACAAGAAACTGTTGACTTTTAAGCAAATGTTTATTTTTACTACACTTCCATTTCGTTACACTGAGCCTCCACTTGAAATAAATGATTGCAAGAAATGTGTCATGTAGCCAATATTTCTTGTGGAGCCCCCTTATGTCTCGATTTTTGTTATTTTTAGACATAATTTTTTCTATTTATTTCTTGTCTTCGTAGAAGAAATAAATGCAGATATAAATTTTGACGTTTCGTGACTTGTGACTTCACTAGACATAAATTTCTCACAAGACGTCGAGTCTTGACACCAATTTTCATGTAACATTCCTTCATTTAATTGACAAACTCATGTTATGTTTTCACTTCGTATAGAAATTATGTCCTGTTAAGCCAAGATGTAATTTTTCTACCATTTACTGTCTGTTGAAGTACATACATAATGTTGTTTGGTTGTTTGCAGGCCAAAATTAACATTAAAAGAATTAAACATTGAAGATAGTAAGTATTTTGATAATTTTTTTTTAAATTAGTTAGGGCATTCAGAGACTTTTCATGCTTGTGAGACTACTCAATTATGTCTCGGAGCAAATGTTCTTCAAGGTCGTGCAAATCTCTTTTGCTCAAAAATGGATTGACCCAAACCCTGTGCTTCCTTTTGTATTCTTCCCGTCTTGCCTCTTCCAGTTGTTCCATTGCGTTTATCGCTAAAATCAAACGACGTGACTAACCTGGTGAGATTATGGCGAGGAATGAATAATCACGACATAATTTGCCCACAGAGTTAAAGAAATATAAACTTCAGATATAGTGTCTGATATAATGTCAGAAATAAATATTGCTAATGGAGGTGCGGCGTTACTACAATAATTGTAGTAAAATTAAATCGGTGTTGAAATATATTAAACACTTATTGAAGTAATTTTTCGAATATTTCTTAGAGTGTAGGTGATCTACTATTAACAAGGCTGTGCATGAATTGACAACATCTGACGTTCTGAAACTGTTGAAAAGTGCAGCCGAGTACCAAAGTGTGGTAGTGCGATATATGATCGTATCTACAAATCAATAGACGTACCTTATTGCATCGTTAAACGCTACAAGTAGTTTGTGTAGAGAGTGGGAGTCAGGTTTGCAGTACACCGTAGTTGAATAGTCCAAAATGGGAAGAAATAAGATTTTGATAAGCCTTAGTTTAATGTTCACAAGAGTAAAATTGGAGAATAACCAAAGCTTACGGAAACCAGTATAAATTCGGCATATCACGTAATTTTTGTGATCAACGGCGGAAAGCGATCGATTTATCTTGAAACCAAGATTCGTAACAACATTATAAAACTTTATTTGTCTATTATTTAATAGTACAGGTGGTTAATGGATTACAATTTAAAAAAATATTTTATTTATTTGATTTATTTATGTAGGTTTGTTTTAGTAAGTTATTTGTACGAATCGCAGAGTATAAAAAGAGCATAAATGTTAGAGATATAAATACACATATACTATTATTGTAGAAACGACTTCACTCTGGTACTCCATGAAATAATTGTATTACTATAGCTAAATTATTTTTTTTAATAAATAAACTGCACTGATCTATACACTTTAAAGAAAATTTTTACGGAGGACCTAATTTTAATGCCTTGAACACCAATCCAATTACAGAATTACTTTTCTGGACCTAGTGTTTGAGATATGTAACTAACCGTAAAAAAAATTACCGGCATTCGTACAAAGTATCGAACTCAACATTTTGACCAAATTTGACATTACGATGAAATTTGACCGGTCTGAAAACTGAAAACCTGTCTGTTCGTTGAAGCATGAATGGGTTTTTTCTTTGAACTTGGTAGATTGCCTTTTTCGAATAAATCACGAACAGATTTGTAACAAAATCCTCTTTTCTGCTATCGACTTTCATAAAAACGGTATAACTGATTTCGATCATTTTTACTCGCGACTTATAGGTACCATGAGGCAAGTTATGCACTTCTTAAAAAAATCGAACACGAGATTTTGATCAAAGTTGACATGATACGATGATAGCGAAGGCGAAAAAATGGGATCTCGCAATTCTGTCTCTTCGACTATATAGCACCCCCAGTTTTCTTCAAATTTGGTAGCTATCATTTTTAATTCCCCCCCCCCCCACACACACGTTTTTTTCTTTTTTTTTAGACCAAAAATATATGTAACTTTCATACGAGTTTTTTTTCTAAATTTTGTAAATATTTGTTTTTCTTAAAAACTGTTCGAAAAATTAAAAAAAAAAAAAATGGTGCAAACGATTTAAATAATATTTTGTATGCTATGGCTCCCCAAGAGTTGGAATATTATTGTATATTCAAATTTTCAAAAAAAAAATTGTTTGGTTTTTTTTTTGAAATTTCATTTTTTTTTTCAAAACTCAATATCTCGAAAGCCCCATGCTCGATTTTTTCAAACTTGACAAATAAAAGTTCTTAAATACAACCTACAAGATGTGAGAAAAAAATAGCATTTTACGTAAAAATAATAACGGTACCCACAGTACAAATTAATGTTAAAAATTATTTTCGAAAATCGTATTTTTCTCGAAAACGGAAGCTAGAATTTTGATAAATTTTTTTTCTTTCGATTAATTTTTACGATCTATAATTCAATAAAAAATTGAAATTAAGATATTACTGACTGTACCTGCAACAGAGCCGTTCTTTCGAATTTCTCACTATCGGCATAGTGACATTTTGTTATAGAGACAATTTTTTTATAGAGAAGTTTTTCCAAAGTTTAAAAAACATTGGCAAGAGTACGATAACTTAGGCGGTGGGGGGGTCTATCTCCCCCCGTTTGGGCGGGAGGGGCAATTTTATAAAAAAGGTACTGAAATGGAAACAAAAATATTAAAAAATAACGGTAATACTTACAATTAAGAATTATACCTTTTTTTAAAGCCAATACTCTGATCTATTAGATAATTTTTAAATCAAGTAGAATCTATGCACAGTTTTAAAAAAAAACGAGTTTTAAACTCAAATTTTGGTGAAAAAAAACATAAAAAAAAAGTTTAAAGTTTAATTTTTTAAAACTGCAAAGTTACATATTATTATTTTTCCTAAAATTCGTTACTCTAATTTATTCTATTTCAAAAACTGAAAACTAGATGATTTTATGTCGTCCAGTTTTTGAGAAAATTGAAAATAACTAAAACTACTTTCTTATGGGATATTTGCTTTTTTTGCTTGCTTAGGCATTACGGCGTATAAACAGTGAGATATGTATGGGGGGGCATGCTGCCCCCCTGCAACCCCCCTGCCTGGGCACACTATAGGATTTGGGGTAGGTGCGAGGTTGGGTGTATGCAAGGTTTCTTTTGCATTTACAGAATCTGGATTTAAATTAACTTTGAATTTAGCCTATGGTCTATATCCAATGTCGACTAAATATATGTATGTACGTAGCCCAAAGTTGCACATTTAAAATGTTCAGACATGAAAATTTAATACATTATGAAAAATTCACATTACCTAGGTACTACTGTACGAATGCAGCAAATTTATGTATGTAATTCCTTAATTAATATGTTTGTTTATTGTTTGTGTCTAACATTTTTAATACTAATATGGTACAGGTTATTGTTTACCAAGGTCATTCGTTATTCAACCTTTGTAAGAGTGAAGTATTTTTTTCTTTGAATGAAGAATGGTGACTAAGCATCCACTACTTCATCCTAAATTAAATAACTTTTCAATATTTCAAAAAAAATATTTCAAAAGCATCGCGTTCTTAGAAGAAATTGGTCTAATTCCAACTAAAGCGTCAACTCCCCTCAACTCCAACTCAAAAACGTGACAAAAATTGTAAGAATACAATATTATTATTATTATTTATTCATCAACCAGAGCATATTATACTCTTACAGACTAAGATACATAAGTAAATATATAGTTACAAATTTGTACGTGGGTATATAAAATTCAAATTACATTAAAATGATTTACATAGTTAATCTTTTATTTTAATAAATAACGTTACTTAAATTTTGCTTAAAACTAATGATTTAAAATTTTCTCTGGTGCAATCCATATAAAAGTTAATCTCAGAGCAATAAACCCATCTATTGACACATTTTTCCATGGGCCTCAATATTGGCTAGAGATTCGGGAGGTGCTTGTTATAATTTTTTTTTGTGATCAAAATGCCTGTAAACACGGTTTTAATACATTGAACATTGAAAAATTGACTTGACTATTTTTAAGTAACACCTGACTTACTCACAAACTGACTGACTGAGACTTGAAATGCCATGCAATTCTACCTCTTCTGGTGCATTCTTGGTAACCCTAAATGATTTGCTGTACTTTGCCTACAAATGAACCACATTAACATTAATCCTCAAAATGAAATCACCGTAGTTAAATACCAAAAATCAAAAATTTCATAAAGAGTAGTTTTAGTAATTTTCGATTTTCTCAAAAACTAGAAGGGACAAAACCATTCGGTTTTTTGTGTTCGATTCAGAATTAATATTAGCATTGACCACAAAAAGCCAATTAAGCACTTCATTTTACAATTTTGAAAAAAATTGGTCTAAACTTTTTTTTTTCATTTTTTTTAACAAAATTTTGAGTTTGCATGCAAATTTTTCAAAAACTATTGACATAAATAATTTAATTTAAATTTACGATTATAGAACCGGTATAGTATTTTACGGCTTTCAAAACCGGTATAGTATTTTATTCTAAGTGTTGCCGTTGTTTTTTAATATTTTTTTTTTCAATTCAAGTCATTTTTTCTAAAATCGCCCCTACCTCCTAAACGAGGCGAGATAGACCCCCCCTCCCATAGTAAAAAACGCTTGTATTTGACCCTTCTACAAAAATCCGTTATCAATTTTTGGCGCCTAAGTTATCGTACTCTCCCCAAAACATTGCATTTCAAAACATAAAAAAAAAATATTTTCTGAATTAAAAAAAAAAACTAACATTTTTTTATAATAAAATAATTTTTAAAAATGACAGGCTTACAGATCCGTGGTTTCCGAATGCAAATAAAACTATTTCATTCCTTCTCGACGTTTCGTTGGTTTTTTTCCAATTTTTTCAAGAGATTTGGCTTTTATTTTACTGTAAAAAATTCTATTACATAATTGGGTTTTTTTAACTTTTTGAACAATTTCACTTACTTTTACATTTGTGAATGGTAATTATTTATATAAAAATCCTTCACTTTAACATTTAAAACTCACAATGAAAAAATTGAATAAATAAATAAATACATTAAACACTATAGAATTAAACAGACAGGAACTTAAATGCTAATATCACAGAATTTTCTTTATTGCCACACTGTAATTATATTTTATGTTGTCTTTGTCTTCTTTCGTATTCATTGCTTTCGACAGTTTTTCTTGTATTCTCAAGCTTTCTATTGTGTACCTCGTATTTTCTCTCTTTTCCTTGTCTAATATTTGACATTATCAAAATCAGCTGTATGGTGTGTCTCATCGATGTGCTGCGATAAGCCTGTTGTTGTTTTGTTTTTTCTTATGTCCGCTTTATGTTCGGCTATCCTCACTCCAAGTGCCCTTTTCGTCGTTCCTATATATGTAGGTACACAAGATCACAATTATCATTAGCATTGCCTAATCATCCAATTTGATATATGTACATATAACATTATGTTGTTGTTCGTTGTCTATTGGTGTTTTCGTGTTTGAGAAAAGCTTTCTGAAAGTGCAGTGTGCTTTGTAAGCAAATGTCATATTGATGGTGTTGTTGTCTTGCTTGATGACTTCATAAAGAATTTTGCATTACGTCAGTTAAGGTATATATATAACATTTTGTTTTTGGAAAATTCGATGTCTTAAAAACGGCTCGGTATTTTTTTTAATCGTAAAATAATACAAATTTTAAGTTGGCGTACCAAAATTTTTTCTTAAAAATGTTTGAAAAATTTAGAAAAAAAAAAAATTGATTTTTTAAGAAACCACTACAATGACCTATAATTTTAGTTCTTGTATAAGCTAATAGCTATTTGCTTGAGAAATTACAAGGCATCCTGTTTTTAGCTCCAAGTACTAAATGAGTTGTTTCAGTCATTTAAAAAAATGAATTTTATGCTTATGAACAGTTTTTCTCTAACAACATTCATTTTTGAAATTCTTAGTCTGTTACATAAGAACATAAGTGCTACCCAGTCGTGCATTTAATTTTTTATGCAGAAAGTTTGGAAAATTAAAATAATAAATTTGCAAAATATTACAAAATATTTAAAAAAAAAAATGTAATCAGAATGTAACTTGTGAAAATAAAAAACCATAAATCTGATGATATGAATGTCCTATTGGGTTTTTCACAAGGAAGGAAATAAAGCTAATCACATGTTGAGGTTTCTTAAAAGAAACTCTAGAGAGTTTAACGATTCATATACACTAATATCAATATTTCATTCATTGCTTCGTTCTGTTTTGGAACATTGCAGTTCAGTTTGGAATCCATAATATTCCAGTTCAGTAAAAAGAATAGAGAATGTGCAAAAAAATCTAGTAAGATATGCTTTTTTTTTAAATTACAGTGGTGACATTCCTAAGCCATTGATGGAGCTAAATGTTCTTTAACAGCTCTGAAGGAGTAAAATGTAAAGCCACAGGTCTATTTCAAAACTGACTGCAGCTCTTGGTGAACAAATTTAAAAATCTTTATCTATAATTGAGTTTCTTTAAAAGCTTTCTGCTCGGTAAATGTGCTCCATAGTAATGTTTTGTCAGAAAACATTAATAGAATAGGAAAAATGAATACCTCATGCATGTTTAAAAAATAAAATGCACGACTGGGTCGCACGAACTTGCTCCTATGTAATCGACTAGGAATTTTAAAAACGGATGTTATTAAAGAAAACTGTTCATAAGGATAAAATGAATTTTTAAATTCTTTTAGTAGTAAGAGAAAAAAACAGAATGCTATCCAGCTATGAATTTATGCAAGAACAAAAATTATAAGTCGTTGTAGAGGTTTCTTAAAAAAAAACTTTTATATACAAACTTTTTAAAAGCTTTTTAAGAAAAAATTTAGGTACGCCAATTTAAAGTTTTTATTATTGTTCGAATAAAAATTAAATTTACGAAAAGAAATATTGACCTATTTCGGAGATATCGAATTTTCAAAAAAAGAAAAAATAGATTTTTTTTTTCAAAAATTCAAAAAATATTTATTTTAAAGTTTTGAAATGCAATGTGTTTTAGACTTTTTAGAAGCTTCTCTATAAAAATTTTCATTAAGATCCGTTATGTGGATAAGAGAAATTCAAAATTCGAAAAAATGGTTCTATGGTAGGTACAAGCTGTAATATCTTAATTTCAAAATTTTTTTTATTAAATTAAAGATCATAAAAATTAATTGAAAGAAAAAAAATTTTATCAAAATTCTAGGTGCCGTTTTCGAGAAAAATACGATTTTTGAAAACCATTTTTTTTTAATTTTTAGCATTTGTATGGTAGGTACCTTTATTTTTAAGTAAAATAAGAAAATTTTTCTCACACTTTGTAGACTATATTGAGAAACTTTTATTTATCAATTTTAGAAAAAATCTAGCATGGGGTTTTCGAAATATTGATTTTTGAAAAAAAAAAATTGAAGTTTTTTTTAAAAATCCAAAAAATTTTGTTTTGAAAATTTGAGTACACAATTCTATTAATGTTTTTGGGGAGCTTTAGCAAAAAAAAAATTATCAAAATCGGTTGAACCGTTTTTGAGAAAATCAAAAACAAAAAAAATGGTTCCTTGGGGGGTACCCTCAATAACCATTTTTCGGAAAATTTTTTTCAACCAATACCTAGCTTTAATTAAATGAAATTTTTCTGTATTTTTATTTTTGAAATCTGTCGAACAGTTTTTGAGAAAAAAAAATGTTTATAAAATTTCGAAAAAAAATCGTATGGCAGGTACCGTTATTTTTGGTCTTAAAAAAAAAAAGAAAAAAACGTGTGGGGGTAAAAAATCAAAACCCATATCTACCAAGTTTAAAGAAAATCGGCCGAGCCGTTTAGGCTGTAGTCGCAGCGACAGACAGACAGACAGACAGACAGACAGACAGACAGACAGAATTGCCAGACCCACTTTTTTAGTGTTCGCTATCATCGTAATGTCAACTTTGATCAAAATCTCGAGTTCGATTTTTTTTACGAATGCATAACTTGCCTTATAGTACCTATAAGTCGCAAGTAAAAATGGCGAATATTTAAGAATTTTTGAATTATTTAACTGAAAAAGAAAACTACGTATTTACATTGCTATGACTGCATTTACAAAAGACTCAACAAAAGCATAGAAGATTCATTCAAAAAAAGTACACGAGAAAAATAAATATTTTTTTTCGCAAGTTCAAAATTAAAATAAAAAAAATGTATAATCTCTTACAGCAAATTAATTTAGAAGAGCGTTGTAATATTTCGAAATAAAATATCAATCTTTTTTAATAAACATTAAATCGCACTTTGAAATCACCCCAAGTTGAACTTATAGCTTTTAATAATAACATTTACTCATTGGTCTATGTAAAAAAAAAAACAAGTTCTGAGAAAAATTTTGATGCTAATATAATTTACCAACACAAAAAATTATTTGTTTTCGTGTTTAATAGTATGATTTGTATAATAAATAAAAAAAGCTTTAATATTATCTCTGAAAGGAATTTTCAAGCTTTTATACAGCTTAAAATGTTTCTTGAGCCAGAATTGCACTTTTGATTTTAGTGTTTCAAATATGTGTCCAAAGGTTAGAAATTTATTCGACAAGATTTTTGCCAAATTTATTATTTTAACTTTCCGAACTTTCTGCATTAAAAAAACTGATCGAAATTAGTTCTGTTTTTTTTTAAGTCGATATCAAAATAGGGGCTCATTGCACATTAATATATGTACATTTTTTGATTTTTTTTTTCAAATCATAAACTAACTTTTTATTAAAAGAAATTTATTTACTTTTTTTTAATAAGATAAGATATCGCTTGGTTTGAAAAAAAAAAAAATGCACCACTGGGTCGCACAAACTTGCTTTTATGCTAAGGACTATAAATTTCAAAAATGAATAGGAAAATCTGTTAATAAGCATATATGTATGTACAATTTTTTTGAAAAAATTAAAGTTTTTATTACTGTACGAATAAAAAATAAATTTGTCAGAAAAAGTAATATGGAACCGTTTTTGAAACGCAATGTTTCTCAAACTTTTTAGCCGATAATGAGAATTTCAAAAGTGTGAAAAAATGGTTCTTATTCTTAATTTTAAATCATAATTTCTTCAAGGCGCCGTTTTCGAGAAAAATACGATTTTCGAAAACCATTTTTTAACATTTGTATAGTATGGTTACCGTTATTTGTAGGTAAAATAAGATTTTTTATTCACATCTTGTAGAATGTTTGAAGAAACTTTTATATGTCAAGTTAAAAAAAATTCGAGCATGGGGTTTTTGAAATATTGAGTTTTGAAAAAAAAATTGATTTTTTTGTAAATCCAAATAAAAGTTTTTTTTTTGAAAATTTGAATACATAATTATATTCAAACTATTGGGAAGCCTTAGCCAAAAAATATTAAAATCGTTGTTACTATTTTTGAAAAAAAAAAAAAATATATATTTATAAAATTTCGAAAGCATTTCAAATGACAGGTACCGCTGTTTTTGGTCTTAAAAAAAAAGAAAAAAACGTGTGGGGAAAAAAATTTAAAACAATATCTACCAAGTTTAACGAACAAACATGCAGACAAAATTTCGAGACCCACTTTTTTCATCTTCGAATGCATAACTTGTCTTATAATACCTATAATTCGCAAGTAAAAAACAGTTCGTGATATAATCAAAAAACGCTATGTACCAAGTTCAAAGCAAATAAACGAAGCCTTTCATGCTGTTATGAACAGAACAGATAGACTTCTAATTTAACGAAGCAATAATTTATTCACCATATAGAAAGTATATAGAAAAAACTAAATATAGCTACAAGATCGTATATTCACTTATGAGTCAAGTCAAGTGGATTTTTTTATTTTAAAGTTTTGTCTACAATAAGAAGACATTTAACAATCGATCGTGCTTAAAGAATAAATAGGTATATAATGAAAATTAAGTTAGTACTTATTAAAGTAAAATTTTGAAAAAATAAACAATTTTTATATTTTTTTATTAAATTTGAATTTGAAAATTAATTTGTCAAATACGATCCATTAGGACAGATTTATTAAAAAAAATAGCAAAATATATCTACCTATTCTTTTTTATTTAAGTTTTTCTATGAAAACTGCCTCTTACTCAAACTAAGAAACAGAAACATTTTTAAAGACAAGGTAAAACCAATATTTTTGATTTTTGTTTTGACGGTTTGAGTTGATTTTTTATACTTTAGGGCTTTGTTTCATTTTCAAGTTTAAGTTGATATTTCATTATGAAAAACGGCTCCTAACTTTTCGAATACAAAATTTAACCCAAATAAAACATGGCATCAAAAGAAATCATGATTTTTTGTGAAAGCGAGTTTCCCTATTAAAATTCAGCCCAGGAAAAAATCTTACTACTCGGCTTCAAATAAATTTAATTCCTCTGGATTCTCTATAGAACTCACGCAACTCCGTTGATTCACTTGGGTATGTTCTTGTTCAGTTGCCAATCAATCAGGCCTTATTTCATGTAGCCGTCGTCGGTGAGTGATTAGTTAAGTTATCCATATTAACATTTCTACCACTCACTCCAAAAATCACTTATAATGCCGTAAAGTAGAATATTTCAAAACCACCCAAAATATAATACTTCAAGAAATCAATGCTTTCTTCTGTCATTAGCGGCACTTACTTTGAGGAAACTGAACAGCTCTCAGTTCACAGTATGTGCATCACAGATCACCTTGTGTGGAATGACCACATATTCGACGTGGCCAAAAACGGTGCAAAAGTATTTAGGTTTCCTTCGAAGTTGCAAGAAATTTTCAGCCCTTCTGATCTGGCTATAATCTATGTACTCGTATAAGGCCTTTGTTCATCCAAAGCTCATATACAATTTCCATATTTGGGCAGATGCTCCATTAACTCACCTGATTCTCTTGAATAAAATACAAAAAAGAGCTTTGAATCTCTTGAGCACCGCCCTTATGTTTCTTGTCTTTCATTACTTTTATAAACAGTGTTATTATAAAAATGACAGTTGCTTTCTACACATAAACAACTTAACCGTTGCACCTGCGCTTCGGGAAGTGCCCACCAGTTTACCCTTGAGCCTAACTTTGGACGTTTTTTTGAATTCAGATATTCCTTCTACTGCCGTACGAAATGAATGTGGAATGCTTTTTTCCGGTTCAATATTCCACTCCCATTACGATATTCAGACATTCAAAACCAATGTACTCACCTCAAACATTTTAAGCGTAGTCATGGCAGGTACTGTGACAGTACTTCCAAAAGAAAGAATAAAGAAAAAAATGAATGTCCAAACACAAGACAAAAGATATAATGACTGTATTGAATAGAATGAGACTACTGGTTAGGAAGAAGAATATGACAAAATAAGGACATGACCACCACCATGACCAGGAGTTGTAGATCTGTGAAAGACATTGTTTTATTTGTTTAACCGAGTTTTATTTTTATTCGTATTTTCATCAATAGGAACTCCTACATGAATCTTGAAAGCTTATGTCTTTGGATATTAATTCCATCGGTAAAAATTCACTGTGGCGTATACGCAATATTTTCAGCATTCATTGAAAAATATATGGTCACTTGAATTTTATTTACTTAAATAAAACAATTACACCCTGTTTCTTGTGTAGAATACTACACGAAATCTGCTTACACAAACATTACTTTAATCGAAAATTCACGCCAATCCTTTTTCGCACAGTAACGTTCATTCACGTGTCTACAGGGGTTGGAATATTCAGACACGGACAACAACAACAAAACATGAGCTCAAAAAGTTCCGTTCCAACCAAGAGTCGTCGGTATAGAGATATTTTATACATTTAAGGATACAAATGAGGAATGGGTTTGGTTAAACAGTTTTACTGCAGACAAGGCACACAATGTGAATAAGGAATTCGTAATGAAACTTAAAAATGTAATTACGAGTTATGAAAATGGTTAACGTATATTTTAATATGCATTACGTTGCGTAACTATATTATGTAGGGAATACGATTGGCCCTATTTTAAGTTGGCTATTAAGATAAAACAAAAAAAAAATATTCGTTTAAACTGTAATTTTCCAGTATCCCACATGCTTATTCCTGACGCTCAACAGCACATTAAAAAGGATATATTTTTATTTCAATATAATTCAAGTTAAGAATCTGGCTGATGAATAGGTTTGTGCCAAATGGACACATAAACGAGTCTAACAAAGGACTTACACATGTAAGAGGCTATGTACAATTAATTAATTCTACCGTTAATAAATGTCTTTATTACAACAGCAATAAAATAAACTTTTGTCTTTTTTTTTTTAAATATCAAAATAAGACTTTTAGAGCACTTAAGGCATTAAGGCACTGTTTGGGAAAGAACATTGCACATAATCATAAAACTGAAGCTCTCACTAATACTCTTAATGCTCAGTGCTCATATCACAACACATGCTGTTTTATTTTGTGATGCTTTTTTTTCAGTCTGTGTGAATATAAACAACTGTAGCTTTGGGAGGGATTCCGAACAAAATGTATCTTATTTTTATTTGGTAATCTTTTCTTAAGTAGGTGGATCATTAATTAAACTTTGTGCACATTACATCTGCTTGGATTCCATTTTTGTGTGATATCATCCCCGAGGGAGCTAACGCCGATAAATTTAAGGCATTTTTGTGTATGCGAAGGATTATCTTATTTTTGGAAGACACATTTTATTTTCCACTGAAACGGTTACATAAATTATGTTAATAGCATGTGATCAGCAGTCTTCTTGGATTATTATTATTTTTTTTAATGTTAAGTGTTCCAACTATTGAAACATTAAAATTACGTTTTTGAAAGTAGCGCAATAATTTAAAGTAATTTAAGATTTTTTTGGTTATGCATTTGGCTTGGAAAGTATTTGAAACGTTTGCAATAAAAATCATAAATAAAATGCACGACTGGATCGCACGAACTTGCTCTTATGTAAAAGTACTTGGGAATTTAAGATACATTTTATAAATATAAGACATGGATTTAATGAGATAATAATGTTCAAATGCATAAAATTGCCGTCTGGTTTCCGGAAAAGAATGAATTTATGCAAATAAACTTTAAAAAATCGTTTTATTATTAAATAAATTTTTATATAAGAAATTTCTCTAAAATTTTTCAAGAACAAAATGTGGGATGCGAATTTTAAGTATTTAATAATATTGGTTTTAGGAAATAATTTCAAAAAATAATCGTTCATAGGTTTTGAAGATATTGATTTAAATTTTTTTTTTTTTTTTTTAAAAAACCCAAAAAAATATTTTTTCGAATATTTTTATATACAATATTATTTTAAACTTAAGGGGACTCCTGCTAAAAATTTTGGGTTAAAATTCTTAGAGCCGTTAATGAGAAAGTCGAAAATTAAAAAAAACGGGTCTATGGCAGGTACCCCCAATAACATTTTGCCCCAAAATTTTTTTCGACCGAAATATAGTCCATGTCCATAATATCACACTTAATTTTTTTTATCAAAATCGTTAGAGCCGTTTTTGAGATAAATAAGATTTTGCATTACGGGTGTATGGGGGGTACCGTTAGTCTTGGAGCCAAAAAAAAAATTTCAATTTCTCCTCTAGGGAATCACCGAAGACCCTTAACTACCGAGTTTGAAGAAAATACCTCCGGTAGTTTAGGCTGTAGTTCGAGGTACAGACATACAGACATACAGACATACAGACATACAGACATACAGACATACAGACAGACGAACGGAATTGCCGGACCCACTTTTTTCGTCTTCGCTATCATCGTAATGTCAACTTTGATCAAAATCTCGAGTTCGATTTTTTTTCCAAATGCAGAACTTGCCCTATAGTACCTATATCGCAAGTAAAAATGAATAATAGCTCCCGGAGGCAAGTTTTTAGCAGTAAATCACTTTTAATTTCAATCGGAATTAAGACTATGATTGTGAAGATACTCAAGACACAAAGATTTTGGCATATAGTCCGGCAGAATTCGGATACTTCTCAATAAACAATAGAACGTTGCAAAAGAAAACATTATAATATCCGTTGTTTCTCTTTTGTTCAAGAGGCTTTTTAAAACTGTCCATATTTATTGACTTAATAAAAGCTATTTCTTAATCTTACTTAAATATAGTTTTTCAATATGATAAAACTACTAGGATTTCAGGATTATTAAGAAGACGGAGTTTTAGGAAGCGTGAACTGATGTTCAAATGGAAACAGTTAATGTTGCAATTAATCCCTCGTACCATGCAAGTAAAAGGTTCATGGGAGCCACAAGAAGTATGGTGGATGGAAAGATAGAAGAATGATTTCCTAGATTAAGGAAATTAGTTTTGAAAGAGATGGATTTAAAAGGAGTTATGGAGTCGAAAAATCTTTGAAAGTACTCAATGAATGATGAGAATGCTGCTTTTTTCTTCCAGCAGTGGTCTCGATACTTAGGTAGGGTTATTTCTAGATAGACCACGATCTGAAAATCTCAGGAAACGAGGGTGAGTGCTCTGGATTCTGGATCTTTGAATCTGCTGATATATACAAACTGGTTGTGACCACACAAGGATGTGAACAGGGAATCGGTCACGTAGAGGTCGGAGAATTACTTACACCACTGTTTAACAAAGTCAATTGCTAAAAATGTATTAAGAGTGATCTCGTCGAGTTGTGTGTACAAGTTGTGGTTTGTATCACCAGGGCCTATGAATGAATGAATTGTGTCAGTTCTTCCTCCAAATGTATTGCTTCTAGGAATCTTGCTATTTGGGGCACCTTCAGAGAGAAAAGGTTGCTCTCTTTCACCTGGTATTGTTGCAAATGGTTCTTCCTTTCTTGCATGAGTGGTCAACATATTTCTAGTATGAGGTCCGGTGCTTCCTCATGCATGTTGCTGAACCTACATGAAGACCTGCTTACCATACCAAGCAATTCTAAGTTAGCAGTGTCCAGTTAAGATATATGTTAATAAAGGTTGTTTCTAGTTAAGTGATTGAATATAGTTTCGCCTGCCTCTTCATTCTTTCCAATTCCTAGATCTGTCAGGGTCTATGCGAGGGTCGCAAATTGAGACAGGGCTGAATACAAATTGATATAGAAGAGTATTGATTGGCATTTGATGAAGGAATGGTCTTAAAAAAATTAATATCGTTAGCAAGGAGTGACATGAGGGAATATGTAATGAAATGACTATTTCAATATCGTTAGTAGTAAAAAAAGGAAAGGACCTAAGTAGCTGCCTTCTAGAACCCCAAAGATAACCTGAAAATCACTGGAGAAAGTAGATCTGAGACAATATTTATAGTATCAGTTTTACAGGTAAAAAGCAAGATAGGTTTAAACCGTAAGGTGGATAGTATGAAAAGAATAAGTCTATTTGAGATAAGAATTTTTCAATGAGGCCGGTAGATCTTGGAATGAAATAAAACAAGCCGTGTATGAGGAGCTAACTTTTTTTTTAAAAGCCCATGCCCATGTAATTATGAATGTAATGTCACACTGCATACTGTGTCCACTTTGTGGCACGTAGAGCTGTCCTGCTAGAACCACATCTTGTCTAGGTCCATATGGTTCAATTTGGATCATAATAAATTGGTCATCATCGTTCTTCGTTCTGTAGTGCTCGCCATTGAAGTTGACTGCCTCGTCATTTTCAAAAAAGTACGGACCAATGACACTGCCGGCCAAAATTTCAAACCAAACTACATTTTTGACCATGCATTGTTACCGAATGAACCTCTTGTGGGATGTTATACTTAGCTTGTAAAAGAGCTCACTCGAATACCAGATCTTGCTGAGCAAAACACCCATAATCTCGACTTGTTTCTTTGTTCTCATCCTGATGCATATCATAAAGGTAATCTCTCCATTCGGCACTTTTAACCACTGTGTAATATCAGCCAATTTTTATTTTCCCATCTATCAAGTAAGAAAGACACAACCCACTAAGACCGTTTGGAAATACGAGAAAGTCAACTGGGACGGTCTAAATAACTTTTTTCGAATCTTTAACTGGTCTCTATGTTTCCTAAATAACGACATCGATGCCAGTGCTGATATGATCATAGAAACGATTTTTCCTGGAAAGCGTTCTTTTTATCTCAAAGAATTAAGAGTATAAAAGAAAAAAAGAGTAAGAAGTCTTGGTTCGATAAAACCTCTAAAGAAGCTATAAGGTTGAAAGGAGAAAGTTTCCGGTCTTAAAAAAGCCAACTCAACTGAGAATAATCGAAAAGAGCACAAACAAGTCAGAAACCATTGCAACACTGTTATAAAAAGAATCAAATAATTTTTACATGATTAGGAACTAATTTAAAAATCATTTATCGTTTGTAGTTTTTCGAACAGCTTTCGATGCAATACCACGTGAACCACTCTTTTACAAGGTTCCCAAAATCGGTATATCAAGCAAAATCATTCAAATCGTGCGCAAGCTTTGTACGTATGGGATAGAGGCTTAATCTCTGAAGATTTAAAAACGTCAATGGGCGTTGAACAAGGCTGTATTTTAAGTGCACTACTTTTTATATTATACACTATTGATATAACCGATGATGTCGAAACTGTCGAATAAGGTTCTGCGAATTAACAATCCTAGCATTATTGTATGCGGATGATATCGTCATTCTGTGTGACACTATACAAGGTATGCAGTTAATGATAAACAGACTAAGTGCATATTGTAAAAGTTGGAATCTTACGAGTACTGTTAATGCCGTGAAATCAAAAGTCAAGATACTTAGAAATACAGGAGATCGTTACTGACGTTGGGAAAAGTTGAAGTTAGATGGTGAAGAAATTGAAGTTGTATCCAGGTACATTATGTCTAGGTATCCTGTTACCGGCTTCTTTAAGTTTAAGACTGCACTTTTGTGAAAAAATTAACTGATGCTAAAAGAGCTATCTGTGCAATTTGGAAAAATTGTTGCAAAAACAATTAAGTATCGCATAGTGCAAAACAAACTTTGTTCTGCAGCCTCAATAATGCTCTACGGATATGGAATAAAAAATGCTACGATGGGGTTGAAAAATTTCTTAACTACTTCTTGAAGATCATATTCCGGCTACCAAAAAATACCCCTAGAAAGCGTATTATAGAAGCAGATTTTTAATACGAGAACATTAATTTATTTTTTGTCAACCTGGAAGACGGCCATAAGCCAAACCCATTTTAATTTTGGCCAAGCTTTAATTGTACCAAATTTATTGAAATAAAATATAATTTAACTAACTAACTAGTTGCAAGATCCCTTCGAGTTCTTGATACTCGAAGAAACAAATCATCTAAGGACATAACATCTAAAAACTTTAGTTCAACCCTTTTCAATATATTGCATTTTTTACTTGCGACTTATAGGTACGAGTACTATAATTCAAGTTATGCATTCGTAAAAAAAATCGAACTCGAAATTTTGATCAAAGTTGACATTACGATGATAACGAAGACTAAAAAAGGGAATCTCGCAATTCTGTCTGTCGGTCTGCCTGTCGGTTCGACAACAGTTTAAACGGCTCGGCTGATTTTTTTAAAGACCAAAAATAACGGTACCTGCCATACGATTTTTGTCAAAATTTTGTAAATATTTAAAAAAAAAAAGATACAAAAAAAATGTAGGTATTGGTTGAAAAAACTTTTCCAAAAAATAGTTATTAAGGTTACCCCCGAAAGAACCATTTTTTTTGTTTTTGATTTTCTTAAAAAGGGTACCACCGATTTTGATCATTTTTTTTTTGCTAAAGTTCTCTAAGAACTATAATAGAATTGTGTATTCAAATTTTCAAACAAAAAT
Source organism: Philhelius festivus (assembly GCA_963931855.1). Classification (NCBI taxonomy): domain Eukaryota; kingdom Metazoa; phylum Arthropoda; class Insecta; order Diptera; family Syrphidae; genus Philhelius; species Philhelius festivus. The sequence goes on along the minus strand of OZ007557.1, from coordinate 75,943,397 downwards.
TTATTTGATTTAAAAAAAAATTTAATTTTTTTTCAAAACTTAATATTTCGAAAACCCCATGCTAGATTTTTTTAAACTTGATAAATAAATGTTTCCCAACATAATCTACAAGATGTGAGAAAAAAAGTTTTATTTTACCTAAAAATAAAGGTACCCACCATACAAATGTTAAAAAATGGTTTTCAAAAATCGTATTTTGCTCAAAAACGGCACCCAGGATTTTGATAAAATTTTTTTCTTTTTATTAATTTTAACGATATTTAATTTAATAAAAAAAATGACGTTGGGCGCTCTCAATTTTGGACATATGAAATAAAAAAAAAAATTGGAATTAAGTTATTACTGACTGTACCTACCATATAACCATTTTTTCAAATTTTGAATTTCTCATTATCGACATAAGGGATTTTAATTAAATTTTATATAGAGATACTTCTAAAAACTCTAAAAACTATTGCATTTCAAAATTTAAAAAAACATAATATTTTTGAAAAAAAAAACTTTTTTTTTGGAAAATTCGATATTTCAAAAACGGTTCAATATTTTTTTTGGAAATTCAATTTTTATTCGTACAATAATAAAAACTTAGAGTACTAAATTTCTTAAAGATTTTGCAAATAAAAGCTTATTTTTTTAAGAAACCACTACAACGAATTATAATTTGTGTTCTTGCATAAATTCATATTTGCATAACATTCTGTTTTTACCTCTTATTACTAAAAGAATTAAAAAAATTTATTTTATCCTTATGAACAGTTTTCTCTAATAACATTCGTTTTTTAAATTCCTAGTTTTTTACATAGGAGCAAGTTCGTGCGACCCAGTCTTGCATTTTATTTTTCTAAAACACAAGAAAAAACAAATATTTTTTGAAATTTTTTAGACAGGATATAATTTTGAATTCGAAAGAAATCGAAATCATGGAACCGTTAATGAGTTAAGTCAACATCAAAAAAAAAATTGTAGGTATAGCAGGTAACGTTGTTTCGACATAAATAAACCTCAAGCCTCCATCATTTCATTGATATCTTATCAAAATTGTCAGATCGCTTATAGAGATATTTTAAATGATTCATAATGGCTGTATGTTAGGTACGAGTACTATTAGTTGTGAAGCTTAACAAAAGCCAATTTCTCCCCCATAGAAGACCATAAAGTACCAAGTTTGCGGAAAATCACTTGAATTTTTGTCAAAGCCTCGATTTCGATTTTTTTCCAAATGCAAAACTTGCCCTACAGTATCTACATACATCGCAAGTAAAAATCCAGAATATTCTGTCCCTTTTTTGTGACAATATACTGGCAGATATATTTATAAGAAATAAAAGAAATGACGTCAATCCTTCTCAATTTTTATGGAACGTCCTTAATATTATATTGTATCACCATGATAAATATTTCAAAAATACCATCCTTTGTGTGACATTTACGTTTACCAAAATAAATTACTTCGAAACACATTAGGAAAACATTGGTACTACCTACCTTCGTTTCGTTTCAAAACCCTTATTAAAAAATAACTGTCTGGCAATTTATTGCTTAAGGTATCCTCCATCCATAGGTAGGTTCTTGTGAGACTTCAAAAGTAAAGCACAAAGCATGTCCCATTTAGCCTGTATATGTGTGTGTTTGTGCTGAAAGGACTCTGTATTCCACTTAAATAAATCCATTTACAAGATATGAGATGAAGCTTGGGCACTTAAAATTTCCCCATCACATTGAAAGTTGAGTAATAAATCCAAGAACTGTCATGTGATATTGCAAAAACAAAATAATATTACAAACGTTATTATTGCAGATATGTACGAATGTTTTCTGTTGGTATTGTGAGTATGTGCAGAGTGTGGACATTTTTATAATATATTTTTGGTTTTATGAAGCAAAGTTTTTCTATTAAAAAAATGTATCGTCTATAAATAAATTATTATATGTTGTTTTCCCATTAGATACCTACAGCGAGGAGGAAAGAATAAGAATAAAAAAATAATTATATGATTTTTCGGTAGGGGAAAATGGGCTATAGTGAGTTATGGGTAATTTAATACGAACGATATTTTTATTGTTCCTTTCATATCACAACTTTTTGCTCTGATTGTGTTTTAATATTTTCTCATTTGGATCAATATATGGAAATAAAGGAAAAACCATGGCAACCTTAAATATGAATTGAATTGTTAAAATAAGGGAGGTACAAATTCCACAGACAATTAAATATGTATTTATTATGCAAATGAAAGAAAAGGGTGGACATCGAAATCATTAATTTGGTGCCTGTCCTTAGTCATTTTACATTTTTTAAATTTTTTTTTGCTCAACAATTTGATGTGAATTAACCCATGAAAATCAACTTTGCATCTTTTCAGGTGACTAAACATTTAAAATTCCGAATCCTAGCATTAATATGTAAATTTCAATTTGTATACCAAATAAGTTCCCGGGTAAAATATTAACTTCGAAAAAAGGACAGAATAAAAAGCAATTCCAACAAACCAATGAAGGAAAAAAGAAAAAACAATAAACCAAATAAATGAGGAATAAAAAAAATTAAAGAAAATTGCCTAATTTTTTTTCTAATTTTTGTGCTCCATTTTTTAACAAAGTATATTATCTGCCAGAGAGTTGAAAAGATGTAAATTTTTTCGTTTTTTCCTCGGAAACAATTTTTCCATATTACTAGGCCCAAATGGAATTTAGAACACAAAACGCCCTCAAGAATAACAAAAGCTAACAATCCATGAATATTAAGAATCGTATTCCCTTGCGAATTTGGGGATCGGGACAAATGAACAAACAGATTCGCTTCATTGAAATGGCAAATGAAACAGAGAATGCGGCAGAATTCTATTACTGTCATCCCAGGGGCAGTTGTGCTTCTTCTTTCTTTTTTGCTTTATTTCCACTTTTTACTTGTTTTCTTATTAATCTTGTCTTTGTACAGTTTTAAGTCCCGAATAAATAAAAGCAACAAAAAACCCACAGTATAACAGTTATACGTGTATTGTTGAACGAAAAAGCTCAATGAACGTTCTCAGAGAGCATATTAATTAGATTTCAGGATGCTCCGCCAGGATACCTACCTACCTATGAGAGATTGAGATTTGTTTATCCTTGTTGTTTGTTGAGGACTTTGTCTGCATATTGTTGAGTGGCAAATATTTAGAGAGTATTAGCTCAAAGCCATTGTATTTGTCAATTTAGTTGGAAAGTGTTTAATAATTCGGAGTTGTTTTTGGGGAATACTCTGTGAATTATAGAAGACCTTCATGATGGTTTGGTTAATCCTTACTATTTGTCTTTTGCCGTTTGATGGGTATGCGGGTTGAAAACGTCGACCTCTTGCTGAGTAAATTTCAAAACGCAATAGCAGGTGAGGCTTCAGCGGTGCATCTTGCTGTATCTGGAATGGGAGTTTTTGTTTTGGTATTTTCTTTGACTATCATTTCATCTGGTTGTTTAAACGTACTATGGGCAAAGTTCGAATATTAGAATCAAATTTCAAAATCCTTAGCGGATCAGTTAATGTAAGTTTTTGTTGATAGAATTGTGACTGAGTATCATAAGGTGATTAAGAATCGTTGTTTAAGGAGCATTTTAGGGAAAAAGCTTGTTCTTAGATAGATAGATAGATAGATAAGATTTTTATTACGTATCTTTGAAATTAACATTACATTACTTATTTTTAATTACAAAAAAACATTATAGCATGGCATTTGCCGTCTGCCAGATTGACAATTAAAAAGAATTCAATTTCATTTACATATGTAATAAGCTATCATATAAAATTTGAGATTAAATCAAAAAAGAACAAAAAATATTTAACAAAAGATAATAATAAAACAATATTAGATAGGTGTTGTAAAAAAAACAGAAAACAGAAATCAGAAATCTTCATTTATTATTAATGATCTATACTTTAACGCGAGTTTGCAGTATTCATAAAGCTTGGGAACATCCATCTCATTCAGCATAAATAGAACTTCTTCTTCCGATAAAAAGTCACTTCCAAAAACCCTTCTTCTAATTCCCCTGAGAATTGGGCACTTTCCAATGAAGTGAATAACGTCCTCTCTTTGTACTAAGTTACACATACTACACTCCAGAGGAAGATCGGGTCGGTGTGGAACGAAGTTTAAGTTGAGTAGTTCACTCCGAAGTCTAACCATCGTAGCAATCACGTAAACATTATTTGAGTCACGAAAGTAGTTTTTTTCAGCAAGGTTGTGGTTGAGCCTACTATAAATTGTTCTAAACAAGGAACCGGAAGCTTCCGCTACAAATTCGTCTCTGCACTTCCCATCTACCAATGATATAACTTCATACAGTAGGGCCTTACTGGCTGATACATTTTCTACGTTTAAATTAAAATTTAAATTGCATTCTTCTGCAAGGCATGACCACTCTCTGTACCATCCATTTTGACTTTGTATAGCTTTCAAAACTACCTTTCTGACAAGGCGGGATTCAGGCATTTTGAAGACGTTCAGTAGATAATCCGCTTGCAGTTTTAGCGTTTTTATGTATAAAGGTGAAAGTCCGGTTTCTAACATAATGACATAGTTTGGCGTGTTTGGTGGTAAGTGAAATATTCTCTTCACATAATACACTAAGAGTTTCTCAACCGTGTTGAATTTTTTACAACCCCATACTTGCGAACCATACAAAAGTATACTTTCAGCAACTGCTTCAAATACCTTAAATTTACTGCTATGAGCTATGTGTTTGTTCATAAAGCAATTTTTCCACGAAATATTAATTGCAGTTTTTGCCTTTTGCAGTTTTTCGTTAAAATTCTTCTCCATGCTCAGGTTTTTTGAAAATATAATGCCTAAGTACTTGTATTCATTAACAATTTCTATGTCTTCGCCATTGAAGTTCCATTTTTCATTCGACGCATTCCGACCACCACCTTGTTTAAATACCATCACTTTAGACTTTTGAATGTTAACTATTAGGTTCCACATTCGACAATACTGGTATACCCTATTTATCATGAGTTGTAGTGATTCTGGAGAGTATGCAAACATGACTATATCATCTGCAAACAACAATGCCTTTATACGCACCTCTGCGAAATCAACCCCACCAGGAAGGTAATCGATGAGATCGTTTATGAAGAGCGCAAATAATGTGGGGCTTAATGTGCAGCCCTGCCTCACTCCCAATGAAGTTGTGAACCAATCAGAAAGTTCCGCTCCGGTCCACACTGCAGCCTTCGTTCCTCTGTACAATTCCTCGAGAACTCGTCCAAACTTCAGCGACAACCCCAGACTATACAGTTTGTAGAATAAAGTATTTCGATCGATTGTGTCAAAAGCCGCTTTAAAATCGATAAAGAATACATACAATTTTCTACCCTGGTTAATAAAGCTTCCTGCTAGACTTCTGAGTATGAAGATGTTGTCAATTGTTGAGTACCCTGATCTGAAGCCAGCTTGAAATTCTTTCAGCAGGTTCTGCGTCTCAATCCACTTCAGAAGTCTCTTATGCAACATCGTAGTAAACATTTTGTATGATGCGTTTAAAAAAGAGATTCCTCTATAATTTGCTGCAACCAATAAAGATCCTTTTTTGTGTATTGGGAATATTATAGCATCCCGGAATTCGTCTGGAGCAAGATCACCTTCAATTATTTTATTATACAGCGTTACAAGACGTTCTTTGAGCATGATAGTACTGTATTTATAAAACTCGACCGGAATACTATTCGCACCAGCAGCTTTTTCATCTTTAAGGGTCCCAAGCGTTGCTTCTAATTCTTCTAGAGAGAAAGCACAATCAAGAACTTCGTTGGTGAAACCAGGTACTGCAGAATACCAATTTGTTGGTGTTGTTGTTGGATTCAGTAGATCCTTAAAATAGGCAAGCAGAGAGTTTGCGCAGAGATTTGTGTGAATATTGATTTTTTTCCCATTTAGCTCCCAAGCCAGTTTCCAAAAATCTGTCGCATTTTTACAGGACCCTAGTCTGGCTGCCTGGAGCTCCGCATATTTCTTTTTTTTTTTTGATTTACAAAGCTCCTTATAATTCCTGTTTGCCTCTATGTAGATATTCCTAACCAGACCTTGGGTTGAATTACGAAGAATTCTCAGCCATGCAAAAGATTTCTTACGAGCTTTTTGGCATTCCTCGTCATACCAGGGCTCATTTCCCCATTTTTTCTTTTTAAGTCCTAGTTCATAGTGGGGATAAGAAGTCTTTACGATGTTCTCTAGCATGACAAAGTCTACATCTTCGTGTGCTTGAAGTTGCAAATCCAGCCGACGTCTATAAGCCTCGGCCTTTGAACTTTTCCAGCAGAGTTTAGGAAGAACCCGCCTTTCAATAGTTTCATCGTGAGGTTGAACAGGAAGTTGAAACGTAACAATAACCGGAAAATGATCTGAGTATGGTACTTCCTTAATCACAAAATCTGTCACAAGGGGTTCCCAATCTTCTCCTAAGACAGCATAATCAATTACTGATGTACCTTGACCACCAACAAATGTAAAATTTCCTGATGCATCGCCTAAACTGGTACCATTTAAAATTCGGAGTCCATACGAGTCGCAAAAATCCAGCAGTTTTTTTCCTCTAGCATTACAAAAAGTATCTTTTGATTGCCTACAGATTCCACTTACTTCGTTCATCGCGCCTGGAGCAATGCCAATTCTCGCGTTCAAATCGCCAATAACCATAACGTTAGAAGATCTCATAAAGTTGAAAATCTCCAATACTTTTTCGAAGTCGTCTTCCCAATTATTACAATTTACATATAAAGGCAATATCCAAAACTGTTTCTTGTTGATTTTTAGTTCTATGAACGATAAGTCGTTGCACATACGAAACTCGCATTTTAAAATTCTTAACTTTTTCTTGAATCCGAAGAAGCACCCTCCACTAGCTCTCCCTCGCGTGTGGTTTCGTGTCGCTGATATCCATTTGAAGGTGAACTCCAACATTTTGTTTTCAACGCTTTTAAAACTGTTTTCCGTTGCAAAAGTTTCATACAGAAAAATTATATCAAAACTATTAACAAACTTATAAAAATCGCTATATAGAGATTTGTTAGTGAGACCTGACACATTAAATGATAAAATCTTAAAATATACATTTTTACAGTCTAAAAATTTCAATACTACATTATCTTTATTTTGGCAGACGGCTTTGGTACTAAACACTACAATTTATGCTCCTACTAACACCACTGGTCCCTGGCGATGAATCTGCATTACCGACGTTGATGGGTTGTGCCTTTTCTGTCACCTGAGAGCTGTCAGTACAATCTGCCATAATTTTGTTTATCATAAGCAATCCATCTTCATCGTCACATTTCAGGTTGTTATCTCGGTCCAAATAAAATGTTTTGTGTTCAATTATAAGTGTTTGTCCACGAATAAAAACTTTGATGCCTTTGTTTCTTGCGTTTATACTTGTTTTTATTTGTAGCAAGTGTTTCCTTTTTTCACGAGCCGCCTTGGTATAATCGCGGTGAATGGAGATCCCGGTGTTTCGCAATTTGATGGCAGCCTTCAATATACGTGGTACATCATCACTATTCTGCATTTCGACAATAACATTGGCCGTTCTGTTGTTTCTGGAACGAATTACTTTCAATCTTGTTATTAATGCTGGGTTGTTTTGTTGCAAAAGGTCCAGGCAAACAGTTTTAGCTTTTTCCGTTGCATCTTGCTCATCTTCTTGAGGAATATGCAGGACCACATTCCTCTCGTTGGACTTTCTTTCAAGAAAATCAATTTGACGCTCAAGTACATAGCATTTGTTCTCAACTTGCTCTAGTTTTGATTGAAGCAATTCATTGCTGCGCTCAAGAGACTCCATCTTTGTCTTTACTTCAACCAAGTCAGATTTCGTCGGTAGGTTTTTAAGGCGATCATCGAGTAACGCTGCCACCGAGCATTCGAGAGTTTTTATGTCAATAACTTGCATATTTTCAACTTTCGAATCGTGAATATTTTTAGATTCGAGTGAAGATGATTGTGTCTCCGGAGATAGTACATAGCATGGACGTTTCAAAACAGGCCCTTGAGCTTGAGATTTGGCGGTGCTTTTGTTGATAACGCATTTGTTGTTGTTAACGTTGCATTTTTTCGGCGGGGTTCTTTGCAAGCCACTCATTTTGTACGACGTTTGATTTACTTAACTATAAAGCAAAATTTCAGCTCACCTTAAAATAAATGAATTCCTAGTGCTTTATTTGAATTTTTCACTTGGTAAAACTTAAATTTAGAGTTTTTAGTAAGTTATAATATCAAATTTTACGGAGCCTAATTACAATGTCAGCCAAACTTCAACGATCCAGAGTTGCCAATTCTTAGTTGCAACTTAGAGTTGCTTGTTCTTAGTAAATGCTATTTTTTAACACAAAATTTTAATCGGTCTTCGGACTTGTACTATTAGAAACAAATGGGTCGAAGTTAGAATAAGTATGTTCTGTTTCTTTGCTGCACTTATGTATAAATTGTTGTTTTGGAATTTCTATATAAATTGTAAAAGAAATGTAAACATATTTGGGTTTTTCACTTAGTACTTCGTAATCATTACAGCGTAATTGATTATAATTTTGTTCTTGGTGGGATATAGTTTACATTGGATTTTTGTCAAAAAATTAATATAAGATGAACTGAATTTAACAAAAAAAGCGTCAACTGATGTGTTCATGTGAGATCACCGGGAAGAAACGCCAATTTGTGTGGACTAAGGACCAAAAATGCTATTTTGAATCAATGATTCAACAAGTTCAATAATAGAGCTAAGTATTTTACTTGGGTTTATTATTTGAGTAGTATATATAGAGTTTGTATTTAAAAAAAAATTACTTAGTAATCCTATCTCCACTCGGGGTTGAATCTCTAATCATGTACGGGAGTCACAGATTTTACTTAAATTTTTACGGATATTGACCATATTTTTGCTCTGTGATTTCTACTGTTAATAAATGTGGAACTCTATTAACATAGTGTTTGTAATTGCACTCCGGTTGCTTTTTCAAATTGTATTAATACTGTGCCTGGTCATGTTTTTTTAGTACTTTTTTATTACTATGATCTACCAGCTGTACGAACAAATAAATGCAAAGTCAAAATTTCAGATGAAAAGTTAAGGCATTTTAGGAATTCTATTAATAAAAGTATCCAGAAAAAATTCTCTGATGAAATTAATAAAACAAAAAAACAGGAATATTAAGCCCCTTTTAGACGACCAGTTGTTGCTTCAGTTATCAGTTCAGTTAAAAAAGGCAGTGAATTTAGACGTGAATGCGGTGTTGAGTTGACCTTGTATGCGCTTCTCTTCTGAAATAGACCAAATAATAATTCTGTTTCGACATATTGGAAAAAAAACAGGAACTCGAATGACGACCGAACTGACAACTGAACTAAAAAGTATTTACACATCAGTTTAGCTGAAAACTGAACTGAAAACTTATGGGAATTTCATCAGTTTCAGTTTCAGTTAAACCCTTCAGTTTTTGCATTTAGACATCAGTTTAACTGTAAGCTTAACTGATAGCTCAACTGAAACTGAAATGATCGTCTAAAAGGGGCTTTATGATAAGCAATCATTTGAAGAGAAATAGACTCACACACAGCGGGATTTAGCAAATTATAAAAAAAAATCGTACTGTCAACTTTGGTCAAAATGTCGAATTAGATTTTTTACCTAAAAATAAAATTAAATTTCCAAGAGTTTCACTTTTCAAGGGAAGAACTAGCACGTACACGAGTAATATTGAGAGTTGTATTTAAGTCACTAGGCTCAAGTTGCTTACGAGCCAGTATGTCTCTAATTATTTTAATGGTCTTTTTATGATTTATATCCATATTTATTTTAATTTTTATACAGAATGACAAAACCATTTTCTCAGAAATAGTACAACAGATTTGGATCAATTTTTTGTGTTGAAGATATGTATTAGAAAATTAAAATAGTTTTAAGTAACAAAATTTAAGAAAAAAATATTTAGAAGCAAAATAATTTTTTTTGAAAGATCAATATTTTAAGAAAACCAGAGGCTCGGAAACCACCATACAAAAGGAAATTGTTTTCTAAAATCTTATTTTTCTGTATTGTTTAATTTGTATGATCTTTCATTAAATACAAACACATTATATCAAAAATTAAAAAAATAATTGTAATTAAAAAAAATTTTAATGAAAAAGGAAGTAGTACATACCTTTGTATGAAAATTTTTCTTGCGACAGGTTTTTTTGTTATAATTTTCCATCCTCTAAAGAGGCTGTAAAACTACTCTTCCAATATTTGAGCACAGTGCGAGGGTTCAAGTTAGTTGGAGAGAGTTTAAAAGGAGATAACGATGCATATTGGTTTTGAATATCTGAATATCAAGATGGAAGGAAAATAAATATTCGTGTAGTGCGGTTATAGAAAAGATCACTGAATTTAATAATCCGTCCGAAGTAATGCTCAAGGTAAACTTATGGGCATTCCATGAAGCGATAGTGTTACGGTTAAATTGTTTAAAGTTTACTTTAAGCAATGGGGTTAGTTATGCGTTAGTAAAAAGAATTAAATCCAGATCTTAATAGACTCGACCTTACCACGACAAGAAAGTCGAATAGCTTAAACAAAATTAAAAAATATTTATCTAGTAAAAACTAGCTAATGGTTATTATTATTATATTATTATATATTAATTATTTATTTAATATAATTATTATTAATTTAATATTATTATATTAATTTGTTAAATGTGAATTTATGTATGCTACAATGGCATTAATAAAGCTTTCTATAATAATAATAATAATAATAATAATGGTTATTAATGGTGTCCGCCATAGAAGCATTTTATCGATATTCTCAAAAACGGTATACCTGGGGCCAAATTACCGCATCATATCGAGTAATACGTGACTGAATTATGTGAGTTTGGCATTACCGCTTACGTTATCGAGCAATAAATTACTCCAATTTGACATTTTCATTCGATCACTGATGGGACTCACTCACTCGTCACTGAAGCGGTAATTCGGCCCCTGATTTTTATAATTTTTTTTTATCTTATCAATAATAAAAACCTTAAATTGGAATACCAAAATTATTTCTTAAAATAGTTTGAACAATTTCTTATGTACAAAATATTTTTTTTAAAACCCCTACAACAATTTATAGTTTTTTCTTGCATAAATTCATATTTGGTTGTCAATATTTGAATTGTCTTAGCGATGTAAAAAATTAATTTTAAGCTTATCAACATTTTTCTCTTGAAACATCCTAAAAATTCTAAGTCCCTTAAGCAAAAGAGCTAGTAAGAGCAATTTCCTATGTTGCAAAAAAATAGTTTTTACATATTTCTTCAGGACTTTTAGTATTTAATATTATAAACACATCTCTAATTTTTTTTACATAAATAAATATATACTAAAAACATTAAAACAGCATTTTAAACCTATGTTGTGCAGCTGCCTCATTAATTTTTCTACTTTTCTTACAACTACTGCCTTGAAAATTATAAAGTTATAAAATTTTTTTAAGGTGGTAATTCTTGGCATAATGGTGCGTTTGGTTGTTATTTCGAAAGTCTGAAATGGAAAACCTATAAGACCTTAGAACAAAGCAAACTAACAAACTAACATAGAATTTAAAAGTTTTTCAAAAAAAACATGATGCTTTTATTTAAAAAATCTTTAATTTTTCTGGGCTGACAGTAAAAAGTAATTACATATTTTGTTAGTTATAATAAATTGTAGATAGAAAATTTGTACCATTTTGGAAAGTTCATTAAATAGACAACTTCGTAAATTGAATAAATATTTCAACATTTTCGTGTAAAGAAAATAATTAAATTATAATTATAATTATATTATTAAAAATTTAAAAACTAGTATAAATATTTTTTTTTTTAATGTGATTTCAAAATATACATAACTAGCGGCCCGGTACGTGCTTCGCTACGTATAAAGTGAAATAATAAAACAATTTAATTGTAACATCAAATTATTCATTTATTCAAACAAAAAAATATTTTATTAATTGCTAGCTATTTTAAAACTTAATCCAAAACATTTGGATAAACAATATTTTTTGTTTTTCCATATCAGTTGGAATCGTAGGGATACGCGGTATCAAACAAACTTCTCCTTTTGATTTAGCAGTTAGGATCGTAGCTTCAATCAAATTTGGCAATAACTTTTTCACTGCCAATCTGGTGCCATTACACAGTTTTGGTGGATTAATATTTCGCAACAATATAATCAAAGAACCAACTTTTAGATTCAAGCAATGCGGTGGTATACCGGCCGGTTCCAATGAAGTTAAAAATTCAATTGGATAATTCATCTTGATACATGACACTGTCAGTTGGCAACTGGAAGTTTCGCTTGAATTTGAAAATTATTGGCATTGATATGAATGTTCTTGGGTGCTAAAATGGCGCGTTTTCTCAACCAATCATAATTTCTGTAATTCTGAAGAATATTCGGAAAAACACATTCAATCAATTCATCTATCGATTGCGCAATTGTACAAAAATTGTTTGGTACAGCGATCAATCCGTTGGTACTGTCGATTTATATTTTGCCATCACCAATTTCTAACAATTGTTTTGAAAATTCATGAGCAGCTAGATCATTTTGTAGGTGAATACGCATATTAATGTTCAGTGTCAATTTTTGTACATACATATCTCCAAAGAATTGATGACTTCAAACAGGCATTTATTTCATCAGCAGGAGTTGATCGAGGAATGACAGGCAATATTTGACGAAAATCCCCTGACAGTATTATCAAAGCACCACCAAAAAGCTGTTGATTACCACGTAAATCTGGTATTGTTCGATTAAATGCTTCTAGTGATTTTTTATTCGCCATTGTACACTCATCCCATAAAATAATTGACGTTAATCGCAGAACTTTTGCCATAGCAGAATTTCTCGAAATATTGCCAGTTGTAGTTTCAATCAGCTGTGCATTCAATGGCAATTTTAATGTAGAGTGTGCAAAAATTGATTATCAGCGTCGGGGTATGGCAATAACGAACCAGCTTGATGATAAATCTGGCCCTGAATCTGTAACATGTACACTGAGAAAATTGAACTATGAGATATTCAAATAGAAACATGTTTAAGTACATGTTTAAATAAGTACAAACAGAATTCGGTTATAATTTAACTCTTACCTGTTTACATTCGAAATTACTAGCATTCTAAAGTAAAGTATGGTTAAATCAAACTCATTCACGTTTGATTATTTCAAGAGAATCTGCCCTTTATTTTGCATGTGCATTTAAACTATTTTCAGTTTGATTTTTGAAATGCTAGTTTAATTTTGTTACTCACTTAAAAATGTTTAACACAAAATAACCATAAATGAGTTTGTTTTAAACATAAACCGAGTTGAAATATTTATAAGACAAAGAGATTAAACATGCATGTTAAATTTAAACTCGAACAAGTTTGAATTGAACTCAAACGAAGTAAATAGATAACTGTAATTTTCTTATTTTTCGTATAGTTTGGCGTTGAAAGTCATTGTAAATTCGTCCGTTCTGTTGCGTATATCGATTTGTGTTCCGGAAATATATTTAATTTGTGAAAGTGGTAATATAAACAATAAAATGGAAAACCAAGAAATAATTGACATTATACCATCGTACACCGTAGGTTATTTGGATATCGTGAATTAAAACTGCCACAATACGGTTTACAAGTACATACTTGAACCTGAAGATTTACATCAAAATTTGTATTTATCATCTTTTTCGTATTCAGACGCTCCGATTTTATTTTATAAAATTATTTAATTTTTAACTAATGATATTGATGTGTTTGTATATTGCTATCAAGTTGAAATTAAGTTATTTGACAAACCCACCCTTACATGTTAATACTGTAAATAATGGAAAATGTTATATTAGAAATAAATTCTTGTAAAAAGTTATCTGAATGTGTTTTTATTCATATAGGTGATTAAAGCTTTTTCATAAACTTTTTTACATCGATTAAGTTATGTATGTGAAAAAAGTTTGGGTAGAATTGGCTACCTGACACACTTATATAATTGATTCGTTGTGATTTAAGTTCGGGTAAGTATATTTGGATGTTCATACATACTAGTGTATTTGTAAATACAAGTCTCATATAAAGAAACTAAATAGATTTTAGTTTAGAATAACTTGTATCTGTTTGAAAAATCTGAAGTCAAATATATTTGTTTTGAACAAAATCGTATTTGACTCAAACACGGAAATGTTCAAAAAAAGTGAATATGATTCTATTTGAAACAACATCAAATGAAGTAAATTAAACAAAGATAAACATGTTTAAATCAAACAGAAATCGAGGTAAATTTAAACAAAATCCTGTTCAAATCGGATCAACCATATGTAAATACGTTTCTATTAAAATTAAATAGATATCGATTCCATGCCAAATCGTATGTGTTCGAGTTTGATTTAAATATGAATGTGTTTGATATTTTTCTCAGTGTATGCAATTTTAGGTAGATGTTGGATCAGAATTTTTAAAACTATCGAATACTTTATGATTCAGATTGATATAAACATGGGACAGTCCTGTTGAAGTATTAACCTTAAACGTCGGCATAAAATTATCTCTAATAATTTTAGTAGCTCCAAAAGAAGTCATTTGAAATGCCGAATTGTATAGTTCAATATGACTCAAAAAGGGATTCAACGTTTGAAATGTCCCAAAAATAAGTGAATGCAATGGTTCGGGTGGAGTTTCTATAATGCTGGCAATCTCACTTTGCCATTAGCACAACACATGCCGGGCAGGGTTCGAACCTAAATCTACTCCTACGCTCCGATTTTTCGAGATTCACTCTACTTTTTCCACACAGACAAATTGTCTTATTTATATACAGATATGACATTGTTGAAAAAAACCATTAAACCTTTGTTAAAAATTCATTCTGAATTTGTAATTTGTTTATTTTTACAAAACAATTTTTGAAAATAATACTAAGTTTTCTAATGAAACCTGTGATTTATTTTTCTTTTTTGCTAATACTATTTTTTTATGTTCATACATACATATGTATGTTTCAATTTTCCTGAAAAGTAAGGATTTTCTTTTTGTTTCAAATCTACTCCGAAAATCTTGCATTTGCTCGACTTTTTTTTCAAATTTGCTCCGACATTTTATGATTCAGGTTCGAACCCTGATGCCGGGCGTTTCACCTGGAAAGTTAGCCGCATCACAATGTGGACATTATTGCGTCCATCATTCCAATGTATCCGTACATACTATAATTAATTTGACTGTTGTAATTAAAAGCAGCACGCATCATTTCAGCCAAAGGAGCACGACGTATTCGTGATCGCCGTGAAAGATTCAGTACAGGTACAGGGTCAACAGATCTATTTCGTGCATTACGTTCACACTGCGATGCATTAGCATGTGCGCGTTCATCTGCAGTCTGTGATCGTCTTAGTAATGCCACATCATTTGCATTACGCGTTCGCCGACCTATATTTGCTCGCCCGGCTCGTGGCATTATTCCTTCATATAAAAAAGAATAAATCAAATTAAAAACAAATTGCTACATTAATAGTGGTGTATCAGTATCGCTAAAAAACTGAGAAAAGTACACGCACACATATACATAGTACATTTGAACGATTCAATTTGACAGCACAATCCATATATGAAAAAAGTTTCAATTTGACAGCAAAATCTCCACTAACAAAATGATCCGACATTTATTTATTGAATTCATTTTTTTTTTTTTTTTTTTTTTTATTTATTTATTTTTATTTATTTTAATTCAAAATGAGGGAGTACAAAAAGAATTGAATTCTTATTATAAGTACTTAACTTTATATTTTAATTACAAAGGTCATGAGTGTAATTTAATTTTTATTAATTTGCAAACAAAAAAAATAATTAATTTAAAATAATAAATTAATTGAATTGAATAGAGGGACATAAAAGCAAGAAAAATAAAGAATTTAGAGGGATAGAGTAAAAAGAAATATTAGAATAAAGAGAAAAAATACGATCTAGAACTTTCCTAAGAAAAAAAACTATTGTTATTGCTGGTTATAACATATTCATACATTGATTTTTTGAAACTAATTTGGGTCTTGCAATTTCGGATCGACAACGGCAAAGAATTCCATTTGTTACAAAAAATGTGATAAATGAAGAACCGCTCGACCGATTTTGTACAAACTTCACATAAACCATCTACTACATAGTCCGAACAAAGCCTAAACATTTGGTTCGGATAGGTGAGCCCGTTCTTGAGTTATAAAAACACAACGAAAAGTGGCATTGATTTTTATATATATAGATGTAGATTTTCTTTATATATATTTTTTTTAATATGTGAGTTGAACAGAAAATTTCAGGATGTTCACGTAGTAATTTTCCATCAAAAGACTATTATTTTAGAATTCAATTTTAATTTGATTTAAGTTAAAAAATACAAATTTAACCACTTCTCTTAACCTCGTGAAGTTATTTCTGCTGGCGCAAGTGGGAGGTGCGTTGCCGAGGAAAGTTTTTTTGAAATAAAAAATTGTAGCGCAGACCACATGGGAATTATTTTTGATTGTTTGCTTAATCAAAAAAAAAATGCCCCATAGGCTGTCAAGTAGAAATAAGTTCCATTTCAATTTGAAAATGTGCTAAAAAATACAATATTAGATCATCATTTAAGTAACTCAATTTAAAATATTTACATAATATTAAAAAGTAAAGAGATAAATTGGAAATTATGGGTCCTTCAAAAATAAAAATAAAAAAAAAATAAGAAGCAATACACAAAATTTAACAAAGTCACAACCATGCAAATAAAAAGCTCGTTTTATTTCCCTTAAGAAAAAGAAAGTATTCTACCTTTATTGTCCAAGGAGACACAGCCAAAAACGTGAAAGCAAACAAACGACCGTATCATCACCGTACAGTGGACCATTTGAATAAAAGAAAGAAGACATACAAAGAAATTCATTAAGAATTTGAACCTTTGGCGCATAATTTTCAACAGTCTTATAATAATTTATAAGCATGAAGTTATCTGAGAGTTTTATTATTTTAATCAATACAAGTGTTGCATTTTACATAATAACTTACGATATACCTATACATTTGGAAAAATATCGAATTGGAGATTTTGATCAAACTTGATAATATAATCATATAGAGAACAAAAAAATAAAATGCACGACTGGATCGCACGAACTTGCTCTTATGTAAAAATACTTTGGAATTTAAGATACATTTTATAAATATAAAACATGGATTTAATGAGATAATAATGTTCAAATGCATAAAATTGCCGTCTGGTTTCCAGAAAAGTATGAATTTATGTAAATAAACTTTAAAAAATCGTTTTATTATTAAATACATTTTTAATATAAAAAATTTCTTTAAAATTTTTCAAGAAAAAAATGTGAGATGCGAATTTTAAGTATTAAATAATATTGATTTTAGGAAATAATTTCAAAAAATAATCGTTCATAAGTTTTGAAGATATTGATTTAAATTTTTTTTTTTTTTTTCAAAAAAACCCAACAAATATTTTTTCGAATATTTTTTTACACAATATTATTTTAAACTTAAGGGGACTCCTGCTGAAAATTTTGGGTTAAAATCCTTAGAGCCGTTAATGAGAAAGTCGAAAATCAAAAAAACGGGTCTATGGCAGGTACCCCTAATAACATTTTGCCCCAAAATTTTTTTTAACCAAAATGTAGTCCATGTCCATAATATCACACTTAATTTTTTTTATCAAAATCGTTAGAGCCGTTTTCGAGATAAATAAGATTTTGCATTACGGGTATATGGGGGGTACCCTTAGTTTTGGAGCTAAAAAAAAAAATTCAATTTCTCCTCTAGGGAATCACCGAAGTCCCTTAACTACCGAGATTGAAAAAAATAGGTCCAGTTGTTTAGGCTGTAGTGAGAGGTACAGACATACAGACACACTGAAACATGTTTTTTGTGTACTAAATTTTCCTTAAAATTTTTATAAAAAAAATTGATATGCAAATTGTTAGTATTTAATAAAATACATTTTAAAACGTAATTTAAAAATTTAATCGTGTATCGGTTTTCAAGATATTGAATTTTCAAAAAAAAATTGTATTATTTTTTTAAAAATCCAAAAATTATTTTTTCGAAAAAATTTTTAGTTTATATTGTTTCAAATGCAAGGCAGCTCCTGCATAAAAATTTTGGTTAAAATAGTTAGAGCCGTTGGTGAGAAATTCGAAAATCAAAAAAACCGTACCGTTAGTTTTGGAGCTAAAAAAAAATTTAAATTTTCCCTCTAGGGAATCACCGAAGACTCATAACTACCGAGTTTGAAGAAAATACCTCCGGTAGTTTAGGCTGTAGTTCGAGGTACAGACATACAGACATACAGACAGACAGACAGACGGAATTGTCGGACCCACTTTTTTCGTCTTCGCTATTATCGTAATGTCAACTTTGATCAAAATCTCGAGTTCGATTTTTTTTCCAAATGCAGAACTTGCCCTATAGTACCTATATCGCAAGTAAAAAGTGTGTCCTCCCATATCGTTCTGTATGTTGATATATCTGTACCCTGATATATGTACATCCTAAGGCGCTCCAAAACTAACGCTACCTGCCATAATAAGACCGAAAAGAAAAATCTTAATTTTCTCTCTGGCAATTCCGTCTCTCTTTCTGCATGGCAAGTGAGCTATTGTGGACATGGTCTACACGTTTGTCAACCAAAATTTTAGGAAAACGTGTTGTTATCGATAACTGGCACAAACCGTTTTTTTTTTCGACTTTATCATTTAGAGCTCTAACGATTTTAACTAAAAATTCTATGTAGTAGCTCCTTTGAGTTTGAAAAAAAAAATATGGTTTATAAAATTTTTTGGAAAAATAGTTTTTGGATTAAAAAAAAAAATCCAAACTTTTATTTGAAAATTCAATATCTTGAAAACGGGTGCACGATTAAATTTTTAAATTACGTCCTTAAATGACTAACAATTTCATACCAAATGTTCGTATTAAAATTTTGAAGAAAATTTAGTACATAAGAAACATGTTTCAGAATGTCTGTATGGCTGTACCTCAACCTACAGCCTATGCCGTTTTTCAAACTCGGTACCTGCCATACACCCGTTATACAAAATCTTATTTATCTCGAAATCGCTTCTAACGATTTTGATTTAAAAAAATTAGGTGTGCCTTTATGGGCATGGACTATATTTAGGTAAAACAAAAATTTTAAGAAAAAAAGTTATTAACGGTGCCTATAATGGAATTGTTTTTGAAATTTTCAACTTCCTAATTAACGGCTCTAACGATTTTGACTAACTATATAAATTTAACATAATATTTAATAAAAAAATATTCGAGAAAATGTTTTTTTGGGTTTTTGAAAAAAAAAAATCCATATTTTTTTCGAAAAATCAATATCTTGAAAACGCGTGAACGATAATTTTTTAAAATTATTTCCTTAAAACTATATTACTACTCGTAAATACTTGAAATTGGCATCCAAAATGTTTTTCTTGAAAAATTTAAACATTTTTTCTTAAATTGGTCTTGCATAAATTCATACTTTTCTATAAATCACATGGCAATTTTATGCAATTAATTTTGCCTCATTTTTTTTATTCCAAAGTAATTTTTCATAAGAGCAAGCGATCCAGTTGTGCATTTTATTTTATGAAATGATTGAGTTCGGGGACTGAGCTGAGCAGACCACTTCATAACCTCATTTTGTATGTCCTGAAACCATTGCTTAGCTATTCTGCTGGTGTGATTTGGAAGGACCCATTTAAGCAGAATATCGAAGTTGGCACATGGTAGCATGATTTGCAAAATTTCGACGTAAGAATACTGGATGAACTCAGGAGTATGAGAACCATCCTTATGATACAATATCCTACATGTTTAAGCCTTTTTGTGGTGCCATACATACTGTCGAGTTCCTTTACCACTATAGAGAACAATTTTACCGTCGTCAGACCAAATAATATTCCTCCATTTCCAAGACCACATCCCAAATTTTCTTAGAAGATGGACGTTCTGTGGACTGCGAGCATTCAAATTGTGTTCCCGCAATCGTCAACTTACTGTATGGACATTACATGAAAAATCAAGTTCACACACTACTTCCGTAGCTGATGCAGTACGATGCGGTTCTTGAGAACCGAATAACACGTTTGATGTAGGATGGCGTTAGAACTTGCTTACGCCTGGGGGTTTCAGCCTTTTCTGCAAATTTTGTGGCGATTCTTACCATTTTCGCTGAACAACCGACATGATCCTGGATTTCGTTATAGGTTTTGCCATCTTTAATAGGCTTTTGGATAAATTGGCGGCTTTGTGGTATATACAGTGTATAGCACACCCATATCAAAGGAACATATTCAACGGTTTTAAATCTTATTCGGTGCAAATATAAGCATAGGACTATATTTTTATTAAGTTATTTTCTGGAAACACCAAAAAACAACGAACATGACTTCTGTCTAACTTTAGATGAACAATATTAATAAGCTGTCTAAACCTAGATCAAAATGAGATTATTTAATTTAATTGAATGAATAATTTTATATATTTTTTGAACGGTTTAAAAAATTGTCTAACTAAGCAATATTCTACTAAAATCTAATAAATAACACTGAAGTACGTTTGAATCGTTTTAAAAATTCAAACACGATTTTCCTCAAATTTTTGTACATATATTAGCCCCACTGTTTACGACAAAAATAATAATTTTTTGTCAATTCACTTTAATTCAATGTGGTATTTTGCATTAGGTCCCAAGAATGATGATGAAAAATGAAAATACTAAAAAAGGGATAAAAAGGGAAAAAAATACAAAACAAAATATAAATATAATCTTCTGTGAACTTTTTTGTTTTCCTTTTGTATGTATCTTCTTTTTTATAATAATACTTAGAAAAAGGACTCAGGAACCGAAAGACTACAAAAAAGGCATACTCTATAAATTTCTTCTTAGCGGTAGATTCTATGCATCATCTGCCTTTTACCAATTGCCATTGCCAGCATGGAGGCAGCCAACTACTACCATCAACGGATTCAAACTGAAGGATGACTTGCTGATGTCCTGTTTTTTTTTTGTTGTTGTGAATTTTGGCTTCTCCGAGGCCAAGGATGATTTATGATTATGGGATGAATTCAAAAACCTCAAATGGTTTCCTTCAATAAAATTTTCTTCCTTAAATAAAAACATAATTTTTGTGTGTGTGCAGGTTTGGTACCAAGTGTACTTGAAAATCCGATGTTGATGTTTTGTGTTTATACGACGAACGTGATGAGAGGTTATGATGATTTTTTGTTTGTGTTATTGAATTAGAATATTCTGAGCGAAATGAGGCAATCGAAAATGTATATTGCTTAAAGTTTGATTCGTTATTAAATTTAAATTGAATGCAAATTAGATGTTATTTAAAGTCCATACGAGTTTTGTTAAATAAACATTTTTTTCCATAAGACAGTAGAGTTTAGCAGACTCTTCGAAACCTGGTTTCCATTAGAGAAGCAACAAAAAGGGGGGTTCTAAAATCTACTATTTTATTAACCATGAAGTTGAGCGATCTTATGTTGATGTCGCAGTAAGGACCCGTACTTTAGCGAAGAAAAAACATTCTAGCTATGGAATCAATTTTACTTAACTTAATATTTAATAAATTGTGGTGAATGACTTTTGGAAAATAATTTCGTATTTTCTTTAATTAAAAATTCAAAAGGGTAATCGCAGCTAAGAGAAAGAAATAAGAAATTGGTTTCATGAATATGCCTTCCTCTTTCGTCCCGAAATAGTTTAGTTTTGGAATGATTACTTCGCAACTTCGATACATTCGCGAGTGTTTTTGAAGTAACTAGGAGATTTTTTATCAGAAAAGTCATTTGGATATTTGTCTGAAATCGGCCATAATGATTCGCTATATTTTGGAAAAAAAAAGCACCCAATAGCTTTGCTGAATCCTTGCTTGTGAGAGTAGAGTTTCACACGACGGTGGACTTATGACGATAATGAACACGAAAACGATTTCTATCTGATTGTATTAATGCGAGAGTGATTGGAATGGTCGCGAAAGGAATAGGTATTAGCTGGGAAAGTTCACTCCAGAGAAAGTGATCCAAGGAGAAAGTTGTTAATAGTGATTCGAGAAATAGTTTAGAAGGACCAATTAAGTAGATAAATAGAGGAAAAAGTTTCCGAGAAAAAATAAAATCCACGACTGGGTTGCATGAACTTGCTCTTATGTAAAAGACTAAGAATTTCAAAAAATTAGAGAAAAATTGTTCACAAACATAAAATTAATTTTTTTAAATGAAATAAACAACTCATTTAGTAGTTGGAGCTAAAAACAGCATGCTATGTGATTCAAGCAAATTATTAGCTTATGCCACAACAAAAATTATAGTATTATATTAGTAGTGGTTTCTTAAAAAAAAATAGGATTTTATATATACCTATGTATAAATGCTTAAAACATATTTAGGAACAAATTTTCGTACGCCAACTTAAACCTTTTATTAGTGTACGAATAAGGATTAAATTTCAAAAAAAATATTGACCCGTTTTTGAAATATCGAATTTTCAAAAAAAAATAATCTGTTTTTAAGTTTTGAAATCCAATGTTTTTCAAAATTTTAAGAAGCTTCTCTATAAATTTTTTTATTGAAATCCGTTAAGCAGTTAATGAGAAATTCAAATTTAAAAAAAAATGGTTGATAGGTACATGCAGTAATACCTTAATGTACCTACATTTTTTGAATTAAATTATAGATCGTAAAAATTAATCAAAAGAAAAAAAAATTAATCAAAATTTTGTAGGCGCTGTTTTCGAGAAAAATATGATTTTTGAAAAAAAATTTTTAACATTTGTATGGTGGGTACCGTTATTTTTAAGTAAAATAAATTTCTTGTTTTCACATCTTTTGGATTTTATTTATCAAGTTTCAAGGAAATCGAACTCGAGCTTTATCAAAATATTGAGAATTAAAAAACGAACCTGACATTTTTTTTTAAATCCAAACAAAATTTTGTTTTGAAAATTTGAATACACAATACTATCCAAAATTTTGGGTAGCCGTTTAAGAAATTAAAAAAAAGAGGGTTACCATTAATAACTGCTTTTCGGATTTTGTTTTAACAATTACCTACTCTTTTAGCTAAATGAAATTTTGTAAATTAAAAAACAAAAACAATTTTTGAAAAAAAAAAATATTTTATAAAACTTTCGAAAAAAATTCGTTTGGCAGGTACCGTTGTTTTTGGTCTTAAACAAAATAGAAAATACGTGCTAGGGGAAGATTTAAGTATGCTATCTATCAAGTTTAATGAAAATCAGTCAAGCAGTTTAAGCTGTAGTCAAACGTACAGACAGAATTGTGAGACCTACATTTTTCGTCTTCCTTTTATCTCCGTAATGTCAAGTCTGATCAAAATCTCAAAATTCATTTTTTTATGAATGCTTATTACTTATATAAACTAAGCCACTTTGCTATGAAACTGAATCATACTATAACTTATTCTATGTTTTTACTTTGTAAATAGAGTTCAATGAAGTGTCAGAATGTTCATATCAGTCTTATTTCTGGCTGTAAGAGTATACCTTTAACCCTTTCCAATTAATTCTGATTTTTCTGGATAATAAAACGAAATTACGATTTTTTGTTTGGAATTTCAACAACAGGAAAACAAATGCATAACTTGCCTTCATACCTTCTTACATAAATACTACTTTATACATACATATGTATGTATACTGCAATTAAAAATCGAAATCCATCAAACTTGACATTACGGTGATAGGCAATTGTGTCCGCCAGTCTTAATGGTTCCGCCGATTTTCTTTAAACTTTTTTGGTAACATTTTCAAATTTTTTCCCTTGACGCATTTTTTGTTTATTTTTTTAAAAACTTAAAATTACGGTACCTGCAAAAATATTTTACTATGGAAATTTTAGAAAATATTTTCGCCTCAAAAACTGTTCCACATATTTTGTTAAAAAAAAAAAACTAAAATTGTATTAAGTAAAATTTTGCTATAGTTAGATGAAAATGTAAAAAAGGGATATTAATGTACCTCTCATAGAACTATTTTGTCTGTTGTCGATATTTTCAAAAAAAGGTCTGATTTTTTTAAAACTTTGCACATAACACATTTTTATCCTTGTATACAAAGAATAAATTTCTTACAACTACAACAACCAGTGATCGACAGTCCTGCGTCTTATTTTTTTGTATTGAACCCTGAAATTTCTCAATTTATCTTATCATGTAAACAATGCGCTGTAATGATTTTTCTAATTCTTTTCCAGAAGCTCATGGGCACTCAGTTCACATACAAAATGGGAAGAAAATCATTGATTTTCCTCCATTAATTCTAGAGTTGGACCATTATGTCTACTCTTGCGGCTTTTGAATGCACTGTGTGACATGGTAAACGGTACGGAAAAACATCTTTTTTGACTTCTATACATCATCACACTTATTGAAACCTCGACTTTTTTTCACGAATCTTGAACTGCCATTATAGATCAAGATCTAAGAAATCTTTGTCCATGCGAAAGTGAAAATCACATTTTAACAAATTTTGTTGAAGAATCTGTTCTTCATAACTTGTCATACTTATTGCGAAACCCTTAAACTTTCTGCCCTGAATACAAAAAAAAAATCAATCTTCTTACAAAAATACCAAGTCAAAATGGTTAGGTCGTATGTAAAACAAAAATCAATCTATCAAACACCAACAAACTTACCCTCTTTTTAACAGAAAAATAAAAAAAACAAGAAATAACTTCAACCCTGCCCTCTTGGGAAGCCTTAAAAAATAACATTTCATTCTCCATATCAATCAATCAAGCTAAAGTCAAATCAATGAAAAAAAGGAAGGATATCCATAAAATCAAAGTATTCATTCGACATGCATTACAAATATTCTCCTCTAGAATAAATCACAGAGATATCCCCAGATGATACCACCAACCTACAAATCAATTTGACTACGAATAGCAGGACTTATACTACATACATTCGAATAAACTCGCAAGATAGAAAAATTGGGAATCGACCCGAAGACATATCGAGATGTTATTCAATGGAATATGATGCATAATTGCGCATAGGATAAAATATGCCTCCATTGTATACATACGAGTATATGAATATCGTGAGAGTGTTTTTTCGTATCCTTTTTATATCTATATCCATCTACTTTCATTTTACCTGCAGGACCTTAGGTTTTTTCAATAATAATACAATATCATGTCGATTTTTGCTTAAGCTTTCTTGGGGAACAAGGATGATTTCTCAGCTTTAATTCAGTTTGTGTTTCATGAATAATTTACAGGAACAAGATGAACATATTTGATTCCTTACAAGAAAGTCTGTAAATAAGATAGATTTGAAAGAAAAACATGGCACAAAATAGGCTTGTATTCAACAAAAAAAAACACAGAAAGGTAGGTTTTAAAAAATGAACCTCAAACCATTGGAGAAGTTCAACGGTATCTAATTTTGATGATGAAATCATTTCGACATATCAACAACAGACTCTTCAAATGAAGTTTTCATAAACAAAAATCCCCATTTCCAAAAACGTAAATGATTTGATTTGTTGAAATGGTATCATTAAGTAAACAAATGTTTACACCACTTATCCAACCCATCCGTCTTATGGATTTGAAGGGTCTTCGTCAAGAATGTGTTAACATTTTTGGCTTGAAATAGAGTTTTTTTCCACTTTTCATAAGATTGGAAGTTTCGACATTTTAAGCTTTAGCTATAATTTAAAGGATAACAAAAAAAAGACGTGTTGAAAAATTTCTATTTACAAGACAATTTTGCGAACCGATTCACAATAACAAGGGGTGACAAGGGACTAAATAGTCTGTGTGAATTCTTCGTCGAAGTCTTCTAGGTTAACAGAGTGGGAAAGGGGAGTTTGTTTTTTTTGCAACATATTTTTGGATGAAATTCCATAGAGCAGAAAATTAAGATCAATTCTGTACATTCTCTCCAAAGGGACTCAGTTGAATTTATGATAAACGAAGTTTAAGAAGAGGCCTAAGTATAGGGATGGTTGAATATTTTGCGGTGCTCTGTGTTTCTAGGAATTATCTTTGTCTCAAATGAATGTTTATGCTAAGGTTGTTTTGATAGGGCAGAATTAAAAAAAAAATGAAAAAGTACTTACACACATACTTATAAATAAGACTATCATGTCTTACGTGATTAAGAAGGATGAAGATGTAGATGCGAAATGATACCAAAAATATATGAAGAATTGTCCTTCGGTATTCATTGGAGGAACATGCATAGCTAGAGCTTTTATAAAATGTTATGAATATGAAAGCAAATTAAACTTAAGACTATGATCAATTCTGACATTGCAAGATTGTTGATTGATAGAGAATTGGATGACTAATTTCTAACACTATGATACCCATTTTTATCAAAATTGGAATAAAATTGGTTGAGCCATTAACGAGATATACGATAATAATCCAAGAATAAGTAAACTTTTATAAGAAATGTCAAAATATTAATTAAGAGTTTTCCCTACAAAGGCGGTTTGAGGTTGATTGCCTGTGGTGGCCATGTTGATATCTGTCAAATCTGTTAAATCTGTTTTGTATTATTCAGCGATCGATGCAGCGTTACTTCCATCTTACGGCAGACGAGGAAGCCAAATCTCCAACGTCTGGTGGCTAAAATCGAGAGAAAATGTTCCGTAAGCAACCAGTCAATACCCGTACAATAAAAGAAAAGTCAGATTGGCCGAAACCACAACACACAGTGGGGCAGAATAGGTCTATTAGTGATATTAATTACTTTTTCTAATAATAACAAATTTATTTTGCCTCATTATTTGGTTTTATAAATAAATTTAATAGATAGTATTCTTGAATTTTATCAACTTTTTTGCATATAATTTTTTATTTTTCTGCAGGAAATGAAGATACGGTACCAAAATCAATCATATTTTGAAGAGTGAGCTATATTTTGGGAAGTAGTTCTTGACTTTAATCTAAGAACAAAATTATACGGAAATGGGGCTCTATCATCCTTCGTTCAGGATGGAGGTGCAGTTTTCTAAAAGTTTAACCAAAAATGAAAAAAAAAAATACAAAACAAAATCAAGAAAAAAAGCTAGAATAGTGTGCTATAGCTTTTTGGAAAGTTTATCTTGCATTCTTACACATGGTTTAAGTTGTTTTCGTGAATAATTTTTATGAAATTAAATTTTTCAAAAAAAGTTAAAACTTTAATTTTTAATTTTGTTGTTCAAGTTAACTTTTATTTTCTCAAAAAAATTACGAGTTTTTTTTTTCAACTTTCAGTAAAATACTGGAAAGCAGGGGTTATAAATATTTCTTGGCTTGAGTTGTTGAAGAAATGTGAAGACAGTTTATCAGCGAGAAAATGTTAAAACTTGTAAAAATATTATTAGCTTTATATTAAACTGATGAATCTTATTTATAACACGCAAAAATAAAGTATTAAAGAATATAACACATTTTCAATATTGATTCAATCTGAATAGTATAAAGGGTTTTCAAATTCAAGCATTTGAATTGTATTATCATGATTTTTTTTGTTAATACATAATCTATGTTCATCCGATGGAAAATATCTGTCAAAGTGTTTTTCCTAGAAAATTTCCGGCTAAATTGTTCCCTGAAAATCTAGAATCACTGTTCCTTGATTTCAATGCCTCTTCACTTAGTTATCCAATTGGAAATAAATAGTTTGTGGTAATTATATGTCCGTGAATAAAAATTTTATAAATGGTAGTGCTCATGTAAAACCACGTATATAATGACACCAAAAGATTGAAATTAAGTTGGATTGAGATTAAAACCAATTGAAACATTGTATGATGTTATAAAAATTGTCAACTAAAATTCATCGATTTCTTTTATTGAAGCAAATAAACTGCTATTTTCGAAAATATCTCTCACAGTTTTGTGAGTGTTGGTGTTCCCGTAGCCAACGAGAGTTTTCCTCGAATATTGGGAAAATCAGCGATCATTTCCTTAAATATAACTATATTTGACTCAACTTATTTAAAATAAGAAAGAAAGAAAATATCAAATGAGGGATAGATTTTTTACAAAATAATTTACTATTGATAGAATTATTATATATATTTATTGATCTTATTACAATTTTTTTTTGAATTGCAAACAAAATTTGCTAAAAAACACAAATTTTAACAAATCACCCTGTTTCACGAAACATCTTATGATAAAATAAAGCAAGAACATTTTTTATATTTAAAAAAATCAAATGCACGACTGGGTCGCACGAACTTATGTAAAAGACTAAAAATTTTAAAAATAAATGTTATTAAAGAAAAGCTGTTCATAAGCATGAAATTCATTTTTTAAATGACTAAAACAACTTCTTTAGTCGTTGGAGCTAAAAATAGGATGACATGTGATTCAGACACATATTGGTTTATGCAAGAACAAAAATTATAAGTTTTTGTAGTGGTTTCTTAAAAAAATTGATTTTTTTTTTCAAAAATTCAAAAATATTTTTTTTTTAAGTTTTAAAATGCAACGTTTTTAAAACTTTGTAGAAGCTTCTCTATAAGAAATTTCATTAAAATCCGGTGCACCGATAATGAGAAATTCGAAAAAATAGTTCTATGGTAGGTACAGTCAGTAATATGTATATTAATTTCTAAATTCTTTTATAAAATTATAGATAGTAAAAATTAAACAAAGAAAAAAAATTTAATCACAATAATTCTCTTAACCGTTTTTGAGAAAAATACGATTTTGGAAAACTGTTTTTTAACTTTTGTATGGTGGATACCATTATTTTTACGAATTTTCTTTTTTCTTAAATCTTGTAGATTTTTTTAAGAAACTTTTATTTATCAAGTTTGAACATGAGTTTTTTCGAAATAATGAGTTTCCAAATTTCCAAATTTTGATTTTTTTTTTAAAATATGTTATAATATTCAAACTTAAGAGGAGCTAAAGCATAAGAAAAATTATTAAAATCGGTTGTACGGTTTTCTAGAAAATCAAAAACAAAAAAAAAATAGTTCCAGGTGGGATACCATTAATAACCATTTCTTGTAAAAAATTTTTCAACCATTACCTAGCTTTAACTAAAAGAGATCTTATGATTTTTTTTTCTTAAATTCTGTGGGACAGTTTTTGAGAAAAAAAAATATTTATAAGATTTTAAAAAAATCGTATGGTAATATTATTTTTGGTGTTCAAAAAAAAGAAAAAACGTGTGGGGGGGAAAAATTAAAAATGATATCTATTAAGTTTAAAGAAAATCGGCCGAGCCGTTTAGGCTGTAGTCGAAAAGGTAGACAGACAGACAGGCAGACAGACAGACAGACAGACAGACAGACAGACAGACAGACAGACAGACAGACAGACAGACAGACAGACAGACAGACAGACAGATAGACAGACAAACAGAATTGCGAGACCCACTTTTTTGGTCTTCGCTATCATCGTAATGTCAACTTTGAACAAAATCTCGAGTTTGATTTTTTTTACGAATGCGTAACTTGCGTTATATGTGTAGTACATACAGATGCGGTCAAAATAATAGTAGTTTAAATAAAATCATTGCTAAATTCCTGAATTTTCATGTTTTTGTGGAGGAATATTCTGTAGTCAGACGAGTCCCAGATTGTGTTATATGGTGGAAAGGGATCTCGTCAATATATAAGCAGGCCTCCAAACACAGAATGTAGTCCACGCTTCACAGCTTGTTTTTTCTTCTATGGTGTTGGTCCTATATACCGGATTGAAGGCATTATGGATCAGCAACTTTATGTGAAGATCATGGAGGAAGTTATGCTCCCATATACTGAAGATGAAATGCCACTGAAATGGGTTTTGCAACTTACTTGCGAAGCAGTGGTTCCAAGAAAAGAGGGTTAATGTCATGGAGTGGCCTGCGCAGTCCTCAGATATCAAAACTAAAGAAAATCTTTGGTGCGATGTCAGCAAGTATGTTGGTAGTTGTAACCCAACTACTAACACAGCTCTTTGGGAAGTTATATACAGCAGTCTTAGAGGTCCATACCTGTAGAAAGATGTGAAAATCTTATTTATTCGATGCAACGTCGTTTTGCTGCTATTATTTCTAACAATGGACATGCTCCTAAATATTACTTTAAGGTTCAAACACTCGACTATCACTTATGGTAGAAATTATCTATTAACTTTCCTTTTTGTAATATTTAAAGGTAGATTTTGAATGCGCTACTATTTTTTTTTTGACCGCTGTTTTTCTATATGACTTGGATAGATTTCAAGTTGCCAACTAATTTATTAATTTTGAAAAAGTTTTTTTTTAGAAATTAAAAGCCTAAAAACATTAATTTGTAAATCAGATGACTATTTAATTCTTCAAAATTAGTAAGTAGATTAATTTATTTTAGTTTTCGTTGTGTTCAAAGGTTCACTACTATTATTTTGACCGCAGCTGTATATACAAGTCGCAAGTAAGAAAATGTGTAGTTCACCATTGCAAGATTATTAAAAAAGATTGATATCGTTATTTATTTTAATAAAAACAATCAAGGACTTTTTTCTAAAAAATCAATTTTGCAAGTTTAAAAATTCTTAAAAAAATATTTGAGGCAAATATTTAGCACTTTTACCTTAGATCTGCTAAATATTTGCTTCAACAGAAGTAAAAAACAAATATTTGATGTGACAATAAAAAAAGAGGTAATTTATTTCACCTTATAATTTAATATTTTTAACTTTTTATTTTAGAAACTAAAAATCAACACCTTCACCAATTTCGATAGTATCAGTATCACTTGCAACTCGTTTTGTATATTTTCCACAAAGTCAATTTAAATTTCACTCCATTTTTTTTTGTGGTTTCAATCGCCAACTTCTTCGACTTTAATAGCTTGGTGAACGTAGCTCAGATGTCGAACAAAGATATACTTACATTTTTCCTAATCCAAAAAACAGTTCACTTTGAGAAAAAACAAAAAAAAATTCCTATTAGAACAATATTTAAAAATGACGTTTTTATTATTGCTCTCTATGGAGGGGCCCCACAGTGCGACGACATGGTATCCGTTAAAGTGTCAGGAGAACCCGAGATAGTCGATTGACAAGATCCAATTGTTCCAGGAATCGAAAGTTATTGGCTAAATTAAGGTGTTTTCAGGTGTATTCAATTATTTTTATTTTTATATCCAATTACTTGACTTGGTTATGACAATAAAAAACGCCCGGTTGTTCGCTGGCTTGAGTTCGGAGAGTCTGAAATTTGGCTGGAAAAGCCATTGTCAATTTTTAAATGAATGACTATACTAATAATTTCTAAATACCAACCTAAATATGGTGCACTAGGTGGCAGTGCATTCACAAAACAAAATTATGAAGATATTGGAGTGGCAGTATCATTGATTCTTCGAAAACTGCGTTAATTCGGGCATTACCGTCAACAGCGAGCTCTACAGATCAATGATAACCAAATTCCTTTTGTCTGAATTGAACGATGTGGACGTTGACGAAATGTTGTTCCAGCTTGATAGCAGGACGTACTACAGTGGAAAATGGTGGAACAATAGCTGATCATAAATGATTTTTACTAAAGTTGCTACTGCATTACATTTGAATTTTATCTGAAAGCTAAATAGTCAATTTTTACGAAAGTGCAAGAATTTTTAAAAATATATGTATGAATCATTTTTTTTTAAAGCATTAATGTTTATTATTTTTTTAGATTTTCAATTCAAGGCTTTCAATTCATCACTTTGAAATTTAGTTTTCAATATGACTTTGTAGGAATAGGTACATTTAAAGTATTATACATTTTTGAAAAGCTTTTTTTATGAAGATATTAAAACAACTTTACGTTTTTTTAAATTTTGATTTATTTCACAAGTAATTAATTAAAATGTAAAATAAAATAAAAAAAAAATATTTTTCAAGTTCACTGAGACTTTTAGTAGTTAGCGATGCTTCGCTTTTTATTTTAATTTGTAGTTTAGGTTTTTATAAACAAACATTTATAAAAATTAGCTGCGATAACGTGCGATTTTGAAAGTTATCAGTAAAATAATGATTAAAGCCAGAAAACTAAAAATCACTACATGAGCCATTTTAAAAAATATTAAAAAACAATGGCAAGACTTAAAATTTCATATTATATCTTTTTTTAAAGCTAGAAGTTAATTCTTTAATTTACTTTTCAAATCAAATTATTTTATTACACAGTTTCTGAGAAATTAATTTTCAAGCTCAAAATCTTTAAAAAACAAACTAATATTTTTTTCTTCGAAGTGATTTTTTTTTAAAGTTTACATTATTTAGTCCTATTTTTGTTTCAAAAATTCAATGCTTTTATAAATTTGGAATTAAAAACCGAAAACCAGATGGTCGTAGGAGTTATACTTTTGAAGATATAAGCAAATATCAAAACCAACTTCATTATTTGACTTTTAGAATACAGCTTAAGAGATGAACTTTACTACGTTTATATGGAGAATTGAATCGTAATTTAATCAGGATTTAGCTCCGTGTATACCCAAGCAACACATAAACTCTTGGAGAGTACTTCAATAAATGTATCAGCTCTTTACAAGCTGTTAGTTCAATCTTCTTAATACCATTTCACTTTATGACCTCCTAATTTGCTCTTTAAAATGTTCTTTTTGTTATAGTATAATTAAATGCTCTTTAAAACATCTTAGAGATAATCATGACAAATGTCACCATATTGACTCTCTATGTACCCTCTATAAAACCTCTTTAAAAGGAGTAGTTTTAAAATGCTGAAAGAGGTTTTCATTTTAATCTTTCGAATACATCTTGAAGATATTCTGTGGAAGTTTTCACTAAAACGTATTTATGAAAGCTTAACATCAAGAATTACTACTTTCCTCTTTGGTTAAAAAAAAAATGTTTTGTTTTGCCTAACAATTGTGAATTGTGAAACCAAGCGAAAATCTTTTTTCTCTCTTCTGTTTAAAGAAAACAACTCAACTATTTAGTTGAATGTGCGCACCATTGCATATGATTATGTTTAACAAAAAATAAGCAAAACTGCACAACTGTTTGGTTGCTTATAGAAAACAGATGAACTTTTTGGTTGAATGTTCGCGCAGGTGCGTATATGTTACACAAAATAGCGAACTCATTTTAGGCAATCGTTTAGTTTGTGTCAAAACACAAACTTTTTAGTTGCTCGTAACAAACAGTTGCAAAACTAAAAATTGAATGTACGCGCCTAGCTTAATTGTTGTGAATTTGTTATCTTTTTCTTTCACTCTTTGCTTACACTTTGTTCGCTCTTTTTTTCTTGGAATTTGACTGTAAACAGCTATATTCTTCCTTTACTCTTTGTTTACACTTTTTTCACTCTTTGCTTTGAATTTCAGTTTCGATATCTTATTGTGAAGTGCTTAAGATATTTTAAAGAGTTCTTAACAAATGGGTGGCGTATCTGTATAAAATACATATATTTTGTAAAGGGTGACATTGTTAAACGTATATTGAAGATAAAATTATTATTTACATGATTTTTATGTTTTATCGATTACTATATGAAGTCATCAGTTTCTACGGATGTAAGTAAATGAAAGAAGGAAATGTTGTTTTTTGAAGAACTTTGGCAGAATATAAAAGAAATGTTGAAATAAAATTCAAATTCAAATAAAATTGATAATAGGTATTATTTTGATTATCTTAATATATATAATTCTTCTGTGAGTGTGTATGTCACTAAACTTCTCTTAAACGACTGGACCGATTTTGATGAAATTTTTTGTGTGTGTTCAAGGGGATCTGAGAATGGTTTAGATTCACAATTAAAAAAAAAAATATTCGTAGTTAGCAACGCGAGCACGGGCGGCTAGTGTACCTATAATATCAAATTTTCTGAATTTTCAGTGATTCTTTAGTCGGTTGACAGTTAAACTCAATATTTTGTATCTTGATAGAATGTTGACGCAACAATAAAATGTCAAGTTAGCATATCTTTCTAACAGATTTTTAATCCAGGGATTTTAACACTTTGTGAAATAAAAATTAAGGAATGACATATATTTTCACTTATTTTCATATAGTATGTCTTTTTGTATCTTTTCTCTGTAAGATGTAAAAAACCTGTCAACTTACATTTAAATTTTGAAAAAAAATGCAACAAAAATCCGGAATCATTCTTCAAACAATTTTTATGTTTCTTCGTGTTTTGTAGTATAAAGGAGATCTTAGCATCACCATATACAATAAAAAAGTTGATTTGATTTCATTTCATACAAAATTCTAAAGACGTAAGTGCTAATACATATGTCGCTCAGTTTGTAAATCTTTTGAGTTGTATTTATTTGCTGAAATTATTTTACATTTTAAAATTATTCAGATCGAAAAAAAAAACCTTTCATAAAATAAAGCACCCTGTAGGTAGGAATACCTTCGATACATACACATACATGAATCGGCCATATCTATTGCATACTTAAACGTCATTTCTTTTTTTATTCTGAGGGCATTTTATTATTATAACATTATTTTTCTGAATATTTCTTTGTAAATACTATTTTATTTGAAGGCGCGTTAATATCAAGTAGGGTAGAGTATGCGGTTTCAAATTAAATCTTCTCTCGCAAATCAAAACACACAATCATAAAAAGGGTATACAATGAATATCGTAAATCCAGTCATAAATTATTGAAGGAAAGAATTCGCCATGTTTGCGTATTTATATTAGTCAATCCATTTTATTTGCATTGCATTTAATTTGTATTTGCGTGAAAGAGAAAGAAATTTTGTATACATTTTTCTTCTTCGCAGTTCAATCTTTCTACTCAAAAATATAAACATCTTGAAAACCACTTGAAAGCGTCTTTATAGATTAATCAAAAAATGATCTTTATGAAGTCTTACAAATACTTTACTTAGAACTCTTTGTTCAATACAATAGACTCCTCCCCTTTAGGCCTTTTTGGGTATTACAGACCTCTTTAAGATTGTTCAAAGAGTTGAAAACACTTGGAAAATAACTTTTCAAGATATCTGTAAGAGGCAATTGTGTTGCTTGGGTACCTGGAGCGGATTGAAATAAGATTTCTCTATCCGATCTCACTAAACGAGCTGAATCGAATCAAAAATATGCTTGTATACCTGAATCGAGAAATCGAAGAATCGGGTGTGTGTACAACAACAGTTGTCATTTCGATTCCATTTCAATTCGATCTTTCGATCCAGTGCCGCCATATACAGTAATCCCCGCTTAGTTGCACCTCGCTTAATTGAACATCCCGCTTAATTGACCGAAAAATTTGCTTTGCAAAATTTCCCGTATTAGTAGCATAGCTTTTTAGATGGTTAATTGAATCCCGCTTAATTGAATTACTCGGTTAATTGAACTTTAAAATATGCACCCGAAAAAAAAATATATGGACATTTTTCGGATAATTGAACGTACAATAAATTTTAATGAAACAAATATTAGAAATATTTTATTACTTAACCTACGTCTGAAGTGGTTTTTTAAAAGACAGGTATTATTCAAGATAAAGAGCAGCCGGAAAATGATATCGTGGTCATAGACAACATACTTAAGTACAATGGTTAAAGAAAAAGAAGAAGTTGAAGCCATATTACCATCGACTTTCGAAATTCTTCAGGACATTGCAATTCTACGTTTATACTTCTTACCACTAAATAAATTTACAGTTGAGCTGAAAAACAAGAAGACATTGTTCAAAACAAAACAATCAATCAAAATCAAATCACAAATTTTTTCAAACCAATGTATGCAAATAACCATTATGAGCCTTTTGAGGTACATACCTACTATTGTGTTTATTATTTTTTTTTATCCTTTTCGAAGCTAACAGTGACTTTTTTTTAAGAATAATTTATTTCTGTTTCATAGTTTTAATTATGTATGTATTAGGGTGGGTCAAAAAAATCAAGTATCTTTTTTTTGGATCCGACACATGAAACCTAGTTCAAATTTGAATCATTTTGTATCAATACTTATTAAATTATAAAATTTCATATGGTGAAATAGAATTTTTTTTTCTGCTGACATGTTAAATTATATTTCTTAAATAAAAACCTTCTCAGTAGGCATTAGAATTCTACTGCGAATATCTTTTGAATGGCTAGAGTAATCGATTAACTACAGAGATCTTTTTTGTAGAGCGTTCAATTTCCTATAGAAATAATTGAAACTTATTTGACAATAATTATTTTTTATTAAGTTACAAAATTCAAAACAAAAAAGTTATTTTCCTTAAAATACTTCAATCTTTGACGTTGAATATCTTTTAAATGGTTGGATTAGTGAAAAAAGTATTTAAGACCATTTTTGTAGAGCGTTCAATTTCCTATAAATATTGACTATGCGATTGGTTAAACGATCTATTGTTGATAAGATATGACCATTTTTATATGATACTAAATTGAAAATGGAAAACTATGATGAGCATAATCTTCCTGTCAATATTAAGAGCTATTATTTGGTAAGTACTTTCTAGAGGTACCTAGGAACTTGTTTTCATGTGTCGGATCCAAAAAAAAAGATACTTGATTTTTTTGACCCACCCTAGTATGTATGTTTATTTTTTAAATAAAACGTGTTCAAATATTTTTGTGTGTATATTCTTTTTCAGTTTTTTCAAGGTTTTCGTAAGTTGAAAATGAAATGTTCATAGTAAATTTCTGGGATGAATATTTTAATTTTTAGTTGACCGACTCGTGCAATTATACGGGTTTCGTTTAATTGAACAGGTCGGTCAATTAAGCGGGGTTTCGTTAATTGAACCACCCGGATAATTGACCGAAAAATCTGACAAAATGGTCAGTGCAATTAAGCGGGGAATACTGTACATGGATCGAAATCTTAATTCGGATTCGATTCGATTCTTCAATCTACGCTTGTAACCGGGGTACATGATAAAGACACTCTTCAACTTTTACAAGTTAACGAATTTATTTCAGAAACGGAGTCTCTACAAGTACAATGTTTAACTCACACAAAGTAATATCCACGAATTTTGTTTACATATGTACATAAATGTATACATTATTCCATGAGGTTTTTTTTTTAATATGTTCAATGAACATATTATGTAGTTATTATTATTATTATTATTATTATTATTATTATTATTATTATTATTATTATTATTATTGTTATTATTAAAGAATGGATTTCTGTCTTTCAAAAAAATTGCATGACATTGTAAGTATTTTTAAATAATTTTTTGTGTGTTCCCCTTCTCCCTAAATGGGGGATAAAGACCCCACTCTTAATCAATTTTTGTCTTGCCTCAACACAACCTACAAGCTCTAGCTTTTTGTCACACCTTATTTGCAGTCACCCTTTACAATAAATTGTTCCATGGAGTTTTTATAGATTTTTAGTTTGTTTTTCTAAATATGCTAGTATTACTACCGTTATTATTCTTATATTAAAAGCAATTCATTAAAACAATACTCTCCTTTGTATTTATGCAAAATTTCAATACTCTATCTTTAAAAACAAAAAAGTTATAGATTTTTGATCAGAAACATCCAATTATTTTCCAATGTGCGTACCGCACAGCAAAGAAAATAATTCAGCATGAACGATTCGGGGGTAGGGTTACTCGTATCTCACGCAGAGTAGATTTGAATTGGCCAGCAAAATAGTGCGATTTGACTCCGTAAGACTTTTTCTTATGGGCTTTTCTAAAATTTCAGACATCCTCTAATTAAGCCAAAATCGACCAATGTCCTCAAAGTCAATATAACATAACATATCACCCAAATCTATCTCGATCTATGCGATAGAATCATAGAAACTTGGACGTCTTGGATCGGAAGAGCAGCGTAGTCAAACTTTCATAGCTCCCGTTTGCTAAACTCCTTGTACACTTCTATTATTATTATAAAATACGTTTTAGTTAATACAATTCATAAAAATAAAATACAATTAAATAACTAAATTAGATGGATTAGAAAACTTTAAGTTAACGACTTTCAACTCTCAAACTATTTATAAATGTCCATGTCTTCAGCAAATATCGAGGGGACCTACAATTTTATGGTGATTCCGAACGGCATTCATGACAAGAGACACCTTTGGAAGATTTGTCAGCTCCTCGCAAGAGGCTGGTCCGTGAAAATTAAGATTTATTCTTTGTCTTGAGGTAGCAGCTGCTGGGAAATGAACCCATAGCTCGGGTATTTTTTTTTATAATTTTCAAGCACTAAAAACATTATGACTACCGTAGTTACTCGTAGAGTCTTACTGTGGAACTATTTTTTTTTTCTTATTATGCATGAACTAAATGACACCCTGTATTTAAAAAAAAAAAACTCCCTTCCCATTAGCTTAGGAAATTGTTTTAACACAACGCGGAAATGCATAAGTACTCGCACTTGACCCAATTCCTTAAATACATCACGGCTTGTGGAATCATTCTTATTTGTTCCTAATTATTTGACTCGTCCTTGGTTTGAAAAAAAAAAAGAATAAAAAAGCAGTAAATTTTGTTTGAGTTTCTTTCGTTAATTGTTATGAAAACTCTTCGGTGGGTAAAAAAAAACTCTGAGAATTTCATGAATCCGCTCAACCTGCATAAACCCATCCGGAAAGATACTCCAAAACAAAATCTGGGTCTGCGAATCACCAAAAAAAAGGTAAGCAAGTAAACTTTACCTCGGATGCTGTGAAAGTAGTTTAACTCCCAAACTAGGACAAACCTCTTCACAAAAGCATTTTGCGTCGAAAATATACTCACCAAAATTATGTTTCCTTTCATTACGTAAGCTGAAATAGGTTCATTCCGAAGCTGTAGAGTATATACCAGACTCAAAACACGTAGCCATCACACTTTAAAAGGGTTTCGCATTCAAGATCCTTGAATTTCTACCTTAAAATAAAGTTTCTCTTTCCTTTATAGGTATAGCATGAGCCTGAGAAAATTTATTTCCCCCTGACCTGGACCTCTTCCAACACTTCCGTCACAAAACAGTTTGTGCCCTCGCTCTGTGTGTGTGCTGGGAACAATTCAATTTCAAGTGGCGCTGTTTGCTTTTTTGTGCACCTTTCTTTGTTTCAACAGAAGCCAACATCTTGAGAATACACCTACCTACTTTGCTATTTTCTTCAATGAACACAAAACACAATAACAAACTCGACTCTCCGAAGAGTTGAAAGCCACAAGAAAATGGTTTCCAACCAGCAAGTGCATCCTAACCTCATTTTGCAGTTTGTATAGAAAAAGCATAAAAAGGTACAAAAACAAATTCTAAACAACATGGAGAAAAGAGTTAGGAAAAAAAAAATGAAGCAAAAAACGAAAATGTACACATCTTTTCAGAGCATGAAAATAATTGTGTCCAAGGATAAGTGACGTCATTAGAGAGCTTCGGAAAAAGAACAGATGCCAAGAAGTCCTGATCGTGAGTCCTGACGAGCGACGAGCAGCAGCAGCCTAGCGTAGGTACTCGTAAAATCATTAATGAGATGACTTTGATGGGGTGGAATGGCGAAAGGGTATCATTGGATGGCTGAGGCGACGGCGCGAGGCAGAGAGATGGATCAGCTGAATAAGCAGCACACCGCAATATGCTTATTCAGAATTAAATATTAACGCTGAAGGAATTTTCTCTAATTAACTCTGTGCCTATGTGTGTTTGAAGAATAATGTTCAAGGCCTTTTTAAATTATAATATAATTTTTGCAGAGGAAACTTCGTGGTCTTTTTTTTGCCGCGCCTTCAATCCCATTTGCATAATTTTTTACTGAACCTACATACATATTCATTTATATATAATATTAACGTAAGGATAATCCGTGACCGCATCCTCTTATTCAGGTTAATCCTCAATTACAGTGTAAATTACTTTTGCCCCCATTTCATCACTACCCTACCTCGCAGGCAAGTCAGATTCAACTCTCCACCGCCACCCCATCGCATCACCACAATTCATCCATATATTCAGCTGGCTTTCATTCGGTCGTAGTTTTATTTTTCCTTCCGCCCGCCACCATCCACTATCGTCATAGTGCCGTTGTTTTAGTTGCAAGCGGAAATTGCATTACAGTGCAGTGCACTTTGTCAGCCTAAGATAGGTAACTAGTAAAGTTTCATGAGTTGACAGAGTGTGTGAAAGTGTGTGTGTGTGTGATGGTACTGTGATGGGTAATAGAAGGCGATATACAAAGGATAAGGAAGAACTGAAAATGTCCTTCTAGTTAATGACTGCCGCTTGTGGATGTGGGCCTCCATAAATGATTGAATGGAACAACGTTATCCCATTTCGTCCCAATTTTGTCAATTAGTGTGCTAAAAATTAAAAAAAAAAAAAACAAATTAAGCCGATTCTGATGAACATTACTCGAGGACATGAACTTTAAATATCTCCAATGGATTATTTATTAATTAATTTTATTATTGGAATTTAAAATAAAATGAATTATGATTTACGTTGATTCCAAAAAGGTGATTTTCAGCGAATTTATATTTCAAACTTTTGGAGTCTTATTCGGGAAAATGTCATGAGTGGAAAATAATGTCTAAGAGGATGAAGATAATTTTTCCAAATGGCTAATAAAACTCCTATAGTAGTTTGAGATAAAAAGAGATGTCATGCAATTTCTTAAGGATATGATTATGAATTTCTTCAAAACCAATTTTTTAAAATGGGATTAACAAAATTACAATTATTTTGCTGCACAGGGTGACCTGTAAATAATGGGTATCCTTATAACCAGTAAAAGGGAGCTTTAAGATCTTACATACATCTTTCTGTTTGACTAAAGCCCAAACGGTTCAGCCGATTTTCTTAAACTTGGTTAATATCATTTTAAAATTTCCTCCCCCTCAGTTTTTTTTCTTTAATGTTAAGACGAGAAATAACGTGGCACGAGTACCTGTGATACGAATTTTTTTTGCTAAATTTTATAAAATATTTTTTTTTTTCCAAAAACTCTTCGACAATTAAAAAAGAACTCAAAACATTTAGTAAAAGCTAACGGTCACACAATTTTTTTTCGAAAAAATTGTTATTAACCCTCCCTAGAACTTTTTTTTTTCTCTTAAATTTTCTCGAAAACGGTTCAACCGATTTTGATCATTTTTAATGCTAAAGCTCCCCAAGAGTTTGGATGGTATTGTGTTCATAATTTGTTCATATATTGTGTTCATATTTTCCAAAAAATGTTTGGAAGAAAAAAATTCAAAAATTTATTTTTGAAAACTCAATATTTCGCAAATGCCTTAACCGTTTTGCTCGGAACCGTTTTCGAGCAAAATACGATTTTCGAAAACCATTTTTTAACATTTTAATGGAGGGTACCGTTATTTTTAGATAAAATAATTTTTTTCTCATCTCTTACAGATTATTTTGAGAAACTTTTATTTATCAAGTTTTAAAAAAATCGAGCATGGGGTTTTCGAAATATAGAGTTTTCAAAAAAAAATTAATTATTTTTTTTAAAATCCAAAAAAATTTTTTTTGAAAATTTAAATAAACAATAATATATTGAAACTGCTGGGGAGCCTTAACATAAAAAAATGATTGAAATCGGTCGTACCGTTTTTGAGAAAATCAAAAAAATGGTTGCAAGGGGGGTAGCAAAAATAATTATTTTTTGGAAATTTTTTTTTTCAACTATTACCTAGGTAAATGAAATTTTATGAATTTTTTTTTTTAAATCAGTGGAACAGTTTTTGAGAAAAAAATATTTATAAAATTTCGAAAAAAAAACCGTAGATATGGCAAGTACCGTTATTTTTGGTCTTAAAAAAAAGAAAAAAACATCCGGGGGGAAAATATTAAAACCCATATGGGGCCGTTCAAGTATTACGTAAGCTTATTTTGGTTGACATGGTTGGTAGGGGAGTCTTGATGATGATTACGTCATCGGTAGTTATTTACTTTTTTACACGAGTGGCAACCCTCACTTTGTCTATGCTGGAAAACAAAACGCATTTTCGGGGATTCCCGCAAATAATGCATACGTTTAGGCACTCGCTTTAGAATCGATTAGGGGAATTACCGCGCGCTATACAATTGTCTAAATTTCCTCTGTCACGCACACTGATAAGAAAGTTAGACCTGTAAGAATCGCTGCTTGTCGTGCTAATGAACTGATGTGCATTATTCAAAATTTAGAGCACCATGATGTTGAATGGCTCGATGAGAACGACGTAGACATTCCAAAATCGGATGAAACTGAGCAGACTCACAACACTGAGTAGCAATCCAAGCAATCCGATGTCATCGAAAACTTAGAATCATGGATTCGGGTTTAATGGACTGAAGACTGTTAATTTGAATTTAATTTAAGTGTACCAAAAATTTAAAATAAGTTTGTTATGTTCGTAAGATTATAATATTTTTGTCCCTTACTCTACGTTAAAATCTAATCTCTATCCTAAATCTATTTTCTTATTTTTAAAATTATAATTATAACATTATAATTAATATACAAATAAATACATTTATGATTTAAAAATGTTTACGTAAGCATTGGGGGAGGGGGTAAGAGCTTTGCTTACTTTTGCTGACAAGAGGGATGGGGGGTAAATAATTGTAAGAAATCTGCTTGCGTAATATTTGAACGGCCCCTATCTACCAAATTTGAAGAAAATCGGTCGAGTCGTTTAGGCTGTGGTCGAACCGACAGACAGCCGGACAGACAGACAGACAGAATTGCGAGACCCACTTTTTTGGTCTTCGCTATCATCGTAATGTCAACTTTGAACAAAATCTCGAATTCGATTTTTTTACGAATGCATAACTTGCCTTATAGTACCTTATAAGTCGCAAGTAAAAATTAATTTAGATATTACTGACTGTACCTACTCGTACCATAGAATCAAAACGGATTATATTGAATTTTTTATAAAAAAGGTTCTAAAGAGATTTAAAAACATTATATCTCAAATCTTAAAAAAAAAAAAAAATTTTTGAAAAAAATAACATCACTTTTTTCTTGGAAATTTGATATCTCAAAAACGAGTTCAAATTTTTTTTAATTTTAGTTTCATTTGTACAGTAATAAAAACATAAAGCTGGCATGTCGAAATTTGTTCTCAAAAGGGCCTTATAAAAGGAGTATTTTTAAGGAGCCGCAACGACTTAAATTTTTGTTCTTGTATAAATTCATATTTGCTTAAGAAATCATTAGCATTATGTTTTTATCACTTAATACTAAAAGAGTTTCAAAAAGAATTTTAAAAACAGGTTTCTCTAATAACATTCACTTTTAAAATTTTTAGTTTATCACATAATTATGTAAGAGCAAGTTCGTGCAAACCAGTCGTGCATTTTTCATTTCTAAATCTTAGGAAATATTTTTTTATTTTTTTTAAAGTGCTGAAATTTTTTTTTTTAAATTTTATAAAATTGCTTTTAATAGAAGTTAGGTTATGAATAAAAAGAAAAAATTACAAAAAATACTTATCAATTGAACCACCCATAAGACAATTTTTATAGTTTTCGATTTTTTCAAAAACCGGTACAAGCTATTTTCTAAAAATTTCTAAGCAACAGATTGCTTAAATTTGTTTATAGTAAATGTATTTATGTTTTCTAAAAGTATGAAATTTAAAAAAAATCAAAATTTATTTTTTGAAAACTCAACATTTCGAAAACTACATAGATACTTGAATTTTTGAAATTTGACAATTAATAATTTTTGGTTTTATCTTATTCAAATGTTAATATGTGTTCAGGAAATTGCATTTTTCTCGAAAACTAGGCCTAAAATGTTGGTTTCATTTTGTTTTGCTTAAGTTTTACGGTTTTTTATGTTAAAAGCTTACGTTTTCCCTGTTGTATGAATTCACACCAATTTTGTACGGAATTTATTAAAATTGAAATAATTTTGAATTCCTTAATGGATTGACTCTATCGTTGAGAGGGTAAAAAAGTCAATTTTTTGTTGAGCGACTGTAATAACTTAATATAATTATTATTCAAAATAAAGCATGGCCACACACAACATTAGTATCAATCTGATTTGAT
Source organism: Philhelius festivus (assembly GCA_963931855.1). Taxonomy (NCBI): domain Eukaryota; kingdom Metazoa; phylum Arthropoda; class Insecta; order Diptera; family Syrphidae; genus Philhelius; species Philhelius festivus. Next base: position 75,899,454 of record OZ007557.1, on the reverse strand, counting down.
AGTTGCTACAAGGTGGCTATTTCATGTCTTGTAAATTTGTGAACTATAGCCCCTTCGAGCTTAGCTCAATGGCCCCAGCAGTGACAGCTGACGGGAAACAGCAAATCAACTCTGATTAAAATAAATACAATAACCCCTGAATGGATGAGGGTGAGGGATTACTATACAATATAATCGCATTATAGATATTCTCTGTTCCCTCTTGGGTGCGTCGAGAGAAACTTCCCTTAAACAAAATAATAATAGGGTAAACTGCCCAATTGTTGGCACCCCCCCAATGATTGGCACTTACAGTTTAAATTACTCGTATTAATAACATTTAAAAGTTTTCTAATAAAATCTTTTTAAAAATATTAGCCTTGGTCTATTTCTGATGATTTGGCATCATTTCTTTTGGCCTCTGAAGTTAGTAGCAATTAAAAAAACGCTGTTAAAAATTTAGAATCAAGTTCGCGCCAAATTTTTTGTGAAACTTGTGAAAACCCTAAGGAAAGTGGTGACATTGTAGTGTAATTTAATAATAAATTTAAGAGGAAAATTATTGTCAAGTGCAGTTATTATAATAGAATTAACTATAACAAAGAGGTTAGTTCTTTTTATTTTAATAATTTATTAAAATTATAGCATTTATAAGGGGTGTCAACTATAGGAATGTAAATCCATCAAATTTCCATTTATTGGCACATGCCAATCATTGGATGAGGTGCCAATCACTGGGTTGATTGGCACTATGCCAATCCTTGGATGCCATGCCAATCATTAGAAAAAGTGCCAATCATTGGCTATTGGCACTGTGCCAATCATTGGTAAAGAAAAAGTTACAGATTTTCATAATTTTGTATCAATTTTCCTTAGAATGATAATACACTTTTTTATCAATCAATAAAAATCTAATCTAATCTCGGCCTTATTGTAAACATAATGTAACTTAAAAGACTTAAATATAATTATAAAAATAAATTACCTTTTATTTATTAAATTATATAATAGAGTTATACTTTTTTTTAATAAACTTTAAAAATTAAACAAAATCAATGTGCCAATCATTGGTTTGTTCAGTGCCAATGATTGGAAAATGGTGCCAATCATTGGTAAAAGGACATTGTTTTACTTTTTATTAATTATTTATTAATTTTAACAAAAAATAGGGTATTTAATGTTTTTCACTAAACAAAAATACAATTAAAAATTTAAAAAAAAAAAAAAAAACTGTAGTTTCTTAATTCCCATAAGTTATATAAGCCGAATAAGTGGTGAGTAACCTTAAGGTGCCAATGATTGGTCGGTTTACCCTATTTGTTCAAGCGAAGACTATCCAAATAGACAGATACCTACATAGACATACACATATGTAGATAAACTTAATTCCACAGAGATTGCTCTATAGAATTGTGTACAAACAGACAAACACTTTGTTCAGTTGGTTTAAAATTATATTGTGGAGGTAGGTACATATGTGCTCATGAAGTCAATTAATTAAATTACAACAAGGCCCCAGACCAAGGTATAACCGATTTTATGGGTCTTCATCGAACATTCAACCGTTGCTAAACTCCATCGTCGTCTTCGTCATGTCATCATTTTGTTTGTGAATGTGAATGCACGAAATATGGAACGCGAAAAGTGATACATCGTACGTGAGGTATTCGCATACAATTCCAGCAAATTGCTACCCTCTTCCTCTAGGTGTGTAATTCTTCCTGTTCGTCTGCAGCAATACTCATACTCACTCACCCACTGTCGCATCCTGCTAATGGCATTCTCCAAATAAAAGCAGAGGCGGATGAGTTGCCCCGTTTGCTATTTTGTTATACTGTCTAGCTCGCTCTCATGACTCCTGCTTTTCATGGTGCCATATTCAGCTTTCCGTCAACCAACATGCTCCTGTCAGAAACGTCACTTGTCAACACCTACGTATGTACCAACATCCATACATATTCGAGAAATGCGAAATTGGCATGATTTTGATTGAATTGTGTTTTGCTTTAATGAGCGCACACTATTACGCATTCAAATTTGAAAATTGGATACAAAAATGAGGTTATTCGGTGTGAAGGTAACAAGTTCGTATGCTCGTTTGTGTATATTGATCCTGTCGCTTTAAATTATGGAAATTTGATTTTAATCAGTTGAAATTTAAATTATTAACACTTGATGGAAAAATCATCGATTCGATAAAAATAAATAAATGTTATCATTTCAGAAGGTCCATGCTATTAATTGTGAGGTAATAGATATCATGATCGAAAGAGATATCCAGTGTATTCTGGTAAGCAAATAGAGCAAAAGTTCGATAAGCCAAATTTCTCTTCAACAACTTCTTTCGAAAATGTTGGTTGTTTTTTTAATTCAATTTATTTCAATTTCTTATGCTTGTTGGGGAGAAAAATGTGAAGACAAACAATTGACAGCTTGATATTTTGAACGTTTCATTTCGTCTAGTCTTCAATAAGTTTCCAAGCTAAATAAATTACAGTAAAATTCTTTTGAAGTTAAAAAATGGAAATTGATTTTTGTTAACATTTTCACTCTCTATTTATATGGAGTAGAAATTGGATACGGGTATAAGGCATAAAATGTTATTAAAATCAAGTTCAAAATTTTGTGGTAACAAATCTTTTCTCTCTTTACTGACTTTTAGCCGATAATTGATCGCCTGGTTGTGATACGCAAGAAAACCACCTTCCAAAATTTAAGCTTAATATTTCACACGCCTCTACCGATGAAGCCGAAAAACCTGTCAAGGAAGAGTTTTATGACTTCATGGATGGAGCTACAGAGCATGTCCGAAGTACGATGCCAAAGTTGTGCTCAGGGACTTTAAGGCTAAAATCAGAAACGAAGTTGTGGCGACTCATATCATTTTCATTATTAATATAGCTTATTCTTATCATATAATTCATTAATAACTTTCATTTATTTAAACTTCAAAAGTATTTCTACTTTGCATTTTTTTACTCTTCATTTTAAAATTTATTTTCATCAAATCATCTTTGACTTTTCAATAAGCAAAATAAATTAATTATTATTTTCATTCAGTTTTCTATTCTCAAATTGATGTAACATAGTACTCTCTGAAATAAATTAAATAAAAATTTCCTAATTTTGTAATTCGGTTGATATTTCTTTTTATTACATTGGCTATCAAATAAAACTTTCAGTCAGCCTTTTTAAGTTGGATTTTTGGTTGCTGAATATAGGTAAGAATATCTAAAAAGACAAAAACCACAAAGTCATCTCCGACAGATTATTTAATAAGCACAAACTCCAAGAAACGATAAAGGAGACTTATAGATTTTTCATCAGCTCGCAATACGGTGATACTCGTAAGTTGCACAAGTGTTCCAAGGCTAAGGGTCCACAAAGCAACCTGATGGCACTCTCCAGATGGTCATATCTGACATAAATGTGCGTGCATTTTAAGGCAAACTTCACTCCGACCATTTTTTAGTTGCGGATAACTTCAGAGTTCTATTGAAAGACGGACAGAAACTACGAACCGGCCAGAAAAAGAAATTTGACGTCCGAATATTTACATTGAAACAAATCCTATAGAAGACCAACGACTTTCAAGTCAAGACTCACCATCTATTTATCGACTTCAAGGCCGCATATGATAGCATTCATCGTCAGGGAGCTCGATATGGCGATTGGCGAACTCGGGATCCCGGGACAACTGATTCAATTGTGTCGTGTGACATTGGAAAATACGTGTTGCAATGTTCAACTAGGGAGCAACTCTTTTGAACAATTCCAAACATGCACTGGGTTTCGCAAGGAGAATCACTACCATATGAGATTTATTGAATCTCGTTCTAGAGCAGATGGTGGGCAGGGCAGGCGTTAACGCAGAGGGCACTATATTCAACAAATCTGCCCAACTGTTGGGGTATGCTGATATGGACGTCATTGGCCATTCCCAATCATCTATAATAAAGTCCTTTACGGCTATCAACAAAAAAACAACTGTCCACCAATTAAGTCAAAATGTTACTATTGATAGCAAAAACTTCGAGACCGTTAAGTTGTTCATCTTCTTAGGAGTTAATTATTATCTCCACCCAGCGACACCTTTGTGAAGATCCGACGAAGAATAACCCTAAAAAGCACCTACTGCTTCGGTTTAGGACAACAAATGGGTTCAAAAATCCTCACTCTTAAGACTGGGGGGGACAATATAATTGTATATACTGGCGGGACACTTGTGGGACAAATGTCGTTTTGCGGACAGTCCCGCGTTTGGCGCGACGTCTGGCATCCCTAAGTGCACGCTCTACAAAACCAGTCCTGGCTTGCCACGCGGATTGTTGGACTATAAGCAGAAAGATGAAGATGATACTGGGCTCTTTCGGAAGAAAAATTCTCCGAACGATATTTGGTCCTGTATGCTAGAAGGGCTAATGGAAGAGAAGTTATAAGCGCGAACTCTTACAGCTGTACCAAGATGTGGATGAAGTCAAGAAAGTCAGAACACGTCCACTATATTGGCTTGACTACATTGAGTGAATTGACAACAATGATCTAGCTAAAATAGTCTTCGAATCACAGCCCCTGGGTTCACCGCGACAAAGAAAATCAAACCTCTCCGGTTTAAAGACAAAGCTATTGCGTAGATGCCAGAGCGCTTGGTCTAGATGACTGGAAGCAGCATGCTCTGAATCGCAAAGGATGGAAACCTGCCGTGTCGTAGGTCTTCATAGATCGGGAGCCGGTTAAGTAAGATTAAGTATATCTCTCCAATCAATAGGAATTTAAGTAAGTCAGTTTTAAAACAAAAAGGACAGAGATGATGAGGAAACCACAGCGATATACATATATGTTTATGGAATTTTATGTATCTATTCTAAGAATAGGAACCACAATAAGCAAGACAAAGTCCAATACAAATATTTGAAATGTCCAGTTTCATTAAAGAAAACTCCGCCATTTTTGCTAAGTATTCCAAAACAATTTTCCGAAGTTTGATCTAAAACTATGCTCGTAAACTTCTATTGTTTCAAATTCAAGGCACATTATACAATATTATTAAGTCAAGAAGTTTAAAATCATTAGATCCGCATTTACAAAACATTATCCTTCGAAACTCAACGTCAAAGGATATCAAAACTTTTTTAAGCATAATCTCGCTTACACAATTTGTGGTTTGGCTTTGTAATGCGATTCATACACCTTTCTGAAATCAGATTACAATAACCAAACCCACGAAACATTTTGAATTCCAAATTATATTCTTAACTTGAGTAAATTTATTTATGTAAGGCTACGAGTACCTACCATACCTTCCTACATACATTCTGCAATGTACATTGACTTTATTTAAGTTGGTTTATTCAAAATAGTTTACAAAAAATGTATCCCGCCGCCTGGTTTCGCATAAATTTTCTGTAAACTGCAGGAAATCGTTGAAAACTACTTACAGAAAAGAAAAATTCGTAGTTGCTCCTAGAAGAAATGCACAGGCACCTACAGAAGTAAATTGTAGGTATAGGTATGTAGGTAGAATAAATTCAAACAAAATTTTATTTCACACACACAGCCGCACACAGTTTTACTAGCAGTGAAGAAAACTAAACAAAGGATATGAAAAAAAAAATTAAATCTAAAATTCAAAAAGTTTTTCGCCCTTCCCAGGCAACTTTTTTCTACACCACGTTATTCCTAGACATTATAACTCTGACCACAAAGTTGAAAATCGTAATAAGTAAAATTAACAAAAAGGAAATAAAATGAAGAAACGAAAAAAAAAAACAAAAACAAAAGAACCATCTGAAGGAACGGGCAACACAAGCAACTTACACCGATTTCCGCCATCATCGTAACCATCTTTATGGTCCTTGTTCCTTAAACATAACTTTGGACAGCACATAGTGAAGCGTGAACGTGATGCTAAAGTTTTCGCGAGTTTATAAATTGAGAATAATGAAAAAGAAAAATACACAAAACAAAAACAAATGAGCTATACCATCTAGCTACATCTTATAAGCATCGGGATGTAAAGTTTTCTTCTTTTTTTGCTAACAATAAAGTTGCTGTGAGGCATAAGGGGTAACTATTGATTCATAATTTTGTTTGCTGAAATTTTTTTTAAAAAGTGTTTTGATATTTTTTTCAAATCACTGGGAGTTGGTATGGCATGGAAAGCATTTCCAGGGTGATTTACAAACCTCATGAATTTTATGATGCCTTTGACGTTGAAACCATAACTATATTAGTACAAGGCGAGCTGCTCATTCATCGAAGAAACTGACATAATTAACGTTTCCGTCCACGAACTAAGGAATTTTTTCCCACTTCTGATCACAATGTAATCTATTTTATATATGTAGAGGAAATATAATTTGGTATAACTCACATACCTACATGTTATGTAAAATTAAATATTTATTTTATTTTATTTATTTATTTTTCAAACAAAAATAGCCCATGGAGATAAATCTCAAAAAGGGGAGGATACGTAAATAATTAGTATTTAATTAGTATAATTAGTACGATGCTAAAGCTGTTTTAGTATGATACTACAGGTTAAGACAACGAATTTGAAAAATTTTAATCGGATATAGCATCATACTTTCTCTACCTTTTTATTAAAGTTAAAATCATCGAATACCTACTTTATTTTTTTAGTATCGTGCTAGCTTCAGATGACTCTTTGACATTTCAAACATCATAAAAGGTTCGTGGACTTACTTTTTTACACAAATGTCATTGTTTTAGGTGTGTTTAGAAGCAATTTATTAAGAAAATTCTTTTAGTACGATACTAGTTAGAAAATGTTTGAAATTAAGAATGAGTTAGTAAACTACTATAAAGTTAGCAAATTGTTAAGTAGTATCATACTAGTACCTTAATAATAGGCTGTTTAAAATTTTGCGCCAATTTATTTAAATAATATTTATATGAAATGAAAAATGAAAAAAATGATTCATAATAATGTAATGTGTAATGTTTAATAGCTTATGCTCATAGCCGAAAGATATTGGTAGGATATTGTGAATCTCGTGTATGTGTTTAGTTCTCTCTCTTCTTGGATGCCGAAAAAGATTTTTCATTGCTTTATTTTGAACTACTTGTAGGTCCAACATTTTAGTTCTATTTACTGTACCCCAAACTTGGATTCCATAAGTGAGAATACTGTGAAATAAGGAATAAAATATTGTTCTTCTAGAAAAGTCATCTAAGAAACTAGAAATTCTTCTGAAAATTCCAGCAACCATCGACAGTTTCTGCTCTAGAAAGTCAGCCCGAATTTTAAATTTGAGACCTTGGTCAATATGAACACAGATTTTTTTTTTTTTATAATCTACACGCGCTCAAGGGATTATGATTACCCTTTAAATGTTTGAACACAGCGCGGGCGTGAAATTAAGGAAGAGAAAGAAAGATAGGAAAGATGTGTGGCATGATGTTCTGAGACTGAAGGTTGTTGTCTCAGATATTTTATCTCCAGGGATGGCGGCTGAACTAAAGCGGAGAATGCCGTGTCTTATTTCTATGTCGCTTATAATTCACATTATTTTATTCGTGTTCATCCTTGTTGGGCATACTAGTTTAACTCAATCAGATGTTGTTAGTGTTATGCCTGAACAACATGTAATGAGTAAACCAGCAACCCATTGATGACAATTTTAGAAGGTTTTTAATGGAATTAAAACGACATAGACGACGGCAGGGATCGAACCTGTGAACATGAGGTTCACAGGCGAGCACACAACCATCGCGCCACGGCCACCCCTTAATATATACGAAATTAATTAATTTGGGTTTGAATAAAAAGCTAAATATTTTGTTTTATTGATGCTGAGGCGTATTTTGTTTTGGTCTAGCCAATTACTTATTGGGAATAAGTCCTGCTGCATTTTCTTTTCTAGATATTTTTCAGATGATGATTCAAAAACCAAGCCAATGTCGTTGGCGAAAAGGAAAAAACGTCCATGCAATGCGATTCTTATGAGGTCATTTATATAGATAAGGAAAAATAATGGTCCCAAAATACTTCCTTGTGGTACACCAATCATTATCTGCGTGTTGACGGAGTTGAAGGCTTTTTCTAAGTCGATGGCTGAGACTTTTCTTATTTTTTGACACGTGTTTTTGAATGACTGTACAGAGGTCATAAAATGCGACGAATATATTTGATTGATGGCTGAAACCATATTGTTCATCGCAGAGTATTTTGTTTTTTAGTAGGTGTATTTCAAGTCGGTTTTTAAATATTTTTTCGAAAATTTTTGAAAAGACTGATGTTAAGGCTATAGGTCGGTAGTTGAATTTATCCGTTTTTATGTATCGGTATGATCTTAGCTATTTTAAGTTTATCGGGAAATGTGCCTTCATCAAAAGATTTATTAATCAATGTTGTAAGCAATGGTGATATACTAACAGAACTTTTTTTTAACAATATCAGTTGCTATGTCATCATATCCTTTTGACTGAGTATTTCTCAGCTCTGTGATAGCTACCATAACTTCTGTATTAGTTGTAGATGTCAAATTTAACTCACTTATTGTATTATATTCAACGTTGAAATAATGTGATACGGAATTTTTAAAACGATCAAATAACTTTTCTATTACATCGACAAAACATCTGTTAAATTCATTAGCAATAGCATTTTCATCATTCATTAAATAGTTATTTATTTTCAAATCTCTTCAAACTCACTTCACTTTTTTGAAGCTAATGTTGAAAGTTTTCCAAACAGCCCTGCATAGAAATTTTCGGCACTCTTTTTTGCACCGTTTTTAATGTTTTAAGGGTAGACATACTTTTTTCAACACACCCATATATCATACCTTACAATACATATATATATATTTTTATTTCATCAGAAAATACGTAAACAGATGTAAAATTCCCTTTGCCACGCTTAAAGAACTAAGTAATAATTGCTCAGGTTTTGAAAAAAAAAAATGCTTCCAATAGCCTTATAAAACCAATTGACAATAGTTGTATACCAGGAGCCGATGCGATGGTTGAAAAACTGTGTAAGTCACTTGTCGTTACCTTTGTCCGTTATTTTTAGCTTATCCTCTTGTGTATTTCCATCTATGTATTTGGAATAATTCTTTCATAATTCCTCTACAAAGGAAAGGTAAAAGAGATGAAATAAAAAATTGTAGACCTATTGCTAGATTATTCCAAAACCTTTCGAGGCTATTGCCTATGAATCTTAATGTTCTTATGTGAAATTACTTATAATGGGTAATTTGTTTGCTATTTTCTGTTTGACAACACTGGTTTTGAGAGCTCACGCACGTTTCGTGTTATGTGTTACTGTCAAATATCTTCAGTTTGGTCTATATTATAACCATGAATCGTTCTGAAAAAGGAACAACGCTTGCAAATTATTGAATTTTATTTTATTTATATTTTTTATGTGTGCTCTGTTTAGAAAGTTCATCGCGCACTTCTTCCATTTTATGGTCAGTTTAATCCACCTACTGAGGTGGCTCTATTCGAGCTATTGTGACTAAATTTCGTACCAAATTTACATTGTTGGACATTAAACCACCAACACGCTTACGTAGAGTGCGAACTGAGGAAAATATCGCAGCTGTATCGGCCAGTGTTAGTGATGACCGTGAATTATCGATTCGGCGCCCGGTTCGCAGCAATTGGGCCTCTGTTACTCCACTACGTGGAAAATTTTGCGGAAGTATTTAGGTGTGAAGCCTTTCAAAATACAGCTGGTGCAAGAATTGAAGCCGAACGACCTTCCACAACGCCGAATTTTTGGTGAATGGACTCTCGAAAAGTTAGCCGAAGATCCACTTTTTTATCGAAAAATTGTGTTCAGGGACGAAGCTCATTTCTGGCTGAATGGATACGTGAACAAGCAAAACTGCCGTATTTGGAGTGAAGAGCAGGCAGAAGCATTGCAAGAGCTACCAATGCATCCGGAAAAAGTCAATGTTTGGTGCGGATCATGGGCTGGGCATTGGGCCGTATTTTTTCAAAGATGATGCGAATCGCAATGTTACTGTGAGTGGTGAGCGCTACCGTGCGATGATAAAAAACTTTTTTTTGGCACAAAATGGAAGAGCTTGACTTATACATGACATATGGTTTCAACAAGACGGTGCCACATGCCGCACAGGACGCGTAAGAATGGACCAATAAAGACGCGAGTTCAGTGAACAGTTTATTTCACGTTTGGGGGCGGTCAATTGGCCGCCTAGATTGTACGATTTAACGCCTCTAGACTATTTTTCGTGGAGCTATGTTAAGGCTATAGGGTTATGTCTATAGCGACAAGCCCGCTTCGATTGACGTACTAGAAACCAACATTGAAGCATTTGCTCGTGATATACCGGCCGAAATGTTAGAAAGACTATGCCAAAATTTAACTAAGTGGATGGACCATTTGAGACGCAGCCGCGGCCAACATTTGCATGAAATAATCTTAAAACAATAAATTATATCGACCGTACTATCGATTCAAATAAAGATTTTATGAATTTTTCTGAATTTTAGTTGTTTTTTTTTTTAATTTCCGATAGCTCTTAAAAAATAACTCGTTACTTATATTTATTTCACTGATCTGACTTTCCTAAATCTTGATTCTAACAGATAACTACTGTTAATTTTAATATCTTTAACGGAAATGCGTTTTTACACAATTCTTGAATTTAATTTTGTCTAAGTAGAAGAAAATAAATCTGATAACCAGTTCAAGCGATGCAGAACATAAAAGTATACCCGTCTGAGCCGACAAAATATTTCAGATAATTCATTTCATTTTATTATCAGCTAAAAACTTCCTTAAACCTTTTTATTTAGAGGTTCAAGTAAAAACTTCAAAATTCCCTTTCAACTTGATAAAATACATAAATATATAAGATATCATGGACCAATCTTATATTGTACATTAAAAAAAAATTAATCTCTCAAGTGACATGAACACGACTAAGGTAGTAATCAACTGAAAACGAACAAACTAAAACTAAGTTATCTAAATTCAAAAGGAATCTTTTACAACCACTCCACTTAGGAGGAAAGTTGAAGGATAAAGTTAGAATAAGACTAAGATGACGGTCATCTTCGTCTCCTCTTCTTTTTATCTGTCATTATTTTCAAGGTAGGGTAAAACTTGGTAATGCCGGTCAGTCGGTAATACCGGTCACCCCGATTTCTCGGGAACGAGAACGTTCATTTACCAACTCTTTGCATGTGTTAGTGTCATCGAGGATAGTGTTCATATCAGACAGTTGTTTATCTAGTTAATTTGTGGCCTTTGGAAGTGACGGACATTTTAGTGTTTTCGGTCAATTTATTATAAGAAAAGGTGATCATAAAATAGAGAGTAAGTAGTTTTCCTTATTTGTTATTAATGCAGTGATATTTTCTATACTTTATATTGTGTTTTATTACTAATATAAATTGGTTTCACTTTGCTTTGCTCAACCTAAAATTTTATTGTTAATTTTTTTTCTTGTTTCTCCCATGTGGGTAATGCCGGCCAGTTGACCGGCATTACCCTGTTCATAAAAAATTGACAATCTTTTCTCTTTTTTATTTTTTGGTATATGTATATAGATGGGCAAGCCTAAGTCAAGAACCACTTCCAGAGGTACGTGGTCGCAGGTGGCTATTAACAACGCCAAAAAACTAATTGAAAAGGGTTTGTCAATTCGCGCCGCAGCCAAGTCCGTTGAAATACCATTTTCAACACTGCAAGAACGACTTAAAAAACAGAAATTTTGTGAACCGTCTTTGGGGCGGCATACGATTTTTAACAAAGACCAAGAATATGAAATTGCAACACAGATCAAACATCTCGCAAAAATTTTTTATGGGTGCACATCGTTACAAGTGAGACAAATAGCATTCGAATACGCTGAAAAAAATGGCATAGCCAACAACTTTAATAAGACCTTCAAAACTGCAGGGAAGGAATGGCTTGAAGGGTTCAAAAAAAGAAATAAAATATCTGTTCGGAAGGCCGAAGGAACTAGCCTGAGCAGAGCCACTGCATTTAATCGAAAAGAAGTAGAGTTATTTTACCAATTGCTGGGGGATGTGATGGAGAAATATAAATTTCAACCGAGGAACATTTACAATGCGGATGAAACTGGGTTTTCCACCGTCCAGGATCCTGGAAAAATTCTAGCAGAGACTGGTCAAAAAAGAGTGGGATCTATAACCAGCTGGGAGAGAGGGCGCAATATAACGGCATTATGTTCTATGAGTGCTGTCGGTAGTTTCATTCCACCAATGTTCATTTTTCCTCGTGCAAGGCACTCTCCTAGCCTTGAACATGGTGGGCCACCTGGGGCACTCTACAAATGCTCGAAAAATGGATGGATAACAGAAGACCTATTTGCAGATTGGCTAGAGCACTTCGTCGTGCATGCCAAGCCAACGAACGAAGAAAAAGTTCTTCTTATCCTGGACAACCATTATAGTCACATAACACTTCAAGCATACGAATACTGTCGCAAAAACAATATTGTTATGCTCTCAATCCCACCACATAGCTCGCATAGAATGCAGCCACTGGACGTGGTTTTTTATGGTCCACTAAAAGCAGCGTATAGACAAGAATGCAATTTACACATGAAATCTTATCTTGGGCAAAAGATAACACCGCAGGATTTCGCTTCCCTTTTTCGAAAAGCTTTTGCTAGTGTTGCTTCAGTTGCTAAGGGAGAATCTGGGTTTAGGGCAACTGGAATTTTCCCGATCAATCCGGGGGTATTTTGTGACCAAGACTTCCTTCCATCTGAAGCACTTCTTGACCGAACAGAAGAAGTTATTGAATTTGTCGAATCAGTAAGGGAACAAACTCCAAATCCTGTTTTGCAAGCCTCGGAAAATTTGCCCACATCGGTCCCTTCGACATCATCTGCGTTCTTGAACCAAAGTATACAAACCCTTCTCCCAGTACCAAAAAAAGCCGTCGCTAGTCAGAAAAGGAAGTGTAGGGATAAACAACATGCTACTGTGCTAACATCGACACCTATGAAACTAAATTTGGAAGAGAAAGAACTAAAAAGAACAGCCAACAAAAAAAAGAAGGAAAACAAGGTGTTGTCGGTACCTGAAAACAAAAGTAAAGTAATTCGGAAGGTGACAAAACAGATTTTTCAAGAATCTACATCCGAGTCGGATGTTAGCGCTGAAAGAATTGTGGATGATAACTCTGATGACTCTATAGTAGATGGTAGCAATAGCAACAAATGCTTCATTTGTGGAGAATTCGGGCGCAACAACGAGCTGTGGTACAGGTGCACATGCTGTGCAGATTGGGTTCACGCTGAATGTTCAGGTTGGGACAGTCCATCTGGCTACGTATGCGATTTATGTCTCTAGAAAGATGACCGCCATTACCAGCATGGGTGACCGGATTTACCCGACCATGCGTCCAATCCCGGTCATTTTAAGCTCTTTCTTTTTTTTGTATAACTTTTTTCCGTCCAGTTAATTTAACATTTGTAATGTTAATAATAATAGCAATATATATGAATTCAATAAAAAGTGAAGTAAAATTATGATTTAAATAACGAATTAAGTTTTATTTGAGTTTTTCTTGAAATGACCGGTATTACCCAGTTTTACCCTACAAATCCTTCGCTAACAAAGGGTCAACTTTTTCATCCCTTGCAATCTGGCAAACATACCAATCCACAGAAGAAAAATCTTTATCCGAAAATCTGCATGTCAAGGTAAAAATTTTGTTAAAAAAATAATGTCCTACGTTTCCTTTGATATTTTCTGGGTTTCATTTTTTTTATTTTGCTGTGGATGGAAGCAAAGTCCTATCTCACCTAATTAGGTTAAGTTCCGGTTCCGTTTTGCTTATCATGCCTCTTTTTGCCTTGTGGATTAGTGAGCTCGTTTTCATGTACATATGTATTTTTCCATTATAATCCTTCTACAGTCCTTAGCCAATGAGAATACAAAAGAACAGTTGTACAAAGCAAATTGGAAATGAAGATAGATAGACCAAATCTACTGTCATTTTTGCAGCTGTGTATAGGAACAGTATATACTATACATGTAGTTCTAGGAATATAGGGATAAATTTGTGTAATCCAGAAATTTCCTCTTTTTTTATTTAAAATTCCGTAAAACACATCTAGGACAAGAGTCCATCAAGTCATTTTGTGTGAGTCAGAAGCTTGATAGCTACGTTTTTTTTATAATAGAGTTTGTGAGTGTATATTTTTATGTCATTAAGAACTGTGAATGGTGAATTTCACCAAATACTTTATAATTTGTTTTTATTTTCAAGACCTTATTGAGATTCATTGTATAGATATTTAGAATATTAAAAATAATTTACATTATCTGCGAAAAAAATGGTTATAGCACTTCTAAAACTAAGAGAGAAAACTTAAAGAGATAGGTAGCGGAAAGTAACGTCTATGACATGTCATAGCCAATTACTTCCAAATTGGTTAATAATTTAATTTCTTAAATACATATTCTTAAAGACTTCTTAATTCCGTAAAACGATCTAATCAGTTTTCATAATTTTTGTAAGAAGGACGGTTTGAATCTAAACGCATCTAAATGTCAAGGAATGAATTGTTATAAAACAGTCCAACCCGAAATATGGGAACATTCTTTACGTTGTATTAATTCCTTGAGGACTGATTTCATTAATTAAATTATTAAATGTAATTAAATAATACGAAATACATAATTAATCGTCAACAAAGTTAAGTCTGTTTGTAGTGTGTATATAGTACCTTAGGTTCAAAGACAAAATTTGTATCATTAAATATTTATGTTATATTAAAAATTTTATATTTAAAACCCCACAAAAATCTGATTATAGCCTGAGGTATGGTTGTTTCCAACCACCCTATATGAATGTGTGTAAAGCAGTGTTCTTATATCTTAGGGATTTCCGAATACATAAAGTCTCAAACCACTTTTCAAATCCACTTTGTCGCAAATAAGGGTCAGTCAATAATAAAATTTAATGATGCACCTAATTAATTTAATCCTACTGAGTTAAACTATCGGGGGCAGCTCACATCATTTATTATTTGAAACCTAAGCACTTATATTATAAAAAAAAACACTTAGCCACAAGAAAGGGCATTGAAGAGCTCTGCACCAGGCTTGTAAAAGTCATAACTTTTTAATCAAAATTTTTAACAATTTTGATTTTTGTTTTTAAATTCAAACTATTTGCCTTAAGATTTAATTTGTATTGTTTTTTGCCTTTAACTTTTAAGGAATCTCTGTGTAAAACAGAGAATTATGAAAACTATTATCTTCATAGAAAGTCATTTTCATTGGGATGCATTTTCCGAAAAAAATAATATTTCCGAAATCGAATTTCCATATGATGGTATTTAACGTTATTCGTTAATAAAAGCACAACTTTATCGTCTAAATCTGTTAGAAGACAGTGTTCAAAAATATGAAGTATGTGGTTTTTGAATTATTGGTTTTTCAAAGAGAAATTGAATCTTTTAAATCAAAAAAAAAAAAAACAATTGGTAAAAAATTTTAATACATAATACGATTTAATCTTTTTATGACTTTTAGCAAAAAAATATAAAAATAATATAGTACTGTATTTAAAAAAAAATAAAATGCACGACTGGGTCGCACGAACTTGCTCCTATGTAATCGACTAGGAATTTTAAAAACGAATGTTATTAGAGAAAACTGTTCATAAGGATAAATTTCATTTTTTAAACGACTAAAACAACACCCTATATACACTCTATATACAAAATTTTTAAAACATTTTTAAGAAAAAATTTTGGTACGCCAAAATTGTTCGAATAAAAATTAAATTTACAAAAAAAAAATTTAGCCGTTTTTGTGATATCGAATTTTCAAAAAAAAATAGTTTTTTTTTTTTAATTCAAAAAATATTTATTTTAAAGTTTTGAAATGCAATGTTTTTAGTCTTTTTAGAAGCTTCTTTATAAGAAATTTCATTAAGATCCGTTTTGTCGATAATGAGCATTTCAAAATTCGAAAAAATGGTTCTATGGTAGGTACAAGCTGTAATATCTTAATTTCAAAATTGTTTTTATTAAATTAAAGATCATAAAAATTTATTGAAAGAAAAAAAAATTTTATCAAAATTCTAGGGGCCGGTTTCGAGAAAAAAATACGATTTTTGAAAACCATTTTTTTTATTTATTTAACATTTGTATGGTGGGTACCTTTATTTTTAGGTAAAATAAATATTTTTTCTCACATCTTGTAGATTATATTGGGAAATATTTATCAAGTTTTAAAAAAAATGGAGCATGGTATTTTCGAAATATTGAGTTTTCAAAAAAAATAAATTTTTGAAGGTTTTTTTTAAAATCCAAAAAAACTTTTTTTGAAAATTTGAATACACTATGCTATTCAAATTTTTGGGGGGCCGTTAGCAAAACAATTTATCAAAATCGCGTGTACCGTTTTTGAGAAAATCAAAAACAAAAAAAATGGTTCCATGGGGGGTACCCTCAATAAACATTTTCGGAAATTATTTTTTCAACCATTAACTAGCTTTAAATAAATGAAATTTGTTCGTGTTTTTATTTTTTTAAATCTGTCGAACAGTTTTTGAGAAAAAAAAATATTTGTAAGATTTCGAAAAAAATTCGTATGGCAGGTGCCGTTATTTTTGGGGGGAAAAATTAAAAATGATATCTATCAAGTTTAAAGAAAATCGGCCGAGCCGTTTAGGCTGTATTCAAACAGACAGAGAGACAAACTTTTTTAGTCTTTAGTCTTTTTTAGTCTTTCGATATCATCGTAATGTCAACTTTCATCAAAATCTCGAGTTCGATTTTTTTCAGAATGCATAACTTTCCTTATAGTACCTACCTATAAGTCGCAAGTACAAATTTCTTATTTTCGATGGACAAAGTCTCGTTAGCCCCGTTAACTATATTTTTATACCTAGCTATAACGGAAAAATTAGAACCTCTTATCCAAGACGAACTTTTTTTAGTGAAATATCTCTTAACACTGCAACCTGTCCTTCTTGTAAATTATACTATTAAAATATCTCGTTGGCCAAAAAAATACCATGAATTACAATACCTCCTACCCAAAATTTACCAAAACAGAAGTCTTATTCCTCGTAAACTAGACCATTTATTAAAATCTGCATCCTTTTAATAGCAATTTGTTATGAGTCATCGTGGTGGCCTTCAAAACAATTTTCACCTAAGGTTAGGTTAAAGTGGCTTTCATACTCGTATAAAGCATCTGACACACTTAAACCAGTAGAGGTCAATTGTGATAAAACGATCTAATAGGGAACAAAAAGTTACTTACTATAGTTAACACCATTTGGAGCTTCTGATAAAGCGAGGGAGACTTTTAATGTCTGTGTTGATGAGATCGCTTAATTCATTAAAGAAATAGTGTCCTAGATGAAGTTTGCGTCTGTTAGATAGAGCAGGACATGTGCATAGAAGGTGTGGGATTGTTTCCTCTTCCTCCTCATCCAAGCAACTCCTACAAAAATCGTTTGATAGTACACCGAGTCGTGCGGCATGTCTATAAGACAGTGTCCAGTTATGGCACCTATTACGGAGCTGATCTGAGATCTACTGAGGGACAACAAACAATTTGACCGTTTCAAATATAGTTTGGCCCAGATTCGTTTGGTCACCAAGCAAGTGGTAGTGTTAAGCCATCTTGTATTTGACTGTTCTAGAGCAATTCGCTTCAGCATAAGCTTACTAGGAGATATAGGCATTGATCGAACCTGTCATGAGGTTGACAGGCGAGCACACATCCATCGCGCCACGGCCACCCCCATCTCCATCAGAGACGATCGACAGTCTTGGACTGTAATGGAGTTTGAAGAGACTGATGCGAGGAATTTTAAAGCAGCCTGACTATCTGAGAAGATGCGGATATCTGAACTATAGATATCACGTTTTCTTTTAGTTAAGACAAATACTTCCTTCATCGCCAGAATTTCTGCTTGAAATACGCTATAATGGTTTGGTAGGTGGAAGGAGAGACTAAGGCTTAGTCTATCTGAGTACACTTCACCACCCACTCCGTTTTCGGTTTTCGATCCATCAGCATAAAAATGTGCTGATTCATTTTCCATCAAAGCCCCTTCTTCCCAAGCTGACCTTGAGAGAATGGTACCTTCAAAAACCAGCATTTTCACCTAAAATCTGGTGTATTCCTAAGGCGTTATTATCGCTTAAAATACTTGTTTTGTATATCGTTAAAATTTTAATATTCTGCGTTACAAAGTATTGGAACTACAGCGACAATATTGTTAGTTATGCACTAGTAAAAAAAACGACTTATAAGTACGATGTTCTCAAGAACCATGCAACTGATTTTGATTAATTTTGTATACTCTAAGGCTTCTAAGAATTTTGCATTATATTGTGCATAACTATTTTGAAAAAAAAAATACTTCTTTTAAGAATTAAAAAATTAAAATTTTGTCTGAAAACTTATTTTGAAAACGACTTGATTTTTCAAAGCTGTGTAACTCAAGGCTTTTTAACATTATTTTAAATATTTAAAAATATTTAAAAGTCAAAATATTTTTAACTAAAAATAAATGTTTTCGAAAATCGTATTACAGATTTAAAAAAAAATTTTATAAATAGAAGCTTCTGAAAGACATAAGAAATATTGCACATTATAGCTTAAAATAATATTTTTTTTTTCAATTCGATGGTCAATCAATTTTTTGAAATTTAATTTTCATTTCCGAAGTAAACAGAACTTAAAATAAGCATAGAAAATTTTTTCTTAAAAATTGTGTTTTTTTTTTTAATAAGCCGCTAAAACGATTCAAAATTTTTGCTCTTCCTCTAAACTACTAAAGGACGTGTCTCAGCCATTAAAGAATTAAATTACATGCAAAAAACATTTGTGCGCATTTTGTTATCTATTATCCACAGGGCTGTAAAAGACTATCTCAAGTCACTCGACTTAAGCTGAAAAAGCACAAGTAAAACTGGTGAAATCAATCTTTTCATATGAGATACAATTATTTAAATCTAAAGTCATGGACTTTCAGATAAAGATGCAAGAACAATAACATAGAGGGCTAGATTCAAGCAAATTAAAGCTTCGAAAGAGCAACACATATACACACAAAGAAAGTGTCTCCAACACTATTGTATTCAGCCTCTAGTTGTTGATGTGCCATTCCAAAGATTCGCCTTCAATTCTTGTCTATGCTGCCATGAAAGCAGAGAAATAAATGTACCTACATTTAAATGGTAGGTATGTTCCATCAACAAATTCCACCTCAACCTCTCTATCCCTTGAAATTCTTTATTTTTTTTTAGTATTCCTGTCTGATGATTCTCTCCAGTGGGCCTGGGCATAACGTTTTTGTCCTCAGTCATGAAAGAGGACAATATTATTCAGAGCTCGAAGTGAATTGCGTTGGATATTTTAAATGAACGAGTAACAGAGAGAGAGAGCGAGATATATATATAAGAAGTCCTTACAAAAATTAGATGAACATAAAAAAAAAAATAAAAACCCCAAAGCAGATTGGGGTTTGGGATAAATTCACCAACAAAAGCATGGAGCCAATTCAGCTTCCCTTTGGGAATCCAAGCAAAGGTTTTTTTTTCTTAACCATTTTTTATTGTCCAAGTGAAATGAGGCTGCACCACCCACCTACCCACCTACCCACCTACCCGCCTACCTATCCACCATCTACGGTAACGACTGACAGTTGCAATTTTAAGGAATTCCACGTCATCCCTTTTTTGTAAACTATCCCTAAAATGATTCAGATAAGGCAATGGGAAGTATTCGGGAAAAAGAGGGTAACGACCTGGGAATATTCAGATTGCATGGGGGGGTTCCGTATGGAGTTGAGTTAGTGTATGAGGCAGAAGTTTCGTCATTTGACGTATTAAGTTGTTTCCACATCTAGAGCTAAGGGATTTTGGTTAACCACTACTGCATATGTTGGGTTCGTTTATATGTAGGTAGAGCCGAACGCTCAGCAAGCATAGTCTATACGGCAGCAATTCGCTCGACTGGTATGGCGTATGGTTGTCATTCTATAAACGGCGTGGATTACAGCATGGATTTGTAGCTACTATTTCAACTGAAACTATTTCATTCATTCATCCGCCACACCGTGGGAATTTTTGGCCAAAGCTGAGAAGGATTTGATTAAAAATGAAAACAGTTTTATGGTTTTTTTTTTTTTTTTTTTTTTTTTTTTATTTTCACCTAGGGGATGAGATAGAGTTGGTTTTTATGGTGCATTGAGGATACGAATTGAATGTGCTGGGAGATTTTGATATGTAGGACGTATTCATTATGAATGTGGGGTCAGTGGTGTTCGAAGGGGTGGTATAAGATATCTATCTATCTATAGATAAATATAACCTACCTGTGTATCAAGGTGTGAGGGGTGATTCAGTGGAGAAATTATGCTATTAAGAGGTTTCGATCTCAAATTCTATGAATAAGTTATCTTACACTTTGCAGGATATAAAAAACTGATGAACAGTTTACCGCTTCTTTTATGTTTTGTACTGGAAGATAAAATGACACGCTTAATCAAACATTTTTTTGCATTAAGTAAATAAATGAGGGGTTCAATGGTCTCAAGTGTGAGCAGAGACTTTAAGGACCGGTCTGTGCACGGTTGATTATTTTTAATTCATGGTTATTCAGGCTTATCAAATGTGTCTATTTACAAAAATGTGTTGACCACAGGGTGCTTTTTTTAGTTTACCCCTGAAGTGCTGAAGTGCTATATGATTTTGATCGATTTAATACCGAATAATAAGTTTTTCGTTTACTATTGCTTTTGGCGCTATTAGGTACCAAAGAGTTCTCGTTACCCCCAAAATCAAATTTATTTATTTTGAAATTTTACAAAATTGTTCAAAAGATATTCAAAGCGTGTTTAAATGGCTTCAAAAAATCAAGCTTAAATCATTGAACGGGATGAGAACTTCGAATGTTTTCCTTTGAATAATAAATAAAGTTTTTACTTGTGCATTTTGTTCGTTAAGGTGCATATTTTTTCAAAAAAAAACAAAAACAAAAAAAAATACATATTTCAAAATTGCTAAAGTCTTAAAAAACATTATTATTGCTTGGCAGAAATTTAGGGATTAACACAAGACTGATCTGTTTCAAATCGGTATTTCGAAGCTTCTGTGGATAAAGTGAACAAAACATGTTATTAACGGTACAAACATTGAATTATTTTTGTAAATCCTACTTTCTCATTTAAAATTAAAAAATATTGTATATACAAAAATTTTGAAGATATATTTTTGTATTTTGCGTTTTTAAAATTTCAATATCCCCAAAATAGAATTTTTTTTAATTAAGTCCCTTAGATTTATATTATTAAATAATTAAAATAGGCAAAACTAAGTATTTTCTTAAGAACATTTTTTAAGGAAGATATCTTGAAGATATTGATTGTTCAAGAAAAAATTTGGATTTTTTTTTTTCAAAAAACCCAAAAAATATTTTTTTTTTCGAATATTTGTGTATACAATATTATTTAAAATTTAAGGGAGCTCCTGTTAAAAAAATTTTGTTAAGATCGTTAGAGCCGTTAATGAGAAAGTCTAAAATCGAAAAAAAAAAACTGATCTAATGACAGGTAGGTACCGTTAATAACATTTTTTTCCATTTTTTTTTTTGTTCCAAAATATGGACTACTCCATGATATGAGTAGCTTACCTTATTTGTTTTATCAAAATCGTTATAGCCGTTTTGGAGATTAATAAAATTTTGCATAACGCCTGTATGGCAGGTCCCGTTTTCCTCTGGGGAATCACCGAACACTCCTAATGTAAGTACTTAAAGGCAGATGGAATTGCCGGACCCACTTTTTTCGTTTTCTATATCATCATAATGTCAACTTCGATCAAAATCTCAAGTTTGATTTTTTTATCGCAAATACAAAATATTGACCCTTTTTCAGAGATTAAATTTTGAAGAAAAAAAAATATTTTTTTTAAGTTTTGAAATGGAATGATTTTCTAACTTTTTGGAAGAGAAAAATTTTATTAAAATCCGTTATGCGGATAGTGAGAAATTTAAAATTAAAAAGTACAGTCAGTAATATCTCGATTTCAATTTATTTTATTAAACTATAGATAGTAAAAATTAATAGAAGGATAACAAACTTTTTTCCCGTTTTCGAGTAAAACAAAATGTTTGAAAAGCATTTTTTAACATTTGTATGGTGGGTAGCCTTAATTTAAGTAAAACTAAAATTTGCCTCCACACCTTGTAGAGTGTATATTTAAAAATAAAACACACTTTTAACTGTCCAGTTTTAAAAAAATCAAGCATGGGATTTTCGATTTGAAGAGTTTGGAAGAAAAAATTGAATTTGAAATTAAAATTTGTTCGAAAATTTGAATACACAATACTAACTAATCTTTTGGGAAGCTTTAGCATACGAAAAAAATGATCAATACCAATTGTGCCATTTTTGAGAAAAAATATATATTTTCCCAATTTAAAAAAAAAATCGTGTGACATCAGAGTTACTTATTTTGGGAAAATATTTAAATTTTTCGTAATCCGATTTTGCCCCAAAATGGGAAATAAAAAAATAAATTTTACCGATTTTTGTTGTCCTTGTTTTTCATAAAAAAATTTGTGCCATTTTTGGCTTAGGGCCATATTTCATGTAGCCCAATCAAAATAAAATGCACGACTGGGTCGCACGAACTTGCTCTTATGTAACAGACTAGGAATTTTAAAAAAGAATGTTATTAGAGAAAACTGTACATAAGGATCAAATTCTTTTAGTAGTAAGAGATAAAAACATAATGCTATCCAAATATGAATTTATGCAAGAACAAAAATTATAAGTCGTTGTAGTGGTTTCTTAAAAAAAAGCTTTTATGTACAAACTTTTTAAAAGCTTTTTAAGAAAAAATGTTGGTACGCCAATTTCAAGTTTTTATTATTGTTCGAATAAAAATAAAATTTACAAAAAAAAAATATTGAGCCGTTTCTGAGATATAGAATTTTCAAAAAAAAAGAATAAATAGATTTTTTTTTTCAAAAATTCAAAAAATATTTATTTTAATGTTTTGAAATGCTGTTTTAGACTTTTTAGAAGCTTCTCTATACAAATTTTCATTAAGATCCGTTATGTGGATAATGAGAAGTTCAAAGTTCGAAAAAATGGTTCTATGGTAGGTACAAGCTGTAATATCTTAATTTCAAAATTTTTTTTATTAAATTAAAGATCGTAAAAATTAATTGAAAGAAAAAACATTATATCAAAATTCTAAGCACCGTTTTCGAGAAAAATACGATTTTTGAAAACCATTTTTTTTTTAATTTTTTAGCATTTGTATGGTAGGTACCTTTATTTTTAGGTAAACTAATTTTTTTTTTCTCACATCTTGTAGATTATATTGAGAAACTTTTATTTATCAAGTTTAAAAAAAAATCTAGCATGGGGTTTTAGAAATATTGAGTTTTGAACAAAAAAATTTGAAGGTTTTTTTAAAAATCCAAAACATTTTTTTTTGAAAATTTGAGTAAACAATTCTATTCAAGTTTTTGGGGAGCCTTAGCAAAAAAAATGATCAAAATCGGCTGTACCGTTTTTGAGAAAATCAAAAACAAAAAAAATGGTTCCATGGGGAGTACCCTCAATAACCATTTTTCTGAAATTTTTTTCAACAATTACCTAGCCTTAATTAAATGAAATTTTTTTTGTGTTTTTATTTTTAAAATCTGTCGAACAGTTTTTGAGAAAAAAAAATGTTTATAAAATTTCGAAAAAAATTCTAATGGCAGGTACCGTTATTTTTGGTCTTAAAAAATCAAATCAATAAATATCCGGGGGGAAATAATTAAAACCCATATCTACCAAGTTTGAAGAAAATCGGTCGAGCCGTTTAGCTGCAATCGAACGGACAGACAGACAGACAGACAGATAGATAGACAGACAGACAGACAGACAGACAGACAGACAGACAGACAGACAGACAGACAGACAGACAGACAGACAGACAGACAGACAGACAGACAGACAGACAGACAGACAGACAGACAGATAGACAGACAGACAGACAGAATTGCGAGACCCACTTTTTTAGTCTTCGCTATCATCGTAATGTCAACTTTTATCAAAACCTCGAGTTCGATTTTTTTTCCGAATGCATAACTTGCCTTATAGTACCTATAAGTCGCAAGTAAAAAACCTCTATATTTGACAATACGCCTGAAGTTAGGCTATCGGCATAACGGGGGAATTGTTTGAGCGGATAAATGTAGCTGTCTATTTCAATTGAACATTTTTGATAGAAAAAACTATAAAGCAACTGGAAGGCAGGAGACGTGCTTTAGAGAGACAAAAGTTTTCATAATGGATGTGTCTCATACAGGGGCGGACGCAGAAAATAATTTCGGAGGGGGTTTTAGAAAAAAAAATAAAATTTTTGCAAATATATTATTTTATTACTTTATTGTAGGTACTTGCTTATTACATAATATTTATTGTTATTAACATAAATATGTTATAACTAAAAATCATATGGATGTTGCAACGGATACCCATTTGGCAAATTTCAATAATGTTGCCAAAAGTTGGAAAATATTCATTTTATAAATTTTTAGACATAGATTTTTACTACGGGCTCTGTGATGGAGGCCGCATTATTTGGTTCATATAATATCATAAAAATTCTTAAAACTTTTTTAAGAAAAAAATTTGGTACGCCAACTTGTAGTATTCATTATTGTACGAATAAAACATGAATTTCCGAAGAAAATATTGAGCCGTTTTTGAGATAACGAATTTTGAAACGCAATATTTTTTAAACTTTTTAGAAGATTTTCCCTGAAAAATTTCATTCAAATCCGTTCTGCCTATAATGAGAAATTCAAAATTCGAAAAAAGCATTCATTTTATGTACAGTCAGTTAGGTACATCTTAATTTTAAATTTTGTTTATTAAATTATAGATCGTAAAAATTAATGGAAATAAAAAAAACCTTATCAAAATTTTCGAAGCTGTTTAAAAAAATACGAATTTCGAAAACAATTTTTTTACATTTGTATGGTGGGTACCTTTATTTTTAGGTACAAACATTTTGGCGCTTCCAAGAAATAACTAGTTTTTTTAACCACTCCCTAGATTAAACTCAATGAAATTTTATGAATTTTTTTTTCAATTCTATGGAACAGTTTTTGAGAAAAAATAATATTTATAAAATTTCGAAAAAATGGTATGGGTAGGTATAGTTATTTTTGGTCTAAAAAAAAAAGAAAAAAAAACCTGTGGGGGAAAAATTCAAAACGATTTCCTTGTGACACGGGGGCATAATGGGGACAATATTGCTGTTTTTTTATTTAATTACTTATAGTAACTCATTGCATACTTTACTAGACATTTAAAGAAATTGTGGTATGAATATAATATAAATAAAGTTGTTGACTTTTGTTCTTACTTTTTAATTTATTTAATATCCCTGTATAAGTAAGTACAAGTATTGACCAAAATTTCAAATTTTTGCGAATTTCAAAGAAAATTGCATCAATTTTTATTTCCAGGAACTCCTATTCTTGGACCGTACGTTAATAATATTTGAATTATGGAATTTTTTTATAAAAAGATATAGAAGAATTTATGGCACGAAAATAACACTTTGTTTTTTTTTTTAAGAAAATGAATCCTTTTTTTATTATTCCACATGTTTCGGAGGGGGTTTTAACCCCTAAAACCCCCACCTGCGTTTGCCCCTGGTCTCATATAAGGTTTAAGGCTCTATTCTGAATATAATCCAACAAGTTCAAATGAGTGTTGAGGGCACCAGTCCAGATATGGGAGTTATACTCAAGTTTTTAGTGGATGTGATGGCCTTATACAATAGATTGTAGCCAGTTCAGAATGGGAACAAAATTTCAGCATCTTTTACGAAAAGCATTTAGCTGTGATTCTGATTACGTCGAATATATGATCATCCCATTAGAGATGGTCATTAACATGTCGAGGTTTTCATTAAAATTGACATTACGATGATGTGAAAGTCCACCAAAGTGGTTTTCGGTATAAGCTCTATCGTTCTTTTCATCTGGACATTTAATAAAGATACTCCTAACCAGAACCTTAGCGGATGGACTGACTTTCTTCAAATTTGATAAAGGTCATTGTTATGTGATTCTCTTAGAGCTAAAATCCGAATTTTAATTCAATTCACCAAAAATGGGTAGCTGACATATCAAATTCAAATTTTCTTGAAAACGACCGTAACGGTTTTGAATAAACTTTGTACCCTGTCATTTTTTTAGTAGTGCAGGTGCATCCTGTATAGTTGTTGCGGTAAAATTTACCACAACAAGTTTCACCTGCCTTTAATCATTTTTAGTTTCTTTTTCCGTTGCTGCTTTAAAATACTTATAGAGTTAGTAGATACCTGGTAGCCATCAGTTTGGAACAGTTGTTTCTAAAATTATAACGAAGACGGACGGTCTCTTTTCGATGTGCCAGCGGATGAGCTGATGAAGTAATCGAGTCAGGCGGACTCTTACTTAGATCCAAACAATTGCGAATTATAAAGATTTTTACCAATATCCAAATTAACGTAATTTAATATTTTTTTGTAAGCAAAATGGGTCGTTAACGTGCTTCAAAATTCTTAAAGCGCAATTTTTGTTAGAATAGAAAATCTTTCAGAATTGACAACGAAAGAAAATAACTAGGTAGAGCTTAAAATTGAAAGAATCGTTTTCCTCTCTCACCTCGGTTTTAGTTTCGGAAAGATTGCTTCGCGCTTCGAATTACTCGCGAATAATTAATAGTAACTAGGAGAATGCCTAGTAGAAACTTTTTCTCGATTTTTTATTCTTTTAGATTTTCTCGAAAAAGTTAGTTGAAAGGGGTCTGAACTCGGTCATTTGGATTCGGCAAGTTTTGGAAAGACATCCAACAACTTGTTGAATCATTGAATGTGTGTGTGAGAGTAAAGTTTCGATGAGATTCGACTACGGAGGAACGGAGGTTTTCGAGGAGAGCACGTAGCTTTCCAGGAAGCCGTGATCACGTGACTGAAGATCTCGAAAACGATTGGCTGGACGTATGAATGTGTGAGAGAATGGAATGGCCGAGGAAGACAATAGGTTTAGCTTGGAAAGGCACTCTTTGGAGAACCAGTCAAGCGAAAAGTTGATTTTTTTGTTGAGAAGTCGAGAAAAGTTTGAAAGGAGAAAAATCGAAGAAAAGTTTTTGGAAAAAGAAATATAGAGAATAATTTGAGGAAAAATAGTTATTCGAGGCGAAGAAGAAGTTTTGGAGGAAACAGAAAAATAATCGAGGTGATAGAGGCGGATAGGAGATCCGTAGACTTGAAAAAAAAGATAAGTAGAGTGTTTCTTTTGTTTGTGTGTCGATTTCTTAAAGATTTGTTTAAATTAGCTAGTCAGTGTTGAATTTTGTCCCAGTTAATTGTGGGACACGTTTTTTTCGCTAACGGCCCAATTGCGTTTTTTTGTTCACTTGCGTTTCATTTGCTTTCGGTTCTGTTGTTTTACCGTTCTCGTTTGTTAAATCTAATTCGTTTAAAAAGATCTTGGGTTTTAATCCTGCTTGTAAGGTTTCCCAAGCAAAAAGAATCGAGATAAATAAAAGAAAAAAAAATTCAAAACAAAGATTAAATTTTTTTAATTTATTCAAATAAAAATTTCTTGGTTCCGCTCCAAAAGGTTTGTAATTTCCTTTAATTCAAAAAAAAAAAAATACTGGCGCCCATTTTCTGTGTGAGTACACCCTGTACTTACACTTGTTATTAACTTCCCATGGGGAGTTATTGTAATCGGTCCGATTTGTCAAATTGGAATTTTTGACATTTCTCGACGTTTCAAGGTCCCTAGAGGCTATATCAATCATTTTTAGAGAGATGTCTGTGTGTGTGTGTGTACGTACGTTCGTACGTTCGTACGTTCGTACGTTCGTACGTTCGTACGTTCGTACGTTCGTACGTTCGTACGTTCGTACGTTCTTGTACCATTTTTCGTCGTCGATATCTCAAGAACGCGTAAAGATATCGACTTCAAATAAATTTTGTTTAATAGATAATAACTTCGAAAGAGGTTGAAAGGGCGTTTATTAAAATTTAGTGAGTAGTTTTTTCACTATAACGGTTTAAAAAAAAAGTAAAAATTTTGGTTAGTTTCAAATATCTCACGACAAAATAATGCTATTGATTTCAAATAAAATTTAATGTACTCATTATAAGGTCATACAAATTTGGTATGAATTTGGAAAAAAATGAACATACCGTTATTTTTTTAAATAAAAAAAACTGAAACAAAAAATTTCATAACCCAGATATTCTAAGAACGGAAAACAATTTGAAACTCAAAATAATTTTATTTTACGAAAAATAATGTATTTGACAACTGGTGAAAATTTAAAAAAAAATCAGTTTACAGTTTTTTTACAAAAAATAAGAAACTATATAAAATTCTATTGAAAATTGGTCAAAATTGTTTTTCGACTCAAATTTCTCGAGAACTAGTAGTGATATTGACTTCTAATTTAGTTTATTTTATACATAGTATAATTTTGTACAATTGGTAAAATGTTGACAAATATTGAGTTAATAGTTTTTTTTTTAAATAAAAAAACTATTAAAAATTCTATTGAAAACTAGTTAAAATTGTATTTCAAGTCGAATTTCTTGGGAATGAACACCGATAGTGCCTTCTAAAGTATGTTGTTTTATACATCGATACCTTCCCGTAAGAATGTATACTAAGCGACATTTCTAAAATTGTTCAGGAAACGAAAAAAACGAAGAAAGTTCTAGTTGAATCATAGTGTGCTAAGAGACAATTTTGGTTAAACTAAGTGACATCTAACAAATTTTTTTTGCTCACGATCAACATCAACAATCTCAATTTCAAATCTCTTTAAATAATTAAAATGCTTTTCAATCTTGAAATAATGTTTGTTTGAATTTTACAGCTAAAGTTTGTTTCGCTGAAAATTTGGTTATTTGAAAAAAACTAAATATAAAGTTTTCAAGACCACAAATGGGAAGTTATCAGTGTGGGTCGCACCCAGCCTCTTTTTTTTTATAGATTCGTTCGTTTCCCAAGCAACAATTTTTAGCCCTGGCTCCAGAAAAACCGAGGTTACAAAAAAGCCTAAGATAACTCTGGTCATAGTGGGGCTAGAAATGAAATACTTTATTACCCTAGTATGATATACGGTAGAAACAAACCAAAAAATTATCTTCAAACTGATTTCGGTAAAATTTTCTCTTTTGCACAACTTTTTGGTCATATATTGGTTTGAAAAATTCTATTTTTAAACTGGTGATAATATTTGGATATTTTTTAACTCTTTCAAAACCAATTTGTCATTTTTCTGGTTCTAAAATAATTATTTTTAAATCTAGGTTAAATTTGAACGGTTCTGGAACGGTTTTGGAACGGCTTTTTAGTCAATTTGTAAATATATAAAATATTTTGTTAAAATTCGATTCGCTTTGTTTTGCTATTGAATTTGCAGATTGAAAGTTCTGCCAACATAAACTTAAGTTTTCTAATAAAACAATATAGATCGCGCTTGATAATTTTCATAACAAGTTAGAAGAATCAATAAATAATTCTTGTGATAAATTATTAAGGACTATAAAGACTATTTATAACAGAAAAGTATAATTGTTTCTTCTTTCCTTAAATTTCTTAAACTATTTTTAAAGCTTATATTCCCCTCTAGTGAACTGCAATTCAGCTGAAAAAATTCTTAAAGAAAATTTTAAAATACCCAAATTGATGGGGTTGAAAAACCAAAAAGAAACATCTCAAAAGGATATAATAATTTGAAATTCCATAGCAATCTTAGTGCTTTATTGCACCCTTTTGCAAGGCACGAAACATCCGGCATGCTTTTGAGATAATTGTCTCAACTCCAACCTTGCAGTACTTGAAGAAAAGTCACACTTAAGCACGCAATGGTGTACAATTTCAACAACTCGCCATATTTTGATAGCGACTCACAATTGCACAAAGCTAACGCGAAGAGGAAACTCACTCTACCGCCAGCTCTAGACTTAGTCCTCAGTAATCACCAGCACAGCGAACATCCGACATTATAAAGTCGAGATATAAATCACGGAAGCAGTGGTGGATGCGGGTGTAGTTTAGGTATGTTGCCAAAAGATCGTTAAGAGTGTAGACAAAAAAAATGGAAAAACTCAAGTGTTGCAAGTGCATAACCCTTTGGCACGGAATTTCATTAAAACGTTTGAGATTCGCCAGCGTGTTATCACTTAAACTGCCTGAAGATAGCAATTGCAGCTGCAGAAATGTTCAAAAGCATCATCATGTCATCACGAATATAGTGCATCCATTAGTTAAATAGCTTTCAAAAAATATCTGAATAAAAAATATGCAACTCATTATTTGTCACACAACTCGTTTCAAAAGTTGCCAAGTTCCTTCCTCCCCACCCTAAACTTTGAAAATAAAAACAAACAATATGGTACAAAAATCGTACTCCGAAGTCCTGAGCATAAACAGAGAGGTACATCATGGTGCCTTGGCTCTACTCAGGGCTCAGGCACAGGAAACACGTTAGTACGGTATCACGTTAGTTGAAAATGTATCCGCTTTTTGTTTTCCGTCGCATATTCATTTACAATGTTTATGCATTGAAATTGCTTTCGGAAAGAACAAAAGTGATTCACGTTCAGGTTTTCAGTATTCAGTTTTTTAGCTTCCTGCTGGAGGGCATGGATTCTTTGAGCTACATTATTTCTGTTCTGCAGTAGTAACATAAAAATGACTGTCAAGCTCAAAGGCATGGAAAATATCGTCATTGCATCAGCATAAGGATGAAAATCATTTTTATTCCATTTTTTTTTCGTTTTTTCTTAGGGGATATATTCTGTTGAGCTTTTTTTGTTTCAGAAAATGTAATCTATAGTAAGGAGTTATTATGAGTTTGGTGGGATAATATGTTTTTTGTGGAATTGATTTCCGCTACGATGTCAGCGCCATATACTACCCAACTGCTTTTTTGAAATGCAAATGAAACCTGCAATTGGTTTATTTTTCGATTGATGTAAGGGGTTTTTTGTAAGCTCTTTTTCCAGATGATATTTTCCAATGACTATTCTATAGCTCATTTTCTGGATTTGTTTTGGAGTTATTTAAAAATGTATGATACAATAAGCGGAATCTGGTAATATGACTTTTGATGATTCAATGATTTCATGTGCCCTCAGCACGAATTTAATAACTTTATATTATCTATATTTTCTTGAACGTAGTGAGTTACAAGAATTGTTATTTATTATTTCAATATATTGATAACACGAATTGAAATTTTATTTGGTAAAAAATTGTTTTATTCGGGAGTGTAATAACTCTTACCAAGAATTGGAAAATCCTCAAACAGGATCTCTTCTCATGAAAAGTGCTGCCGTTGAGAATCGGCAGAAAATTGTAGGTTGCCTCCAATTCTCCAAACACGCACACAGAAATGTTTGAGAGTTACAAGACACTTGGCTTAGGTGGACCAAAATGTCTTCGAATAAAACTAACCCAACATCAAATCAATGAATACAAATTTTGAACAATTGTGCGATAAATAATTACAATAACGAACATTTATATTCACTTTTTATCTCAGATTTTTAAAAGGTCAAAATGAAATAATTTTTTCAAAATATATTTTTACAAAAATTAAAATTTTATTACTGCAACATTAAACATTATTTAAAAAGGAAATACAAAAACAAATTTTCTGGCTTAAAAAAGAATATTTTGTAGATGTTGCCAATATTATTATATGATTTTAAAGAACAGTGCCCATGCCGCTTAAACGGAGAGAAGCAGATTCCTCATCTATATATTTTTACTTTCGATATACGATGCAAGAGAACACGAAAAAAGTAGGTCCGACAATTCCGTCTGTATACCTGTACTTTGACCTACAACCTAGGCTCCTGCAAGTATTTCCTTCAAACTTGGTACTTAAGGGCCTTCGGGCTTCGGTGATTCCCTAGAGGAGAAATTGAAATTTTTTTTTAACTCTTAAACTAGTGTAAATCTTTTTTATCGCAAAAATAGCTCTAACGATTTTGATAAAAAAATAAAATGCACGACTGGGTCGCACGAATTTGCTCCTATGCAATAGACTAAGAATTTCAAAAATGAATGTTTTTAGAGAAAAACTGTTCATAAGCATAAAAATTAATTTTTTAAACGACTAAAACAACTTCTTTAGTAGTTGGAGGTAAAAAAAGAATGCCATGTAATTCAAGCAAATATAGGTTCATCCAAGAACAAAAATTATAAGTCTGTGTAGTGGTTTCTTAAAAAATAAGCTTTTATATACAAAATTTTTAAAACATTTTTAAGAAAAAAATTTGGTACGCCAACTTTAAGTTTTTATTTTTGTACGAATGCGAGTTGAATTTTCAAGAAAAATACTTAGCCGTTCTTGAGATATCGAATTTTCCAAAAACAAATGACTTTTTTTCCAAAAATTGAAAAAATATTTTTTTTTAGGTTTTGAAATGCAATTTTTTAAACTTCTTAGTAGCTTCTTTATAAAAAAAATTTCATTAAAATCCGTTATGCCGATAATGAGAAATTCAAAATTCGAAAAAATCGTTCTATGGTAGGTACAGTTAGTAATATCTTGATTTCAATTTTTTCTATTAAATTATAGAACTGTTTTCGAGAAAAATACGATTTTCGAAAACCATTTTTTAACATTTGTATGGAAGGTACCCTTAGTGTTAGATAAAACAAAATTTTTTTTCTTAAATCTTGTAGATTATGTTAAGAAACTTTTATTTGTCAAGTCTATTACAGAATTCGCAGGATTTTACTCCCGGTGAGTTAACTCGATCCGCATCCGCTGTACTCAATTATGAAATTCGTCGGATGAACTACATTGTCGATTCCTAAAATTACCTTATTATTTATATGAACTTTCGTATCGACACTGTCAGCTACAAACATTTATTCAACTGGCCTAGGCTGTGATAATACTCATAATATCGCTTTCGATCAACGAAATCAAGCATCGTTGAAAGTGGTTAGTACGAAGATGGTGAACGGTTCAAAACCAACCGTGTGCTCTGTTTTTTTTAGATTTCTTGCTCTCTGGTTGCGTTGCTTTTTGTGCGTTTTCTATTAAAATTTGTTAAAACAAACACTTTAGCATTCAGTATGATAAGCTTTTGACTTACATTTTTGTACTCTCCATTGTTTATTGTCGTTTAATCAAAAATTCACTTCAGATTCGTCTCAAAATTGGTGGAATGTAAAATGATAGAAATTGTATGGAGTGCGAATGGATTGCGAATTCTGTAATACCATATAAGTTGAACAAAATATCAGTGGTGCAGGGCTTGTTACCGACATTCGTTCAACTTTCATTCGTCGGATTCAGTAATAGCAAAAGTTTGGAAATGAATTGAAACTGTCACTTTAGCTCATTCGCCGAATTCTGTAATAGAGGTGATTGAGTTTCCAAAAAAAAAAATTGAAAATTTTTTTAAAAAATCCAAAAAAATAAAAATTTGAAAATTTGAATATGTAATAATATTCAAACTTTGGAGGACATTTAGCATAAACATATTATCAAAATCGGTTTTACTGTTTTCGAGAAAATCAAAAACAAAAAAATGGACCCAGGGGCTACTAAAAATAACAATTTTTTGTAAATTTTTTTTTTCAACCATTACCTAGTTTTAACTAAATGAAATTTTTCGCATTTTTTTTCTCTAAAAACCCTATTATGGGCTCTATTACCAACATCTGGGTAAACAGCATCGCCAGAGGAGTCTTGATAGATTTTGTTTTTCGAACAAAACGACTTAGAGTGACGTGACAGATTTTGTAAGCTTTTGAAACAGCTCTAACTGATTTGTCATTTTTAAGAACTTCTTCCGCTGCCCTTACGAAGATTTATTTTGAGATTAGACCTCGAGAAGTTTTCCTCCTTCTTTGTCGGGGCATTTTCCACTGCCTTAAGTGAAACTGTTGTCTATTGTTTTTATGCAATCAAAAACAGAGTGTCTATGGGAATCAATTAAAGATTAAAACAGGAACAGACACCTTAATATTTTGCATGTGGACGATTGTAACATGTTACAACCGCTAACACAAAAAATGTTACAACCGTCCACCACTTATTTTTTTATATGAAAAATTAAATTAAAAAGAAACTATTTTGCAAATCAGAAAATCTCTATTGTTCTCTATTGCATTAAGAACAAAATGAACTTCGATTAAGGTGCTTTCACTTAATTTATAATTTATTCTTTCGAGAAATATGAAACAAAACTCACCAAACCAAAAAATATAGTTTGTCATTGAATTTCACGTTTTAAACTTTATTTGGCACAGTGCAGTGTTTTGACATTTGGTTTTTTGTGGGTGCATTCAGGACTTAATTGTGAAGAAATCTGCATTTAAAAAGGAATGCATACAGCTCAATTTTTTCGTAAAAATTGAATGTTACAACCGACCCACTGTTACTTTCGTACTCACTCTCCCCTACCCCTAATAACATTTCCCCCCAAATTTTGTTTTACCAAAATATAGTCCATGTCCATAATATAACACATCATTTTTTTATCAAAATCGTTTGAGTCGTTTTCGAGATAAATAAGATTTTGCAATACGGGTGTATGGGGGGTACCTTCAGTTTTGGAGCTAAAAAAAAAAGTTTAATTTCCCCTCTAGGGAATCAACGAAGACTCTTAACTACCGAGATTGAAGAAAATAGATCCAGTGGGTCAGACTGTAGATCGAGGTACAGACATACAGACACACTGCAACATGTTTTTTGTGTACTAAATTTTCCTTAAAATAAAAAAAAAAACAAATGATATGCAAATTTTTAGTTTTCAATAAAATACATTTTAAAACGTAATCTTAAAATTTAATCGTGTATCCATCCGGTTTCAAGATATTGCATTTTCAAAAAAAATTGTATTATTTTTTTTTAAATTCGAAAACTATTTCTTGAAAAAAAAATTTAGATTATATTTTGTCAAATGGAAAGGAACTCCTGCACAAAAATTTTGGATAAAATCGTTAGAGCCGTTGATGAGAAATTCGAAAATCAAAAAAAAGTTCTAATAATATTTCCCCCCAAATTTTTTGTTACCAAAATATAGCCCGTGTCCATAATATCACACTTAATTTTTTTTGTCGAAATCATTAGAGCCATTTTTGAGATAAATAAGATTATGCATTACGGGTGTTTGGGGGGTACCGTTAGCTTTAGAGCTAAAAAAAAATTTCAATTTCCCCTCTAGGGAATCACCGAAGACCCTTAAGTACCAAGTTTGAAGAAAATATCTGCAGTAGTTTAGGCTGTATTTCGAGGTACAGACATACAGACAGACAGACGGAATTGTCGGACCCACTTTATTCGTCTTCGCTATCATCGTAATGTCAACTTTGATCAAAATCTCGAGTTCGATTTTTTTTCCAAATGCAGAACTTGCCTTATGGTACCTATATCGCAAGTAAAAATATATGTATTTCTACTGCGAAAATTTTGGTTTTACTACGATTTCTTGGCCAATTTACTGCGATCTGCGATTTATGAAGTCCGGACCCTGCCTTCGGTGATTCCTTAGAGGAGAAATTGAAATTTTTTTTAACTCCAAAACTAGTGTAAATCTTTTTTATCGCAAAAATGGCTCTAACGATTTTGATACAAAAAAATTATGTGGACATGGAATACATTCTGGTCAAAAAAAAAAAAATTAGGAAAAAATGTTTTCACGGTACCCGTCATAAAACTGCTTTCTTGATTTTCCACTTTTTCTTTATAAGATCTAACGATTTTTGACCGAAATTTTTGTACAGGAGCTCCTTTAAACTAAAAATAATATTTTACATAAAAATATTCTCGAAAATATATTTTGGGTTTTTTGAAAGTAAAAGTTCGTTTTGCAAAATCAATATTTTCACAGCGTGTGACACTTTTTTGAAATTATTTCCCAAGACTTGAAAAATTTTAAAGAAATTTCGTATATAAAAAATTAATTTAATAATTAAACGATTTTTAAGTTTTGTTTGCATAAGTTCATACTTTTCTAGAAATACTCGTAAGAAGGCAATTTTATGCATTTGAACATTATAATCTCATTAAATCCATGTGTTATGTTAATAAAATGTATTTTAAATTCAAAAGTAATTTTACATAAGAGCAAGTACTTGCGACCAGTCATGCATTTTATTTTATGAAATTTAATTTTTGTTTTAAGAACAAAATGTTGGTACGCCAACTTAAAGTTTTTATTATTGTACGATTAAAAAATAAGTTTCCAGAAAAAATATTGAGCCGTTTTTGAGATATCGAATTTTCCAAAAAAGTGTTTTTTTTTTTCAAAAATTCAAAAAGTATTTTTTTAAAGCTTTGAAATGCAGTGTTTTTCAAACCTTTTAGAAGCTTCCATGTTAAACAGTTTCCTTAAGATTCGTTATGCAAATAATGAGAAATTCAAAATTTGAAAAAATAGTTCAATGGTGAAATCAGTCAGTAATATCTTATTTTAAATTTGTTCTTACTAAATTGTTGATAGTATCAAACAAAAATTATCAAAATTCTAGGCGCCATTTTCGAGAAAAATACGATTTTCGAAAGCCATCTTTTAACATTCTTATGGTGGATATTTTAAGGTAAAATATTTTTTTTCTCACATCTTGAAGATTATATACAGAAACTTTTATTTATCATGTTTAAAAAAATCGAGAATTGGGTTTTTGAAATACATATTACGTTTTGAAAAAATAAATCGATTTATTTTTTTAAATCCAAGAGAACTTTTTTGAAAATTTAAATACGCAATAATGTCAAAACGCAATATTATAAAAAATCAATTTTTGAGAAAAAAATATTTACAAAATTTCGGAAAAGAATTCGTACCATTATTTTTGGTCTTAAAAAACGGTTAAAAAAATGGGGGGGGGGAATTTGAAAATTTTATCAACCAAGGTTAAGAAAAATCGGCGGAGCCATTTGGGCTGTAGTCGTTCAGACAGACAGAATTTCGAGACCCATTCTTTTCGTTCTTGCCATCATCGTTATGTCGACTTTGATCAAAATTTTGAGTTCGATTTTTTTACGAAT
Source organism: Philhelius festivus (assembly GCA_963931855.1). NCBI lineage: Eukaryota > Metazoa > Arthropoda > Insecta > Diptera > Syrphidae > Philhelius > Philhelius festivus. Next base: position 75,862,412 of record OZ007557.1, on the reverse strand, counting down.
GAATAATTGGTCTTATATTACGTATGAGTCGAAAGTAAACAAATTAATTTTATAGTTATGAACATATTTCTGTAGTAGCATTCATTTTTAAATTTTAAGCCTCTTACATGAGAGCAAGTTCGTGTGACCCAGTCATGTAATTAATTTTTTATTAAAATCGTTAAAGCCGTTTTCGAGATGAATAAGATTTTTCATAACGTCTAGAAGGCAAGTACCGTTCGTTTTTGAGTTCAACCAAAAATTACAATTACTCCTCTAGAAATTCAGCTTTCATTTTTATCGTAATATCAAGCTTGCTTAGATGCTCGAGTTAAATTTTTTTGCAAATGCGAAACGTGCCCTAGAGAACCTACAAATATTGCAAGTAAAAAATTTAGAAATTCCTGATTGGTTTTAATAACAACTTACCTACCTCCTTTTTGTAATTCTATACTATCAGTGACACGACATTGTCGTGCAGTTTTCTTATTATTATTTTATATCTCATACCTCCTTCCATTTAAATTTCAAAAACTTGACTTATGCAGTAAAGAGTATGTACTCCAGTATGCACTCGTTTCGCTTGCAGTCTGTTTTTATATGCATACTGCATGCTTGTCAACATCTTTAATGGTTTTCCATCCATAACCACTTTTCGACCAGATGCATGCATAGAACAACCAACAACCACGGATATTTACTTATACAGATGTACATATATACTGACTTCTGCTTTCTTATAAGTACCTACATCTTGAAAATGGGAAAAACATTTACAAACTTTCACTCAAGTCCTGCTGCTGCACACTGTGTACACTCAAAGCGCAAAGTGCTTTTAAGAATAGTCATTATTTTTCAATGGGAAAATGAACTACCTATAAGAGTATATGCCTATTGTGCATTTTGATCGACCACAATATTATGTACATAAACATGTAGATACTCGTATGTGTTGTGGGCATAGTATGAGTTATTTGCTATGGATTATCGATTTTTAAAAACCCATGCAGTTATCATTTGGCCTCTTTTTGAAAATGGAGTCTTCTATTTAGAGCTTCGTTGGAAACTGAACTAGGACTTTAAGATTTATAAATTGCTGAAATTTTAAGCTTTGGAAATGCTGGAAACATTATGCTTGAGCATAGTAACTGCCCGTCTGGATTGAACTTAGGTTTTCTCAAGATTGATGTAAGTGTAAGTGTAGGTATTCCTTCAGCTTCTTCTCCTGTTTGTTTTTTCTATCAACATTAAAAGCTAACTCAACATTATTTTAAGAACTCATAGAATAATAAAAGAGAACTAGATACGTACAACTTTTATATAGCCTTTAGCTAGAAGATAAAAATTCCTGCAAAACAGTGTAACGTTTCATTAAACACATTCTTGTCATGTTTCCCCAGAAGCTATTATTTTTTTTTTATTTCATTGCATTCTAATTTTCTTTCAAACTCAAATTGCGAATAATTAACACTTTTCGTCTTTCGTTTTCTTCTTTTGCAGGATCTTCTGATACATCCAAAGACCATTGCAACAAAACTGTAGACATATTCGAGGACGTTACTTCACCGGATGTCACCAATCAGAATATCGGACGTCCTTTAACATGTTGGTATCGTTTTCGTAGTCTACGTGGTTCGCCGAGAGATTTTGTCCTTCGGCTACGTTTTAAAAAATTCAAAGTTGGCACTCTCATCAATGCCACCCACTGTGATGGAGGATTTTTACAGGTAATGGACACTTGGACAGGTATCTTTTTTTTATCGATAGGTACATAGATATATCTTGAAATCCTTTTTTGCGCAGGGAAAAAGAGTTCTTGACATAATGTTCAATTTATTGACAAATGGAAATCGTGTGCTGGAAGAACACTTAGTTAGAATAAAAGGGATCTCGAAAAATTAGTTTTACGTGACGAGGGAAAACATTTTTTCAAAGACCTAAACATTGATTAGACGTGGGTGACGTGGAATGTTAATTAAAAGTCGGGCTCGTGGAATGGAAAATATTGAAGTTAACAGAAAATGTATGCTAACAGAATTTGGTCTCTGGGAAAAATTATTGAGTCTGATTTTTGGAGAACAAAACATTAAGAAATCCTTTGGAGAAACTGGAATCTCAGCAGAGCGCGGAATCCTGACAAATTTCAGAAATTGTTGAATTTTGTGGTACAAAAATCCTATGTAGATTGGGTTACATAAAATTACCTTTTTTCAATTATTTTTTACCCACCCTAATATGTATTTATACTGGAAATAATTAAAAGAAAATAAAGGTTCCTTTTTCATCAAATTAAGGCTACATACTAACCTACTTAGTTAAACGGTTCCTGATTCATGAATGGTCTCCACCTAAGACACGGTGGATTTTTCTACCCTCGACTTTGATACTTCCAGTCATGTAGGTCGTTCGTAAAGCCGGTGGTTACATCTTCCTTATAACCTCAAACTTGAAGGCTGCAGGGATTTGAAGATCCTCTTGACTAGAGAATTGTTGTCCATTCGGTTAGTCTTGCCTAGTTAATGCAGTAAACTTGTTTTGACTATCGAAATTACATTTACATCTAGTTACAGCGCTGAGAGTTCGTAATTGTATTTTTTTTTCCATTGGCCTTCCTTTAATATTATATCAAATAAATTGTTCCGAAAAAGCTCATAATAACGACACCCTTTCTAATTCGCTGAATTTTCACTACTTCGTGGAAGTAATATTTTTTCCCGCATACATAGATGAACTCCTTAACGTTTAATTCAAAAATGTTGCTATCAATAAAGACCTTTTGTCCTAGCCGGTTGACAGATCTTTGTGGATAGCATGAACTTAGTATTGTCCTCATTTACTTTAAGATCAATAAGTTCTTTGATCAGCGTTAAGAATTCTATTACAGAACGCTGGAAATGGGGCTAAATGTCGGAGAGACTTGTGTTAAGATCTGCCCCAAAATGAGATTGAAGAAGACACATAATAAAGAATTTATTTTCTGAGACCTGGTGCATATGTGGAACAGGCGCCAATTGCTCCGGGTATTTTCCAAAATCACGGGACCTAGCTGCAACCATTTTTCTGGAATCCCGAGTTCGGCGATCGCTACGAGTATTTGGAAACTGATGAAATGTTTGTTAGTATCGACTTGAAATTTGTTGGTCTTTTATAGGATCTGAACCAATATGAAAATTTGGTCTATCTATCTACCAGACTTTGTCAACTATAGTGTTGTATAACAGCTTCATCTTATTTACGGCATTTAGCATAGAAACCTGCAACTGGATAGTTCTTGCAAGACGTAGGATTGACTTTTTGGTAGATGGAGTGTATGAAGTTGGTATTCCAGACATCGAGGGAGTTCATCCCCCGACTCATTCTCATTCGTATTTGTGACCTGCTTGTAAGCCATTAGAATCGGCAACTTTTTTCTTCTTAAGCTTTTCCTTATAGCAAAACCTTACCCTTCGATACTGGGTGATGGAACTGATTTTTTATTGAATACATAATGTCCATTATTCATTAAGTGTTGCAAATGCCTCCTAAACACATTTACAATTCTGTGTGGATTGGTGAACAGCTTACCTATTTTTCGGTCCAACAACCACCACCCAGGTACTTGGCTATTTTATAAAACACAGGATGTTGGGTCGATCGCAAGGCTCCACGATCTTCTTGCACTAGGATTCTGCTTAGGTATTCTCTTTTTTTTCCTACGCAGAATCTTGTATTATCTACTTCGTGCATCTTCTGTCACTCTTTTCAATTAATAGAACTGGTTATTTTTGATGCAACTGATTATTTTTCAGAGGTAGTTGGGATCTTACGATGGTTTCAGCTGTTTCTCTGATGGTATTGCTCTACTGAGACCACTGGTTTTGGACGTCTATGGTAGTTGAATATATTATACAGTAGAGAGTTCTTCCCACTCGGGTATTGTCCAAGGATTCTGGCAACTCCCAGCCTAGCATCCTATGGTGTTAAACTTTGAATTTCTTCTTCTATGTGGTAAGGGAACTTTACAGTCAAGCTTTAAAATGTCCCAAAAACAAAAAATGGTCAGATTTTATGTGTAACCCTCCAATTATGCACGTCTTGTATGTAAGATGTTCTATTGGATAGTTTCACGTTTGATCTTCACAAAATAAATGCTGGTGTACCCCAAGGCTCCGTTTTGTCTTCGACTCTCTTAATCATTTTTAACTTCGCATAGGGAGTTATTGTAATCGGTCCGATTTGTCAAATTGGAATTTTTGACATTTCTCGACGTTTCAAGGTCTCTAGAGGCTATATCAATCATTTTTAGAGAGATGTCTGTGTGTGTGTGTGTGTGTGTGTATACGTACGTTCATACGTTCGTACGTCCGTTCTGGTACCATTTTTCGTCGTCGATATCTCAAGAACGAGTAAAGATATCGACTTCAAATAAATTTTGTTTAATAGATAATAACTTCGAAAGGGCTGAAAGGGCGTTTATTAAAATTCAGTGAGTAGTTTTTTTCTCTATAACCGTTTAAAAAAAAAAGTAAAAATTTTGGTTTAGTTTCAAATATCTCACGAAAAAATAATGCTATTGATTTCAAATAAAATGTAATGTTCTCATTATAAGGTCATACAGATTTGGTATGAATTTGGAAAAAAATTAACATACCGTTATTTTTTTAAATAAAAAAAACTGAAAAAAAAATTTCATAACCCAGATATTCTAAGAACGGAAAGCAATTTGAAACTCAAAATAATTTTATTTTACGAAAAATAATGTGTTCGACAACTGGTGAAAATTTCAAAAAAAATCAGTTTACAGTTTTTTTACAAAAAATAAAAAACTATATAAAATTCTATTGAAAATTGGTAAAAATTGTTTTTCGACTCAAATTTCTCGAGAACTAGTAGTGATATTGACTTCTAATTTAGTTTATTTTATACATAGTATAATTTTGTACAATTGGTAAAATGTTGAAAAATATTGAATTAATATTTTTTTTTTTAAATAAAAAAACTATTAAAAATTCTAGTGAAAACTAGTTAAAATTGTATTTCAAGTCGAATTTCTTGGGAATGAACACCGATAGTGCCTTCTAAAGTATGTTGTTTTATACATCGATACCTTCCCGTAAGAATGTATACTAAGCGATATTTCTAAAATTGTTCAGGAAACGAAAAAAACGAAGAAAGTTCTAGTTGAATCATAGTGTGCTAAGAGACAATTTTGGTTTAACTAAGTGACATCTAACAAAATTTTTTGTTGCTCACGACAATGAGATCTTTATTAATGTCGCTTAGCTTAATTTTTTGGCGGATAATACAAATTTCAGGGGGCAACATTATTTTAATAAGAAAACATAGCAACATGGAATATCAAATTCGGTGCGGTCTTTAGTTTTGCCGAAGTTCAACTTTAATGCTGAGAACTACATTGACATAATCGACTGGAATGTTGGTATTTTATGTGATCCACCAATATTAAGAAACATTAGTTTGGATGTCATAAGTGATTGCATTCAAAATCCTAAATTGATTGAAACTATTATTTTACCGTGCATAAAGGATTACCCTTGTCATACTAAAGGGACGGAGCGTTGCGTTAAAATTGATATTGAAGCTTCAACTGCTGTCTGTAGTCCGATGAGATGTGATGGATTCATAAGAACAAGCATTGAATAATTCTAAAAAAGATCACATCTGTGATAACAATCAGCTGTGATAATACTGTGACGTTTTTTCTGTTTGTTTTTAGATAAAATTTGTTATTTTCTTGTTTTTCTTCTTTTTTAAAAAACAAAAAAAGTCTTTTGTTTAAAAATTTTTATCTAGTGTTAAAAAATTTTGTATGTCGGTTTTTGAAATGTATTAGAGTCAATAAACCAGAACATTTTACATTCGCCTGAAGAAGTCGTGGAACACCGACGAAACGTTGGGAAAAGATGAAATAATTTTGTTTTATTTGCATTGATAAAAAATTTGACCAAAAAAGCCTGCTTAAAAAAAAAAAATACAAAAAAAAAATAAAATTCTAAAAAAGATTTCAAAATTTTGTAACTATTTTTTTTAACCTTCACTTTTTTTAAATGTTTGTTTTAACTTTTTCTTATACCTCATTTTTTGTTTCTGTTTAAATATTCTTCATTATCATCAATAATAAATATTAATACCACTGAACTTCCAAAAAATTGTTTTTTTTTGGTACGGAAAATTTTTCTTTTTTCTAGGTTGTTTTTGGTTTCATGAGAAGATTCTATGACCTTGGGGCAATATATATCGCAATGTTTTTTCAAAACTTTAATTTACTTGACATCATGACATATAAATACAACTTTTGGGTAGTGCCCGAAAACTCAATTTAAAAAAAAAATCGAGCCACCCTACTGGACAGCTCTTGCCAGAAGTGTATATAGGAAGTGTGTATTGCAGTCATTGGGGATGCAATCTTCCACTCATAGTTATTCATATTTAAAGTGACCTGCTTTATTATTCGTAACCTACGTTTTAAAGTACATATTTACTCTTCAATATTCAGTGGTACATATATCAGCCATCTTAATAGTTTTACATGATGACCAATCATCAATTGTTGAAAACGTCTCTTAGGCACATCTACTATTCCCTGCGGATTAGTGATTAGTTCACCTTCGCTAATTCGAATCAGCACACAGTTACTTGACTATGTATTTTATAAAATCTCCGGCTGCTCCGGGTGTTCTTTCGATCGCAGGGCTCTCGATCTCCTTGCGCTAGGAGGCTGCTTATTCTCTTGTTTCTTACGCAGAATCCTATATTCTCTTCTCCTTTCTCGAGAATCTTCCCTATTCTTGTTTTTCGGTGCTGAATATTCGCGTGTGCATCTTCTGTCACTCTTTTCAATTGATGGTATTCATCTTGATAGAAGTGGCTATTTTTTTTGGGGTGGTTGCGAACCTATCCAATTTGCCATGACGAATTCGCATCCTAACATAAATATATGGCTTACCATAATAGAATTTTTCTTACGTCCTCTAACTCTCACAGGCAGGCCCCTTGTATTCCATTAGAGTAGCTGACCCGATACCACTTGGCTTGTCACGTCTTCATCAACTCCTTTCTTCGGCTCAGTACCTTGGCTATTACTTAAAACACTTATTGACCCTAGTACGAGTATGCTTGCGTAGCTCGGGCAAGATCTGTGTCTCATACTGTTAACCTCACAGTTGATTCACTCCATTCGGTCAAGAAGAACATCATCCGTTTGATGGGCATGTTGATCATAACCTTCCTCTTCAGATGGTCATTTCCGTGCTTTTTACATAATTTGTCTATTTTTGTTGTATGTTTAACACTCGAGCTCAAGTTTGACAACTGAAATCCGGGTGGACAAGATCAATTTCTGTTGTTTACCACTTCACATCAATCCATGCCAATTAAACACTACATGCTTTCAACAACACCCTTTCACCAGTTTTCATTGTTTCCACTTACATCTGACTGTAAAAGAATTCCTTTTGTCAACGCTCTGTCTGCTCTAAGGAAGCGATTTATCAGTCTTTTAGCAATTTTAATCACAACTCTATACCAAGTGCAAGAACTTGGGCTTATTTCTAACCTTATATCCAAAAACCACAATTTTCAACTTTGCTTTAAGAAAATTGTCAAAAGAGTTCAAAAGCAAAATCATTGCTTATCAATACTGGCACATTCAGCCATAGACCACAGATCACTTTCAGCCATGTCAATAATCACTAACAAATTTATTCAAGCTAAGACTTTGAGCGCATCCAATTCCTCATTCCTTAGCAAAAACAAATAGAAATAAATTAAAGTATCCTTTTGTATTTACAGATTGTTGATGGTAACGCCAAAACGGACGTATCGAATCGTCGAGAGCCGGGAATGTTTTGCGGTGAAGCCGAACAACCACAAACGTTCATTAGTGAAACGAGCTATGTCAAAGTCCTCTTCCATACCGATAACTTCACGGATCAGGTAAGTTGAAACGATAGATGGAGCTTCATCTGCTGACAGTGGTATCTGTGTGTGTTTTGGTATTTGAGTACATCAAATATTTAACAGGAAACACCCTTTGACGGTTAGCTTGTACGAGTATATCGTTGCTTGTCAAACGTGTAGAAAGCCTTGGAAAATAAGGATTCCCCTACCCCTTTAAATTCCTACCTACATAGCGCTATATCGGTCAGAACAAGCTGCTTTACAAATAGACGCAGCAGAGAGTGTTGACAAATGGCCTTATGTGAAGGAGATTTTAATACTGAGAATTATGTTGCGCTATTCACACGGTGTGTGCATGCACTCAAATGAATCCAGAGATACGAGTATCGTGCTGTGTGTTTTGTACGATTTGATCTGAATACCGGGGCAACATTTTCGGTCAAATTAATTGTTTGGCAACGGCAGGTAGTGGTTTATTTATCTACAGAATACAATGATTATCCGAAACAGTTAAAACGTCCAGGCTAACCCAAAATGGGTTAATCGAAATATAGGTGTGTTGCTGTATGGGAAATGGGAAATGGGACGCGTTATCTGGTCCGTTGGTTTCTTTAAATATTTGTTAGTTGCGTTTGAATTCCCACGAAAAATCGTATCTGTTTTAGTATTGCTATAACCTCGGGGCCATAATTTAATTGCATTTGCGAAATAATGTCATTTAGTTATGTTGGTGTGGTGCTGATACACATTACCCAGGTTTTGAGTTTGTAATACAGTTTCGAATTGATTGGATTTGCAATATTTATATTTCTAAGAATTCTGTGCTTAAGCGTACTATCTGGTATTGGGTAATTATAATTTAATGAAGTTGCCATTACGTAGTGAGAGAATATTATCCCCATCGGAATCACAGAGTTCCTAGAAATAAGTTTTTAATTTAATTTTCTAAGAATTTTGTTTTATTTTACATAAATGTCACTGAGTACCTGTGTATCCATGGACCCCATGAAAAACATTCTGAGTGACTTTATGTTATTTTTCAAGAGAGACTTTCAAAGTATTTTGGCTAAACCTTCTTTTTCTTACCGAATTTTCAAGCTGAATTGTTTAATGTTCTTATAATTTGTATTCTTTATTTTAGATATAGTGTCGAAATTGTAAGGATATGTGATCTGGTGAATTGATACTAGAGGGTTTTTCAATTAGCGCCGGTAGATTTTGGCAGCTTGTTGCGGCCATGTTGTCTTGGTGACATCTGTCAAACCTATTATTTATTATTCAATAGCTAATGCCAAATCACCATCGAAATTTAAGCGAATTAACAGCACTCCCAAAGGATAAAACTTTATTACCAAAATGAGTTTTCGTTAATGGAAACGTTCCTCTTCACAATCGACCCTTTAACGTTTGGTGAACAGATTTGAGAGGACCAGTTTGGTAATCAATTTATTAACCATCATTCGTACTGCGAGTAAATACAAGATCAGTCGAAGGCATCACTGCGGTTCGTCAAAGTGTACAGCAGAACCCGAGGCAGGCTATTCTTCGGTGTGCACAACAAATCGGCCTTTCGCAGACTTCAAACTTGGCGAGTTTCGCGTCGGGACTTCGACAAGATCTAACTGGAGCTCCAAGTTCATGACCAAAGACAACACTGTATAATTGCTGACTGGGCTTCGGAGCGTTTGGAAAATGACCCCAATTATGGCCAACGAATCATCTTTGCTGCGACTGGCAGTTTTGGACGAATGGCTGTGTTGATAAGCAAAATTGCTGTATATGGGACAACAACAACCCAAAAGATGTTTACCAAGTGGCAATCCATTCTCAAAAAGTTACCGTTTGGTGTTGATTTTGGGCCAGCGGCGTCATTCGTTCGTCCTTTTTCGAAAATTAAATTGGAGAGGGCTAGGTTATCTCTCGTAGAGGTGACGTGAATTGCGATTTGACCCTACTATAATTTTTCCTGTGGGGTTTTCTGAAGTGGCAAGTATACGAATAAACAATAATCTTTAAAATTCTTGTGTCATCTCTATTACTTTTTAACAAGGGTTTTTAGTTTTAGCATTCTGTAAAAGCGAATACCATTCAATTGGTGTTAAGAATGTGTTATGTTTTTTGACATTTTTCAATCATGGCGTGTACACTATCGCCCTCGTTTTGTGTATGCATTTTCTATTTAAACCCATTGCTCAAATAATTTCTGCAAAAGCTGTATAGAAGTAGAGCAGCAGGAAACCATTCCTCCTCTTTAATGTACCTGACCGACTTTATACCAAAATCAAGGACTTCGCTTGAGAAGCTTTAACTACAAGGATTCCAGTCAAGTGATATAGTAAGCAATATCAAATAGCAGGTCAGTACCAAGCCAAATTCGCGGCACTACATATTTTTTACAGGAACACACTCAGGTGATTTTTGATCCTCTTCTAAATTTGGTACTAACAATGAAGTGAAAAACTTCAAATTTAAATTTTTGACTATAAGTGGCTCCTGAGATATAGGACTTCAAATATCGCTAAGACCGCAACCAACTGACTTACTGACAGATCACCAAAATTATGCAGCACCACCTGATACTGTAGATGTAGAACCTTATGACTTTCACCCAACAGTAGGGCTTCAAGTGCATTCAAAGAAAAAAATGGAAAATTGAGATTTTCCATTCTGAGGGCTGGAGATTCACCCAGCTTCAGTTTGATTTTATTAAAGCTTAATATGAATTGTATCTATATTAAGAAATAGTTCTTTCATAGTACAAACATTTTAAATGTTAACATATGAAAAATAAAAAGAAAAAGTGTTTAAGTTTAGATTGAGTGAGTTACCACAAAATAATAATTATAAAATGAAAATTTGAATAGGATTTTAAAAAAACTTATTCCGGTGTAAAAAATAGTTCATGATTTCTTTTTTTGAAATTTGAAGTATTAATAAGTCTTTTTATAGAGACGGGTAAGGTATGAATAAAAAATAAATGGACGAGATTAAGTAATTAAATTTAGACAAAAGAAGATTATAAATTAGTTGCGATCGCAAAAAAAGTAGGAGGTATAAAGGTGATCTGGTTTGCATCAGCATCAAGGAATGGAGAAAAATGCAGTTTCTAGCTTTTAAATAGTTTTCCAACAAACATCCTGTGATGTGACGGGAGAAAGCTGATATGTGATTATATCTTATAATTCCATGCATCGTTATAATCTTCCTGTAGCTTATGACGTAATAACAAGCCAAGATTACAATAGATGACTTCAGCACATTCTATTATTGGTAAAATTGGAGTTATGACTAATCGTTTTGGAGTTTCCACAGGAGTGAAACTTGCAGAAATCCATAGCTTTCTTAGGCAATCATATATTTTTTCAACAATAGAATGTATGTATGGGTGATTCTACAAACAATGGAATAAAATGATACAAATTTCGGCACGACATTTTTGGAAGCCAAAAGTCGTAAGAATTGTTCTAGTTGATCCTTAGAACGTCTCTTTACGTTGTTGAAAGCGGCCAGTAAAAAATATTAAAAATGACGATTTTAAGGACACTTTTTGAAAAAGGATGTTCAGGGGACTGAGTTTTTTTTAAGGGGACTGAATAAATCTTTAGTTTTTTTGTATTTTGTAAATTCATGGTTAATACAATCATAATAACTTAGCATTTTATTAAAAGAAAATAATTTATTATAATAATTTTTTTTTTCTACTTAGAATCAATTTAAAATAAACTATACTCTTTTTAAAAATTTTAAAAATATTTCGCGATGAAGTTCGAAGTTCAACATAACTTAAAAATTCTCAGGTTTCTGAATAAAATATCATTTGTCTATTTATTAGCCAGGGGACTGAGACCAGGGGACTGAGGTTTTTCATGGTTTTTGCGCAAAAAATATATTAAGGTTTTACTTAAAAAATCAAAAAATTATATATAGTACCTATTACAGTTTTATCAAACCTACTATACTGCTAAAAACGATGCCTACTTACATACAAATTTGTTTCGTAAAAACTCACCAGAGGACTGATAAACTAAACGGACATTCCAATACAACGGACTAATGGTACTTCAAATTGCCAGTGCTGGAAATCCGATCGATATTCTAGTTATTGATTTTTTCGACTGTTTCAATATTCCAGGGGACTGATATGAAATACGGGGGACAAAGTTTAATTAATTTTTTTTAAATAAAATCAATTACTAAAAAATGTTTATCTATTTCGTAGCAAAGATGTATTATTTGGCGTAACTTCGGTGGAATTCATTTTAGTATGAGATCTGAAATAAGAGAACGGTAATAATTTTTTTTTGCGAAAACGCACTGGGGACACGTCAGGGGACTGAGAATCGGACACTTTGAAGAATTTTTTGAGCAATATAAAATAAGGTTACCCTAATAATATTGTTAGGCCAGGTAGATATCAGTCAGATTTAATTTTATAAAAAAAATCAGATTAAATAATTGAACGGATTTCAAAATATTTCTGGGGCCGCCGAAAATTCCATCGTTTGTAGAATCGCCCGTGTACATATGACTGCTACAAGATAGTTTTTCATTAATTCGTACACCCAAGCTGGTTACAGAATCAACCAGAGAGAGTTTGTCGTTGAATTGTGAAAGTGGGAAAATTAAATGGCTTGTGATTCATTTGCATTTAAAAAAAGGCCGTATCTAACTGACCATTCAGGTCGTCATTGAACAAGGAAGATAGCTCAGGGATAAATGCAAAAGGTCGTGCGATATGAAGTTGTACGTCGTACATACTTATGAACTGATGCAAATTGACATTCAGCTGGAAGGTAATTAATAAAACCGCAAGATAGGATTGGACCTAAAATTGAACCCTGTGGTACCCCTTGAGAGAGATATTGGACCTTACCAACAATCAATTTAAGAGACGACTTTAATATTTGAGCAAAATGAAGCATTATTTAATGGACTCTATATAACTGACCATATGTGCTACATTTTATTTTTTAGGTTCCGTACAATAAATGGTTCATAATTTAGAATTCACATAAATATTAAGTTCATAACATGTCGTCGCTTTTCCGGCAGAGTGGTAGATATAAGTCGAAATTTGTCGTTTTTTAGTTTAGAACACAGAACTGAGCTAAAAAAAAAACAATTTTTCTGTGTAATAGGCATTAACATACTTCTTCTAGTTTCCGAGTTATGAAAAAGCGCAGCTGTCAATTTTAAAAAACATCCCTGTCATTTTCTATGTATTTTCGAAAAACCGCATAAATCAAGTTTTGTTTTTTATTAATATTTCGTTTTCTATAAAACTTAACAAACAAAAAAAGCAATTTTTTCATGTATTCAACAATTAATTTTGGTTTTTATGAACAACGAAATTTTTTTTCCAATATGAAAAAAAAAACTTTAAAAGGCTCTCCTGAAAATTTACAAATTTTGACTTATGTATGCCAGTCTGCCGGAAAAGCGACGATGTATGGCTAACTTTATAGAGCTCTTTACATAATGGTCCATCGTCCATTTCACTCAAATATTAAAGTCGTCTCTTAATTTGATTGTTAGTAAGGCCCATTCTTGCGACGTGATAATAAAATGTAACTTTCTACGTAAGTTTTCATTTGTTTAGCTAAAATTCCTTCAAACACTTTAGACAAACACGGAAGAATTCTTATAGGTGTATAGTTTCTTCATGACTAATTAAGGCACCAAGGGCGTTTAATTTTAGAGTACCGAAGCCTTGCATAACTTGAAAACAGGATACCATACCAAAAGAAAATGTAGGTGTTGTGTTAACATTGGCAAGGACATTTGTATGAGTAATATGAGTATTTAGATTTTACTTGTTGTTGGTTACAAAATGGTCATTTAGTTCTTCAGAGTTAAGATTTGAATCGTCACTGTTCTTATTGCCAACAAAAATCTCACGAATATTGCGCCAAATAACCTTAAAAAGCAGAGAAGTATTAAGTTTAGTTCTGAAGTAATTGCTTTAGGCATTTTCTAAGGCACGCATCATATTTTTTGTTTGTTTTTGTAGGGACATTATGATCAAATAATTCGGAAATTAAGGTCTGAAAGTCTTGAAGTTTCTCATTTGGATCTAAAATTAGTCTACAAAAGTTCCAAGGAACCGTATTTGCTGCTGTTTGAAGCCCATTTATTTTAATAGAATTAAAATCTTTGAAACTGAAAGTGCTTGAAACATTTTGACGAGAAAGATCATTGTTGTAAGTGCAGAAAAGCATATCATGATCTGAAACACCACTCAGTTAAATTTGATCGAACAGTTGCCATGTACCTAATTCAAGCAAATGTAAGCTTTTGCTAGAGCAAAAATTATAGGTCTTTGTAGTTGTTTCTTAAAAAAAAAAAACTTTTATTTAAAAAACTTTTAAACATTTTTAAGAAAAACTTTTGGTACGCCAACTTAAATTTGTTATTATTGTACGAATAAAAATAAATGTCCGAAAAAATATTGAATCATTTTTCAGATATAGAATTTTCCAAAAAAAAAAAAAAAGATTTCTTATTCAAAAGTTCAAAAAAATATTTCATTAAAATCCGTTATGCCGATAGTGAGAAATTAAAAATTCGAAAAAATGGTTCTATGGTTGGTACAGTCAGTACCTAATATGTTAATTTAAATTTTTTTTATTAAATTATAGATCGTAAAAATTAAACAGAAAAAAAATTATCAAAATTCTCGGAACGTTTTCGAGAAAAATACGATTTTCGAAAACTATTTCTTAACATTTGTATGGTGGGTTCCGTTATTCTTAGCTAAAATACATACATATTGTAGATTATATTGAAAAACTTTTATTTATCAATCTTAAAATAAATCGAGCATGCGGTTTTCAAAATATCGAGTTTAAAAAAAAAACTGAATTTTTTAAAAAAAAATTTAAAAAAAATTGGAAAATTTGGATACACAATAATATTCAAACTTTTGGGGAACTTAAGCATAAAAAAATGATCCAAATCGGTTGTAGCGTTCTTGAGAAAATCAAAAGCAAAAAAATTGGTCCAAAGGGAGTACCAAAAATAACCATTTTTTTAAATTTTTTCGACCATTACCTAGCTTTAACTAAATGAAATTTTTTCAATTTTTTTTTCAAAAAATCTGTGGAACAGTTCTTGAGAAAAAAAAAACATTTATAAAATTCCGAAAAAAAATTCGTATGGCAGGTATACCGTTAGTTTTAGTCTTTAAAAAAAAAGAAAAAACGTGTGGGGGAAAAATTCAAAAACGATCTGCTGAGCCGTTGAGTCTGTCATCGTAATGTCAACTTTGATTAAAATCTCGAGTTCGATTTTTTTACGAATGCGTAACTAAAATACATACTCAGGGAAATTTACTTTGATATGCGGTCTTTGTTTGAATTTAGAATTCCACACCACTAGCTTCAATGATGCCTTATGAAATGTTCACCTTACAAAATAAAATCAAAAAAAGTAAAAAGGAGTGAAATCAAACCAAAAAAAAAAAAAAGACCTAAATGTTGAAAAGAGACTTAAGTTCTCATATGTACAATCATCAGCGATATAAACTGAAATCTAACAGTACGCCAAGTTATAAGTTTATGAAGCTTAATGTTCATATCATTTCTTAAGTAGAGTAATATCGAAAAAAAACTTCAAGCCACATATATATATTATTATTATTTATTATTATTGGTTAAACTTTTGAAGGTTTACTTGACAAGTTTTTTTATTGCTCACAACTTAATAGGTTATGAAATCCCCACCGAGGCGGTGTTAAGGCATGCAAGACTTAAAGTAGGCCTTACGCAGAAAGTAAGGAAAAATGTCTGTGCTCCTGTAAAAAAAATACCGAAATAAATTTATTGTATGCGGTAACATAAACATTTATAATAACAGTTTATATAAAGAGCTTGACAAGTGTGATATCACATTGTTCTACATACATAGGAGACTTCCTCATGAGTGCTTCTTTTCAACTTCTTAATATCGTTATCCCAAACCCTTAAGATGATTGATTTTGAATATTTTATTAGAGCATGATAGCGGCATGCACCAAAATGTTTGTATACCTGGTTACACCTCAATAACTTTGGATCAACACTTCCGCATTAAAATTTATTGTAATTCATTAAAGTAATGAACGTGTTAAATTATGTATTACATAATCCACTCCTATACCGCATGCACGCACACGAAAAAACACAAAACACTTCCGCTTCCCAACACACACCAACACACATCGCACAAAAGACTTATTTTTAACTTGTTATGCTCATGAATATTCCGCACAATTTTCCCATCAACAGACTAACTCTAGACACATCATATAGTATATACCTTAGTCGCTGTCATAAAATAAAAGAATGAACATAAAAAAAAGAATATGAAAAATCTTTTCACAGCCGTGTCGCTGACAGAGCAAGCATAAGCTTCATACATGTCCTGCAGCTATACAGACCCTTTTATTGCTGCTGTCACTTTGGGAATCCATCAGGTGCAGAATTTTATGCCAACGCGATATTAGAAGGCTGTTGAAAAGAACATACCCTTAAACTATAACACCACGTCAAAATGTCTGTCGTGAATTTTTCTGTTTTTTTTTTTTTTGTTCAAGGTATTTTTAAACATTTTTCTACGTCAAAGCCAGAGAGGGGGAGAGGTTAAGATCCTTGAGGACATAGTCGGCTTGTTGAACACCGAATACAAATCACTGAAAAGGTGCGACAGCGAAATAAGTGCTTTGGGTATTTGCGTGTGAAGCTTCAAGTTTCTCCTAAGGGACTCCCACAATGTCTGAATGTCTCCAAAAACACATAATCTATTTAATTGTAATTCAGAGGCGCACTTCCAATTGATTACAAAAAAAGAAGACATCCCTGATTGTAAGCCGACCTGTGGCAAGGGCTCCAATGTACCGCAGTTAATTAGCGTAATTATAATCATCACACTCATTGTGCAGGATTTATGAGTCTACTCCAGTCACAGATAATAACATGAAATTTATTTAATTGGTAATTATTGATCACTGCGTGATGTAAGACTTTTGAATTAAATACGAACATAATTATTTTAATTAATTTCGCAAATTTCCCGGAAGTTGAACTAAGTACGTACACATACACACCATACTTCTGAGCCTGTAGCAGAGTCTCAATTCAAAAAATACCCCCAGCCGTGGTCTGGGTGTCCCCTGCACGATGATGAAGATTGGTAAATACAAAAAAATGTCATTAATAGCGGTTGAGAAAAATAATACTCATACGCCACGTATGCCGCCAAGACTCATAAGGATTTCATTAATATTTATGAGTAGCTATATCAAGTGGAGTAAATAAACGTCTTTATGTACCTACTCCTTCTATGTAGAGTTTCATTCGTTGCCTTTTCGCTTTGTGCGGTACAGTGAGTGGGAGTGTAGTTTGTGTATACCTACGTGTGTGCGGTCAGGATATATCACATGTAGATAACATGCTATTCTGTCAACAAGACCCCCATTGCCGCACACGGAGATGGAGAATGCATATTATTATTTAATTTTTATGTTCTTCTCTTGTGTTGCGCATCTGCATTTTCCATGAAAGACAGCTTCATCAAATTTATTTTTGTTTTATTCCATCCTTTATATGCATTGCTTTTCCGCTTTTGTCCTTTGGAATAATAAAAAACAAATACGTACACACATACACACTTAATATATAATAAAATATGAAGTAGATTGAGATGCAGGAGCGTATTGTTTCAAGAGGACTTGGATAAAGCAATTTTCTTCAAGAGTGTAGACTTACTCAGACTCACATCCTGATGCGAGTTCTGCGAGTGTACCTTTCGAGAATATATAAAATTAATGTGTGTGTGTGTGCATTCATTTTTATTGGTATCTACATCCTTTCAAAAATAAACTTGTTAGTTTTAGGTTAAAAGCAAAAACAACAACGACAAAGCTAAGACTAAAGATAAAGATAAACTTTCCATAAAATAGTTGTTGCTCCTGTGTGCTGTTGCTGCTGCACAAATTGTGGGAAATGCAAATATTAGATAAGTTACTGTGTATACATTGTTTTGTGTTTATTTTTGTATGTCAGAAGTATTCATGGGATCTTATAGATGTTATAAGCCTTTACTTTTTGGCTTAGGAAATTAGTTTTTTTTAAGGGCTAAAATGAAAGAGTTCAAAGCTCGGCATCAGCCCTGTTGGAGGTCTAATAAATAATTGATTTTATTAATTTTATCTTTCTTTATTGGGCTGGCAGATATTGATTTTGTGAAAAAAAAACTTCTATGTTTTGGATAACCAACTTTCGTCCAAATACCTGTAGATACCGATAGACTGCGTGGATCATATAATAAATGGTTTTTCAGTAAGAATTTTTTATCTTCAAATTTAAATAATACAAACTGTGAGTAAGGTATTATTAAAATTTTATATTTATTTCAAAGGCCCATGTGCGCCATTGTATATATGGTATATAATATCATTCAAACATTTACCTCAACATTGCTGCGTAACGCGCATCCAAAACGTCCAAACTTCCATAACTCTAGCGCATAAACCAGGCTGAATCTAAACAATGGTTTGTGGTTTAATGGCAAAGGCCTGTCACTTAAGAAAAATCCACAAGAAGAAGTCTAACGGGATCAAATCACTCGATCTCGCTGGTCTTAAATGTTCATTCTGCCACGGACTGTGTGGCACATTGCGCTATCCTTTTGAAATCAGATGTCGTGTCATATCATCAAATTTGGACCAAAAGCAATTGCTTATCATGCGTTCGCCCTTCGCATGATGGCCTGACATCATGTCTATGGTCCTTAACTTTGAACTCTTGGGTGAATTGAAGATTTTACGGGTATAACCTGAAGTCATGACACAAAATTCACAAAGTTATGATCTGCGAAAGGCTGAGCTGTGCGCGGTGCATAATTTATTGCATTGGATTCTTTTACACACTCTGACCGACAGCGGCGATATTTTAGGCAAATCTTGGGCTTCGTTGAGGTATGGGTATTTGCGGATTGCTTACTGAGTCAATACTTTACGAATAGTTCTATCGGAAGGACGATTAAGGAGACCGTAAGATGGGCGAAGCACGCAAAATGTTGCTCAAAGTGTAGAACTTATTTCATAAAACAATCGCACAAGTTGTTGACAATACAGTCTTAATATATGACAACTAATTTGACGGAAGTATATTCAACATTTTGGGTGCAATCAGCTGTAAAAATATTTAAAATCTCTATTTTAAAACCTTTTACATACATCAAGTTGCATCCTATCAAGTGGATTGGCAGTTTTTATTAGTTAGTACGTAGGACTTAGATTCTGAAATCCTGGGTATTCCTCCTTTTCTTTTGGGATTCCTAGTGGCTGTCACTTTAATTAAAGATGTTTTTCCGGAAAACTGCCCGTTGCTAAGAAGTTACAAGTTATCCAATGTCTTGTATCATGAAAAGTTGTTTTCATCTTAGCTGACAAGAAAATATAGATCTCCTCCATTTCATTTGAATAAACATATACACTGAAATGATTGTGCTTTAGTTTGACTAAATACGGGACAAGATTAACGGATTTGAATTATGGTAATGTCAAAATTTATTGTTAACAAGACTCCGCCGACGACACGAGATAAGCCAAGGTTTTGTCTACGCTGATCTCGTTAAATCAAAAAATAAAACATCATTATCGTCTTGAATCTAGAAGCTGAATTTTTGTAAAAAAAAAACTCATTTGGATCTTGAAAACGGCGTTCCCTCCAAGACCTAAGTAAAGATATAACCATTCAAATAATTCCATAAATACAAACAAAACAAAATTCATAAAATTCGGTCAAGTCGCTTAGGGAAAAAGGAATTAAGAAGACTGTCCGCCGAACTTTTATATCTATTAATATCCAAAAATAGATCTAACATTTAACACAATAGCCCAACAGATAAATATCAGACATCAGGCAGACCCACTTTTTCCCTCTTCCCTATTATACTAATGTCAAATAAGATCAAAATCTCGAGTAACTTACCACACTAGTTACATATTTAGATAAGATGGCATTTCACTCCAGAGTGAATAAAAGCCTCAATCAGCAAGCTTGTACGTTAGCCAGCTGTATTGACAAATATACGCCAAATTTGTTGAAGTCCTCTGCCAATTTGTTGCACCAAATGAATCAATGTCTTCCTGAACTTTTAAGGGGTTCAAAGATTTTTTCGAGCCAAAGATTTATATTCCATTCGATCTTAATAACCCAGACACCCCAATTGTCGGCTTGTCAGTTTTTAAACTAGGCTGGTTTCGCTACACATCTCGTTGTTGTTTCTTCTCTTCCCCTCTCCAGACAGGGCCAACAATCACCCAGAGAATCTTCTTTTTAAGAATTTAAAAAAAGCCTAAAGCGTTCTCAGAAAACTTTGACTGGGTACATACCTCTGCACCATAAATCAGAAGTGAGATGTTCCGTGCCTTAAAAAGGGGCATATTAGACAGTATTTAACTACCCCGAATTTATAGTTATGCCCAAAACTTTTTTTCTTGATGAGTCCTATTTTCTTTGCTTTCTTGTTAATACTCATAAAAGTACCGAAAAACCTTTAGGAGGATAATGTCTTTGTAGTTGGCAGTAGGTTTTCTCTGATGGAGATCGCTTAAATTTTAATCAGAGTTGCTATCATCCGGTAATATTCTGTAGATGAAATGATACATTACTCTCATTTTCATTGCATAACTCTTTTAATAACTCTTTTTTGAAACCATTCACTTTTCACTTCAGTAGTCTTATTGGCCTAAAGTTAATATAAAGCTAGCTTCTCTTGGTTAAGGTGGCTTCGCTGGAATTGTTGGCCTATTTTTTAATATTTTTCAGTACAAGTATTTTACCTTTAGAGATTTGTATTTACCACTTTGTAATACTTCTGAATTTCATTCGGCTAACTAACAAACTAACTTGCGTCTCTTGCTCTTTTTATTTCCTTTTAAGAAAAAAGGTATTCATCCCTCCCTCTCCTTTGCTCGCAAATGTTATGTTAAGCTGTTGTCATTCTATGAAAACTGGGGCCAAATTACCGCTTCAGTTACCGAGTGAGTGAGTCCCATCAGTGATCGAATAATGAAAATGTCAAATTAGTGTAATCAATGACGTAAGCGGTAATGCCAAACTCACATAATTCACTCACGTATTACTCGAAAACTGATCGGTAATTTGGCCCCTGTTTTGTTGCCTCTGGCTAAGCCCCATGTATTTTTTATTTATCATTGTGGTGGTCAGTTATAAGATCAATCACATGTAGGCAGCATCTCTGTTAGCTTGTTTTATGTATAGAATTCAGCATCGTTCATATGTCCACTACGGGTACGTTTGCAGCGGTCAATTTAAATTTTCGATGATTAAGCCAAATTGTATTGCAGCGAAAACGGCCGGTCATCTTTTTTTTTCAATACCGACTCTGAGCTTCTCTATCGATGCCAGCTTGTGGACATATAACAATGATTTCATGTAACCTCATACAAAAAAGTCGAGAGGTGTCGAATCAAAAATGATCTAGAAGGTCAATCATGACTGTACCATTTCTCGACAAAACACGTTCATCGACTTGAGTTTTCAATAAACCGATTTTGACACCCGCTGTGCGGCGTATGTTATCGTCTTTGAAATTGGCCAACAAAATAACGTTGCAACATGTCTATGTGACTGCCCAATGACACCACGGGCCGGCATGAAAACCACTCTAACGTTAATTTTTTTATAGATGAAGTGGAGATTCCTGAAAAACGTGAGGGCTTTCGCCTGACCAATAACGGATATTCTGTCGATGTTGATGAAACCGTTTGCTCAATTCACCTTGATAAAAATGTTATTCTTACTGAATATTGACCCAATTAGAAAACCCTTTACTTCATTGTGGTAATATAAAAAGTTGAACAGAATTCGATCGGTAAAACCGTCCAACGTTCAATTTCCTTCCTGAATTTCGTTGTTTTAACTTTGATCGCGATATCTGAAGAAGTGGGATTCAATGTTTGCTCATCGGACCATTCAGACACCAATGATGATACTGAATGTATCGGGCAGGATAGAGCTGCATTGACGAACACTCTCGTATTGTCGTTGGGGTATTTAATCAAAAAATGCAGGCTTTTGGTCAAAGACATCATTTTTGCAATGTGACCCTGAATCAGCTTTAACAAAATAATTATCAATTCTGTTGATGTTGGCTCGGTTGTATAGAACCTGGTTGGAATAATAATATTTGTACTCCGACTCTGGTGTTCTGTGGATGTGGAATACGAGGTAACGTCTACGATACTGCCTCTCAAATACCCGAATCCTTTCCATTTGTTATCAATCGACTTCACCTTGCTATCAAGCCGACTGCTAAAAGCCCACCGTTTCGACGGTGCAAATTCTCCACTAGCCATTGTCAAAGCAGCATTTATATGTCTGTCGAAATACAAATACTGATCCAACTAGATGCCAAGGAGCTTTTTTATACACTTATACTCACTAGGTTGCGCCAGTTCTTTTTCGTATCCCTTTAGAGGCTTCACACAACCGATGTCCTAAACAGAAAGTTTCTGATTTCTGAAAGTTGATTTTCATCTTCATAATATCGCTGAATCTTTTCAAAGTAACGCTAAAAAAGAATTCTAATGGCCTCGAATTTCGGAACAGAAATGACCAATTTTAAATGCCTTGTGACCAGAATTAATAGCCAAAAGGTAACATTAGGTATGTCTATCGATAAAGTGGTAGTGAAATTTGTAATCTTATGAACTTAGTGATCCGATGGAGTTTTTTCTCAAGCGTGTTAATAAACGTCTAAAATAAGTGAAAATATTTCCTAACTTTGTATTTTGTAATGCTTTTTTATTTCCAGCTGAGGTAGGTTAGCGGGGTTCAGGGTCAACCGAAGAAAACAGTAAAACTCGGCCAATAGAGAGTTCAAATCTCCAGTTCCAATTTGTATTTATTGAATGTGTATAAGAAGGTTAACAAAGTATTTCATAAAATTTTACATTATTTACGATCTTATAATAAGCTAGCAAAGTATTTCATATACTTTAACAAATTTCACGGCCTTACAATAAGATAACATGATATTTCATATACAATAACGTCGGTATAGGAAAGGGGTTCAGACAGAGAAGATTAGGGTAGAGTCCCTAGTCTGACCTTTTTGGAGGAGGTTAAGACAGCGAAGATTGGGATAGAGTCCCTAGTCTTAACTACGGCGGGTCGGCGGCGGAGGAGAGGAAATTCAGACAGCGAAGATTGGGATAGAGAATAGAGTCCCTAGTCTGAGCGGAGGAGGAGAGCGGAAAGGGTATTAACGGCGGAAGCCAAAAGTTTCGAAGCTACTACCTGGTATGAGCGACTAGCAGTGTGCTTCTTATTGAAATGATCTTTACCTTATACACTTGATTGGTACAAAAGACACGGTGACAAAAAAAATCTGATTTTCGATGAATTTCTCACTCTTACTTGTCGACCTGGCTGCCAAAACCAAATGTGGATTGTAAAGCTGTTGAACGAAATTTCCTTGCTGACGTCGCCAACCGTCTGTGTTTGACGCCTTTTGCATATTTGCGTGGGCGCTTTGAGGTATGCAATGCTTTCTAGTCATTTCATCCGGAATGGTAATTAAAGTAGAATTTCGGCGTTCTGTCTCCTTTGGGTGGTAAACGGAGTAATTAGGTTTAAATGGTGTAACTTCGTTACAACTTTTCAGATAGAGGTTAAAAATTTCTTACATTTATCATAGACTGATAACCATATTAAAAATCTATTTTGTTTCTTCCAATTACAGACTTACTTTGCCTTCGACTCCAGAGCTGAGCAACAAATGGAAGTATACCTGCGCTACGGCCAACATCCGGAGCTATATCCCAATCGAAGGGGTGAGGTTGTTCAAGGGTAAGGCCACTTCTCTCCCAAATATTAACATGTATTTAACTCGCATTTCCAAATCATCTCAATCCCCAAATCTATTTCCTTGGGTAATCCTCTATAGAGCAAATTTTACTCAATATAAATTCTGACAAAACACATTTCCCTGATTAATGATCATAAAGAAAACATAAATTCAACTTTTTCCACGCAGAGTAATTTTCATCTGTTGGAAGTGATGTCATTAAGGATTACGAACGATCATTACTTCAATTCAATAGTATCACTGATTTATGCGGACTGACATCATTTGTGTTTTTTTTTTCTTTAAGAATGATAACTTAGTTTTGCACATCCAATGTCCTTGGTCTTTGTACAAAACGCCCTCTGTACTCTCCTTAACGCATTAATTATTCAAATGTATACAAATTTCAAGACAAATAAAGGAATGACAAATTGTTGGTGGTTCCTGTGCAGGAACTCTCTGAACAAGTCTGTCTTAGTGTAGTGAACGGTTTTGTTGTTGTTGGTTTTTACTGTCTATCGGTTGTGTTATGTAATTATTTTCAACTCTTAATCTGAAGCAGTGGTTAAAGTTTGATGTTGTTGCTGAATTTTTTCCTCAAGGAAACTCTGTAGGTATTCTAGTTTTTTTTTTTTGTCTTGTGTTTTTCTTCTTTTTATTTTATTCGGTGAAATTAAAAAAGTTTTTACCTACGTCAAGACAAGGAAGGACACGATGAAAGCAAAGGGGGAGGTTGAATGGTCCAACTTGTCTAAGTTAAGTTTTTGTGAAGTCATCATACGTCGCGGTAAAAATAAACTTTACCAATTGTTCGAAAGAACAGTTTTCTTTATATAAAATGGGATACGGATTCTGTATTTAAATATATATACAAAATAGATACATATAAATGTATATACATATTTTATATCCTGATGTGTAAGAAGAAGGATGTTCAACGTATACGAAATTTATTGTTGTGCCATACTTCGTTTAAAGTTTTTACTGACAGGATGACTACTTATCTGAGTTATAACTACCAAAGTTATGCATATCTAATCGTAGCTAAAAAAAAGTAACGATACCATGTGGATTTTCGTTTATTTCAAATTGAGTTATAGTATTGTGTTGACGTATTCATTTCTTAAAAATGTAAATCAAATTTAAACTACGATAGAATCAGACTTTTCGCAAAATAAAAATGATTGAAAATTTGTTTGAAAACTTTTCTTCTGAAAATATTTAACAAAGTAAAAAAAGTTGGAAGCTTTGGAAGGGAAAAAAGTCGGTATTATATTCTAAAAGGTGCATGAAATTATTTCACGGGAATATGAAACTAAGTTAGAATCTATTACACTTTTCAATTCGGAGTCAATTCCCACCTAGAGTGAAAATTTATCCACGCTTAATGAGAAAGAACTTTACTTGATGATAAGCTCCCGTTTGACGACTGGATATACCCCAAGCGAAGCAAGGGAATTAAATGACCGATACACATTACACAAAACTCAAAGAGGGAGTTAAAATGACATTTATGACCATATGTGGTACCACGCAGCTATTTGTTCAGAACAGACTATGATTCTCTGTGCCGGCCGATAGCCATTTTGGAATCAGTATTTTAACTTATACGTTGGCACCCCATATGTGGGATATTCGTAAAAAAAGTATTCCACATAATTGGTCAATAATTGGTCTAATAAGGTCAACTATAGTTTTGGAAATTGGTCGGCCAAAGAAAATTTGTAATCAAAGCTTAAACTTTTCCAAGGTCACGCAAAACTGATGAGTTTCGAGTAATTAAAAAGCAAACGTTAAGGTTAAGAGTTTATTACAGACTAAACTATAAAAGGTATAATATAAAATAGCAAGCAGAGAATTCAATGAACTGGTTTTACAATGGTATAATCAATGACGTATGAGTTAAATATGAGAACAATAGTTTGAGCGTTGAAATTAGAATATAGCTAGTTCACAATAATATTTTAACAAAAACCACGAGTGATTTTTGGCATCTCATTTGTGGGATATTCGCACTATCACTAGATCCTAAAAAAGGTCAACTATTTTTAGTAATTAGTCAGCCACATATTTTTCTTATGAATTTTTAAATTTGTTTTCAAGGTGGCGGAAAAAATTGTTAGCACCCTTTTTGAGTCATTAAGAAAAGAAAGTATGCCATTTAACAGATCAGTAAATGGTCAAAAAAGGTCAGCTATAGTTTCGGTAATAGGTCAGTAATATATTTTTTTAATGGATTTTTTAAACACAATATTGAAATTCATAGCGATTTTTGGCACCTAATTTGTTTAATTTTCCAAGATAAATTATACTATATATTAAATTATATAAACATATTATTTTTTTCCCTGTACCATTTTCAAGTGCTGCTTGGTCTGTTTTAATATTTGACACATGAGGTTTGATTGTCAACAAGATACCGATTCACAACAACATAATTACAAAATAAAATAGCTATATTAATATGTGAATTAATTATGAATTAATGTAAAAACAGAAATTATAAATCGTTTAAGAGGTGTTTTAAAAAAAAAAGTCTTTATAAAGAAATTTTGTTAAAATATATTTAAGAAAAATTTTAGTAAGCTACTTTAAGGCTTTTATTATTGTACAAAAAAGGATCTAATCACATTAAGAAATTTACAGTTTTTGAGATATGATTTTTTACTTGCTACTTATAAGTTTGTACTATAAAACAAGTTATGCATTCGTAAAAAAACCTAACTGGCGATTTTGATCATTTTGATATGATACCGAAAACGAAGAAAATTGGGCCTCGAAATTTTGTCTGTCTGTCTGTTCGACTACAGCCTAAAAGGCTCGGCCGATTCTCGTTACACTTGGTAGTAAGTTTTCCCCCAACACATTTTCTTCTGTTATACGAATTTTTTTCGAAATTTTATAAATAAAACTGGCCCACAGATTTTTAAAAAATATTCAAAAACTTTCATTCAGTTAAAGCTCGGAACTGGTTAAAATGGTTATTTTTGGTATCCGCTTGCAATAATTTTTTTGGTTTTTGATTTTCTCAAAAAGGGTACAACCGATTTTGATCATTTTTTATGCTAAGGCTCTCCATAAGTTTAAATATTATTGTGTATTCAAATTTTCCAAAAAAAAATTTTTGAATTTTAAAAAAAAATATTTTTTTTTTTTCAAAACTCAATATTTCAAAAACCCCATGCTCGTTTTTTTTTTAAACTTGATAAATAAAAGTCTCTTAATATAAGTTACAAAATGTGAAAAAAATTATTTTACCTAAATATAGCGGTACCCTCCGTACAAATGTTAAAAAATGGTTTTCGAAAATCGTATTTTTCTCGAAAACGGTTCAGAGAATTTTGCTCAAAAAATTTTCTTTCGATTAATTTTTACAATATATAATTAAATAAAAAAAATTCAAATCAAGATATTTCTGACTGTACCCTACCCACCAAAGAACGATTTTTTCAAATTTTGAATATCTCATTATCGCCATAAAGGATCTTAATAAAATCTTTTTTGTAGAGAAGCTTCTTACAAGTTTAAAAAATATTGCATTTCAAAACTTTTGAATTTTTGAAAAAAAATATACTTTTTTTTGGAAAATTTGATATCTCAGAAACGGCTAAATATTTTTTTTGTAAATTTAATTTTTATTTTCGAACACACATCTTTCCTATCCTTCTTTCTCTTCCGTAACTTCACGCCCACGCTGTGTTCAAACATTTGAAGGGTAATCATATTCCCTTGAGCGTGTGTAGATTATAAAAAAAAAAAAAAAAAATAATAAAACCTTAAATTGGCATACAAAATTTTTTTTATAAAAATGTTTTAAAAATTTAGTATATACAAGCTTATTTTTTTAAGAAAGCACTACAACGAATTATAATTTTTGTTCTTGCATAAACAAATTTTTTCTTGAAACACATGGCATACTGTGCTTATCTCCAACTACTAGTTGTTTTATTTAATCATTTAAAAATTAATTTTATGCTTATGAACAGTTTTTTTCTAATAACATTCATTTTTGAAATTCTTAGTCTTTTACATAAAAGCAATTTCGTGCGACCCTATCGTGCATTTTATTTTTTTTTAATTCGAAAATATTTTTTTTTTTTGGATTTTGCTTTGGTTACAACGTTTTGTAAAAATATTTTCCGTTATTTTTAGATAAAATAAAAATTTTCTTCTCACATCTTTTAGATAATATTAAAAACTTTTTAATTGTTAAGTTTTATGAAAATCGACGGTTTTCGAAATACGTAGGTATTGAATTTTGAAAAAAACTATGAATTTTTTTTCGAAAATTTAAATGCACAAAACTTTTTGAACTTTTGGGGAGCCTTGGCATAAAAAAAGTGACCAAAATCGGTTGTACACATTTTGAGAAAATGAAAAACGAAAAAAATTCTTCTGTGAGGCTACCACTTATATTCATTTTTCGGGAAATTTCTGTAATTAAATGTAATTTTGTAAATTTGAAAATTTGTAAATTTTAATGTTAATTTTAATTTTAAAGTTAGACAGACAAAATGCGAAAACCCGCTTTTTTGGCCGAAGTTATCATTGTAATGTCAAGTCTGATCAAAACCTCCAATAATATAAATGTTGTATGTTTGTATATATAATTTGTGGAAGATTATTTTTATTTATAAAACTTACGACCGAGACCACAAAATAACTGTTATATTTCGGTAGGATTAATATCAATACTTGATGGCACCTTGAAAAATGTCTTAATTTATTTCCTTTCCTTAAGCCTTCATACGAAAATAATTCTTTTTCCTATAATTTCCAGCATTAAAAACTTTCGATATAAAAAAAAGTTGTGAATTCGTAAAATACGCACTCAAAAGATTTTGATCACACTTGTTATTACAACTATAGGGAAGACGAACAAAGTGCCTATTTTTTTAAACTTGATAGATATCATTTATAATTTTTTTCCCTACATGTTTATGTTTTTTTTTTTAAGACCAACAAAAAGTAAAGGTTCTTCCGGTCGTATAAATTTGGTTCCAAGTTTTTGAAAATATTCATTTTCTCAAAACAAAATTCAAAAAATTTTATTTAGTAAAAACTAGTTAATGGTCCAGAAAGGTTTTATAAAAAATGATTATTAATGGTGCTTCCCATAGATTCATTATTCTTTTTATCAATTTTCAATTTCTCAATAACTGTTTAATGAATTTCTACGATCATTTATATACTAAAGCTTCTACAAAATTTGAATATTATTGTGCATTTAAATTTTCAAGTTTTTTTTTTTTGATTTTTAAAAAATATTCTAATATTTTTTTTTTTTAAACTTAATTTTCGCAATTTTGAAAATAAATAGTATTAATACTATATATAAATCATTATTTATTAATAACAGTATCCATCAATATTAACAATATTATGAAATGGTATTC
The DNA here is from genome assembly GCA_963931855.1 of Philhelius festivus. NCBI lineage: Eukaryota > Metazoa > Arthropoda > Insecta > Diptera > Syrphidae > Philhelius > Philhelius festivus. The sequence goes on along the minus strand of OZ007557.1, from coordinate 75,833,280 downwards.
GAAAATCTTAATTTTCTCGAAAATGCCACCTAGATTTTTGATAAAATTTGTTCTGTTTCGATTACTAAAACCAGGGCCGTTCCCTTGCTTTTTTGAATGGTTGAAAAACGTAGAATATAATCATCCATTTAATTTGACAACTTAAAATGAAAGATAATATTTAAAATAAATTGTTTTTGATGAAACAATAAATAGTAAAATCTTAATTAAGATAATGATTTAATGCCTCTATCATTTACTTTGGTTTATCTGAAATATCAATCTTAAACCTATATACATACCTATCTACTTAGCAAACGATATGAAGACAGGTACAGATGTGAATGCTTGACTTTTCAATTCTCATGAAGTGATTGTTATAAATTGGTCTACAGGACCTACGCATTTGGCATCCTTCATAAGGAGCAATATCTTCACATACTCGTACCATATTCCTTCGTTCCTGGAAGTTAACGAAACAAAATACACAATCAAATCCCGAAATTGATAAATTCTTTCGTATGTAAGCAAAATGGATAGCCATTATTTTATCTTACGATAACGACAAGAAAATATCGTTTGCACTTATCGGTATTTGTTTACATCTACTTCCCATATATGAATAAACATATATCTACTTATGAAATTAAATATAACTCCCACGGCACCACCCCATCCATTCTATATCTCCTCCAAACTCCAACCCTTAGAGCCAGCCGCCAGACAAACATAATACTAAGTTATTTTGTGAGAAGAATAATAAATCGTTCATTCATGACACATCACCCCTAGCTGTGCGCACCAACGAACTACCGAGGACTTTTATTTATTATTGTTTCATCCTCCTTTGGCGTGGTATAGTAAGTTTTGCCCTCATAACATTCTCGTGTATAGTTATCCCAGCACCATAACTCGCCATCCTATATCCTGTCGGTTGTGATCCCGATCTACATATTGTACACGTCTTTTAAGGCACAAGAAATATATATGCGGGGAACAAAGTAGTTAATATTCCATACATTCGTTCAATTTCAGATCATACTGTGAGCGAGAGTTTCGAGATTGCCGCCTGCAGACTTGCTACGTGCAGTCACCAGCATATCCAGGACTCTATCCTAGAGCACTAAATTGTCGCTATAAACTTCACACCCGACAACCGTACATCAAACTTTATCTTCAAAATGAGCAATTTTCGGTGGATGGACAACGGTAAGAATTTTTTATAAAAAAAAAAAAAAAAAAAAAAAAAAAAACTTTTTAGGTCATGCTTATAGTGTCCTCGAGGTCCGAAGTCTATAGAGTTTTTCAGAGTTCTTCACTTCAAATTCCTATGTCTTACGTGTTTTTATTTGGGAGCAATGCAATTTAGATTTAAATGGATAAGATATTGGAAGGAAACACACATAGCTATTAGGTTTTATGGTGTCGTCGGATGAATAAAAACGGATACAATTGATAAAGTAGGCTATTTTATGGACCATAAGGAATTCATAGTTTCTTTTAACCTGTTTGTTCCTGGGCGATATTTTGCCTCGTGGGCTTTCATATATGAATGCATGTCTTGGTTTTGTCTTTCACACAGCCTGAGGACTATGAAATAGAGCATTAAAAAAAAAAGATACTATAGAATTTCTGAAATCTTCGAAAAAGTTCTAATACACTCAAAGTCATTTCAATAGAGTCACTCTGATTTTGAACATTTTTTTTTAGTTATCCGGTTGGAATAATTTACAAGGGAATATTTTCTATATAGAAAATCATCTGTCACGATGTTTGTAAGCGCTAATCTTCGATATTGTACCTTCGTTTGGTGCAAAATTTTGTGAATGTGAATGGTTGGTTACATCTTGAAAAGTAGGGCAGTTTTAGAGATTATAGTTGATTATAATTTGTTCAAGAGTTTGATTTGTTTTCTATCCAATGCCTGCCCGGCAGATGGCTAAGCCATGCTTATGTACTAAATTTAAACAATTGTAATTGTAAATTTTATAAATCATTTAATATAGTACCATTATAATAAAAAAAATAACCAATGCAAGCCGATAGATTGGTATGAAAGAACGATGTCACATTAAAATCTTGTTAATCATTAGACCGAACGATGTACATAAGATCTTCGGAACAATCAAAACACTTTTGGGATCAATGGTTAAACTCAGGTAAGGAATTTTCCACTTTAACTGAAAATTATTACCCAGCAAACTTGAAAACTGGTTACGCATGTCTACAAGATAGTAAAAGCTTGTTAAATCGGAAAGCTTATTTACTACGCACATACATATAAATTTAAGGCTTTATTTTTTACGAGCGTGAACAGTTAGGTGAAAAGCGAGAAGGAGCAAGAGACTTGTACACTTAGGACGTATCCTTAACCTTAAACATGAGAGTTGAAGAAAAATGAAGCTGCATATTGGAAATGGTAAAATTTTAGATCACATTTCGCCTATCTGAATTGCGTTCCCCGCAAATTTTTGTAATCATAATGTTGAGAATTTATCAGCCAACCATGTTTTTATAATGGCACCGGAATGGCCGGAAGGACACTGATTAAAAATGTCATCGAATCAACTATTTTAAGAAATAAAATGCACGACTGGATCGCACGAACTTGCTCTTATGTAGTTTGAAATTTAAAATACATTTTATAAATAAATAAAATGACCGACTGGGTCGCACGAACTTGCTCTTATGTAAACGACAAAGAATTTCAAAAATGAATGTTATTAGAGAAAACTGTTCTTAAGGATAAAATTCATTTTTTAAATAACTAAAACAACTCCCTTAGCAGTTGGATCTAAGCACAGGATGCCATGTGTTTTAAGAAAAAATTAGTTTATGCAAGAACAAAATTATAATTCGTTGTAGTGGTTTCTTAAAAAAATAAGATTTTATACAAATTTTTTAAAACATTTTTAAGAAAACAATTTAGACCGAGAGCCCACAGCAATTTTTGGGTGTGATTGATAACAAAAAATAATTAGCATAATTAGATAAGCCTTTCATAGTTATTTACAAATGTGAACGTCTTGCATACTCTAGTGGGCGCAATAGTTCATTATAATGCATCAAGTATGCAGTTCTTTCCAAATTCTAAAAAATTGGGATACAAAATTTGCCATAACTTCAAAATGAACAGCTAAATGCCCTGATTGCAAATATCGAGGTCCAAGACGTTTTAAAGGTGGCCTTCTTAGTGCAAGAAGTAGCCTATTCTTATCGTGTCTGGCAGGCAGAAGGCTGTCTGTAAAACGTCTTGGACCTCGATATTTTCAATCAGGGGGCTTAGCTCTATATTTTGGCAAAGTTGTTATCACAATTATTTGGACTTGGAAAGAACTGCATACTTGATGCACTATTTTGCACTATTGCTCCCACTAGAGTATGCAAGACTTTCACATTTGTAAATAACTATAAAAGACCTATCTAATTATGCTAATTATTTTTTGTTATCAATCACACCCAAAAATTGCTGTGGGCTCTTAGTCTAATTTTAGAACACCAATTTAAAGTGTTTATTAATGTACGAATAAAAATTAACTCCACAAAATAAATATTGATCCGTTTTTGTGATATCGAATTTTCCAAAAAAAAATAGATTTTTTTTTTCAAAATTCAAAAAAATATTTTTGTTTTTAAGTTTTGAAATGCAATGTTTCTTAAACTTTTTAGAAGCTTGTCTATAAAAAATTTCATTAAAATCCGTTATGCCGATAATGAGAAATTTAAAAGTCGAAAAAATCGTTCTATGGTAGATACAGTCAGTAATATCTAGATTTCAAAATGTTTTTTTATTAAATAATAGATTTTAAAAATTAATCAAGAGAAAAAAAAAATTAAACAAAATTCTCGGAACCATTTTCGAGAAAAATACGATTTTCGAAAACCATTTCTTAACTTTTGTATGCAGGGTACCGTTATTTTTAGGTAAAATATTTTTTTTTCTTGTAGATTATATTAAGAAACTTTTATTTATCAATTTTTAAAAAAATCTTGCATTTGAGTTTACAAAAAAAAATTTTTGAAATATTTTTTAAAAATCCAAACATTTTTTTTTTGAAAATTTGAATTCACAATAATATTCAAACTATTGGGAATAATATAGCAGAAAAAAATGATCAAAATCCGTTGTACCGTTTTCGAGAAAATCAAAAATCGAAAAAATGGTTGCAATGGGGGTTCCAAAAATAACAATTTTTTCGAAATTTTTTTTCAACCATAAGGTAGGTTTAACTAAATGAAATTTTTTTAATTTTTTTTTTAAATCTGTGGGAGAGTTTTTGAGAAACAAAAATATTTATAAAATTTCCAAAAAATCTTATGGCAGGTACCGTTAGTTTTGGTCTTAAAAAATCAAATCAAAAAACATCCATAGGGGAAAAAATAAAACCCATATCTACCAAGGTTAAAGAAAATCGGCTGAGCCGTTTAGCTGTATTCGAACAGACAGACAGACGGACAGACAGAATTGCTAGACCCACTTTTTTGGCCTTTGCTATTATTGTAATGTCAACTTTGATCAAAATCTCGAGTTCGATTTTTTTTCCAAATGCAGAACTTGCCCTATAGTATCTACCTATATCACAAGTAAAAATGAAGCAAAAACAAGTTGAAGAAATTCGAGCCGTCCATGTATCCATATAGAGTAACAAAGGAACACAGCATCTATCATTTATCATATAATCGTAATAAGGTTTATCAATATCTCAAGTACAATTTTCCAAATTGCCAAATAAATTACAAAAATATTCATTATACTTACAATAACACACAAAATTACCTACAAGTGTTTTCGCTCAAAAAAAAGAAGGCTGTAGAATTCCAATAACCGTTAGGCACCATCTCCAGGAAAATCTACCCATTCAACTCTGAATAGGGGGAGATGCAGGTGGAAGTTTAGGACCAACTTTATCCGTTATCCCTACCATCGATATGTCAAATTTGGTCAAATAACCGGTTCAATCTTAAAATGAATTCATAATCTGCCAATAACGAAAAGATCTTAACTAAAATTTGCCTACGTTACGTTTAATATCTTGTGTGGAGAAGATTAAATAAGCACTCTCTATTGTTTTTTGACATGACCTTAAATTAGTTTCCTTTTTATTCTTTAAATTTGGTAGGTATGTTTAGCTTAGTGACAAAGTGAGCTTAACATACGAAACATCTTTATATACATATCAAATCGAAATGGTAAAGGACATAAAGACACTATATGGCAAGAAAATCGAACACGAGATTTTGATCAAAATTGATATTACGATGATAGCGAAGACGAATAAAGTGGGTCTGAAAATTCCGTCTGTCTGTATTTCTGCACCTCGATCTACAGCCTAAGCCACTGGACTTATTTTCTTCAAACTCGTTACTTAAGGGTCGTCGGCGACCTAGAGGAGAAAATGAAATATTTTTTTAGCTCCTAAACTAACGGTACCCCCATAGACCCGTAACACATAATCTTATTTATCTCAAAAACGGATCTAACAATTTTAATAAAAAAGATTAGGTGTGATATTATGGATATGGACTACATTTTGGTCAAAAAAATTTTTTGGGACAAAATGTTATTAACTGTACCTGTCCTAGAACGGTTTTTTTGATTTTCGAGTTTCTCATCAACGGCTCTAACGATTTTAACCAAAAATTTGCAGCAGAAGTCCCCTTAAGTTTAATATACTGTAGCAAACTTACATCTGGCAAGCCTGTTCTACAACAACACAAAGATGACAATTGCAAGTTATAAAATAAATCGAGTTCAGTAGGAGTTTAACTACCGTGGTATATACTTTTCGTTTTGTCTTTAATAAATAACCTATGCTATAAATTGTTAAAACACGAATTGAAATATTTAGTTTAAATTAAAGTTTTTATCGAATTAAACGGATTTGTTTTAATTAAATTAAGGTTTACTTCGCTTCCACAAAGTGGTGACCCCGTATTTTTTTTTACCACGCGCATAGAAGCGGTATATACATACAAACGTTAAACTATAGTTATCTTAGACGTAGCACCTGATTCTAAATTGCCTATCTTTGAACCATGACGACAACTACTCCAGTTACAAGTGCACGAATTGTACCACCTATTACCACAACCACATCATTTACTCCTACATTAACGACTTGGGCAGGAACCGGTGGTATTCATCCAGGAACTGAAATCCACAAAGTTTCTGTCAGGGTTCCACCATTCTGGCGCACAAGACCCGAGCTGTGGTTCTCCCAAATCGAGTCTCAATTTTTTACTTCAGGTATTACAGCGGACACCACAAAATATCACACTGTAGTAGCTGCTATAGAAAGTAGTGTACTCGCTGAGGTGAGTGATATTATCTTGCGTCCGCCAGCTGAACAGATGTACGACACCTTAAAAAATAGACTCATCGAAAGATTCGCCGATTCAGAGGAAAAACGAATAAAAAAACTTCTTCAAGAAATTGATTTAGGCGATAAAAAGCCATCCCAGCTTTTGCATGAAATGCGAGATTTGACTGGAAACAAGATAAATGACGAGCTTCTAAAAGCATTATGGATGCAACATTTACCATCTGCGACGAGAGGTATATTAACTGTGAGTAGCGATAAACTTCCTCAACTAGCTGTTCTTGCTGACAAAGTAGTGGAAGCGAGTCAAGGCAATAATACCGTTTCTGCAATCACCTCACATAACACGTCATACACATCACCAACCAAAACATCAGGTAATTTATCTTCATCGGACCTTCTCGAAAAAATTGATGCTCTGGTAAATGAAATAGCGGAGATTAAAGCAAACATTAGAGGAAGAAGTACTATCAGAAGACAACAACATCGATCTCGCTCACGCCCAAGCACACCTGCACGAGAAACTGGTTTTTGTTGGTATCATAAGAGATATGGCAAAAAGGCAAGAAATTGCACACAGCCATGCAAATACAATACCACAAACATTTCGGAAAACTAACAAGTCCATCTACTTATATACAGGCGACAACAGATGGACAAATGGATGTTACACGTCGTCTATTCATCTTCGATCCACACACAAAATTCAACTTCTTAATTGATACGGGAGCTGATCTTTCTATTGTTCCCCCGTTACGCAGTGAAAAACATAACCGGTGCAATTTTAATCTAGTTGCAGCAAACGGCACAAAAATATTATCATACAGTACAAAAAATCTGACAGTCACGCTTGGACTTCGTCGTTGTTTTAAGTGGAAATTTATAATCGCTGAAGTTTCCAAACCAATTATTGGAGCAGATTTTCTGCAGCAGCACGGACTTTTGGTTGATCTAAAAAGGAAAAAATTAATAGATAAAACAACGTCCTTGGAAATAATCGCAAGTATCACTAATTCATTTTCTCCTCGAGTGTCATTTATAGAAAAAACATCACCTTTTAGTGAACTTATTAAACAATTTTCTGACGTGTTTTCTCCTTCTATTATAAAGCCTCCTGTCAATTCCAGTGTCACTCATCACATCATAACTAAAGGTTCACTCCCGTCCTCGTCGTCTTCCACCGGATAAGTTGGCTGCAGCTAAAAAAGAGTTCAAATATATGATGGAGCAGGGAATGTGTCGTCCCTCAAAAAGTCCCTGGTCGAGTCCTCTGCAAATGGTAAAGAAGTCTGATGGATCGTGGCGCGTCTGTGGGGATTATCGTGCCCTCAATGCCGCAACAGAGCCCGACATGTACCCCCTTCGTATTCTACAAGATTGTACATATTTTATGGAAGGAAAACAAATATTTTCAGTCATCGACTTATTCCGGGCCAGGGTTCGGACTTCATAAATCACAGATCGCAGTAAATAGGCCAAGAAATCGCAGTAAAACCAAAATGTTCGCAGTAGAAATACATATATTTTTTTTGACTAGGTAACAAAAAATTATAAGCAAGGAAACCAAGGTTAAATCACATTTAAATTATAGTTGCTTGTTAAAACAACATAAGTGATATTTTAATTTTTTACGGAAGAGAAAAAAACCATGTTAAAAAATCCTTAATGGCTTAAAAGTCGAAACACTCTTATAAGATTTTTGGGTTAACAAAATGACAATGACTACACGTCCAAAAATGTATGATTTTTTGTATCTCATGTGAAAAAAAAATAAAATTTCAGTTATGTTGTCTAAACAATCACCGATTCATTTACATAGAATGTGTGAACAAATATACTCTTACTCGATAATGAAAATGTATAGTTTAAGCAAAAATATATGAAGCTAGGTAATCAAAATAAATTTACAATCTACAAATTTGTACTTTTTGAAACAAGAACAAATTAAAGAGTAGTAAAACGTATATAGCTGACAAGACTTGCACTAAAGAGACGAGAATCTTTTTAAATTTTGACATTCTGTTATGAGCACATTTATTTCTATGATCAGTGGGGTTGGGTACGAAATCCCGCATCACAAAATCCCGAATCACAAAATCCCGCATCACAAAATCCCGATTCACAAAATCCCGAATCACGAAATCCCGCCATTTCAATACTAAATTGACAGCACTTGCAAATTTCAAAGTGATTAGCCAATCAGAATCAAGAACAAGGATAAAACAATGAGAATCAACGAGGACGCATCTATTCAATACTAAATTGACAGCACTGTAATCATTATTGGAAACTTCAAAGTGATTAGCCAATCAGAATCAAGAACAAGGATAAAACAATGAGAATCAACGAGAACGTACCTATACCCAAATAAGTTGGTCAATAAAAAGTATAAAATTAGGAGTGATTTCGTAATATTTTTCAGTTTCGATTCGAATTCCGAAAAGGTGATGCCACGTTCGGTCGTCGGGATAAATTGTGAATTTAGATTATTAAAAGGGGTATTGTTCTTGATATTACATTTTGGTTGGTAGTGCAAAGACGCGATGCTTAAGTGAGTTTTAAGCGTTGAAGGAATTTTCCTTCGAAAGTTAGCTGAGTTCTTTTTAGAACTACAAAAAGAAAGATGATTATTAAAAGGGGTATTGTTCTTGATTACATTTTGGTTGGTAGTGCAAAGACGCGACGCTTAAGTGAGTTTTAAACGTTGAAGGAATTTTCCTTCAACGCTTAAAAATCATTTTAAGCGATTGCAGACTCTAGGGAGAGTTGCTGTTTAAGGAAAATTTATTTTTTTTTGGAAATTCTAGGGGATAATTGAAGGGATAGTTAGCTGAGTTCTTTTTAGAACCACAAAAAATTGAAAAAATAAAAATGTATTTTTAAAATAAAAAAAATTCAAAATTTTCAAAAAAATTGTAGAAAAAAGTTTTTTAAAAAAATTGAAAGGTGACACTCCCTAGATCACGAATATGCAATTTTGAACTCGCTAAGATGCCCAGTTTAGCTAGAAATCACTTCTGAACATGTCAACTTTGGGGGGTCTACGAGGCTCCGTTTAGCCGCAAATTGTGTTTAAAGGTAAAACTTTGTTTTTCGTTTCATGCGATTCGTGGATTGAAAGGTTGCACTCCCTAGATCACGAAAATGCAATTTTTAACTCGCTAAGATACCCAGTTTAGCTAGAAATCACGTTTGAAATGTCAACTTTGGGGGATCTACGAGGCTCCGTTTAGCCGCAAATCGCGTTTAAAGATAAAAATTCGTTTTTCATACATTTTAATAGGCAGGGTGATTTTGTTACAGTTTTCTTGAGCAACAGTACCTTGGGTGGGTTTTCAGGATTTTAACTCCCTTTTTCGGAGACACACCCGCTCACGCAACTCCGTTGCTCAGCTAAGGGTATGTAAAGTCGCCAGGCAGGCGCCTGTAGCAACAGTTTTCTTAATCAAAATACCTGCTGTTCAAGAAAATTATTTCTATTTACAATTTTCAATGTTTTTTATCTCTTAAAATAACTTTTTCTAGCTCAAAATCATTTGAGCAGCGTTTAAAGCTAATCGGCAAGGGATATCTCAACACATATTCTTCGTATTCGCTATCATCGGCATCAAAATCAGGCCGCATCTTAGATACGGACTTCTAAAACGCTTAAAATGCAATTTAAGCATAAAATTAAAATTTTTTCGTCAAATTGGAGGAGCTTTTTCTTTCAAAAAATATTATTTTTTTCCCGCTTAAAATACATTTTGAGCGTTTTGGCATAATTTTTTTTTTCTAAGTAGTCCATTCCATATTTTTTTCAAACTGAAAATTCGTTTTTGGTGTCATTTCGAACTCCATTTACCAATGAAATTTTCTATGAAGAAGCTAAAAATTCATTTGATTTGAGGAGCGTTTTCATGGTTTTTCTTTAAAAAAAAATATTTTTTTTTTCACGCTTAAAATACATTTTGAGCGTTTTGGCAAAATTATTTTTTTTTCTAAGCGAAAAATAATTTTTTCAAGCAAAAAATTAATTTTCAGTGTCATTTGGACCAAAAATCCATTCACCAATGTTCACCAATGAAATTTTCAAAGAAAAAGAAATTAATTCCAAGCTACCACCATCTCGGAGTTCTACAACGAACTGAATTTTTCCCGAACCAACAGTTCCTTAAATACTTTCCATTTGCTTAAGAATAAATCAAAATAAAATACTTTATTAAAAGTACTAAAATAGTATTGAAATCCCGTCAAATATTTCCAAAAATATCTGTCGGCGGGATTTTTATTTTTATTTTCGGCGGGATTTCGTGATTCGGGATTCTGATCAGCGGGATTTCGTTACTCTCCCGATCAGTGCTGCTATTCAAAAAAAATCTGAAAAATCGCAGTAGATTGTAGGAAAAGCGCAGTGGTGCAGTAGATTTAAAAAATAAGAAAAAAGTGCAGTAGATCTACTGCTTTCGCAATAAAGTCCGAACGCTGTTCCGGGCTTACAATCAAATCCCGATAGAGGAAGCAGATGTTCCTAAGACAGCTATATCCACACCATTCGGACTGTTCGAGTGCCTGGTTATGTTTGGTGGTTTGAGAAATGCAGCACAGACGTTCCAGCGGATAATCGATGAAGCATTGCGAGATCTCGACTTCGCTTTCCCTTATATTGATGACATCTGTATAGCTTCAGACAATATGGAGCAGCACATTGAACACCTACGATTAGTCTTCCAACAGCTCAGAAAGTTCAATCTCGTCGTTAATATTTCGAAATGTCAATTCGGTAAGCAAGAAGTCAAGTTCTTAGGTCATCTCATTAACTGCGATGGCATCAAGCCGCTTACGCAAAAGGTTCAAGCGATTCTGGACTACAAGTTACCCACTCAGGTAAATGCTTTGAGAAGATTTCTTGCCACAATTAATTTTTACAGGAGATTTCTACCTCACGCTGCTGAAAAACAGTTAAAGCTTCAGGCACTGATCAAAGGTAATAAACGCAACGACAAATCGCTCATTCAATGGACAGAGGAAGCCAAAGCTGCATTCGAAGACTGCAAAACAAACCTCGCTGATGCAACATTATTAGCTCATTAGCATATGTTGACGCATCTGACTTTGCTTTTGGCGCAGTTTTGCAGCAATCGAAAAATGGTATCACACAGCCTCTTAGTTTTTTCTCCAGAAAGCTTACCAAATCGCAAAAAAAGTATTCTGCCTACGACAGAGAGCTGCTTGCAGCACACTCAGCTGTCAAATACTTTAAGTTCATGCTTGAAGGTCGTATATTTGTGATTTATACAGATCACAAGCCGTTGACGTTTATATTTCGTCAAAAACACGACAAAGCGTCCCCTCGTCAAGAACGTTACACTGACTTCATAAGTCAATTTACAACGGATATTCGTCACGTTAGTGGAAAGGAGAATATTGTAGCTGACACCTTATCCCGAATTGAGACAGTGGACAAGGGATTAAACTATGAAACTCTCGCAAAATCACAACAGCTTGATGCAGAACTCCAAGACTACCTCAACAACCCAACATCGTCACTAAAGCTTCAAAAATTTCCTGTTTCACCAACTTCCTCGCAAAATCTGCTTTGTGATCTATCTACTGGACGAGTTCGACCATACATCACCAAAGAGCTTCGAAGATTGACATTCAACAGCGTTCACAATCTCTGTCATCCTGGAGTTAAGGCAACAACAAAAATGGTTGCAGAACGTTATGTGTGGCCAAACCTAAGAAAAGACTGTCGTAAGTGGGTTCAGACATGCATATCCTATCAACGAGCTAAAACACAACGTCATAACAGATCTGTGCTGGGCTCATTTAAACTCCCAGATGGACGATTTACACATGTCAACATAGACATTGTTGGTCCTTTACCATCGTCGCAAAACCAAAGGTACTGTTTAACATGTGTTGACCGTTTCACCAGATGGCCCGAAGTTTTTCCTATGGAAGATATTACTGCTGAGACTGTGGCGCGTACTTTGTACAACGGTTGGATTGCTCGCTTTGGTGTACCATCTTATGTAACAACCGATCAAGGCCGCCAGTTCGAATCAGCGCTCTTTCGTGAACTCACCAAGTTGCTTGGAGTTTCACGGATTCGGACAACAGCATATCATCCGGCAGCAAATGGCTTAGTGGAACGCTGGCATAGAACTATGAAGAACGCTATCAAATGTCATCAAACCGATCGCTGGACAGAAGTACTTCCTACTATTCTCCTAGGACTTAGATGTTGTTTTAAAGATGACATAAGTGCTACGCCAGCTGAATTAGTTTATGGTACAACGCTACGCTTACCCGGTGAATTTTTGGAGCAAAATATATCTAGCAACACGTCAAATGAAGAGTTTGTAAATCAACTTCGAGCTTCCATGAACAAATTATCTCCAGTTCCAACATCGTCTCACACAAATGCTATGAAAGTTTTTGTTCATAAAGATTTGAGTTCTACGTCACATGTGTTTGTGCGAAGAGACGCCGTTCGAAAGCCTTTGCAATCAGCTTTTGACGGTCCATTTAAAGTACTAAATAAATTTGCTAAATTCTTTACAGTTCTTTCACCAAAAGGAGAGCGGAAAAATATCTCTATTGACCGTTTGAAGCCAGCATACAGCATTAAAGACACACAAGACCTGCCAAACCCTCTTGAGAAGGATGCTATGAAATCTTCCGCAATTCCACCAACACCTGACTATGTGACTAAATCAGGACGTCATGTGCGTTTCAGGATTAAACCTTAGATGAAATCATACATAATGATAATCGCATATCGTTGTCACTGAGGGGGGAATCCTGTAGCAAACTTACATCTGGCAAGCCTGTTCTACAACAACACAAAGATGACAATTGCAAGTTATAAAATAAATCGAGTTCAGTAGGAGTTTAACTACCGTAGTATATACTTTTCGTTTTGCCTTTAATAAATAACCTATGCTATAAATTGTTAAAACACGAATTGAAATATTTAGTTTAAATTAAAGTTTTTATCGAATTAAACGGATTTGTTTTAATTAAATTAAGGTTTACTTCGCTTCCACAATACTATTGTATATAAAAATATTCGAAAAAAATATTTTTTGGGATTTTTGGAAATAAAAAAATTCCAAGTTTTTTTTTGAACAATCAATATCTTTAAAAAGTGTGAACTATTGTTTGTTGAAATTATTTTCTAAAATATATACTACTAAATATTTACAATTGGCATCCTGAATTTTGTTCTCGGAAAATTTTAAAGAAATTTGTTATATAAAAAATTACTTTAATAATAAAACGATTTTTAAACTTTGCTTGCATAAATTGATACTTTTCCGGAAATCAGATGGCAATTGCAGGCATTTTAACATTTTTATCTCATTCAATCCATGTTTTATATTAATAAAATGTATTTTAAACTCCAACATAGGTACTTTTACATAAGAGCAAGTTCGTGCGATCCAGTCGTGCATTTAATTTACCTTGAACTACAACGAAAATTATTTTAGAGAGTTAAAAAATTCATTTTATTTTTGTGAATATTTTGCTCTACAACCATTTTAAGAATTCTCTTCTGGAGAGTAAGAGCAAGTTCGTGCAACACCGAGGTCCATTTTATTTATTTAATGACATCAATCGATTATATCTCAATTTGGATTGATACTTTCCGTGTTCATTAATTCATCGACTCCTGTTATGTTATCATACAACAAAAATATCCCTCGTTGTGCTATTAAAAAGAAAATCCCAAGAAACATAAACTTAAAACAATATAAATATTTATTTACCTTTCACCAATAAACCCTACCCAATTCATTAAAAAAAAAAACGAAAAGAACAAAACCTCCCCCGACAACATCAACTACATTATACTGCTCCCCATCTAAAATGTTGGAAACTTCAAAAAAGAAAAACTTTCGAAAACTCATTCAAAATGTATTTGAAGTATTTTCAAAGACTTTTACCTACTACACGCTCTGTTTGGTTAGAAAACAAAAGTACCTACAAAAAAAGATACATTTATATGTATATAGTACTTTTGGGAAGAATCGAATCGATAATAGTTAGTTTGCTGCCAAACTGGAAACTGCTAGCTCTGAAGAGAGGAAGCGAAGAGAACAGGCTTTTGAAGTGTGTTTCACTGTGTTCGAGTGGTTTTTGGTACACAATTTATTGTTAACAGTTCAATGGGTTTGCTGAGCAATTGAAAATACACTGCTAAGGCGGGCTTATTGAAATTTCAACTGAGGCTAAATTTGTTTTGCAAAATGTTTTATTTTATCAGAGGATGGAAACATTAAGCTTGTATTGAATGGTTTAGTAGAGCAAACAAACAAAAATAGGAGCAACTGAGCAAATGAAAGTAATACTTTCAGACTGTTGCAGAAAGTTTCTGCCACTGAAAAGTGGCTGCTTCCTATGGCTGTTGCCATAACTGTATCCAGAAGACTGATAGCATCATTAAGGTTTGATTTTTTCGAAACGTCTGAGTGAATAAATAGGAGGCCCCAAAACATTATTTTTGTATGTTTCGGGGTTGTGAATATATATACAAGTCAAGATGCCTTGACTTATAAATGTAGTTTTTAGAAATTAAATTAAATACTATAGTTGGGAAATATAAAACTTTATGCCTTTACAATAATAAGGTTAAAGGTCCAACGTTAAACATATAAAGCCCTGGCGAAAAGTATTAATTATTACTGGTTTGATGGTTATAACGATTCATAAGGTGCACTTTTGGCCATTTAACACTATGTGGTTGTCCGCCATCTTGAACTGCAGGCAAAATAGTTATTTACAAATAACTTCCTTGTTTTTAACTTTTGACAAAAAAATAGTTCTCATTGAATCCGGAACATAAGACTACTATCGTTCTGCTTAGTTTATTACAAGTTAAGCGGAAAACTTTTGAGCATGAATTAAGTGAGGGTCAGGAAAGCAGTGGATTGAAACCGATTACTACTACTTCGTAAGCTGTGCCGGAATAGTTCCTTAAGACATTTCATACAAATGTATAAGAAATTGATGAAAATGTGAGGTTGTTCAAATTTGGACTCGAATTTTATGTATTGTGTCAAAACTGAGTGACTTGACTTGAATATAATTTTAAAAATAAAAAAACAGAGATGTCAACTTGTAGATTAGGCTTTCAGGGGATACTACATACACTAATAAAAAAAACGAGCCTAAATCTCTACATCTGCTGGGGTATAAATTAAGTTAGGTTAGGTAGGATTCCTCGAACCATCCTGATTTCTGAACCAAGTTAAGAGTGGCAAATGAGACGTCGTCCAGTTCGACGAAATAGTATTCTCCGAGGGCATCTTTTCTAGTTTTGGCTAGACTGGGCATCTGTTCTTTTGTTCGTCCTGACACCCTCTGCATAAGTCAGATGTGCTGATGCCCATTCTTCCCAATTTGATTCGCATTGAGTTTTGACCCGTAAGGATTCCAACCAAGAGAGTCAATTGGGCCAACCAAGAGAGTCAATTGGGGTCTTCTAAGCTTCAGTGGAAACTCTGTTTTTTTTTTCTTGATATATCTGGCCAAATATTCCTTGAAACTCGACAGATGTCAATTGTTCACCATCTGTCATTTGCGGGCTTGAAGAAACTTTGGTGAATTCTATACTTTCCCAGCTGTAGGATACAATTTGGCTCGATTCAAGTGATGAACCATTTTTGGCCAGTTCATCAGCCATTTTATTTCCATGAATGTCACGGTGTGTTGGGACTCATCGAAGATTTAGTGAATTTGTTTCCCCGAGCAATTTAAATTCAATACGCCAACGAGCAACTATAGTTTTGACTTCGTGACAGTTGACGAAATTTCTCTGATTAACGCCTGGCTATATCTATGAAGATATCAATGTTTTTGTTCGTGTTGTCTGAGAAGATGTCTGACCTCAAATTGTATAGTTTGAAGAAGTCTATTATGACAACTTAAGAATCAAATGAAGTTATATGCCAAAAGCCAAATCATATTAGTTTCCAAAGCCGTTGAGATTTAAGAATGAGCTTGAACTCTCTACGAGTCGTTGCATTTGGAAAAACAACAGAATTCGAGAACTTGATTATTTTCGACATGGTCTACATTTTGGTCAAAAAAAATTTAACAAAAATTGTTATTAACGGGACCTATATTAGAACCATTTGTTTCCACTGTCTCATTAATGGCTATACCGACCAATCAACATTTTTATACAGGGGTAATTTTAAATCCAATGACGAAAAGTCTCAAAAGTAAAAGTAGAAAGATCATTTATCGATGGTTCAGATAAATGATCCTTGTACCAAAATCTATCAGATGCGATATATCAAGTGCAACTGGCATTTGTTTCTTCAAATTGGTATTAATATTGAGTCAACTTTTCGGTTAGATATGCCATCAGTTAACTGTTTGGCTTTTGCAGCCACTGCTATGGCTGCAAAAATCGAACTGTTGCTCATTAAAAGGCTTTTTTTCTACAAAATATTTTTTTAAGCCGCTTGTTGATCAGCATTTCCATGAACTTGAAGAAGGTCGTCAAATTATTCAGCTGGTAATTGGAGGAAGAATAATTTCCGCCTTTTTGGGCTACTGGCTAAAAAAAAAACTGCCATTTCCCACGTTCTCTAAAAGATCCTTGAAGTGTAGGAGAGATGGGAAAGCTGACGAAATGGATTTGCCAGCGTAAAAGAACACTTATTAAGAACTAAAAGAATATAAAATCTGGACCAGCTGCCTTATAATTACATACATTTATGTATTTCTAGACGATAAAGCGGTCTCCCAACTGATCGAAACAGATTTGTCCCATCGAACCGTTTACGTTTTTAAGTATAGGAGGAGTCATCACATTTGTGTGGTAAAGATGATTCTGCTTTAAGCTCCGCTGTAAGTAAATAATAATTCTCTCATCCTGGTACCCACTTTTGTTAAATCATAGTTAGGAAGGTAGAAATGACGACCACTTGCAGTCAATCCATGTTGGCCATTTTAGTGCAGAAGTGCGCCATTTTGATACCATACCTCATATGAACCTGTGGATGGAATGGGTTGGGTACGATATCCCGTTTTTTATAATCCCATTTTTTATAATCCCGTTTTTTATAATCCTGTTTCTTATAATCCCGCTTTTTTAAAATCTCGATTTTCATAATCCCGCTTTTTAAAATCCCGTCTTATTACGACATGTAAGCAGAGAGGTATGTATGCAACCCCCCTGCTTGGGCACACTATATGATTTCGGGTATGTGCGGGGTTGGGTGTACACAAAGTGTCCTTAGCATTTAAGGAATCCTTAAAATAACCAACATAAAATCAATAAGTTTTAGCTACGTATTCTTAAAAACAGGATTAGCGGGATTTTACAGGATTTTAAAAAGCGGGATTATAATAGATTTTAGAAGATAGGATTTTAAAAAAGCAGTATTTTAGCAGACGGGATTTTAATTTTTTTTTTTTCGGGATTTTTGAAAAGCGGGATTCCGATACGCTCCCGGATGGAATTAATATGAGAAATTGTGGACATTCTCACGGAGTCATCCACTTTGGATTAAGTTAAAAAAAAAGAAAGAATTTAGTAGGTTTTTAATGAACACCACAAGCATCCGAAATCGTCTACACTGTGCCAAAATAGGTGGCTTGTTGACCGGTGCTGAAGCAGTAACTAGTCCGATTGAGTGATCATCCGG
This sequence comes from Philhelius festivus, assembly GCA_963931855.1. NCBI lineage: Eukaryota > Metazoa > Arthropoda > Insecta > Diptera > Syrphidae > Philhelius > Philhelius festivus. The sequence goes on along the minus strand of OZ007557.1, from coordinate 75,815,333 downwards.
CCTCCCGCACCGTAAGCTTCCGTCAAAGCCTTCAGTCTGCTAGCTTGGGATCTAAAGAACCAAATGGAGGGCACGGCTCAGAAGTAACCGAAGTTCCTCCTATAGCCATTTCGTCGTGTTGAGAAATGAGATCAAGTCTTTGATTTTCATTTTCGAAAGTTCGTGAATGTTCAAAAAATTCCCTTCCTAATGATTGTGCTCTAAATTTGGCCATAGTTGGGCAGTTGCAAGGGAAATGGAGGAATGTTTTCTTTTTCCGCTGGTTCCCATAGCTATGATATTTAGGGTTGTTAGGAATGGCTAGCTTCTCTGCATGCTCTCCTATTGACCAGTGTCCACTTCAGACAGATACGATTCCGGCTGTCTTGCTTAGGTTTGCATATCAGATCAAGTTTTCGGAATTTATTTTACATAGATGGGCCAAATATTTCTAGATATAATACAGCAAGTTAAACTGCTCCACCTACGGTTTGATTCGGTAAGACAAATTGAGATAATACTGCCTTCATAACTCCGAGCAGAATATTGACTATTTCCATTCATTTTCTTATCGAGAGCTCTCTTGTTTACTTACTTACTTACTTGTTTAAGCCTAGTACTCAGTTCAAGTAAAAATGAAAATTTCATATAAAAGTGACTGCTGGTTCACTGGCATGAAATCCGCAACGAGAGGTGAGTACTAAAATGTGGATTGGAAAAACAAATATGTTCCACAACTTTTTCCACGCCAAATTTTCATTTCTCAATGTATAACCATCAGGAAAAAGTTTAAGGCAACGTGGAAAACTGTGACATTTGTCAGTTGATTTGAATATTTTGTTTCAAAACAAAAAATTGAAAATTTATAAACAGAAAGAACGAATCAGTTTAAAAATAATTGTCATTTTTTTTTTCATTCAAAGTGAGTATCAAAAATTCACGTGGAAAAGTTTATTCTATTTTCATTTTTATTCTTCGAGTGTAATTTGGAATGTATTTATTTTTTTTTAGTCTCTTAAGCCTAGTACTCACCTAGCGTGAAATGAAAAATAAACACGTTCCAAATTACACGCGAAGAATAAATATGAAAATACGAGTAGAATAAACTTTTCCACGTGAATTTTTGATACTCACTTTGAATGAAAAATAAAAAATGACAATTATTTTTAAACTGATTCGTTCTTTCTGTTTATAAATTTTCAATTTTTTGTTTTGAAACAAAATATTAAAATCAACTGACAAATGTCACAGTTTTCCACGTTGCCTTAAAGTTTTTCCTGATGGTTGTACATTGAGAAATAAAAATCATAGCGTGGAGAAAGTTGTGGAACATATTTGTTTTTCCAATCCACATTTTAGAACTCACCTCTCGTTGCGGATTTCATGCCAGTGAACAGGCAGTCACTTTTATATGAAATTTTCATTTTCACTTGAACTGAGTACTAGGCTTAAAGGGTAGAAGTTTTTCATTATATTGAAATTAATATATGTAATTTGACAATAAAGTCAAGCTTTTCAGTTTCTCTACTTCGTAGATTTATCTACATGTAATGCATCTAAATGTAATGTAATGTAATGTAATTTGACAATAATAATATCATATAAATGTGACGAGTTTTAACAAAGCATAGTTACCAGTCAAAGTAAACAAAAAATTGTTGCGAAGGTCCCAATGGACTTTCTCGTATTTCTTAAGGGTTCTCTTTGGTGTTTGGAGTCTGAATGAAAATGACCTTCAACGTCAGGTATTTGAATTGGTTCCTTTACAACGTGAGTTAAATGGCTTAAATTAGAAAAGTGCTTGACACAATTTAAAAATTTAATAAGTATATACGTGAAATCTTTAATTTTCTTAATTCCTAGAACAATCATTGAATGTTATAAGATTCAAATATTAACTTTCCTTATAGCTATAGAGCTAAATAGATTAATAAATAAAAAAACAAGCTTTACACACTTATACCTTCCAAGAAGCATTATGAACATTGAAATTGCACGGAAAAATGGAGAAATTGGTGACGGGAAGTCATCAATTTCATTAGCAGTTGAACAGCGAAAAAATAATCAAGCTGTTTGAAGTATCTTTAATTAGTTTTTTGGCTGACCTTTTAACACATTTAAGAAATAAATAAAAAATTACTTCCTCTGACTGACGGACCAATTACTGACGTTATTATTATTATTATTATTATTATTATTATTATTATTATTATTATTATTATTATTATTATTATTATTATTATTATTATTATTATTATTATTATTATTATTATTATTATTATTATTATTATTATTATTATAAGCCTTTTATTGCCTCAGGTATTTTGATTACAATATTAGATATTTACAATTTATTTTTTTTTTTTTTTTATATAGTTTTTAAAAGAAATTTTAGATATTAAGATCGTGAGAATTTAACACTTATTACTAGACTAAAATTACTGACGTTATAGATGACAAACTTATTTCAAATATCCCATGCATTAGGTTTCTTTGATCTTGGAGTCCAATTACCCTTCTGAAGGTTTTAAGTTTTATGACCATAAATAAGTGGGAAAGTAGAAAACTTAAAACCTTCAGAAATAAAATAAATAGATCAAAGCAACGTAAGCCTTAGTTAATTGGATTTGCAACAGATTGTCACTTTCAATATCCAAAACACTTTGCAAAATTAAATATACTATACATAAATCTACCTAAGTCCATTTTTGTAATTTATATCTCGACGATAAAATATACTGCAATCTGAAAAGGTCAAAATCTTCATCATTTGTGTAATTGCTGCCTTCTTTTGATGATTTCAAAAAAAAAAAAAAACGTATGTATTTTTATTTAATAAAACTTTTTTAAAGCTATGCCCAGTGGTAATAAAAACTGACATTGTCCTCACATAAAAGTCAAATCCGATGATGATGATAATAATAAAGAAATATTGAATCAATGAACCCAAGCACTTATCAGATAATGGTCATGTTCAAAGCCTTTTCAATCCAGCTTCATCCGATGAGTTTATCACTCACCTCCCCACTAGTGATGTGTACCTCATACATGAGGCACTACAAAATGTCCCATACACCAATCTGAAATGTCCCATCACCTCAAAAGGAAAAAATGTATTACCTCACACCTCACAAAAGCAACGAAAAATATTTCTCTTTACTCTTTCATGAAAAAAAAACACTATTCGTATCGTGTATATCTCACTCATCGGCCTGATCTGATACTAAGGCTGAGACCGATGCAGAATGAACATGAAGTTGAAGTTGTATTGTAGTTGATCGTATGAAAGGAGGAAATTTTATTAATAAATGCCTCAAACTCACTACATTCGCACATTCTCTCCCCACCAAAGACCAAACCAATGGAAATAGAATGAGGTTTGTCGAAGATGAGGATTTCAAATGAAATGAATGAATGTGTTGTGAGTTGAGTTGTTGAGTACTTTTTACTCAAACGTCCCATTCAAACAAAATTCGTGACATTGTCGCAGGCTGGGTTTTTGTATCAGACTCTGACTATGTACCAGGCTAGGACTTTGTACCAGGCTAGAACTTTGTACCAGCCTGGGACTTTGTACCAGACTAGGACATTTATCATTTGAGGATTGAGGTTCTTTTGTATCTGTTTGAGGAGACAAAATGAGGAGAGATAATGAGTGGGATTTATTATTGAATGAATGTTGCACTGACTACAATGTAACAAACAATGAAGATAGGTATGTAGCATTATCGAAAATTATACAATCAAAGGGTTAAAAAAGGAAGGAGATTTTTTACTGTTTGGAGTAGGAGGTTTTGTTAATTTTTGAAGGAGTAGGATTTTTTTTTTTTTGATATGCAAATGCTTTTGTTTTGTTTTAAGTGTTAGAAAATAGAGATTAGGGTTTAGAGATCAAGATAAAATATGAGAATTAAAAAAATAAATCAATCAATTCCTGAGTTTGCGTACGTGAAAAGTCATTAGTGTTTTATTTAGTCCAGTGTCCTGTAGGTAATCAAGTTTGTTTGAAAAAAAAAGTGATCAGAACAGTCTTAACAGAAAGAAGAAACAGGTTGAGTGAAAAGAAAGTAGGGCAAATATTGTTTCTAAATGCAAACATGTAATGATGTATTTTTTTTAACTCATTAGATTCAATTTATTTTGAATGTGATAAAATATTATCTTTTTATTAAATGCTTTTGTTTACTTTTAATAACTTAAATAAAATTTAAAAACACCACTTTTTCTTTTAAACTTTTTTTTTAAATTAATTTTTTTATTATATCTTTTTATATTAACTTATTTTAAACTTTATTTTTGTTAAAAACTAAAACCTTTTTAATTTTGTTTTTAAATGTTTTATTTTAAAATAAAGTGTTTTGTATTAAGGATATTTAATTAAATATAGATATTATATTTATTGATATTTAATTTTTGTAACCTTTTTATTTAATGCAATTTTGAAAACTGTTTTTGAAAAAATATATACTATTAAAAAAAATACGCATTGTTTTATTCAAATTTTAAAATATCCGTTTAAATAGGAATGTATAATGGGACATTTGAGGTGGGACAAAGTACCACCTCATTTCAAAAAATGAGTACCTCATACAAACTCATTTCAAATTCGTGTCCTACCCATCACTACTCCCCACTAAAAATAAAAAAGATAAAAGCTGCACGCGCTAATAATAATAAAAGAATAGATATACAACCATAGCTTATGACTAGAAATTCGATCCCAATGGGGCCCTATACCATGCTTCGGTTTATTATCTTCTTGGGCACGCACACCCAGACTTTCCCCTATATTTTGTTTTCTACTTGCTTTTTGTTACTTGCAGTTTTGTTGTACTATTAGGGTAAGGCACGAAAATCATACAAAAAATGAGCTCCATATTTTAATTCAGCTTGATGTTAATGGAGAAAATTTGGATACCACGTACATTAATATTTAGTATATTTAATAATATACATTCAATGAATTAATTTTAAAGAATAATCGTTCTCTCGTTTCAAAGGTAAATTTTCCAAAAAAGAAATTATAAACAATATTTTTTCAAATTTAAAGACGCTCTTGTGTATCGAAATTGTAAGATTCGTTAATCAGAAAATCGAACATTAAAATCTTAACTTTTGTTTGACCAAAATGTAGACCACACCTAGAACGCATATTTTTATTATCAACATCGTTATAGCCGCTTTTGAGATTATAAATAAGATTTTTCATTATGGCTGTATGGTCAGGAACGTTAGTTTTGGAGCTAAAAAATGTCAATTTGTCCTCTAGGAAATCACCGAAAACGATTGTACCAAGCTTAAAATAAATCGCTGTAGCTACTTAGGCCTTAGGTTGAGATATAGACATGCAAGCAGATGGATCCACTTGTTTCGTGTCTTTTATCGTGATGTCAACTTGGATCAAAATCTCGAGTTCAATTTTTTTTTTCCAAATTCAAATCTTGCCCTATAGTACCTATATCGTACATAAGTAAAAATTAGAGATAGTCTACTTACGTTAATGTGAATGTAAAGGTAGAGCATAATGGTTAAATTGAGAGTACCTAGAAGTTACCGACGATTAAAGCTCCAATTTAACAATAATTAGCTTTCGAATTAACCAGAGTTGTGAGCGACCTCTAGAGTCTAATAGCATATACAAAAATAAAACGGAGATGTTCACAAAATTGTTTAGTTTTGAAATTACATATATACTTGTATTGATACTTCTAGCGGATCGGTTGAAAGAGAATTTGATAAACAAATATGAAAGACCTTTAGGAATTAATTTAAGTAAAAATAGAAAATTTTATTACAAGCGGCAGCCAAGTAAAATTCTTGGAAGGTTCCGAAACATGGAACTATCTAAGTAATCCATAGGCATAAGCAACAGCATCATTCAAAGCAACTTTAAATTTTCGTTTAGAATGGGAAGGCAATGTAGTAGGCAGAGGGCCACAGTTTTTGTAAAAAAGTAAAATATCCATAACAACTTTTGTATGGATTTATCCAGATAAATGGCGATCATTTTTATATACCCACGACTAGTACAGTGCTCCGTTTAATATTTCGATCACTTATCAGCCAGGAGTTAGGTAGAGTACAGAGACTGAGCTTTTGCTTTGATATTCGGATGGCTTGAAAAATTAAAGGATTCAAAAGTAGACCGTTGGTAATAGATCAAGTGTAAATGTCGCTACGTTCCTCTTTAATAAGAGGGTCACTTCGTACCAAATTACTTGAATAGCCCAAATGTAGATCATTGATGAACCTTTAAAAGAGTATTTGACCGAGAATTGATCCCTGTGCGACTCCTTGGGCCTTCTAAGACCTAAGAAACAACTTCTGGCAGTCTGCCTGACAAATGGTCTGCATGCTCGGTCACTGAAACTAAACTGAAACTAAAAAGGTTTAGCAGTTTCCATTTGAGAATACTATGATTCACTTTGAAAAATCGAATAGCCTGAGGAGATTGATATTTTTTTTTTTATAATCTACCCGCGCTCAAGGGATTAGATTACCCTTTAAATGTTTCAACACAGCGGATATAAGTGCTGTCACAGTGAACCCTAATGCTTTCGAGAAGGTTGACTATAGAAATAGTCCTGCTGTGATCAGATCTAAATACTGACTATTATAATTATATATTTTATGATATTGCTAATAGAATGATGTTCTAAAATCTGATTCTCAATTATTTTCTCGAAGACTGTAGAGATAACAAAGGATGTCAATTGGTCTAAGATCAGTTGGCAAAGTATAGAGTATCGCATATTTACAATATGATGAACTCTAGCATTTTTCCAAGAAAGGGGTATAGGAGAAGTGACAGTGGGCAAGTTAATAATAATACGAATGAGGTAGGCTTTATTTAGTGGCAAGTTTGAGTGCAATTATGCAAAACTTTTAATATTATTAATTCATTACAATATTTGTATTATTCACCTTTCCTGGTTGCCTGGTCAAAGGGTGAACTTGCCAAAAGTGGAACAAAGATTCATTTATTAACAGATAAGCAAATGTAGGTATCCCCATTGGTACGTGTAAGTTTATGCTAAAAAAACGATATTATAGAGAGAACAAACCTTAGGTGGAACAATATCATCACCTGCTTGGCTACAAAACAAGTGTTGGATATGAAGTGCTTCAAATCTTTAATATCATTAAGCAGATTGCACATCGACTCCATGGTTAGTATTATAACAGGCCACTGCTTGATATTGATAGACAAGCACGCAACGCGCCTTGAAGTTTTTTCTAACAATTTCTTCAGAAGTGGCTTGGACAAAGAGGAGAAGGAATCGATTCCTCACATTCTCTGTACAATTTATGTACGTTTCCTGCCTTATCATACCTAAGACATAGACTCCATTTGGTAAATTTCTACTACAATTATACTAGTGATCGTCTAAATATAGATATTGGCAAACTCACTTGATTCAAAAAGAGCTCCAATTGATTAAAAGATTAAAGAGAAAATCTCCAATTTGATATAACAATGGACTCACTCATGGTTTAAGTGTGAAGGCTCTCCTCTAGTGATAAAGCCGGTGTTACACATATCCACCGTCATGCACATACTTCTAGAAATGCACATTAATTAACCCTTGAGCCAAGTTTCAACGTACTGTCAAGTGTAGAGATTCTTCCTTTAGCCCTACTAAATCAATGTGGAATATTTACTTGGCTCTGTTTGTCACTACAGAGCCTGAAAACCAATTTCGCATAGGTATAACCTCTTCATTCCTTCTCTATTTTTCTAACACTCGTGCTGCATTACCATTTGAAGGGTAGTAAAAACGTCTATACGCAAAATATATAGGCTAGAGAAACAAAATGCACACGTATAGGGTCTACAACTTGTCATTGTCGTTTCTGTTGCATTTTTCGGACAATGACTAAGCTCATGGGGTTTGACCTTAAAATCACCCTCGAATAGTAGAGCTCACTGAGCTATATATAAATATTTAATGTTGTCAAAATTGTCATATGGTCTTCGCAATTCTATTTGAACACTCTTTTTCAAATATAATTAAGTGGATTTAATTCAAGATTGAAACTTGTTCCAATTAAAAGATATAATTTGTAACGAAGCGTTCCATGCTACTCCACTCTATACTACTTCTGTATTAATACCGAGAATTTTAGTTCGCTCAAATTCAATTCACAAGCACCATGAACACATGACGTCACAGGAAAATCAAACGCATTAATATTTTTCGTTCACCACTTACATATAGTTCACATTCAGTTTTTACTGAAAAATAATCAAGAGGACCTACTTGGGAGAACGAAAAGGACCTCTTCGCTCATACACACAGTCAGGCGCCACAGTAAATTGATTGCGTAAATCTTTCGAAATCCAGTCGTAGACGAGTAGTATAGACGAATTGGTCGACTAGCTTTCCTTGCTTTTTGCGGAGCTTCCCCCCACCAGTGGTAAGGGGTGTCGTAGGAAGACAAGTTAGGTAGGTGAGATTGTCCATCTATTTCTTATTAAGGCTTCCCCCCACCAGCGGTAAGGGGTCTTAGTTCGAACTTCGAAGTTTAATGTCCTAATTGCCACCAGGGGCTTCGGTACCAGCTGATCGACCAGAGCGTTTAGCCTGCTGTTTAGTGCCACCAGGGGCCTTGTAACTGCTGATCTACCAGAGTGTTTAGCCTGCTGTTTAGTGCCACCAGGGACCTTGTACCTGCTGATCTACCAGAGCGTCTAGCCTGCTGTTTAGTGCCACCAGAGGGCGCTGTACTTGCTGATCTCGTCATGAGCCCGACGCCCGAATAAAGAGTCCAGTTTGAAGCCGCATTATCAGAGACCAGAATACCCGTAATCAAGTACCAGATCCGGATCATCAGCAAGCAGTACGACCTATACAAAGCAACAAGACCAGGACCTGGACAAGTTGATGTCCTGAATCATTCAATTACCAGAATTACGTGAAGTATTAGTAGCAGAACATTGTATGTTATAGATTTAAGAGTTATTTTCAATAAATATTTTATAATAAGGTTTGAAGACCTTTTACTCTGAAGTTTCGTGTTTTCTTCAGGACGCCTCTGGCAAGGCCGGCGAGCAGAACCTCGGCTGGAAATCAAAAAGCACATCATTTTGAGCTGAAATGTATCTATAGAATTTAATGAAGGCGATCCAAAACTATTCGAGGATTTGTCACTTTATCTGCTGAACACCTCTGAAAAAATACTTTTGCAGCAAGTGCGAATCGAACCCTGACCTTGTGGTTTCACTATTCAGCCTAAGGGTAATACGATTGTTTATTGAGATGCGTTTGAAATATTTAATATTGATAACTAAATATTTGCCTCTGAAATATCAGACAGAACCGAACCTAAAAAAAGACTTGTGCAGTTGATATTTATCTGGCAGTATCTTACTGTTGGAGGTACTGAACTCCTCTTAAGTGAATTCCAATAGTCAGCAATAGTTACAAAGCCGGGTAAATATTCCCGAAACTAAGGGCTTTTTAAATTCATCAAATAGCCAACATATGGACGTCATATTAAAACTTTATCAATACCAGAAATATCTATCATCAGCGAGGATGTTAAAAAAAACATACTAATAGTTCGTTTGGATAATTCCTCTATGATGATTTCAGATCATATTTCCCATATTTTACAATGGATATCTGTGTTAAAAAAACTATTTTAGAAACTGAGCTTAGCTCAAACAAACTATACCCTTTATAACCTTGTTATTTTATAAGCTTTTCATTAATATTATATAGCTTCAACATCTATAAATATTTTGAGGTTAAGAAAGCTCTCCAAGTCCTATTGTTATGTGTCTCCTTGAGAGAATACAAAAAAGTCATCGTGCCTGTAAAATAATTTCTTTATATATTTTTTTTCACGAATTTCCCATTATTGAATTTCTTGAAATTAACTTATTAAAATCTTTTATCTCTTCGTCCACTTGCTTATATTTGTTATTAAATAATTCTTCATAATTCCAGAATATCACAGTCCTTAAAGCATCTTTATGGGATCTAGTCGCACACTTAATTTTTTTTTTATTTTCATTTCGCTTAAGAGAAAATCCTTTTCCCCTTATGGTTGTCCATATCGCTAAGACCCAGTGAATTAAAATAAATTTGTTCATCTGGCATTCCTAACAACATCCGGCCAGTTTATTACTCAAGACATCAGCTACCAATAGATAAACCCAGAAGAATCAACGTACACTTTTCGATGTAGATGTGTACTCGTATATAAATGTCAGAAGCAATTTTCTTTTCCGTCCCTTGCCGAATAAAAACGAAGAAATATGGAAGAGAAAAGGTGTGATAAGATCCCGAGCAGGAAAAAGGAATTAGGTGAATTTTCGCTTCTGGATATCTATTTGTTATAACTGTAATTTTATTTTATAGACCATCATCTTCAACGACCGATGAAGACCGGTTGTTGTATTAGAAAGTGGATTTATAAAATAAAAAAAACGACCATACCTATACTAATAAAAGAACAGATCACGGAGCAAATTATTGCCTAAATTATGGCTATTAACTTTTTTCGGGTATGTTTTTTTTTTTTTGTTGTCCATTTGCCTTAGGGATACTGTTCGCATACCTTTCTTAATTTGTTTATTTCCAACTTTGAAATAAAAAACAAACTCTTAAAAGTAATCGTGAGGAAAGAAAGGGCTGGTCCCCCACTCCTTGTTTGATTTTCGTGTGCACTCTTGGAAAAACAAATCCGTTTTTTTTTATATTTTAAGGACCAAGTGGAAGTTTAAGTTAACGAGGATTACGAAAATTCCATAAAATAATAGTTAGTTATATAAGACTTCTGAATTTTTTTAACAGCTGTTATGACCTGAGTTAAGAACTATTTAGACTTTTTCACTTCTGCTTTATCGTCGAAAGGTTTACAACTTTGCTATCAAAAGCACATAGAAGCCTTTATATTTCGATGCTTTGGTATTCGAGCATAATCACCTTTTTTCTTTGCTTTCTTCTTTCTTTTCTACCAAGCATTTTCCCATCTTCTCCTCTCCTTTACATAAAAATTATAATAAGGAATTTATTTTGATTGCATTCACCATAAAATCATAATTATTGCTATTAAATTTTCCTGTAACATGAAGATATTGTTCATTTAAAATTTTGCCTCCATAAAATGCACATTCTCATAGCAAGAGCACCCGAGAGCTCAACAATCTGAAGTAACTATTGAAAATTCGAAAACTCCTTAAAAAGGCAGACCACATAACATCAAAAAGGAAACAACAAAAATTTAAACAAAATTTCAAGTGAAACAGACCAGAAAGGTGCTTTCCTTTCCTGCATTTATGTTTGTACGTCCCTATGTGTCCTTGCACCTAGAAAGGTAGATACTCTTGTCTATAGCTGCTATATGGAAATATGTCGTGTGTGTGTGTGTGTGTGTGAAAAATGTATCAATGGAACGATATTATCCTCTTGGGTGAATGTGTAATTTATAGCAAAAAGACCGCAATAAATCTTTTTCGAAATGTGAAACCAATGTATTCCATTTAAATTTTTTTATTTTTTTTTTTTTTGTTGTATGACCTTTTCGATTATATCCGAAAGGGTTGAGACTTAAATGTTGACCTCACACAATTACAAAAAAAATGTGTAACAATTTTTCAACAGGAGCATTTATTTTTAACCTTTCATGGCCTCGAAAATATATATACCTATGTAGATGTACATAAAAATCTATGAATGTACTCGTATGTTATGAAAAAAAAACAGGATCGAAATGTCAAATACGTCTGAAATAAAAGAACATTATTTAAATTTTTTCTTGAAAAGTTCCCGATTGTACAATTTTTTTAGAGAAAATGTATTTAAAATCTTTGTATCTGCCAATGTGAGACATTTTCTTATTTGAAAAGGCTTTTGTCTCGAGATAATGATAATACCTTTGTTACTTTTAAATAAGAATTACATATATGTATGCATATTGGTTATCAAGTCAATAGGGCTTTATTTTAAAGTAGATTTAAAAATAGATCCGATAAAGATAAGGCTTTTGTTAGATATAAAATTAAATAATCAAACCTAGCATTAGAAAGGATATTTTGAATGAAAAAAACAACAACTGTGTGGAATGAGAAATTGCTAGAAGACATCTAAACCGAAATTGTATTGACATATTACAGATTTAAGAAATAAGATTTTTAAAAAAAATTGTTTCAATTTGGTTATTAGAGGTTTGTTCATTTAAAGTGGGTAGATGTTGAAATGGAATCAAACAATCCTTGTGTGAGATATTAACGTAATTCTTTTTATATTTGAAAGACCCACTTATGCCACTATGTATGTAATATGGCATTGTTCAAATGCCTTCCTTGGCTTCTTACATTGGTACTGATTCGGGTGGTCCAGTTTTTTTGTATTCTTTTCATCAAGTAGATTTAATATAATATTATTTACAAATAAAATATAATCTTACAGACTACAGACCAAAGTTTATAATTTTAACCAAAAAATCAAGCTAAAAACATATAAATCACTTCGTTTCATTGGCCCTAAGACCTGAACAACCAGTATAGGAGTTAAGTAATAAATATATGAAATGCTTTTTAAAATATTCCCGAAGTCAACTTGATAACAAAATTGATATTTGTTTCTCTAATGCATCGAGTTACAGGCTCATCGAAACCATTGCTTACCGGATTATAAGATTTGTGAAATAGTATACAGGACCGCCTTGCCTATAAGAGGCATATGCAATGCATACATTCTCTAAGGACAAAAGTAAAGGGCAATTTATATGAGATTAATAATATCGTGTATAAATACAGTAGAAAAATACCGATGACGAATATCAAGGGGTTACAATTCAAGCAGTTGGCACCTGGTTTCATAAGGGGGGATTGCAATATTCCAGTTAAGACGGTAAGCTATAATTCGCGAAAAAAAAGATTCTGAAACTTTTCATTCTTTAAACGGTGAGTCTTATAAAAGGAGTTCCATATTACGGAGCAGTATTCGGGGGAAGACCTTACGTATGCGTAGAAGAGTGAGCGAAGTGTAAATTTGTAGTTATCCTTATTTGAGTTTGAAATCACAAATCTCAGGATACTACTATCTTTAATAACCACAAAATCAAAGTTGGAGGTTTAACTTAGTTTTGAATCGAATATTACACCAAGATCTTTCTTTCCTCTAAGCTTATTAAGTTTTGTTTTATCGATTTCATATTTAAAATCAATTGGTTTGAAAACTATGAAAAAGAGAGATAAAGATTGGCATTTTTGGAAATACGAGTATTTAATACGTGGTGGTTAGCAATTAACCAATCAGATAATGAATCGAGGTCACATAGAAAAAAAAAGCATTCATCTGACGATTTCATAACATGGAAAATTTTGATATCATTAACATTAGGCATAGAGTATTGTTCATAATATTTGGTATCTCATTGATCAACAACACGAATAGAAGGGGCCTAAAGTGACTTCCTTAAGGAACAGTAGACGTTACATGAATAAATTTAGAAAATATTATCATTAATGCGAACAAACTGTGTTCTAACATTTAGAATAGACTTGAATGGAAACCAACGGAATGCCTTCAAAAGTCCGCAAACATAATCATCAGTTTAAAAACCATTTTCAAGATTTCTAATGATTCGGTTATACAAATTTGCTAGGTTCGTCGAAGTGGATCTTTCAGCTAAAAGTCCATGTTAATATGGTTAATTTTTATCTACTATTTTCTCAAAAATCTTGGAAATAGTAGACAATTTATTTATAGATGATAATTAGAAACATCTTATTTATAGCCATATTTATGGATGGGAATAATATAGGAAATTTTCCAATCGTAACGAGTAAAATTCAAGAGTAAGAAAAAGCAACAGCACAGTTTTTCAATAAAATTGGTAAATTGCCATCAGCTTAGTAATGAAAAATCAAAAAATGTTAACTATTTTGTTCTAGACAAGATTCAGGACGACACAGATAATCACTGTACGTGTACAATATCCAATTCCTTTTGAAGCAAATACTAATAGTAATAATTTATACGACTTATTGTGTTATTTAAACCTGTGCTACTTAAACCTAAATGGCATCGGTCGATTGTAGTTTATTCGCATAGACCTGCGACTTCAAGAAACCCCACAAGTCTAGTGACGTTAAATCGCATACAATTTGTGGCTAATTCACGTCACTTTTGCGAAATATAACTTTAACCTAAAATCGTTCATGCAGAATATCTATCGTGACGCTGACTGCAACACCAATTTTGATTTCGGAAAACTACGCTGAACATCATTGGGGTTGGTGTCGAACCATATTTTGCTCCTTAACACACCCATTCATCCAAAAATGCACCTTGTTGCTAAAAATGTCTATGGTCATTTACTTTTAGCTCCTAGGTCAGTTGGATCTTGTACGGGTATAATCCCAAGTTCCGACGCAAAATTCGCCAAGTTGAAGTCTGCAAAAGCCGAATTCTTGTGCACGGTGAGGAATCGACTGCCTCGCGTTCTAGTGTACATTTTAAAGGACCACGGTGGTTTTCTCGACCGATCTTGAGTTCCTTTCACCTACAAAAATTTTCGCGGTTTAAAAATCGTTCATCTCAAATCTGACTACCAAAATTTGAAGAGTCGACTATGAAGGGCTACCACATCTACCGAAAAATGAAAACAAAGAGCGCAACGTTTGCACTGACGAACTTTCAGTTTGATAATAAAGTTTTGTCTTTTGGACGTGTTTTTCAATCGTGTAACTTGCTGTGGTGATTTAGCACCAATAACTGAATAGTAAGCAACGAACTTGGCAGATGTCATCAAAACAACACTGGCTGCCAGAATAATTATATTTAATACACCAACAATTACAACAGGTAGTAGAGACCCAGGACCGAGTGACTTACAATTTTCAGTCTATTGCTATATGGCATATTAAAACTTAAAATGAAATATTTGTTGAGTTTTTGAAATTTCTCAAAAACAGGTCATTAATTACTTTTTTTTCAATTTAATTTCTACACATTCATAAAAAGTTTAAATGGGCACTCCAATTTTTTATCTGAAGAGTAGTTTTTTTTCTTTCAAAATCACTCCACGATTTTCAGAAACTCACATTTACGGCATTCTCTTTTTTATCTCAAATTATTAAATGAGCTAATTTACAAATTTTAATAAAATGCACGACTGAGCCGTACGAACTTGCTCCTAATAGACTTCGAATTTCATAAATGGATATACGTAATTAGTGAAATATGTTCAGAAGTACAAAATTAGTTTTTAACAGACTAAAACAATCCTTTTCGTAGTTGGATCTTAAAATAAAATGTCTAAGCAAATATGAATTATAATGCAACACCAATAATTTTAAACAATTAAAATAAGTTTTTATATACAAATAAAATTTTAAAGAAACAATTTTAATACGCCAATTTGATGTTTTTATTTTTGTGCAATTTCATAAAAAAATGATACCATGTTCTTGAGGTGTAGAGTTTTCAAAAAGAATATTTTTTTTTTTAAATAAACAATTTTTTTTTTTTAATTTGAACATAAATAAATATTCAAAAAAATTTTCGAAACCTTAGATTAAGACAAGTCGAAATCCGTTTCTCAATTTTTGGGAGCCAATCATGGCAATTATTAACATTCTTCTGAAAAAAAATTTTCAGCTATTGAAAAAAGGAAAATGAAGTTTTTATAATATTTTTTTTTTTTTAATTAAAAAAAAATATTTTTATAAAATCACGAAATTATTTTTGGTCTTAAAAAAAAACAACAGAAAAATCATGTCAGGGGAAAAATTTAAAAATGATATTTACCTAGGTTGAAGAGAGACGGTCGTCGAGAACTACTCAAGGGTTTTGATTTAGATAATTTAAAAACAAAAACTCTTCTTGATTGGTAGGTATACCCCGTAAAATCAAGATTAAAGATAAAATGAGATTCCAGGTCTTGGAAACGATGAAAACTATGTAATGTATGCGAGGATAATTTATAGTTAGTAATAAAACTAAGAATTCGTTTTTTATACGGTTAACATTTACACCATTCCTATTATACCAAACAACTTTTTATAAGACATCTTTTGAAAGTAAACAAACACTGAATTTAAAAATTTTGTTTATATCTACCATCCGCCAAAAAATCTATAACGTACCTACATAAAGGGTGAGCCAAATACAAGTTTCTTTTTATAAAATGCAATTGAATGAACAAAATTAAATTTTGTCCATGTATTATAGCTTTATTAGTATAAAGCAACATGGCTGCCTCGGCTGGCTTCGCAGTAGCCTATTCTGTCACTCCCATTTTCCAAGACCTTGTTGATAATTTCGGGCTGTAGCTCACGGATTGCTTGGATGATATTGGCCTTAACTACTCACTCGTTTTCGGATTGTTAGCATAACTTCGGTCCTTCAGGTCATCCAAATCCATGTCTTCAATTTCAGTAAAAAAAATCGGTTAACATACCTCTGTAACGCCCACCATTAGCCCAAACGTTGGTCCCAGACTCATTTTCGAAGAAAAATGGTCCAATTACGCCTTGGCTTCTGGACAACTGCGTGCGGGTTTTCCGAGCACCAGATGAGGCCGAGATGAAAATTCAACTCGTCAGAAAAGATGATTTTTCGCCCAGAATCGTTATCCAATTCAAGCTGCTCTAAGGCCCAAACTGCGAAGTGATAACGAACCGGATGGTTGTGCGCCTTCAATTGCTGCGTCAATTGGACCTTGGAAGCGAATTCTCCTCAGGCAAGTGTGTGAAATGTTGCGCTGTTGAGATCGATGGCGAGTTGATGTTCGTGAATTGAGTCTTCCACTCTCGGCTACAGCAGCCACATTCTCATCTGTTCGGACCGTACGTCTACGGGGACCACGAGTGTTGTCCACTAGGATATCAGACTCAGGAGCTTTTTACACAAGCTTGCATACAGCAGGTGCAGTGTGTGCTTCATTTCGACTAAAACTTCTTTTCAAACACCGCACTGTTTAGGCTACACAGTACTCACTTTGGAAATAAGTGTTCAATATTTCCCAACGTTGCTTAAGCGTAAATCGACTAATTTCGTGGCGCGGAGGTTTGATACTGACTTTCCGTCAATATTTCGAGAGTGAAACAACTGTCAGTGTCAAAATAACCTATGATTTAAACACAAACCACTAGATGGCCCATCCTTTATACAGAGAGCTACAACATTAATATCTAAGATAAAAAGAAATGGTCCTAAGTGACTTCCCTGCGGAACTCCAGATTTACCATTGAAAACTGTTACATATAAAAAGCTCCTTAATTCAATCTAATAGAATCTATTTTGTAGAAATTCAAGTGATCAGTTTAAGATGCTAGTTTTCACTTTGTTTTGGATAATTTGTATGGTAAAAGGCAAATTATGGTTTAGTTATCGAGCAAACAATTTCTTGGAACTAGGTTTTTTAGTTTGTAGGTATTTATTTTAGATTGCTTTTGTGTATGGCACCTAATGGCTTCATAAGGGTCCCTTTATCCTACTTCAAGACGAAAACTCATCACATATCATACAGTGACTATGGTTATCTTAATATTGAACCAATATCAACTTCTGATATTTACTGAAGTAAACACAGGACTTCATGTTTCCTTTCTTCTTAAATTTTATAAAATACATGCATACATAATCACATGCAAATACACACATATATAGAAACATATATTATTTGCAAAATGAAAATGTTAAATAATTTCGTTGTGAAAACATACATATATTCCTTGACCTTTTCCCTCCCAACCATGCCACCTTATTTTTTTAATTAAAAGATATATTTTTTTACGTGTTTCCCCTCTGTCGAATCTTGTTATTCAAATTTCCATGTCAGAAATCGAACACCGTGTTAATGAAATGAAAATTTTAATTGTTATCATGCAGCCATCCAGTAAATTAATAAAAAAACACTTATTTCCGTTGAATACTTTTCAATTAAAATCTTTTAATTAAAACCTTAAGGTGTTTTATTTTATGCATGTATGTACATACGAGTAAGTAAGGTTTGTCTGTGGGTATTGTGTATAATATTGTTTGTGTATGATGTCAATAAGGACAACGAAATTCTTTTAAGCCAAAAACAAAATTGAATATTCACCGTCATAATGCGTTCCATTATCTTTTGTATTACAGGTGCGAAAACGTAATGACGTGTCCTATAAGGCCAATTGGGTCTGGCAACGAGCACTGCCCATACGATTGGTTGGCCGTTTATGATGGACGTGACGAACATTCGCCACTTATTGGAAAATTTTGCGGTCTCGGGAAGTTTCCATTTAGTATAATCGGTAAGTTGAGAAATTTTTTAACTTGGTCTTTTTTTATAAATTTTACGCCAGAAAAAGGTCTTCCTTTCTCTACACTCTCTCGCTATCCCTTAAATGTGAAAAAAAACATTTCCCTTGTAATAATATTAATTGAAATATTAAACTGGATAACTGATGGTTTGTGTGTGTGGGTGAATTTTTTGAGACTTTTTGTTCAAGTTTTCCATTTCCCATTTATGAAGCTCGTAGGTATATACAAAAAATGTTGATTTTCCCGGTATTTTGATGCTTTCACATTGACCATGTGTATGTATGGTATGACAACGTCGAGGTTAAACTGCAAAAAAAAATAAACGGATGTTATTTTTACATGTTCTGTCGGAGACTTTAATGCACCAATTAATTTTGGAATAATTTTTCAACGATTTTTTTTGTTCGTTTTATGTAAGTCAGTGGGAGGTTGTTAAATTTTTTATAACGCAGGATATGAAATTTCAGTAAAACATATTCCTCAGGGCCTTTGAAATAATTTTAATGACAGACAATATCCAAGAAGCCTTATGAAAAATCAATAAGTTGAATTTAATAAAAATATAAAGAATGAATAAGGATCGTGATAACAACATACATAAATAAAATCCTTGGTTGACTTGGACTGCCCGAATAATCCGGCAAAAAGATAGATACGCTCGATTGTTTACAGTTTTGTATAGGTTAAGTTAAATTAAGTTAATTTTCGACCGATAACGCTGTCGCTTACATACCTCACTGCTTATACGTGTCGTAATAAAAAACGGGATTATAAGAGAGGTGATTTTAAAAAGCGGGATTTAAAAAAAGTGGGATTTTAAAAAAGCGGGATTATAAGAAACATGACTATAAAAAACGGGATTATAAAAAGCGGGATATCGTACCCAATCCATTCTGTTTTTTAAACTGCTTCACTGAAATTTATAAAACCAAATTAAGAATTGTTACGAATGGTATACCTAACCCATAGAACCATTTTTTATTTTCGATGTTTAGAAAAACATTGAATAATTTTTATGCAAGTAGTTTCTAAGTTCATATTTTGCAATATACTATCTTAAAGGATAAAAAAAAACAAATTGTACTATTCACATACAAAAAATGTTCTGAAAAATCACAAATTTTTCCAATTTAAAATAATCTTAAATCGATGAATTAAAAAAAATCACAAGATAAGATATCATTAGATTAAAGAAAAATGAGTATTATTGGTTCTCCCTTTGAACTATTTTTTGTTTTTGATTTTCTCAAAAACGGTACAACCGATTTGGATAACTTTTTTATCCTAAAGCTCTGAAACACTTTGGATAGTTATTTTGTATCAAAATTTCAAAAAAAAAATTGTTTAGATTGTAATAGATTGAAGATTGTAATAAAAAAAAAACTTTAAATAGTCGAGTTTTAAGAAAATCGAGCATAGGGTTTTCGAAATAATAATAATTTTTGAAAGAAAAAATGAAGATTTTAAACAATTATTATTAATTTAAAAGTTTCTTGAATATAAATATGCTTCATCCAGGCATGCACCCCTGCACATATTTTGAGTGACTTTTGTAAATAATTTGAACTTTTTTCTTTAATAAAATGCCCTTAATCCTATTTTTAAATTTTTTTGTTTTTGTTTTTATTTAAAAATAATAAAAACCTGATCGCCATTTTGAAAATTTTGTTGACTGATATAAACAAATTTAATATGTTTTTTTTAGTTACGCTAAAGTCAAAAAATATTATTAAACATTTTAAGCCAGTGGCCGTGGCGCGATGGTTGTGTGCTCGCCTGTCAACCTCATGATCACAGGTTCGATCCCTGCCGTGCGTCGTCTATGTCGCTTTAATTCATTTGGGTGTTCAAGCTGCCATTACCATGTACATATGTTACGGAAATCATGGAAATGACAGTATATAAAGTTAAATTTTTTTACACAAATTTATAAAAAGGAACATGACTTTGGAAAATATATTTGATTCCAAGAACACTCACCACGGTAATGACAATAAAGACAATTCAAAATTTGTTTCTAATATATTTTGTGTAGATACTTAATTCAAATTTCGTAATTTTCCTGGGGACAATCACTTTATATCCCTATAACTTAACTTCTTACGAGTATTACTCTTATTTTTTTTTAAATTACATGTTTGTATAAAATACTACAATTTTCAAAACTATTTATAATTTAAACATAAAATGCTTTTTATTGGTAAAGACATTTTTAGTGTTGAAACTAAAATCTTGGATTAAATGTAAAATATTTGTTTTATTTTTACTTGCGACTTTTATGGTAATTTATACATTCTTAAAAAAACGAACTCGAGATTTTAATAAGGATTGACATTACGATGATAGGGAAGATGAAAAAAAGTGTACCGTAATTCTGTCTGTCTGTTTGTTTGACTAAAGGTTAAACAGCTTTAAACTTCGCAAATATCATTTCAAAATTTGTTCCCAACTCATCTTTAATGTTTTAGGGCTAAAAATGAGGGTACCATAAAATTTTTTTTCGAAATTTTAAAAAATATTTTTTTTTAAACTGTTCCACAAATTAAAAAAAAAAATCATTTATTAAAAGGTGGATAATGTTTGAAATTTTGTTTACAAAAAATGATTATTAATGGCTTCCGATTTTCTCAAAAACTGTTCAACGGATTTTGATCGTTTTTTTTTTATTGATAAGCTCCTAAAAAGTTTCCAAAGTATCATGTATATAAAACTTTTTCTTTCCATTTTTCAAATTTGTTACTTTAAAAGGTCAATATTTCGAAATCCAAAAAATCATTTTTTTTAAACTATATAATTAACATTGTTTTTACACTATCTACAAAATGTAGTATTTTTTCGAAAATGCCACCCAGAATTTAAATGCAGAAAAATCTTAAGATATTACACAGAACCTACATTCCATGGAACCGTTTTTCCAATTTTTGGCATGCTCGACATAGGCGTAACGGATTGAAGTGAAATTTTTGTGAAGTTTAAAAAACCTTTTTTGTTTTTATTTTAAAACTTCGATATTATTAGTTTTTTGTTTTAAATTTTTTTTATTTTTTGCACAGTAATGAAAACTTAAAATTGGGGTATCAACATCATTTCCATATTTCACAAAAAAAACAACAACAAAAAACTGTTATTCTTGCATTAATTAATATTTGCTTATAACATTCTGTTCTAAGTTCCAACAACTTAAAAAAATTGGCCACAAATTTAAAACTGCCTAAATATTAAGGTACTAGTATGATACTAGAACTACTCGACAATAAGCTTACTTTAAAGTAGATTATTAGTTCTGTCTCAAATTTAAACATTTTCTAATTATAAGTACCGTGATAATGCTATGGTTTCTAATAAATTGCTTCTGAACACAGTTAATACAGCTGTTTTGACGTTTGTAAATGTCAAAGAGTCGTATGAAGTTAGCGCGGTACTAAAAAAATCGGTTTTCGATGATTTTAACTTTAATAAAAGGGTTGAGAAAGTATGCATACATATATATTCCGATTTACATTTGCAAAATCTTCGTTTTAACCTAGTTTCATACTAAAACAGTCTAAAAAACTAAGTTTTTGCTTCTGAAAATTATTCACTAATACGAGCCCAAACGCAAAATAGTTGGACTACCTATGATAAAAAACAAAAATCTTCTGATTCTTAAATTCTATCGGAAATAAAATCAATATTTTGTTATTTTTCTTAAGATATATTTATTTTGAATAAGAATAAGTAACAAAAACAAAATGACTTCAATTAAATAACGGGATAGAGCAATCTTACAAAATAAAATAACGATTTAAACATTTTTTTAAGTGCAAAATAGTTGGCCTATGGGTCTTAATTTTTATTTTACCATGGTGTTACGTCGCCTTTGGCCTTCATAACTGCTTCTATGGGTCGTGGCATTGTGTCAACTAATTTTTGACATTCTTCGTACCAAAAGACTCCCAAATATTTATGATTTTAGCTTTAAGGTCTTGAAGAGTCCGGCATGGTTCTTTTCGCAGTTTTTGATTCATTTTATGCCAGCCAGTTTCAATTGGTGAAAGATCAGGGCTGCTGGAAGGCCATTCCAGTAAATGAATAGCTTCAGCAGATAACCACGCCATTTTAGACCTTGTTGTATGGCAAGAAGCTCCATCCTGTTGGAAAATATAGTCTCGATCACTAGCTTGAAGTCGTGGTATTGATGGGAGAAGCTCATTTTCCAGAATATTCCTGTACTTGGCAGCATTGGCACTTCCGTTTACAAAATGTAAATTGCCCAAACCCCGCCCCGACATGCATCCCCATATCATTAGAGATGCTGGAAACTTGACCGTTTTTTTAAGGCAATCTTTGTGAAAAACCTCTTTTGAATTTCTAGTGACTCGTTTTCGTTCGTCGCCCACGCAAACTTCAAACCTGGACTCATCACTCCCAATAACGGACCGCCATTGACTTAAAGTCCAGTTTTTACGTTGTTTGGCCCACTCTAGCCGCTTTTATTTTGTTTAGGTGTTAAAAGTGGTTTTTCTTTGGACTATGTTTTTAACGAATTAAAATTGCTCTAATTTAAATAAATCTAAAACAAACCTTATAAAATTTGTATCCAATTTTTTTCATAGTCCGTTTGCAAGTGTCGACCGAAACACTTTTTTTTATTCTTTCCCTCCATTGAACAGTTATTGCAGCGGCCGTTTGACGTCGATTTTCTTTTATTATTTTTTTTTAAACTCGGCAATCTCGGGGTTTTCTAATTGGTAGGGCGTCCCGTTTTTTTACCGATCTCCACATTTCCACTATTTTTGAACTTTGAGATAATGTTTCGAATTGATGAGCGCGGTAAATTGAATTGTTTTGCGATTTTATAGTTCGATAATCACGTTTCGAAGGCTTTATTTATGGATTCCCTAAGGTCTCTTGATAATGCAACGCCACGCACCATGGTTGACATTAAACTGTTGCTGGCTTGCATAAAACAAGAGATCAATAAACAAAAAAAAAAAGTACATGCCATTTTTTTAATAACGGTTAACTGAAAATCTATTTAAATCTTCATAGGCCAACTATTTTGCATCCCAGAGAGAGTAGTCCAACTATTATGCTCTATCTTTGTTTGAGGGAATGCAAACTGGAGCCATATATGCTTTCTCGAATTTAGTTCTGTTTGGTCTAATTTACTTATTAAATGTAATTTATTACATCGACAAAAAAAATTAAAAAACAACTGCTTGGGGCCAGAAAATATAGGCCAACTATTTTGCATTTGGGTCGTAATAGCCATATCTAAGTCTCTTAAATATAAGAGCAAATTCGTGGTGTCCTGTCATGAATTTACTTCTACGATTCCATAATAAGAGTTTTAGAAGAATCGATTCTCGATACAAAAAGTATTTAAAAAAAAAACAATATGTTTCTTAAGTTTTGAATACCTGACCACAGAATATTAATATTTCGAAATATTGACCCGAATGCGCCCTCTGTAGTCTGTAATATCAGTATAAATATGTTATTATAAAATAAAATTAAAATATGTATTCAAAAATAAATTTCATATTTAAATTTTCTAGAGATTTTCATGTCTTCAAGAAAAATGTAGATAATAAATTGGCCCTCGAAATTCGAGAACTGAAACTTGCTAGCATCCTCCATATAGTCCAATCAAATTAGTATTTTATATCTACAAAAAATACTGCGTCGAATTTTTTTTTTTGTTTCTTAAAGAGTACCTATTGGAGAGTGTAAATCCAAAAGTTCGAACAAAAAACGCCCTTGCGTTGTCCGCCATTTTGAAAAAGGCTTTGGAAAGCTTGAACTCGATTTTCTCGGCTCCTATCATATATAGAGCTGTATTTTTTTTTTAGGTTTGTACGTTGAAACATCTTCTTTAACTTTTGTTGAGAAAAAAATTTGAAACCTCTTTCCAAAAAAAAGTTATCGACGAAAAACTGTCGAGATTTTGAAGTAAAAAATGGTTTTTAACGTTTATCTCGCCTCATGTTCATCTGATCAAAAAAATAGTTAAGTTGTTTTTTATAGATCACTTTATTTCCTACATTTTGGTATCTTTAAATTTTATGTGCGACAAAAACTGTAGGAAATATAACCTGTCAAAATGGCCAATATCCTGCGAAAATTAAAAAAAAAAAGAAATTTACTCACGTTTGAACATTTTCAAATTTGATTACATATGTTCATTATGAAATTTAAAGAAACAGTTCAAACTCTTTTCCACAACACCACCGAGGTAGAGTTACGGCGCATTTTTTTTTCTCCAGGAGGTATAATGCAGATCCAACGATGTTGATAGCAACGTTTTGGGAGCCGCCGGAGAAAAAGTTTTTATTGCGTTGTTCAATGGGAAGGAAAATGGGTCACTGGATTCTTTGCGATATAGCGACTTTGTTAAAACGTCAAAAAAAACTAAGTTTAATTTAATTTACTGGAAGATGAAGACGCATGTGAAGACTTTTCCTCACCTGAAAACATTGAAGAAACTAAAATTGACGATCCCAGCACAAACAAAGTTAATATGGAGGGCTCACAGCTGTACCGAACCAAGTCATTTTAAAGATTTCCGCAAAATTGACCTCTATTTAGAGCTGTAATGAACTACATAGTTCATTTAGAGCTACATAGTTCTGAACTATAGTTCATTACAGCTCTAAATAGGGGTCAATTTTGCGGAAATTTTGACGTTGGTTTTGGATTTTTTTAAAATGACTTGGTTCGGTACAGCTGTTAGCCCTCCATATGATCATTGATATCCGCACGCCTAGCCCCAAAAAAAAAAAGGAGATAAGAACGACATGAAAAAACTATGCCACATTGAGCTATCGATAGGCTGAAATAGAAACGAAAACGATTGAATCGTGGATTATACCTCCTGGGGACACCACATTCAAAAAAATGCGCCGTAACTCTACCTCGGTGGTAGTGTGGAAAAGAGTTTGAACTGTTTTTTTTTTAAATTTCATAATGAACATAATCAAATTTGAAAATTTTCAAACGTGAGTAATTTTTTTTTTTTTAATTTTCGCAGGATATTGGCCATTTTGACAGGTTATATTTCCTACAGTTTTTGTCGCACATAAAATTTAAAGATACCAAAATGTAGGAAATAAAGTGATCTATAAAAAACAACTTAACTATTTTTTGATCAGATGAACATGAGGCGAGATAAACGTTAAAAACCATTTTTTACTTCAAAATCTCGACAGTTTTTCGTCGATAACTTTTTTTTGGAAAGAGGTTTCAAATTTTTTTCTCAACAAAAGTTAAAGAAGATGTTTTAACGTACAAACCTAAAAAAAAATACAGCTCTATATATAATAGGAGCCGAGAAAATCGAGTTCAAGCTTTCCAAATCCTTTTTCAAAATGGCGGACAACGCAAGGGCGTTTTTTGTTCGAACTTTTTGGATTTACACTCTCCAATAGGTACTCTTTAAGAAACAAACAAAAAATTCGACGCAATATTTTGTGTAGATATTTCGAATTAATTAATTTAATTTGACTGGACTAATATAGTTAATGAAATAATATGAATATGGTCTCAATAAATAAAAGAGGCCTTCTCAAACTGAATCTACAGTTTGGAGACCATAGCATATACCAAACGTCATTTCATTATGTCAATTAAATGCTTCTAATTAATGCAAGGATACGAATGTGACAGACGACAATCAATTTATGGGTGTCATCAGCAAAGTTGAACAGTCGAATCGAAAAAAGTACAACATCACACCATTCAACTGTTACAATGCACTTCACTCACCCACGATGGGTGGATTCAAAATTAAAAATGAAATCTTTATCCTACAGGTTTCACATATCTTGTATGCGTCGACGGGCGCCTACACCTACGCCTACACAACTCGCACTCACAACACAACTACGGTCTACGATTACATCGTCTGAACTGAACACTCCAATGAATGCTAATTAAAATTCCGTTTTGACAAATATGCGAGTGAAGTTGAATGAATGTCGTATAGCCTATCCATTTGTATATCTACGTGTGTGTGTGTGAAAATGCAATAAACACGCATGAAACAGCTACCTTTATATAGACTGAAAACCGTTCATTTACTAGGTATATGTACATCGCGCTGACTGTAGATTACCATTGCAATCACATTCATTTGCATATTCAATGGGGATGTGCCACCTTTATCTGTGCAGTGTGCATCCATTTGGCACCCCATTCATATGATGATGTAACTCATATCACATTTTCAGTTGTTTCAGCATTATATCTGTCGATCTATCTACATATGTATATGTTTTTTTGTATATTTTCAGGTACATCCCAATACATGTATGTTGAATTTGTGTCATCTCCCGCTGGACCTCTACTGAATACGGGATTCCATTTTAATGTTGGAAATTGGCCAGGACACGTGGAGACGGCAGGAATTAAACATGGTATATGTGATTGGCTATTAAGTTCGGATGCTTTAAAGGACAGCAGTGCATCGGAGGGAATATTCCTTAGTATCGCGCATTGGTATCCACCGAATACATCTTGTAGTTACCACATTAAGGGACGAACCGGAGAAATTGTCAGGTTGTACTTTCCAAGGTAAATGTGGTTTTTGGTTATGTTAATGGTTGACGTTTGACGTTTGGGTTTTCTGGTGGTCGCCATGTTCGATTCTCATGTTAACTGTTACCATAGTTTTTTTTTAATATAAGTACATAGCTACCTTAACATTAAAGATAAAATGTGCTTTAAAAATGATGAATGCATATAACGTAAACGAAAATAGACGAAAAACGAACATTCGGTAATGTGGCAGAGAATTTGTACAAAATTGAGGAGAAGAAGACCCTAGATAGAAAGAGTAAGGGAAACGCAGTCTTCGAGATCAAAGTGGTGGAAAGGTCTCGCGATTAAAACAGCACCTGCTGGTTGCATAAAAAAAAGAAGCTTCTGGCTACTGAATTTAAGACCAGAACATCGCAGACACTTTGAAATAGCGCAGGTAACTAACCGCTATTCCTACATGATCTATTTGGGTATCATTAGATCGAGTAATAAGGCAGCCCACTTAAATTCATTGAAGACTCTGTTCTATCACCCAAAATAGAAAATGTAGCTTTTAAATCTTCTGAACAATAAGGCAGCAGCTATTAACCTACGTCACCTTAAATACGGAGGTGTTGGCATGCATCAAATCATCATTCAAGGAAGTATGCCCGAGGACTTAGGAATCTAATTCCAACTGTACCATCGAAAGTAAATCCTGTATCCTGCAAAAGTTATTTAAGTATACTACTCCTGCTAAATATTGCAATCCAACTTGCTGTGCTAGCATCTTAAGCTTTTATGCAAAACTAAATTGTTAGTGCAATGGCAGGCAGATCGAGTATATAACAAACCTTCACACTAAAATAATTCTTGGAAACGACCCACGAATTTCAAGTAAGGACTCACCATTTTATCAATAACTGTAAGGCCATCTATTATAGGGTTAGGGTTCATCGTTAAGAACTTTATAGAGCGATCTTACTCAAAATCCAGGGAAAACTTATTCATCATTAATGTCATGCGCCCATAAAAGTCCTTCATGCATATTGAAGTCCAGATAGAACTACGAGTAGTTGGTTTTGATGTACGCAGACAAGCCCACAAAAAGTCCCGCTAAGACGAAGCAATTATTTCTCGGTTTTGTACTCGAGACTAAAGGTCTCATGTTAATGTCGACTCGACCTCGTAGCAGTTACATATTTGGAAAAAATATTAATATATTGATTTTTCCAGTAAGGGTTTCTAAATTTTGAGTGGTAACGGCTTAATTCATGACGAAAACAACCTAGTTTGTTTCGCTTTGTTTTACATATGAGTCACTGGCTTATTGAGATCATAATTTTAGAAAGTGTAGCTTCTTAGAATAATACTAATTTCACCATAGAGAATCGATCAATAGAACCCACCAAGTGTTGAAGTTAAAAAATAACGTCGGTAACTTTCCAACTTTTTTCCAGAGAAGCCATGTTCAAAAAACAAGACTACCGCTCTTTAGAGGTATAGGTGATTTGGGTCATTTTAGTTTAAATGCGAAACGTACATATTTACGCTAGACCTATTCGATACGATAGATGTATAAAATAATGCGTCAAACATACAGTGCTTGTATTTTCGAAGTAGTGACAAACAAAAGCTTTGTACAACAAAGATGTTACACGACTACACAAAAATTCCTTACTCCAAGCTTACTATAATTTTCCAATACAATATGAAATGTCAAGTTAAGGGTTTGTGAAAAGTTTACACCCGAGTCGGATATCGATTTTACTCATATAAAAGTACAAGTATAAGTATAGATTGATTTGTCCTGTAGTTGCAGAAATTTTTCAAAATGTTTCTCCTATAAACAACATCCATTGGCAAATCGACACATTTAAAAAGTGGTTCTTATATGAACACCAATCGGACAAAAATATTTAGGTCACTTTTAAAAAATTTAAATATCATCTGATTGGACAGGATTTTCTTAAGAAACAATTTCATTGATAGTAACCATAAAGAGCAGTTGACCAAGGTGGTTACCTTGAGGTATACCAGCATTTATTAAATCAGAAGTGATTTCTCTAGAAACATTTTGGTAAGTCCTTCCCTTCAAATATGATTTTATCCATTGAACTAATACTGAAGGCAAACCAAGATATAAAAGCTGGAATAAATTAAAACTATGAGACAAAATGTTGAAAGCCTTACTGAAGTCTGTATCCAGAGAAGCAATCAACTTGATAGCTATAATATGCTATAAATAGCTTTATTTGTATTTGTATGTATGACGTGAATTCAACAAGATAAGTAACTGTTGATTATACTTTTCCATAGACCCATGTTTTCCAATGGCAAGCAAAGGCTTACAACTTTAAAAACACTAAAAAAATATGGCTAAACATGAAACTTTATGCATTGGCCTATGATTAGAAATATCTACAAGATTACCCTTTTTGTAGTGGAAATAATTAATAGTTTTATGTTGCGCTTACGTTTAAATTAATTAAAAGGATGAATGCAACTGGCTCTTTCACTAGAAAAGTGGGGAATCAAGAATTAAACCATTGTATTTTTTTTTACTCGAGACCCTTTCTGGAAAAGAAATTGCATCATACTTTTGTATATTCAATTTGAGCCTATTGATGTGACACCGATTTGACAGAAAATCAATGTCAGATTAAATTAATTGACAATCACTAAAACTTAAGAATTGTCTGCATATAATACGCATTCATAATATTTAAAGACCAAGACAATATCATCAATGAAAATAATAAAAAGTAGCGGACCCAGGTGGGCACCTTATGGGACACCCGATGATCACTGAATTTCATTTGAATATGTATCTCTTATCGTGTTCTAGAAGATAAGTCAGAATAAAATCCAGAGTTTGGTAGTTCACAGAATCAATGTCCTTGCTAAAGTCAGTTTAAATTGCGTTCACCTTCCATATCATTAGTTACGTAAGTAAAATAGTTCAGATTGGTAACAGTATATCGAACGGAGACAAAAACATGCTGCACTTCTGTCAAATAGGTATTTACTTGTAATAAAATCAAACTTATTTTTCCCCATGCATATTTTCAAATAATTTAGAGTTGCTGAGAGTTTATAATTACCCCCCCGCATAGTTCTCTATATCATTTTTTGAAACTGATGTATGAATAGTTGTAGTAGTATTAAGTTGCCTTTTTGGAGGGACTTATTGCATATCATTGAATTTAACTTCCTCAACTGTGAATATAATAATATTCATTTAATATGGAACCTACCAAATTTTTTTGAGACTTTCTAAAATACTCCTCCTGCGGGGGAATGACAAATTTTTAAAATATAGTGCTTCTCATCATGCCAGCTCGGACTTCCCGGAAAATTATAGGTCCCTTCTATTCTTAATACGAGTATTAAGCACACAGAAATGGTTGCGAATTGTCTGTCACTAGACCCTCTGTTAGTCGTTAGTCTCAAAATTATTTTATATTTATTATTTTGAAATAGAACCGTAACAAGTTCAGAAGTGGGAATCAATCAGTTTTTTAGGCATTTCGTAATCAAATTTTTTGTATCTTTCGAACAAATGTACGCATTTTAGAATTTTTGAATTTTGACCCACTTTGTGTTAAGTATTGGATTAATTGCATTTTTTTTTTTTTTTTTTTTTGATAATCTACCCGCGCTCAAGGGATTAGATTACCATTTAAATGTTTCAACACAGCGCGGCCGTGAAGTTAAGAAGAAAAAGAAGGATAGGAAAGATGTGAGGCACGATGTTCTGAGGCTTAAGGTTGTTGTCTCAGATATTTTATCTCCAGGGATGGCGGCTGAACTAAAGCGGAGAATTCCGTGTCTTATTTCTATGTCGCTTATATTATAATTCACATTATTTTATTCGTGTTCATCCTTGTTGGGCACATTAGTTTAACTCAATTACATGTTGTTAGTGTTATGCCTGAACAACATGTAATGAGTAAACCAGCAACCCATTGATGACAATTTTTAGAAGGTTTTTAATGGAATTAAAACGACATAGACGACGGCAGGGATCGAACCTGTGATCATGAGGTTCACAGGCGAGCACACATCCATCGCGCCACGGCCACCCATGTTATGTTGAGTAAGTATCTACTTACATATGTTACCAAATTATGACACAAAAAGTGCCTTTACATTCCATGTATTCGAAAGAAAACTCCAAATCGTTAAAATATAAATAGATTCAAACTTCTAAAAAGATTGAAGATTGACTTGTGTGATTCGAATCCTCTATCACTTCTTATGCAATAGCAATAAATGAATTTCATTCCCAATATAAATAACTCCTAAAACATCAAACAAATCCTTCAAAAGTCTCATGCTTAGAACTCTCCGCCCTATAATAAATATCATCGTTCATTTTAGCAAAAAACTAATTAAAATTCCATGTCCAACTTGAATTTAATTGTATTCCCTTTAAAACCTAGATTTATAAATCCCTTCTCCTGTCCTGCTATTGCCCTGAGGGAAATTAAATGTCTATAGGTCTACTAACCTACAACTATAACAATGAATTATGATGACACCAAAAAGCTACACAGAAAGCCAATTTCCTAAACCTGCAAAGTCACAATATTTCCAAATACCTATCTAATATCTCTTTAGTCTAGTTCTGTGAAAATCATTGTTAAAATAGCGCAAAATTTTAAACAATTTCAAAATAACCTATAGCACAAAAGTCTTATTCAGCAGTTGTTGCATAAACGATATTTTATAGGGACCCAGTCGTGTGGCCAATTTTACCTAACTTTTGATAAAAATCAACTTTATCTCCCTCGACAGTCATAGTATTTTCATAAGAAATTCAACATGGCATCCTAATACCTTTCTGACCCACATTTTTCCTCCTAGATTCGCTCTGCCTTGCAAAATCCAATTTCACTCAATTTCTTCCAGTCAAGTTGGCCCCGATTGTAGGTGCTGTAATAGCACAAATTTCATTTCCTACCTCCAGCACGAAAAAATAAAATACAAATATAATATATATGTATAGTTAGAAGAAAGAAAAATATTTACGAACATTACAGCAGCGGTTTCAACAAACTATGTCCATGCAATGTCATCTCGTTTACCTGCCACCCTTCTTCTTCAATAGACCCAAAACTCCAAATCGACCAAAAATGAAAACGGTAAAAAGGGCAGTCAAACGTAAGATGCACCGAAACCAAACTTGCACAACCATCCTATGATGCTATGTAGATACAAGAACGAGACGAACCAATGAAAGCACCCGCTCTCCCAAGAATGTAGGTTCTTGATCTGAGGGTGCCATACAAGAACGCCTGATGAGATGGGCAAACAAGTTTCTGGATCTTGAGAATGGCAATGAGCCAGACTAACCGAAGACATCCACGACGGGCAGAAAATCCTTAAGG
The DNA here is from genome assembly GCA_963931855.1 of Philhelius festivus. Lineage (NCBI taxonomy): Eukaryota > Metazoa > Arthropoda > Insecta > Diptera > Syrphidae > Philhelius > Philhelius festivus. The sequence continues at coordinate 75,783,196 of OZ007557.1, read as the reverse complement.
AAGAATGAAGAAAGTTTAACTTGAACAATAAAAAAAAAACCAAAATGGTTTTGGCCCAACTTTCGGCTTCGTCGAAGACTTTTCCAGCTAGGTACATTTATTTGTCGTCAAATATGTCTTCAAAAAAAAAATAAAAAAAACGGAGATTTTTATTTTTCATCGGACATGCAAGAAGGGTGGCTCGAAAACGAAAAAAAAAATAAATATAAATTCAGATCAAATTGTTTTGGGAAGCATCCGCTAGCGGAGTTTTATTTATATTTTTTTCCTGCTGCGACAACGTTCAATAGAAATGGTTCTTTTGCTAAAAACGTGGCAATTCATGCATAGGGTGACCAACTGATGGTAATTTGTACATATATGTGCGTTAAAAAAAATTTCAAAATTTTATTAAAATTTATTTAAGTGCAATCGTCATAAGGATTTATAATGATATTCTCTAGAGAAGAAATTTGAGTTCGTCTGAAAAAAATATATTTTTTTAAATTTCGTCGAAAACAGCTCTAAAGATTTTGATAAAATTGCATATAGAGCAAAAACGCTGCTTGGAATTTAGTATAACGATTTCTGCAGAAGCTACATGGACGAAGATGAGGAAGAATCGATCCCTTATCTTTTTTTTTACATGTCCAAAAACGTAGACTCTATCTAGGACATTTCTACTATAATGATCTAAGATGACCTAGAAAATATAGATCTAGGCAATCTCGCTTGCTTCATAAGGAACTCCAACTAGTTTGACGATTAGGGAGAAAGTCTCCAAGATTCAATGTGGTATCACAATGCACCAACTCATGGTCTAAGTGTATTGGGTCTCCTGTTGACAGCTACGTGAACCTAACTTAGTATTCAAAAGCAATTAAACATTGTTCCACGTTTGAAGAGGAAACAAATGGCGTTATGATTTTTTTTAAAATAAACATGAATATTATATTGAGTCACTCTTATTTCTCGTTAATGAATCGTGTGATATTTTAAAAATGTACCACATACTTATCGTCTTTTGGTTTATGAAAGCGCTCTGCTTAAGATGGGCAACCTTCCATTCTCTACGATCCCGATCTCGCTGCTCTCAGTTATTAAGACCACGCAATCATGCACTCACGATGGCTTGGTTTTAAAACCGGAGGTTTGATAATTCTTGTTGCTTTGAACCTGGGAACCTTGAACTTGAAGAATAGCTTTAAGTTTGTTGTCCATTTCAGCGATATAGCCTAACCAATGCAGTGAACTTGTTTTAAATCCTTTGGCTACATTTCATATCTTGATAGAGCTCTCAGAGTTCATGATTGTACTTTTCCTTCATACACACTTCTTGCTCTCCTAGTTCTCCTTAGGTATTTACATTTGGTTCAAAGCAAATTTGCAAACATCTCCAAGGCTTAATTCTTCATATTTATCCAAAATAGTGAAAGCACTTGAATTAGGTAACAAGTTGTCCCATTTTCTTGCAATCATTAGTGGAGTTCCACAGGGATCTATTCTGGGACCATTACTTTTTTCTTTTATGTAAATAATATTCGCTGTGTCATTTGTAACTGCATTTGACATACGAATGCAGAAGTTATACTCGTACAGATGTACCTTGGTTGCGGTATTTGTCATAATAAAGACGGTGCTTGCAGCTTGAGGGAGGACCTCAAAAGACTATCGAGCTACGCTGACCTTAAACCCAACTTAAGCAAAGGTTTTGGTTGTATCTAAAACAAATCTTTTTTTAAAATACTTCCTGCAAACAAGATAATTAAGCTCATGAATATGTGGATTCTGCTCGGAATCTTGGTATAATTTTTAATCGTAATCTAACATGAGATAAGTGAATAAACGCAATAGTCGGCAAGGCTCACGGAATTTCACTCCCGCTCTGGGATTTCAGGTCATTTACATCAACAATGTTCGTAAAAAGTTTAATTCTTCTATTTTTGGTCTATGGTTATGAGATTTTTTCTATGCAAATAAAAGAAAGCTTGGGGTTGTCTTCAACAACACAATTAGATACATGTATGCACAACCTATATACGATAGTACTGTTTACTCAACATGCCACCCAGAACTACTTTTAGTTTTGCACCTTATCCTTACTTTCCGATGTTCTGCTCAAACCAATTAACCTAGCGTTTAGCGAATTACAAGGATTTCTTTAGTCAGTTCAGGTCTAAACGCTGTACGTTTGTGGAATTTTGTTGCTTCTATTAAGGTGCGTGTGGGGCTAACGACTTCATTTGCCTACCCTTACAATTGAAAGAGAAGTGGCCTACAACATTTATTCCCGTCCTTACATACATATAGCACAATACCCCAAACCAAAATCGAAGAAATTACATGATAGAGGATCTCCTTCCCGAAAGCATATGCATTTTCAGAAAACTAAATCAGGCTTTATTTTATAGTTTCACATTTCAACACGTTTTACCCAAAGTCAGGCGAAGCTTTTGGATCAGTTTGTCGGAGATCCCAAGTTTGATCATCGCCAATTAGATTTCTGATAATTATTGCTATCAAATGCGGTTTTAAAATCAAAGGAAAGATGGGTGAAATTTGTTGGTTCTTTTTCAAGAGTGTAAGTTTTTTTTATATATTGAACTTTCGAACGGGAAGCCACATTGGTACTTGTGGATTAAAGCATTGTGGAAAGGCTTAACACATTCACATGGTACACAAATTGGATATGGTAAACAGGAATTACGTCTGCTTCAAATGTCGAATCCACAGCTAAATAGACGCTGAATCAGCCAATGGTGGACTTATTTGTGTCAATCAGTAATCTATCATTAAATAACAAATAATTTTTCCTTGAGTCAATGAATCTATTTCATTTGAAAATGTCCTTTGCTTGCCTCCTCTACACGTGGGCTTTCATTCCACATTCATATCCAAAGTTTGTAGTCCCTATTTGATTTGTAGAATTCTTCATAAGTAAATCTGTCTGTATACGATGCTTTTTACTGCTACACAAGTAAATAGTTTTAAACTGCTCGGAATTGACCCTGACGGCATACTGCAATTTTCAGAACCAGGCGCTTAATCCATCTTTAAGGACGGCTAATCGAATAATCCCCACATTAAAAACCTGAGTTTCAAATATGTCTAAGTCAGCCAAACAAGGTTTTCAATAATTAATTCAGCCTCACTGAAACACTAGACCCCACCTGTACCTGAAATCATTCGCAGCTTCATTGATACAAAGAAATGTTTCATATGGAAGCATTTCCTTCCTCATTTCCTTTCCCTTATTTAAGAATATCCCACCTTCCTTCTTGGACTTTACAGAAATAGAAATTGAAGAAATTTGGAATACCATACTGGTCACCCTAACTCCATAACTGTGAACTGTAACCGTATGATGGAAACAATAATGTCGTACACAGTTTCTGCATCACACAATTTTATCTACAAACACAGCTGTTGTTCGACGTGGCATCTGGGAAGCATGCACATTGCACAGCACAGCACAAAATTTTAATAATTTCATATTCACACGTTGCCGTTCGTTGGTTGGACGTTGCTAGTTGTTTTTGTTGTTGTCCTATTGGATATTTTTGTTGTTTCTATCTCGTATGAGGGTTGCGGTGTTTGGCCTTCCTCCAGAAGCTAAGGAACCCCATGATATGGGTTATGCGGCAATCAGCAAGTGCATAACGTGGTAACAGCATGTATTAAAGGGCTGAATTGGAATATCTACATTGTTCCCATGGATAACAATGAACTTTAATTTTAAAGTTAAATGAAGAGCACAAACTTCAGTTAAATTTGCAGACTGTGTTGGGTTTTTTTTTCAAGAGACGTGGGGGGCAGCTTTGTCCAAAGTAGTGAAGTGAAAATGCAATTGAATGTTGAGAGTGCATTTTACAATGCAGCTTTTCTAGTTGTTTTGGCGAAATTTAAACTAATCTGTAGAGATTGTCGTGCAACACTACTAAATGGTATTTTTGTAGTAGGTATAAAGAAGTTATACAAATTGATAATCAACGAAATTGAAATTGTTTGTTGCGGAATCGTGTGTTGCAGACATAGTTAGCTATTATTGATAAATATCGAACGAGGTAATGTTTTTGGTCATTTTGTGGATTGAAATGCTTGTAGAGTAACAATTGGCAATAGTTAAGAGTTGAAAAGGTGAACTTCACTTGGTTTTATTAAGTTGTTCTGAATTTTTAAAGATGCAGCATTCATTGAGTGGTTTTCTTTGTGGCTGAAATGACTTTTCCAAATCAGTACAAAATCAAGACTCAGAAAAAAAAGAATGCATTTAGAGTTTGGAATTTATATAAAATAGGTGTTGAAGCTCTATTGCCGCAAGCTTCAAAATTCTCTTTAAACCCTCAAACCTGGATTTCTACCAATTTACTAGGATTATTTAGGCATGTCTCTGAATAGGTTAAGAGCCCTTTGGCATGGATATGCCCATAACCTCTAACCCTCACGTACTCTCTTACAAAGATAAGTAGAGCTAAAGTCTGGAGTTGGGAAGTGACCTAACCAACAAACTTCTTTCAGCTAGCTTAATCCCTAGTTAGCACGTCAATTGCAGAATAAGTAAAACATGCTGATCTTGAAGTAAACGAAAAGAAGACCAAATACATGCTTTCAACAAAACAATAAATATCTGTCACTTACTAGAACTAGAATCGCAGAGAAGTCAGGAGTTCATCTAGCTCGGAGTAATTAATATCGGACGACATCTTAATGAAGCTCCAACGAAGAATTTGTAAAGAAAACCGCTGATAATTTGGTTTGGCGAAAGAAATGCTTTGAAATTTTCTTTTCCGTAAGACAAAGTGTAAGCTCTACAAGACTCTTGTACTCACAGTCAGTTTTATAGAACCGAGTGTTGGACTATAAGTAGAAAAGAAGATCTTAAACTGCGCTCTTTTGAAATAAAACATCTTCGACGGATATTTAGCTCTTTATACGAGGAAAAAAAATTAATTGAACCAACCTTCGCGCATCGAAATGAGTCGCTTTACACTCGAACAACGTTGGGAAATATTGAAAACTTATTTCCAAAGTGAGTGCTGTGTAGCCCAAACAGTGCATATTTTTTAAAGAAGCACTCATTGCTCCTGAGACTGGTATGCTAGTGGATAACACTCATGGTCCCCATTGTCGTATGGTGCACACAGATGAGAATGTGACTGCCGTAGCCGAGAGTGGAAGACTCAACTTACGAATATTAACTCGCCATCGATCTCAACAGCTCAATATTTCACGCACTAGCCTGAGGGGAATTCTGCATAAGGATCTCGGATTATTCGCTTACAAGATCCAATTGACTCCAGGCGAGGTAGCTTTATCTTGACTTGAATTAGCTTAGAGATCATCGTCGCTTCTATCTTATATCGTCCGTTATCGAAATAGTTTTAATTTCGTTCTAAGCATCGTAATAAACTTACTCACCGAAACTTATTTCAAAGGTCGATACGGATAGAAGAATTAGTCGTTTTATTCCGATGGCAATTTTTAGAAAGTAATTTTTAAACAAAATCACAGAATTTGGAAATGAAATTGAAAAAGAATTTTAAAAATTACCGTAAATTATTTTGAAAAACTACGGGAAAAAAAATAAAAATTATTCTAAAATTGAGTTTTCCGGCTTAATTTTATAATTTGCATTTGTTTTATATTAAATATAATATGACTTCGTTCATAGTCTCGCCTCTTAAGGTAGCACCGATCCGAGTGGTACAGTATCTTCCTCATAGATTCGTCTGAATTTGTGCGATGGCCTGCGTTATGTTTATCGGTTGATTGCGATTTATTTGCATGTACCTGCCCTCTGTTTAAATGCCAAGAAGTCACAATGCCTTATCATCTCCAGAAAATGACAATGTGATTGGATTTATCACATCTGCTGGAAATCTTGGTATAACCTTTAATAACACACTTACCTGGAAAAGTCACATAAGCCTAACTTTGGGTACTCACCACTTAACACCACTCAGTGCCAGAAAAATACTTGCAAAAACGTTGCTTATACCCATTTTAATGTTCGGCTGTGAGATTTTTTTGCAACTGTGACCGAGAAGATCGAAGGCTACTTAATGTTGCTTACAATAGTATAGCAAGCTACGTATTCGGCTTAAAAAGATATGATTTCATTTCCTCATTTGTCCTATCGCTACATGGACTTACCCTTGAAAACCTGTTTAAGAATAGAACAATTATTTTATTCTACAACATATTGCAAGCTCGTGAATCGCTTTATTTATACAATAACATTCGTTTTCCTACCTCTGCAAGATCACTGGACTTGATTACTGTGCGTTTTAAATACTTCATATCCGAACGTCAATTTTTTCCTAATGTGATAAGACTATGGAATTCACTTCCCCAAACCATAAGAATGATTCACTGCGCAGCAAATTAAGCTTCATAAATTAAAAAGATATTGTATCTTACTCGTACTATGTAAGCTATCAAATAAATATATGAATATGAATATGAATATGAATATGAATATGAATATGAATATGAATATGAATATGAATATGAATATGAATATGAATATGAATATGAATATGAATATGAATATGAATATGAATATGAATATGAATATGAATATGAATATGAATATGAATATGAATATGAATATGAATATGAATATGAATATGAATATGAATATGAATATGAATATGAATATGAATATGAATATGAATATGAATATGAATATGAATATGAATATGAATATGAATATGAATATGAATATGAATATGAATATGAATATGAATATGAATATGAATATGAATATGAATATGAATATGAATATGAATATGAATATGAATATGAATATGAATATGAATATGAATATGAATATGAATATGAATATGAATATGAATATGAATATGAATATGAATATGAATATGAATATGAATATGAATATGAATATGAATATGAATATGAATATGAATATGAATATGAATATGAATATGAATATGAATATGAATATGAATATGAATATGAATATGAATATGAATATGAATATGAATATGAATATGAATATGAATATGAATATGAATATGAATATGAATATGAATATGAATATGAATATGAATATGAATATGAATATGAATATGAATATGAATATGAATATGAATATGAATATGAATATGAATATGAATATGAATATGAATATGAATATGAATATGAATATGAATATGAATATGAATATGAATATGAATATGAATATGAATATGAATATGAATATGAATATGAATATGAATATGAATATGAATATGAATATGAATATGAATATGAATATGAATATGAATATGAATATGAATATGAATATGAATATGAATATGAATATGAATATGAATATGAATATGAATATGAATATGAATATGAATATGAATATGAATATGAATATGAATATGAATATGAATATGAATATGAATATGAATATGAATATGAATATGAATATGAATATGAATATGAATATATGAATATGAATATGAATATGAATATGAATATGAATATGAATATGAATATGAATATGAATATGAATATGAATATGAATATGAATATGAATATGAATATGAATATGAATATGAATATGAATATGAATATGAATATGAATATGAATATGAATATGAATATGAATATGAATATGAATATGAATATGAATATGAATATGAATATGAATATGAATATGAATATGAATATGAATATGAATATGAATATGAATATGAATATGAATATGAATATGAATATGAATATGAATACCTGCAACTACAGGAAACCACCCAAAAAAGTCTAGTAGCGTAAACTCCCATGACCTTGATGACCAATACACGTCACCTCTGCAAGAGAACAAAATCAACACCAAACGATAACATTTTGAGGATGCACTGTCAGCTGGTGAACCTCGAGTTAATTTGTGACGTCCCATATACGGCAATTAGGGTCCTCTTTCAAACACTCCGAAGCCAAGTCAGCAAACTATCGGCGTTGTCTAGGGTCATGGGCTCAGATGGATCTTGTACAAGAGTAGGCCCAAGTCCCGACGCAAAATTCGACAAGTTGAAGTCTGCGAAAGCCGAGCGCTTGTGCACGGCGAGGAATCGACTACCTCGGGTTCTACTGTACATTTTTTTTAAGGAATAATATAAGGTTGTATAGTATGCCAAACACTGTCACCTTGCCACCTTAAACCAAAAAATAATTTTTTCAGGGGTACTACATCTTGCGAGGAAGCGACAAATGACCAAAAGTTTTGCTTGGCATGAAAATTGGCTTTTATTTTAGCCGTTCGTACTCGACTCTTGCCTATAACTCGCATACAGGAATGGTTGAGAATAGTTAGTCACAAGGCCCTGGTTATCAACGAGCTATAGCGCCTCAAAGTTATTTTCTTCAAAATAAGGTTGATCATAAATTTAACTTCTAGGCCAAAGAAAATTGAGATACGTAATTTACGCTTCAAAAGCAATAGATCTCATACCTCATAACAGAGAAAAGGGCGTTTTATTTGAATTTCGAAAAGAGGCTACACACGATAATGTAATACCTTAAATTATAAGACTATTTGATTTTGTTGAACATTGTAATTCGGGTTCCGGTTTCCAAAAAACAAAAAGATTTCTCTAATGTAAAATGTAAAAATTAACCTTGATACACAGAATAGAACATGGAAATTTACAATACCTCTTAAGCCTCTATGAAACAAGATGATTCAATTTAAATGTAATATCTCGCGAAACCCTGAACAAAATTATATCCGTAAACTATGCAAATAAAATACCACGGAACTCAGACAAATACCTCTTAAGCCGATATATAACAATACCTTATACCTCATTGTCATTACGAACATATATCTTATTCCTCGTAACCTGAGATATTTATTTAATACGTCAAGTTTTAAAAACAGTTGATATAAGGCATCAGCAAACATCAATAAACTAAGCTTCGATTAAGAAATGGACGATTTCGAAATCCACATTTTCGCTTACGAGGTAGTAGAGCTACATTGAAGATGTAAATATATATCTTACAATATTTAATACCAGCTGCACATTATATATCCCATTTCAATTCACTGATTTTCTAAAGTCTCATGCCTAATGCAACTTTAATAGATTCTTTCATTTGACACATTTTTTTTTAAATTCAATACACAAATTTGTTTGAAGGACATCATGCTTTCTAAACTTTATTAAAGTTCAATTTAAATTACTGAGAATCTACAGCAAGTTATGCATAAACCACGAATTTCAGTACCCGATAGAATTAAAGCACCCATGTCCAATGAATATCAGGGGTAATAATTATTTATTTGGTCCCTAAACTTGGGCTCTCTAGCTCTAAAAACTCAAATCTCATTAAATGAATTCATAAGTTATACTAAAAAATAGATACTTTATTTATTCGCCATTTTCATCTGCCATTTGTACAAAAAGTAACTCTTTCCCTAAACAAACAGTGCAAATTGCTCAGCTACAGAAAAAAAAGATACAAAATTAAACTCATTGACTTAAAAAGGTAAACACACGAGATAACCCTTCTTGTCAATTTGCTCTTAACTTTTTTACGATTATTTCCATTTTGAAGTTCACTTTAATTGCTCAAACTCAAACTCAAATAAAAAAACAAAAACAAAAATCCCTCCATTAATGCATTAATACTGTTATTTTATCTGCTTTCAGCTTCCGAATTAATCGCATCGAGTCGCCCATCCTCAAATACGACGGTGATTGCGGTGAATCCCTCACTATATATGACTCCTCGAAGCCAGATCCTGCCAGAATAATAAAAACCTTCTGTGATACATTTTCACGACCGATGGAAAAGGTGGATTTCGTTAGCACCAGCCCATCACTGTTCGTGCAATTCGAGAGCAAAACTGGCTCATACAGTGGCAGTTCATTATATTACTGGGCGCACTATGACTTCTTCAATAACACCCGCTTCGGTGACCCCGTTCCAAATACCCTCTGCGACGAAGTGATGTACGCATGGAAACATCCGGGCGGAAAAATTCGCTCACCCATGAACTCTTTGATATTCAAACGGACCGGAGGCAGTGACGTGCGCTGCCAGTATAAATTCGTCACCGACAAGCGACTCTATGCACGTGCGGTCATCGAGGTCACATCAGTGTCGTTCAAGGAGCTTCCGTACAATGTGAACGCCTGCACCCGCTGCCACGAAGAACGTGTAGACAAATTGGTCATCTGGGATGACAGGGACAAATTCCAAAATAATCTCGCCTGTTTCTGCGATAACATACCACGTGCGGTACGTGTCATCTCATCCAGCGACAATATGAATTTGGAAATGATTGTCCAAGGCCAGCATGCGATAACGAGCTACTTTAAGAATCCAAATCCGCTATTCGAAGCAAATTATGAGTTCGCTCACGGACCACTTTGTGGTCCAATTACATTCGGGCCATCACCGGATGGCGAGCTTGTCTTCCCTATCGCAAAGCACTCGGTTTAATTACACACAACAGTCCGGACCATCAATACCGACGTGAGAAGTGCATTTGGGAATTGAAGGTTGCCGCCCAGCGTGACCTGTGGTTGCATCTGGAAAAGGCCCGCTTTGGTGACCACACATGCGAGAGCGCAAAAATTGAAGTGTATCTAGCTGGTCGACTAGAGCCGCGATTCATCGTATGCCCTGAAAATATATCACTGGCCCGTGATCTGCCTATTTTGTCGGCAGCTGATTTGGGCGCTCTAGGCACGGATCAGGAACCACTGCCAGTTCTCATCCAGTACACAGGCGATGGCCAGCCAGGCAAAAATGCATTCCGATTAGTTTGGACAGAACTATTTCATTTACCGCGAAATCCTGACGGAAGCCTCGCATCGTCCCTGCTGCAGGATGGCGATTGTGACTTCAAATGTCCTGGCGATACGCTAATTTGCATACCAAAGCATTTGGTCTGCAATGGGGCAATGAATTGTCCGAATGTCACTCACCTCTCCACCATTGAGCAATTAACACAGCACATCGAGGAGAACCTGCAAAAGCTGGGCATCATCAATGATAAGTTGCGATTCGACCATCAGGTTGTGCTGCATGATGAATCACCAGAAATTTGCCTGCGGAACCCTGAAATTGCCGAACTACCGTATGGGAAACTCATACTAATAACAATAGGCCTTAGTCTTGTCCTGTCATTATTTTTGGCGATTGTTTGCCGGATGTGTAGAGGCAGGAGATATTAGGAAGGATAAATTCCGCGCAAAAAAAAAACACTGACCCAATGTTCGTTGTCAAGCACACTGTCTTAGCCATTAAGAGTGACATTCTAAACAAACATCACACACATACACGAATAAAAAATATATATTATATATACATACATCTAAAGATAAAATAAACAAAATGAATACATACAAACAAACTTACATTAGGAAGCTGGAATTACCTATAAGATTTAGGCGTTAAAGTGGCAGTTGTGCTGCCGTGTGTGTGTTTTTCAGTTGTAAAATCGTTGATTGTATTGAAATTTTCCAGTTTATTTTTTGCACATAGTCGTAGATTTTAGAATACAAACAAATTGAAATTGGATAAAAAAAAACATAAAAATTAAAATTTGATGAAGAAGGAGAAGAAGAAGAAATTGAGGTGTGAGTAAAAAATAATATGAAATTGGAAATAAGAAATGTAAAATAAAAACAAAATCGTAGTGATGTAAGAGTTAAATTAAAGTATTAAGGAAAATTATTAAGAGACACAAATAAAAAAAATTAAACACTGAAAGTGATAAAAAATGCAAATAAAGCTGACATGACATTATTAAAAAAAAATGTTTGTTTTTTTTTCAAGTTGTGTTTTTTTGTGCATAGTACGTATACTTACCTAATGAAGTCTGAGGAGAACAGCTATAGGTACGCATAAAGAAAGTAAGTATTAAATTTATTGTTTCAAACCATTGAAACGTTTCCGACTTGGGGTAAAAATCTTATGACGTTTTCAAAACTGAAACTTATAAAAAAGACAAGTCGTTTGAGAAGGGTTTCGGTATACCAAATTTCGAGCGTAGCTCCATTTTATAAAAATATATGAAATTTTTGTTTTTAAATTAAAGGACTTTTTGAAGGATATTTGGATTTCTTAAAAATTAATTTCTATTTTCTGTTGTTCTTAAATAAAATAAAATGCACGACTGGGTCGCACGAACTTGCTCCTATGTAATAGACTAGGAATTTTAAAAACGAATGTTATTGGAGAAAACTGTTTATAAGGATCAAATTAATTTTTTAAATTCTTTTAGTAGTAAGAGACAAAAACAGAATGCTATGCAAATATGAATTTATGCAAGAACAAAAATTATAAGCCGTTGTAGTGGTTTCTTAAAAAAAGCTTTTATACACAAACTTTTTAAAAGATTTTTAAGAACAAAATTTGGTACGTCAATTTAAAGTTCTTATTATTGTTCGAATAAAAATTAAATTTACACAACAAAAATATTGAGGCGTTTCTGAGATATCGAATTTTCAAAAAAATAATAAAATAGATTTTTTTCCAAAAAATTAAAAAAAATATTTATTTTAAAGTTTTGAAATGCAATGTGTGTTAGACTTTTTAGAAGCTTCTCTATAAGAAATTTCGTTAAGATCCGTTATGTGGATAATGAGAAATTCAAAATTCGAAAAAATGGTTCTATGGTAGGTACAAGCTGTAATATCTTAATTTCAAATTTTTTTTTTATTAAATTAAAGATCGTAAAAATTAATTGAAAGAAAAAAAAATTTTATAAAAATTCTAGGTGCCGTTTTCGAGAATAATACGGTTTTTGAAAACCATTTTTTTTAATTTTTTAACATTTGTAAGGTACCTTTACTTTTAGGTAGAATGAAATTTTTGTTCTCACATCTTGTAGACTATATTAAGAAACTTTTATTAATCAAGTTTAAAAAAAATCTAAATTGTGGTTTTCGCAATATTGAGCTTTGAAAAAAAAAATTTTGAAGTTTTTTTTAAGAATCCAAAAAAATTTTTTTTGAAAATTTGAATACGCAATTCTATTAAAATTTATGGGGGGGGCCTTAGCAGAAAAAAAATGTTCAAAATGGGTGCTGCTATTTTTGAGAAAATCGAAAACAAAAAAAATGGTTCCATAGGGGGTACCCTCAATAACCATTTTTCGGAAATTTTTTTTCAACCATTACCTAGCTTTAACTAAATAAAATTTTTGGGTATTTTTATTTTTTAAATCTGTCGAACATTTTTTGAGAAAAAAAATATTTATAAAATTTCAAAAAAATTCGTATGGCAGGTACCGTTATTTTTGATCTTAAAAAAAAAAAAGAAAAAAACCTGTGTGGGAAAAAATCAAAACTCATATCTACCAAGCTTGAAGAAAATTGGCTGATCCGTTTAGGCTGTAGTCGAACCGGCAGACAGACAGAATTGCCAGACCCATTTTTTTTTGTCTTCGCTATCATCGTAATGTCAACTTTGATCAAAATCTCGAGTTATAAATTTTTTACGAATGCATAACTTGCTTTATAGTACCTATAAGTCGCAAGAAAAAAAAGATATTTTTATATAGAAACCATCAAAAATATCTGTAGCTCGGTCTGCGATCTTAACGCCTAAGCTGAATTTTTTCACACTCATGGTTTGGTTTTCAGTGATTATAGGTGAAAATGCAGACAAACGAAAATGTCTTCAGTGTCCTAGCGGCTAAGATAATAATCAATTTTCATATTAAGGCACACTCTTGGAGTATTTGCCACCTCCTCACAAGAGGTAGTACCCTTAAAAAAAAAACAAGGTAGAGACATTTTTAATTCTTCTCCAAACAATAACTGTCATTGATTTTTTTTTTCGAAATATTAGAAAATATTTTTTTTTCTCAAAAACTATTCCACATATTAAAACAATTTACAAAAAATGGATGAAAAAAATCCACTATTTTTTTCCTATCGGTTTTCTCAAAAACCATAACATTGATTTTGATAAATTTTCCTAAGCAATAGGAATCATTTACGGGAAAATTCAAAAAAAAAATCAAAACTTTTTTTTTGAAAACTCAATAGGTATGTTTCCAAAATCAGCACAAGAACTGACAATTAACAGTTTTCTCAGAAAATACCTTCAAAGTTAAGAAAACTGGATCGCAAGGACTTACTTCTAGTATGTGAAAGACTTTAAATTTTAAAAATTAATGCTACTAGAGAAAAATGTTCATAACCATAAAATTAAAACGGGATAACGTGTGGTTTCTCAAGCAAATATTAGTTTTTACAGCGCCAGCTGTCTGAAATAAAAAATTGGTTCTATATACAACATTTATAAAACATTTTAAAGAACGAATTTTGGAACGCCAACTTGAAACTTCTTTTATTGCACGAATAAAAAATGGATTTCAAAAAAAAAAAATATTGAACGGTTTTTGAAATATCGAATTTAAAAAAAATATATTTTTTTTAATTTTGAAATGCAATATTTTCCAAACTTTTTAGAAGCTTGTCTATACAAAAATTCATCGATAATAATAAATTGTAAATTCGAAAAAATGGTTTTATGGTAGGTATATCTTAATTTCAAATAAATTATTTATCAAGTTTTAAGAAAATCGAGTATGTAGTTTTTTAAATATTGAAAATATTGAATTTTTGAAAATTTGAATAGGCAGTAAATATAGTATCCAAACTTTTGGGGAGCTTTACATAAAAAAGATCAAAATTGGTAGTACCGATTTTGAGAAAATCAGGAGGAAAAAATCAGAAAAAAAGGTTCTAAAAGAGGTACCATAAATAAACATTTTCCGGAAATTTGTTTTTAAGCATTAAATTGACTTAACTAAATGAAATTTTGTGATTTTTTTTAAATCTGTTGAATAGTTTTTGAGAAAAAAAAAATATTTCATAAGATTTGGAAAAAATTAATATAAAAGGTACCGTTCTTGTTTGTCTTATAAAAAAATAAAAAACCTGTAGGGAGAAAAATTTATGAATGCTGTGTACCAAGTTTAAATAATATAGGCCTAACCATTTAGGCTTAAGTCGAACAGACAAAAAGACAGACAGAATTTGTGAGACCCACCTTTTTTTGTCTTCCCTATCATCGTAATAACAATTTTGATTAAAACATCAAGTTAGATTTTTTTCCAAATGCAAAATTTGCCCTATAGTACCTTTATCGCAAGCAAAAATATACAGCTGAAATATACAAAAAGTAGCAAATATGTTGCGTATCGCAACTTAATAAAAAAAACAGATTTTTGGAAAAACTTTCAAAATTTTTGTGTTCTTAAAATTCAATATCTCAAAAAAACGGTCAATGAAATTTGATTTTTATTTGCACATCAATAAAAACCTAAAATTTGCGAAACAAAAAATCGTATGGCTATTTATGTCTTCCTTATTCTGCATATCATATCAAGCGTTCGGAATTTATTATAGGTTGGCCAAATCTTTTTAGATATAAAGTAGTTAGTTAAACTGCTCCACCTACGTTTGGATTCGTTAAGAAAAATTAAGAGAAAATTGTTCTTCATAACTCTGAGCGGAATGCTTACACTTTCCACAAGTGAGTTATGAACGGGAAGGGCTGATCCTAGCCTAGTCAACTCGTCCACCTGTTCATTCCCATTAATGTCACACTACCAGGAACCCAAATAAGAGTGACATTGAGGCTATTATTCCGGTATTGCTGGACCAATTTGAAGCATGATGCACTAGAATGATTGGCCTTAAAAGCAGCATGACTGTCTGTTATAACAGCCGTATTCCGGTTCTGGTTTGGATCTTCTTTGAGTACCTTGCAGGCTTTCTGATAGCCAGTAATTTAGCTTAAATAACACTACCAAAAATGGGTAGCCTAAAAGACCAAGATATATTCAGAGTCTCAGAAAAGATTCGTGAACCAAAACCACAATCCATCTGTGAGCCATCCGTAGAGATAGTTGTGAGGAAGTCTTTCGTCAACGCGGCCCACCATTCGTGTTTCTGTGATTAGTCAGCCAAACAATTTTTAACCAATTGACTAAATTTTGCAAGTTTATTAGAGATTACTTCCATCGCATTTAAAGAACATAAATACAATTTGATAGGCCACTGAAAAGTCAGAGAAGGTAAATTAATTTTACTAATTAGTCAGTTACAGAAATTTGGGCAAGAGTACGATAACTTAGGCGCCAAGAAATTATAACGGTTTTTTGTAGAACAGTTCAATACAAGCATTTTTTACTACGAGAGGGGGGGGTCTATCTCCCCCCGTTTGGGCGGGAGGGGCAATTTTATAAAAAGGTACTAAAATGGAAACAAAAATATTAAAAAATAACGGTAATACTTACAATTAAGTATTATACCTTTTTTTAAAACCAATACTCTGATCTATTAGATAATTTTTAAATCAAGTAGAATCTATGCACAGTTTTTGAAAAAACGAGTTTTAAACTCAAATTTTGGTGAAAAAAAAAACATAAAAAAAAAGTTTAAAGTTTAATTTTTCGAAACCGCAAAGTTATATATTATTATTTTTCCTAAAATTCGTTGCTCTAATATATTCTTATTCAAAAACTGAAAACTAGATGATTTTATGTTGTCTAGTTTTTGAGAAAATTGAAAATAACTAAAACTACTTTTTTATGGGATATTTGCTTTTTTTGCTTGCTTACGCATTACGGCGTATAAACAGTGAGATATGTATGGGGGGGCATGCTGCCCCCCTGCAACCCCCCTGCCTGGGCACACTATAGGATTTGGGGTAGGTGCGAGGTTGGGTGTATGCAAGGTTTCTTTTGCATTTACAGAATCTGGATTTAAAGAAACTTTGAATTTACCCTATGGTCTATATCCAATATCTACTAAATATATGTATGTACGTAGCCCAAAGTTGCACATTTAAAATGTTCAGACATGAAAATTTAATACATTATGAAAAATTCACATTACCTAGGTACTACTGTACGAATGCAGCAAATTTATATAATTCCTTAATTAATATGTATGTTTATTGTTTGTGTCTAACATTTTTAATGCTAATATGGTACAGGTTATTGTTTACCAAGGTCATTCGTTATTCAACCTTTGTAAGAGTGAAGTATTTTTTTCTTTGAATAAAGAATGGCGACTAAGCATCCACTACTTCATCCTAAATTAAATAACTTTTCAATATTTCAAAAAAAATATTTCGAAAGCATCGCGTTCTTAGAAGAAATTGGTCTAATTCCAACTAAAGCGTCAACTTCCCTCAACTCCAACTCAAAAAGGTGACAAAAATTGTAAGAATACAATATTATTATTATTTATTCATCAACCAGAGCATTATTATACTCTTACAGACTAAGATACATAAGTAAATATATAGTTACAAATTTGTAGGTGGGTATATAAAATTCAAATTACATTTAAATGATTTACATAGTTAATCTTTTATTTTAATAAATAACGTTACTTAAATTTTGCTTAAAACTAATGATTTAAAAGTTTCTCTGGTGCAATCCATATAAAAGTTAATCTCAGAGCAATAAACCCATCTATCGGCACATTTTTCCATGGGCCTCAATATTGGCTAGAGATTCGGGAGGTGCTTGCTATAATTACGAGTATCTCTTTTGTGATCAAAATGCCTGTAAACACGGTTTTAATACATTGAACATTGAAAAATAGACTTGACTATTTTTAATTAACACTTGACTAACTCACAAACTGACTGACTGAGACGCGGAATGCCATGCAATTCTACCTCCTCGTATTGCATTCTTGGTAACGCTAAATGATTTGCTGTACTTTACCTACAAATGAACCACATTAACATTAATCCTCAAAATGAAATCACCGTAGTTAAATACCAAAAATAAAAAATTTCATAAAAAGTAGTTTTAGTAATTTTCGATTTTCTCAAAAACTAAAAGGAACAAAACCATTCGGTTTTTTGTGTTCGATTCAGAATTAATAGTAGCATTGACCACAAAAAGCCAATTAAGCACTTCATTTTACAATTTTGAAAAAAAATTGGTCTAAACTTTTTTTTTTCATTTTTTTTTAACAAAATTTTGAGTTTGCATGCAAATTTTTCTAAAACTATTGACATAAATAATTTAATTTAAATTTACGATTATAGAACAGACTTCTGGCTTTTAAAACCGGTATAGTATTTTATTGTAAGTGTTGCCGTTGTTTTTTAATATTTTTTTTCAATTTAAGTCATTTTTTCTAAAATCGCCCCTACCTCCTAAACGGGGCGAGATAGACCCCCCCCTTCCATAGTAAAAAATGCTTGTATTTGACCCTTCTACAAAAATCCGTTATCAATTTTTGGCGCCTAAGTTATCGTACTCTCCCCGAAATTTGCTTATGATATTTAAGTGTTTATCTCGCGGTTGAGATTTTTTTAAATCTGTTTTTATTTTTTAAACACAAGTGTTCCTTTTTTTATTCTTTTTATTTAAATATGTTCTTTTTTATTATTTTATTTGACTTTATTATTATTTTTCTTTTTATCTCAAAGTTATTACATGCGAAGTGCTTCCCGTGGGAAAGGAATGCACTTGTTTTTGGAATATTCATATTTCATTTGAATAAAATGAAATATGAGCATTTAGTTTTCTGTTTGTTGGCGGCAGGGGAAAAGGGGTATATCCGTTTCGGATTGGTTTTGCTGTATAGGCAAAAATGGTGGAAACTGTTATTGCAATACCGTTAGAGACAAAGGGGAGTGTCCGGGGTAACGGGATTTGGGGTTCATGTAGAGTCGGAGACGTAACTTGATCTTAAAATATTTCCATATCTGTTATGACTTTTAAAACCTAAAAAATTGTACCTACTTAATTGTTATTGACCTAAAAGAAAAAGTACTTAATGAGTTTGAAATTATCTAAAATGCTGACTTTTAAAATAAATTTTTCAAAAATAGTTAATCTAACCAACTTGAATTAAAAAGATGAGCATTAGCATTTTTCTCAAAAAAATATATAAAATATATAAATTTTAAACGATTTAGTAAAATGCTTAAGCCATTTTAGTATAGCTACTTATCTAAGCTTGCTAAATCCATATGACATCTGCATTTTTATCGAAAAAAATTACAAACCGTGGGCTTCGGATTTCACAATTCAGAATTACAAGTACTGTTTACATTACATTTTTTTTTTTGGCAAAAACATCCATCAGGCTTATGTTAGTAACTTCCCAATGGAACATAAAGGATATTCCTATGTAAGTATATGTATAACAATCAATCTTATATGAGCATAACATGCAATGGTTCTGTTCAGTCATAAATAAACAAATAACAAAATAAATTGAAGGTTGTCACTTTGATTTCGAAGCTTCTGACATTTCACATTATTAAGTCCGTTCCCCAGGCTAAGGTCTGTTTGCTTCGTTTTTTTTTCTCGAACTTTCATTGTTTATACGTGTTTAGATGCACCATTTTCAATAAAAGGGAATTAGTGTTTTAGTTGTTATTAAAATAAAAAAAAATATTAAAATTTTCGAAGAGCTAGTAAATTGCTAAATGTTTAGCAAATTACTAACTAGTATCATTCTATGCCCTTAACAATAGGTTATTTAAAATTTTGCACCAATGTTTTCAAAAGACCAATGGCTTATATTACTATCATACTCGTCTATTTGAATCGAGTTGGTTAGATGAATAGTTGTTGAAGATTAAATTCTAAAAGTCAACATTTTGGCAAATATTTAAAAAAAAAATGGCGTTTTTTCACATTAAAAAGTCACATAAGATCAAATTCAACACAATTGTGTCTCCCAAATTTCTAGCAGAATGAACTTGAAAGACCTCATAACTTGTTTGTAGATACGCCTGAAGACTTATTAAGAAAGAAAAATTTGATGTGGATTAGATTTGGTTTAGATTTTACTGTTGTATAAATTGTAGTTATATCAATATCTACAATTACTAAAACATGAGTTTCGCCTAATTAATAACTACATAATATAAATAAAATACAAATATTTCAAATAATTAATCAAGTCAATTCCATTACAAATGAATCAAAAATGTTCCTTTAAGATTTTGCAAAATATAACATTTTTTCAAGATGTTTTACAATAATCTCTTTAGATAAAATGGCAAATGTGAAGTTTGAAAAAAGTCAGTGGAAATACGAGTATTAAAGGTTCTCGTATCTTACCTACATAAAAAAAAAAACAAATACCTATCTACAAAATTTCAGGATGTGGATTTTCTATTTTGTCTATCACTGCATGTTTGGTTTAAGATAAATCGTGTAAATTTATACTCCGAAATCTTTTCATATCTAAGTCCTACAACGCTTCTATTAAAACAATTTAGCCAACATGGGGTTATCGCTCTCCATCAGAATCCAAACCTAATTATTTGTGTATGAATCAATTTAGAATTGAGCTGTGCAAAATCTTTGTTAACTCAGTGAATATAGGGTTTTTCTCTATAGACCTATTCACATCCATAATATACAATATTATCCACTCAGACTAAAAAAAAACCATATCTAGCAAATTTTACATTCAATGGTTGTTCATATGTTCATATCAATTCAGTTATCCAAACAAAATGCCCTCTTCTGGGATATGATATCCGCTTCAATAAATCCTTCTAACACAACCATCATCAGCTTATTGCCGGCACCAAACATTGCAAGCCCAAGCCCGGCCCGGCCCGATGCCGATACTTATGAACGTATGTACATATGGGTACATATATTTCGGTATTTGCTTTCATATGGGGTGATTTTTAAAGCTGAGCATAAATACTAAATCCAAGTGCAAACAATAACGAGATTACAATTGGATTGTCGAGGAATATAAAACACAAAAACGAGGGCTTTTAAAGAGGAGAAAACAACACACCGGAAAGCTGCCATTCTGAGTGCATTTTATATAGTGAAAATTGATATGATGTAATTTTGAAATGCTCGAGGCTCAAGTCGGAGGTCTAATGGTATAATCCTTCAATCCAGATAGGAAGGTAGACATGAAACCGACATATACATATAGTTCTAAACTAGCAACTTATCCGAGAATTGAGGAGGTGATTTCCAAAACCAGCTATCTGACCTGAAGGTAGTTTTGAGTTAAATGCCAAAAACCTTTACTTCATAATACGGAAGATATAGAGCAAAATTATCTTCTACAAATTTATTCTTCACGAAATTTTAATAAAATTAAAGATTTCGAAATAAATATAACTTTAGACCTTATATAGAAAATTCTTTATTAAAAATTCATTAATCTGCTTTTGGAAGTATAATTGAATATGTCTTCTTTTGGAAGTCAAATTATTAAAAAAAAGCTTTTTTTGGAAGTATAATCACAAAAAAAAATATTTTTTTTGTAAATAAACCTTTATTCAATATCAGACTTTTTGTTAATAGAAAGGAACACAAATACATCAATAAATTTAATTAAAATAAAAATAACAATAAACAGTCCATTAATATAAGAAATCACAAAAGTGGTTTTCATTTTTAAAACCTGTCTTCGTTAGAAAACGAGATATTTTCATCCGCTTCAACGTTAACATCGTCGTTTAGTGGTATATTAGCAATTTGATTATAAAATGGCATTGTTTCTGATTCAATGCCCATAGCTTTTAACAGTTTGAAGACATCATTCCGTTTGGCTGGCTTAATATGGCTTTCTGGAGTTTTTGCATGGAGACGTGATTCGAGACCGGCCCAACTAACTCCTCTTTTTAGTAAGTTGTGGAAGGTGGTTTCTCCACTATATGTTCCAGAAAAACTTATTTGGGTCGAAGCAGTTGTCATACCCAATATCTTGGAGTCAGAAATCTTAAATGTTTTTTTTGTTTGAACCACAGCTTTTGATAAATTTTGCCAATTAAAAAGCTGAACATCATCAAAGAGTGTATGAACAGTTCCAAATTTATAGAGTTGGCTATCATACGTTGCTGGGGAAGTAATTGTACTAATCCTCCTCAGTTCTTTTTCAACAAGGCCAAAAACTCTGTCAGCTGGCATATATGAATGACCTCTAACAGGAAAATACCATTCAAAATTTAATTTATTTTTTTGGCAAAACATTGCTATCATTAATAGGACGGTATAGTTTTTGTTTTGTCCTGTGCAACTATCCGAAAAAAAGCGAATGATTTTAATATTTTTTGAAACAATAAAATGTTTTAAAACAGTTTTGAGGAAATTCCATATTCAACAGGTGTTATTATTTTTCGCTTTTCGTCTTCAATAAAAACACCATCTTCTGCTTCAATTTCCATTTCAAGATCAGCTACAACTTGTTCCTCTTCATCACCCAGGACTTCTGAAACAAGATGTTGAACACTTTTATCTGCTGCAGATTCAACGTCCGATGGTTCAGGAATCGTCTTACTAGCTAATTCGCAAAACATCAGCCACATTTTTCTTATGTTTAAGCTCGACGGCAAGTATGCTCGGTATGGTGATTTATTACGCCCATAATGTTTTTCCTTACACTTTATATGGTCCATTATATTTTTCTTCGTATTTTCAGTCATGAGATTTAAACGCTTTCCACCTCGTGTTTCCTTCCGATTTAAGTCGTTCTTTAGCTTTAGGTCAGCAACTGCTAAAGTTGTATTCTTTGTGATGCCGAGCACCGACAGAAAAGTTTTTTGACACACCACGAAGCAACCTGTAGAGCTAGGTATTTGATAGTATATTTTCTGTTGACGTTTTTGTCCTTTCTTAGTCCGCTTAACAGAAATGAAATTGGCTATAAAATTGCGCTTTTGGATAATTCCTCTGCACTTGTAATATTTTTTGTTAAATAATTCTAACTCGGAGTCTTCCAGCTTAAAAACTTGACATAAAGATCCTTGAGTATGACTGCAAGCTATTTTCCAAGGTTTTTGCTTTTCGCGCCTTTTTATTTCCCTGTCTATGTTTTTTTCCAACCGTCTGGGTTTAATTTACGTTTTCTGGATTTTAAAACCGAACAGCTGGGTGAAGTAGTAAATTCTTCCAGAATATCCATTTCTGAAAATTAATTAAATGAATAGATACTAAATACTTAAGATATCCTATTGTATTTAAATTAAATTAAAATAATTACCAGCCAATTCAGTTTTATGTACATATATTGTCCTCCACTCAGCAAATAAAATGTCAAACTGACACAAAACCAAACGCAACTTGATATTTTTTGTACTGCATAGGCCTTATTGGAAGGAACATTTTGTAAAGGCCATTTTGGAAAAAACATTTTGTGTTCAATAGGCTATTTTGGAAATAAAGTCGTTTTTTAACATTGAATTACTATGTCTCTGTCCTGTTTAGGAAATTATTTTTAATTGAATTAGACGCGCGTTGAAAATACCTAAAAAATGACATACATATCTCATTTTCCGATTTTTTTCCGATAGCTGGTTTTGAAAATCTGCTCCTCAATTTAGATGTTGGTTCAATAATTAGTAGCAAATTGTTTCCAATAGCAGTTTTCGAAATTTGACAGGTGCCTGCTGCCATATTGATGAATCTGTCAAGTTGGTTGTCATTTATCATTCAATTTGAGTCAGAAGCAGTTAGTTGTCCGTCGATCTGTAGGGCTCTCCGTTGATGTTGATAGCAATGCCAGCGTCATGTTGGAAGAAGTACGAACCGATGAGACCGTAGGCCCACAATCCACAATAAACAATGTCTTTCTGCATTATTACTTAGTGGACCACAAGTGGATTGGCATTGCCCTAAATACGGCAATTATTTAGCTTTTTGACGTTTCAGAACACAAGGTGTGTTGTAGCTTGAAGACTTGCCATAGGGATTGGTGTTAAGTGTTCGAAAAATAAAAATAGGAAAATTAACTTCAAATTGAACAACTTGACCGTCATGATATGTCAAAATCTACCCGTGCGTCTCATAGCTTTTGGAAACCTTTCGTAATATCTTTAAAATAATAAGTCTAAGGAAAATAGAATTGAAGACTCGATTGCACGTATCTTCTTAATCTAGATTTAAATAGCTTAGAATTTTTAAGATTTCATATACAAATGTATGCACATAAACCTTAGCCTTGAGGAGATATGTTAAAAAGCATAAAATTCACATTTAAAATTGCTAAAATAGCTGATTTCTAGAACACATATCGATTTATGCAAGGAAATAAATTAAATCGTTGAAGAGTAAAAAAAATAGTATATAAAAAACTACTATAACAAAAAAATAATCACACAGTTCTTGAAATATTGATTTTTTTTTTGAAAATTTCAGAGGCATTGTATATACATACTCGTACTTAAGTCTTAATCAGTTTTAACAATTTTGAAAAAGTCAAAAAAATAAAATGTATGAACTTGGTCTTATGTGTAAAGAATTAAATTTTTAAAAATGAATGTTATAAGAGAAAAATGTTCATAACCATAGAATTCATTTTTTTAAATGACTGAAAGAACACCTTTTATAGTTGAAGCTAAAAACAGGCTACCATTTCAAGCAAATACAAATTTATGCAAGAACAAAAATTATAAGTCGTTGTAGTGGTTTCTTAAAAAAAGCAATGTGTTTTAGACTTTTTAGAAGCTTCTCTATAAAAAATTTCATTAAAGTCCGTTATGTCGATAATGAGTAACTCAAAATTCGAAAAAATGGTTCTATGGTAGGTACAAGCTGTAATAAATTAAAAATCGTAAAAATTAATAGAAAGAAAAAAAAATGTATCAAAATTCTAGACACCGTTTTCGAGAAAAATACGATTTTTGAAAACCATTTTTTTTATTTTTTTTTTAGCATTTGTACCTTTATTTTTAGGTAAAATAACATTTTTTTTACCTTTTATTTAATAAGGTTAAAAAAACATCTAGCATGGGGTTTTCGAAATATTAAGTTTAGAAAAAAATGTTGAAGTTTTTTAAAAAAATCCAAAAAAAATTTTTTTTTTGAAAATTTGAGTACACAATTCTATTTATGTTTTTGGGGAGCCTTAGCAAAAAAAATGGTCAAAATAGGTTGTACCGTTTGGGGGGTACCCTCAATAACCATTTTTCGGAAATTTTTTTTAACCATTACCTAGCCTTAACTAAATGAAATTTTTTTGTATTTTTATTTTTAAAATCTGTCGAACAGTTTTTGAGAAAAAAAAATGTTTATAAAATTTCGAAAAAAAATCTTATGGCAGGTACCGTTATTTTTGGTCTTTAAAAAAATAGAAAAAACCGAGTGGGGGGGAAAATTAAAAATGATATCTACCAAGTTTAAAGAAAATCGGCCGAGCCGTTCAGGCTATAGTCAAAACGACAGACAGACCGACAGACAGACAGAAAGACAGACAGAATTGCGAGACCCACTTTTTTAGTCTTCGCTATCATCGTAATGTCAACTTTTATCAAAATCTCGAGTTCGATTTTTTTACGAATACATAACTTGCCTTATAGTACCTATAAGTCGCAAGTAAAAATGTTAGTTTTGAAGATTCAGAAAAATCAAGCATGTTTTTTCAGGAAAAAAAAAAATTTATTTTCTTTTTAAAGACCCAAAAAACTTTGAAGGAGCTTTGGCATTTAAAAGGGATTAAAATCAGTTTGACTGTTTTTGAGGAAATCGAAAACAATAAATTGGTTCAATGTGGCATATTATTGATAACCAATTTCTGAAATATTGTTCAGCCATTAGCTAAATTTTACTTAATGAAGTGTTCTTATTTTTTTTTTTTTTTCAAAAATCTGTTACATAGGTTTTAAGAATATAAATAATTATTTTGTAAAATTACGGAAAAAATTTCGTATAGCAGATACCGTTATTTTTGGTCTTAAAAAAATGCTATCCCGCAAGTAAGGAAATTTTACCGAGCCATTTAAGCTGTAGTCGAACAAACAGACAGACAGGCTTAATCATTAGACCCATATTTTTCGTCTTTCCTATAGTCATAATGTCAAGTCTGATCAAAATCTCGAGTTAAATTTTTTTATAAAAAACCCATGACTTGTCATATTAAACCAAGTGAAAAATAAATAAAATATGTTAGAGGCCATTGCGGCTCATAGAGAGATTTAACCTATTAACTTACAACTCTCAACAATTCCTGTGAGCGTGTTTTGCAGGAATGGAGCGGATCTACAATTTTCTTCCGATTTCGAACGACTAAGGAGCAGGACTTCTCATGACAAGAGATACTCTTTGGGAATATCTTACATTTGGTACATATTTAAAAACAGATAACATCCATATTCTTATAAATTATATTTAAGACATACATAAGGTAGAAACTCAGTATTCCTAGTTACCGCCTGGGAATTTGCATATGCAGGCTCAAGTGTCAAACGTTGTCAAAGACTTGTGCAACATCTTAAAATAGAATTCAGCAAGTTTCTTTCTCTTTTTTAACAAAATCTTTAATGCGATGCACTTGATCTATCGTGGAATGCTTATTTCTGAATCCAATCTTATGGTGAGGGACTAGTCTACTTTCTTATATTATTCTGCTAAGCCTTTTTCAAATTCAGTCACTCTTCAATGGGTCACGGGACACGGTAACATTTATGGAAATTAAATGGCTGATGAAGTGGCCAAAAACGGTTCATCACTTGAACTGAGCCAAATTTTACCCTGAATATACTTACGCTAGCGTAGCAGAAAAAATATAGACTTCACTGAAGTTTC
Source organism: Philhelius festivus (assembly GCA_963931855.1). Classification (NCBI taxonomy): domain Eukaryota; kingdom Metazoa; phylum Arthropoda; class Insecta; order Diptera; family Syrphidae; genus Philhelius; species Philhelius festivus. The sequence goes on along the minus strand of OZ007557.1, from coordinate 75,756,690 downwards.
TTTAAGAATGCAAGTGTGAAATGGTCAACAATTGACACCTGTCAGTTTTCAAGGAATCTTTGGCCAGATATTTCAAAGAAAAAACAGAGTATCTACTTAAGCTTGGTGGACCTTAATTGTCTCTCTTGGTTGGAATCCTTACGGATCACAACTCAATGGGAAGGGGAACCCACATGAGCGGGATGGGCATCAGCACATCTGACTTATACAGAGGGTGTCAAGACAAAAAGATAAAAGAGGGCTCATCTCACTTCCTTTGTGAATGCACCAGCCTAGCCAGAACTAAAAAAGATGACCTCGGAGAATCGGTCAACGATTCAGTTTCAACATTACCTCATGGAATTTTCCAATGATGTGGCACATATCTTCTAAGCTTTAGGCATTCGTTTAGTATGACATGTTTGAAGCGGCTGATAATTGAACCTTAGATCATCTGCTCGACAGTCCAATACACTTACCACTATGGCAAGGGAAACTACAAATAGTAACAAGTAGCAAGTAAGAATGTTAATTTTTTCCTCAGAAAGTCACATACTTTACAAACTTTCCAAGAAGTTGTTTTCGATAATACTGTAAGGGCTTATTCCTGAACTGAAACTGACATTTTGAATTTTCTCAAATAAGGATATTTTGTCAACGACATTAAAATAGAAAATATTGAAAAAAATTTCTACAGAAGAGCATCCTTAATAAGATTTGTTTGTTTGAAATTTCTATGCCACATACCAATATTGTAGCCTTTTGACATTTTAATAGCTTTTTATCCAAAAAAAGATTTGACAATAAGTTTTCCACTTCACTTTGACTTTTTTTGGTATATTAGACTATTTTTCGAAGTTTGAAATTTATGGGCCTATTGTAACGTGAACAATGAACGAATATGTACTTGCAAGTCCTTTCAAAGTCTTTGCTCGCGTTTTTATTTTCTCTGAATTGAATCTCCATTTATGAAAATCCTCTTCGATATTATTTAACTCTTTGACTTGACCAATGAAATGCACCCTATATAATCTATCTCATGATTATAAAAAATAAAAACAATTTAAGCAAATAATGGAAACGTCGAAAAATGATGTTTCCCGCATTGTAAGCAACAACTATTTTTACGACCGAATGCCTTACTTAATTCCTGAGAATTGGCGTCACCACACAAATCCTCTCCGTATTCGGCCCGTTTTTTTTTTGAAATTTATTTAAACAATTAATTTTTTTAAACCATCGATTGTTAATATTTTTTTTGTTGATCTCCCATATAATTCAGAATGCATCTGGGTGATGCTGTTTTTTTTTTTTTGTGGGAATTCCATAAATAAACCAAAACAAAGGAAAACGTGTGAATTAAATAAATTTTTTGTTGTAACTTTTGAATTTGCGGTAGAAAATCGCGTTTAATTAAAATCCTGTTTTGTGTCGGATTACTATAATTTGAAGAGTTAATTAGAGAGTTTCGAATTAACAGACACACGAACACAAGAATAAAAAAAAACGCATTATACATACTTCGGTATTAAAATGTACATGCCCGATTTATTACTTTAACGCAAATTCATTAATGAATGAATTTATTACATTGGTGTGGTTAACCAGTTATTCCGTTCTGAGGCTTTGGTGTTATAATGCATTGGATAAATAAATAAAAAAGGATTTAATTTTTTATTTGTTCCTTATTTTCAAATGTATTATATTTTTTTATATTTTATTTAAGCTTCGTGAATATTAAAACCAGATGAATTACTAATTATCTAGTTATATCTAACGCAGTGCAAATTGTGCGGTATTTAAAAAATAAAACCTATTGTGCGATCTTAATTAAGAACTAAAGTTTATCTATCCTGAAGGGGGATGCTATGCACGAGTGTATTGTGAAAATTCATTTTTAATTATTGTTTTTGATTTGTATTCTCATTGTAGTTTGGATTTAGTTTCTAATTATGTATATTTATCCTATAAGTCCTATAGTTGAAGCCACTAATTAAATTTTTTGATTTATAATGTTACAGTGGTGGTATGAAAAAATAAAGGCAAACATGGTGGTCCTGTAATTTTAGGATTCTTTAAAATGCCTTTAATATAAAAATCAATCAAAAGATTAGTTTTTTCTTTCAGAGTTTGGGTGTATAAGTTGGAAGAAAAGGTTAAAACACAATATTACAAGTTATGTATTCGTAAAATACTTCAGCTCGAAATTTTCATCAAACTTGACATTACGATGATAGGAAAGACGAAAAAAAGGTTCTTCGCAATTTTGTCTATCTGTTGGACTTCAGCTAAAAGTCTCAGCCTATTCGCTAAAATTTGTTAGATACCATTTTTAAATTTTTCCCCCTATACCATGTTTATACTTTATTTTAACCAAGTGTAATTTAATTTATTATAGGCTTAATACAAGCAGAACTTAAAACTAGACATAATATTCTTAAATCTATACTTAAACATAATAAAGGGAGTAAAATTTATTATTAATTTATTTTATTTGGATAGATACAGAACTCTACCAATTAATGCTGCAGGCAAGAACCAGAGCTGCTGAGAGAGATGCCCGGGAGCTCTACGGGCAAAGACGAAGGGAGGAACGCCGACTTCTAAGGAGGAAAAAGAGAGAGCATGCGAAGCGGACGGTCGAGTCTATTGAGGACTGTACCGGCAGGGGGGATGTTCGAAAGTTTTACCAAAGGGTGAGGCAATCCACCTAGGGCTACAAATCTAGAACGGAAGCCTGTCGAGATGAGAGTGGGAATATGGTAGTGGACACGCAGTCCGTGCTGAGGATCTGGAAACAACACTTTTCCAGACTGCTGAACGGCGAGGAAGGCCAAAATTCCGCAACTAGGCGGAACATTCCATTCAACCTGGACGATGATGGTCAAAATTTCCGTCCACCCGACCTAAATGAAGTGCGGTCAGCGATAGCCAAGCTGAAAGCGTACAAAGCTGCTGGCGCGGATGGCTTGCCAGCTGAGCTATTTAAAGCAGGTGGGGATGACTTGGTAGGGAGCATGCACCAACTCATCTCAAAAATTTGGTCGGATGAAAGTATGCCCAATGAATGGAACCTCGGCATAGTGTGCCCCATCCACAAGAAAGGAGATGCCCTGACATGTGCCAATTACAGAGGTATAAGTCTCCTCAACGTCGCATACAAAATCCTGTCGTCTGTACTGTGTGAGCGCCTAAAACCGTTTGTCAACGAGCTGATCGGCCCCTATCAGTGTGGTTTTAGGCCCGGCAAATCCACCCTGGATCAGATGTTCACACTTCGACAGATTTTGGAAAAAACCCAGGAGTTCCAAATCGATACACACCACCTTTTTATCGATTTCAAAGTCGCGTATGATAGCGTGGACAGAGAACAACTATATAGAGCCATGTCTCATCTCGGAATCCCTGCCAAGCTCGTCCGCTTGTGCAGGATGACGATGGAGAAATCTCGCTGCTCCGTCAAGGTCGGTAAGAACACCACCGAACCTTTTGATGTCGAGAAAGGTCTGAGGCAAAGCGACGCGCTATCTTGCAACCTATTTAACATCGCTCTTGAAGCAATTGTACGAAACTCAAACATCAACAATAGAGGTACAATTTTTCAAAAGTCAGTTCAACTGCTTGCTTATGCGGATGATATTGATATCATTGGGAGGACGAAGCGAGCTGTTACCGGTGCGTTTGCAAGTATTGAACTGGAGGCGGCGAAAATGGGTTTGGCTGTTAATGAGGACAAGACGAAGTATATGCTATCATCGAGAAAGGAATCTCAACATCGTCGACTCGGGCAAAACGTCACGATGGATAGGTATAACTTCGAAGTCGTCAAAGACTTTGTCTACCTGGGCTCCACTATAACATCGCAAAACGACATCAGTGCAGAGATCAAGCGAAGAATTACTCTTGCCAACCGCTGTTTCTTCGGGCTAAGAAGGCATTTGAGTAATAAAGCCCTATCTCAAAGAACCAAGGAGACCTTGTATAAGACCCTCATCATCCCGGTCCTGCTGTATGGGGCAGAAGCATGGACACTGTCTAAAATGGATGAAAATCTGCTTGGGTGCTTTGAAAGAAAAGTTCTTCGTTTGATCTTCGGTCCAGTCTGTATCGATTAAGTATGGAGGAGAAGGTTCAACAACGAGCTGTACGGGCTTTACAGCGACGTTGACCTAGTCAAGAAGCTGAAAATACAACGGCTGAGATGGCTGGGACACTTGGAGCGTATGGACACCGACGCACCAGCCCGTCGAATCTTCGAATCCACCCCTGATGGTCTGCGCAGCAGAGGAAGACCCCACCTCAGGTGGCGCGCACAAGTGGAGAGCGACCTCAACCAACTTGGAGTGCGTAACTGGAGGCAGCTAGCTAGGGACCGAGCTAGCTGGAGGGGCTTGTTGGTTGAGGCCTTAGTCCACCCTGGACTGTGAGCGCCATCTAAAGTAAGTAAGTAAAGTAAGATACAGAACTGAGGTTAACGTCGAAAGAATTAGCGTTTTATTAATTATCATATAATTAAGACTTAATAATAGCTTAAAACTAAAATAGGGAGAAGGATTAGTGAGGGGTTTGGGACAGAATTCTTCTAAGGGATGCAGAATTGAGGGAAAAATCAAAAATATCTTGAACAGAGTTGGCTAAACGTAACAATCTGGAGATTGGGTTGAAGTGTCCGTAGTTGGTGCGGTGTGTAGGGAGGTGAAAAAAGGGGACGGAACGTAAATGACGCGGATTTGTATTGAACATTATTAATTCAAGCAAGGCCGGAGATTCAATGATACCAGTGATAAGTTGGTGGACGAATACTATATCGGCGATATGACGACGTTGAGCAAGGGTATGTAGGTTGATCAATTGTAGACGGTCTTCATACGGGGGTAAGATAAAGGGATCGGACCAAGGCAAATTGCGCAAAGCAAAACGAAGAAATCTTCGATGTACTGCTTCAATTCTATGTGAGTGAGTGATGAGGAAGGGTGACCAAATCTGACTAGCATATTCAAGGATGGGTCTGACAAATGTGACGTATAAAGATCTAGTAACAAATGGATCGTTAAATTCCTTAGACCAACGCTTGATAAGGCCAATAGAAGAATTAGCTTTCGCAAGTATATGATCAATATGAGAGCGAAAATTTAGCTCTTTATCAGATATTACCCCAAGGTCTGTAATTGAGGAAACAATAGGGACAGGTACATTACGGAAATGATAGGTTCGAGGAATTGATGGTAAACGTTTACGGGAGAAAGTCATAAACTGACATTTTTTTATATTGAGTTCAAGAAAGTTTTTATTGCACCAAGTAAAAAAAGTGTTTAGGTCATGTTGGAGAAGCGAAGAGTCTTGAGAAGATGCGATTGTTTTGATTATTTTAATGTCGTCAGCATAGATGGAGATATCAGAGAAGGAAATGATGTTACTCACGTCATTGATGGCAAGAACAAATAGGATTGGGCCAAGATGGCTGCCTTGAGGAACCCCTGAGGATGCGAAGATTGGATCAGACACCGCGTTTCTAAAAACAACTCTCTATGTTCGGTTTACTAGGTATGATTTAGTCCACTCAATAAACCATGTAGGAAAACCAAGAGCTTTGAGTTTTATATAGATAATTTGGTGACTGATCTTGTCAAAGGCTTTACTAAAATCAGTAGTTATAACATCAACTTCGAGACTTTTTTCTAAAGATATTAGTGTTTTGGAGACAAATTGGATAAGGTTAGTTGTGGTGGACCTACCCTTTAAGAATCCGTGTTGAAATGGGGAAACAATAGATTTACAATGGAAGTAAAGAGAATCGTAAATGATACTTTAACGTTACCAACCTGTCATACATGGTTATGTTAGGTTAATGGGCTGACAGTTGATCTTGTTTTCGTCACACTTATTGAAACGTATGATAATTTTATACCATTCAAGCCCGTTAAGGATGTTGATGAGTTTCAGCAAGCTCCTTGTAACGTCTGGTAGATGAGTTTGTTATGTTAGTGATTGATGTATATGTTTGGTCAGGATTGCTTAGTAAGTCGAAGGAGATATTCTTTTTCTCAAGAGGATATTGCCAATCTTAGATTTTACCAATGGAGGTGGCCCCATCAACTCATTGACGCTTGTGTTCACCGAAGCAGTGGAAATCCCTATTGTAGGCGAGGTGCCCACTCTCCGTTGGTGCTGCTCGTGTAAGAAACACGTGCATCGTTCAGTCATTATTTTCATGGTTCTATCATTGTCGTCCGTGACCGTCTTTTGACCTTCCATAGGTATATTTCTATCGAAATTTAAGAAAATATTTTTTTTCTCATAAACAATTATTCTAAAACTGATTTTTCCAAAAAAAAACTTCACAATTTTCTTTTAGTAAAAGTTAGCTGATGGGTGAAAAAATAAAAACGAATGGTTTTCCATAGAATGTAGGATTCACTTAAGACTTAAATTTAAAAAAAAAAATATTTTTTAGATTAAAAAAAAAAGATAAAAAAAATGTTTGTTTGAAAACTCTATATGTATTTCGAAAACCTTATGCATGAGTTTTTGTTAAACCCTGATAACTGATAGTTTTTTTAACACTAGCTCCAAGATGTACTCGTATGTACAAAAAAATTTATTTAATCTGGAAATAGTATAGCAGCCGTAAAAAATCGATTTCAAAAATGATATTTTTCTCGAAAGAACCTCCAAGAATTTTAATATATTTTTTTCTGTTCTTACGATCAAAGCAAAGGTGAATTACGAGTACAATAAAAATAAAATGCGCGACAGGGTCGCACGAACTTGCTCCTATGTAATAGACTAGGAATTTAAAACAACGAATGTTATTAGAGCAAACTGTTCATAAGGATAAAACTAATTTTTTAAATTTCGTATGCCAACTTAAAGTTTTAATTATTGCACGAATGAAAATTAAATTTTCAAAAAAAATATTAAGCCGTTTTTTGAGATATCGAATTTTCTAAAAAACAATGACTTTTTTCCCAAAAAATCAAAAAATTTTTGATTTTTTGAAATGCAATGGTTTTTAAACTTTTTAGAAGCATCTTTATAAAAAATTTCATGAAAATCCGTAATGTCGATAGCTAGAAATTCCAAAATTCTATGGTATAGGTACAAGCTGTAATAGATTAGATAGATATTCTTTATTTTTTCATAATAAAAATTTTACAATATTTGTTGCTTAAGAATTAAGACATGGCAATTCTGCCGTCTGTCTGAAATAACATTTCAAAATAAATAATGAAAAGTTTAAATTTTAGCAGAAAAATAAAAAAAAAAACAAACTTTAAACAATTTTGCAGTGATTTGTAACACAAAAAAAGAAGATCAATTTAAAAAATAAGATTTTACAAACATTTTTCAATTTTAAAATGAGTTGAAATACAAACGTTTATAAATAAGTTTAAATAATGTTAGGTGGCATTGTAACAGAAAATTTTAAAAAATAATTAATTAAAAGGTTAAATAAGAATTATACAAAAGATTTGCAAGAAACAGTTACGATAGTTAAGAGCTTGATCACAAAACTCGTAGAGATTTGTCCACCCTGCCGAACCGTTCAAAATTTCTATCAATTCTATTCTAGAGAGGACACTTTGATGGAAGTAAAGCCTTCTAATTTCCTGCAAAATTGGGCACACTGCTATGAAGTGATAAACATCATCACGTTCGAATCTGTTGCAGAAATCACACAAGATTGGTAAGTCTGAGCGATGGGGAACATAATTTAAGCTAAGGATTTCAACTCTTGCTCGAAAAATGGTGCTTATAACCATCACAGAGAGCTCGATTTTAAAGTAATTAGCAGCTTGAAGTCGATGATTTAGATCTCTGTATATAAGTCTAGTTGACGACGCCGCCGCACGATTTAGATGTTGAATGTATATTTGTTCATCAACCTTCGATATTACATTAGCAAATAGTTCACTCCAGCTATCTAAATTAAATTCTGTAAGGTCTAACCTGAGGCCATAAGAGTTTGCGAGATCACTCCATTCTTTGAATGGTGTCGAATTCGTACGCAAAAGGTTCACCATAATAGTCTTGTGGAGACTAATGCCAGGCTTGTTCATGGTCTTTATCAAAAAATCAGAGTTGGCTTTTAAGTTTCTAATATAAATTGGGGTAATACCTGACTCGATGTGGATAGATGTGGATAGATTCTACGAAATACTTGTAACCAAAAGCTTGGACTCCGTAACACATACAAGAATTTATAGTGACTTCAAACACCCGGTATTTTGACCCTAGATCAATATTTTGATTGGCAAAAAGATTTGGCCACATAACGCTTAGTGCAATTTTGGCTTCCTTACACTTACCCTGCACATGATTAGCAAAGCTAACGTTTGAAGACATCAACACTCCCAAATACTTAAATTCTTGTACTACCTCTATACGTTCGCCATCCAAAAACCAGCTTTCCTCTCTTGATCTCCTACATTTCCGAGCTCAAACACCATAATTTTTGTTTTCATAGCGTTTATCTTCAAATCCCAGGTGTTGCAGTACCTCTGAAGCTTATTTATTTGGAGCTGAAGAGAGGAAGGGTTGTCCGCCAATATAACCAGGTCATCCGCGCAGAGTAGCACTTTGATATGAGTGTCGACAATACTGACTCCCCCAGGCAAGCAGTCACTAATGTCGCAGTAGTTTCAAACCAATTCGAAGTTTCCGAGCCATTCTAAACTGCCGCACTTGTTCGATTCAGCAAAGTTTCATACATTGCCAGAAATTTCCTAGAGATACCAATGGAAGCAATGGACAGTGTCAAAGGCTGCTTTGAAGTCAATGAAGCAGGCATACAACTTTTTTTCCTTTGGCTAAATTTATTGGCTATGCTTGACAAGGCAAAGATGTGGTCAGCAGTTTAAAATCCAGCTCGAAAACCAGCTTGAAATATGCTCAAACGTTGATTTGACTCTATCCAGTTTGAAAGCCTCATATACAAAATTGTAGCAAATACCTTCCCAATTGAGTTCAGATTGTAAAAAGATAATAGATAATATTTGAATTCCGATGTTGAATGCTTAAAAAACTCGAGAGGGATACCATCATTTCCAGGTGATTTATTGTTTTTCATTGAAGATAGTGCAATTTGTAGTTCATCTATAAGTATTGGCAAATCAAGCTCCTCGACAACTGGATTAGGCAAGGCGTAGTGGAAGGATTGACGTTCACTACTAGCTGTCAACAAAGATCGAAAGTGAGTGGCGAGAATGTCAGCTTGTAATGAGCTGGCAGCTAGGCGATTATTACCACGTAGTTCCCTCACATTACACCAGAAGGTTTTTGAGTCTTTACATTTTTCTAAGTTTCTAGCTAAGTTTCTTGTATAGTTTACCTGCTTGTTTTGACAGACCTGCTTATATGTTTTGTTTGCTTGTAAATAAGCGGATTTAGAAATGTCAGTATTTAATTTTCTAAACAAGTTCAGAGAAGCAAATACTTTTCTACGGAGCATGTTACACTCGTAGTCGAACCATTTACAATGGAAAACTAACTGCTTATTACTGCGATTTCTTGAAACGGAAGATCTAATTGCTTTCAACATGTTCTCTACAATAAGCTCAATAGAGGCTGAATTAGAGGCAAGAAGTGACACAATGTTACGGTTTAACCTAAGTTGATAACTATTAGCCTCCTGATGTAACCATCTGAGCTTAGAGCTGTAATATCTTAATTTCAAAAATTTTTATTTTTTTTTTATTATTTTACGCGCACTCAAGGGGTTATGAATACCCTTATAATGTTAAATACACAGTGAGAGCAATTAGGATAGGATTAAAAAGGAGATACCGATGCACATTGGTTTTGAATGTCTGCACATTGAAATGAGTGGGAAATACTGAACCAAGTAAAGCATTCCACATTCGTGTAGTGCGACTAAAAAAAGAATCTCTGTATTTGACTGTACGTCCGAAGTTGGGCTCAAGGGTAAACTGATGGGCATTCCTAGAAGTACGGGTATTACGGTTGAATTGCTTAAGTGGAGGAATGCAACTGGCTATTTCATTAGAGCACTGTTTATGAAAATAGCGGTAAAATAATGATAGACATGAAACATTGCGGCGGTGCTCGAGAGATACAAAAGTTTTCAGTTAGACAGCTGTTGCCTATCATTTTTATAGCTCTCTTTTGAATTATGTCCAAGAGACTCAAGTGGTTTTTTGGAGCACCTGCCCAGATATGAGAATTGTACTCGAGCTTCCGAAGAATCAGAATCAGAAGGGGTAAAATACTTTCTTGCATCGGCGGAGAAACCCTAAACATTTAGCAGTGTTTTTGGCAACGTCAATTATGTGATCACTTCACAAAAGATGGTCTGTGATGCACATGCACATACCTTGAACTGAAAGCTGATCAGTCTCCTCGATACAAGTGCCGCTCATAGAAAGTGGCATTAGGGGAGGGTTGCGCTTTAACGACAGTAAACAGCATTTAGTTTTTGAAGCATTAAATTTTACACGGTTTTTGATTCCCCATTGGACAATGCTGTCGAGATCAGAATTTAATGAGCTTATCATACGCTGCCGTTGGAAGTCTACATCTGAAGGACAAGGATGTGAATCTAAAAACGAATATGAAAAGCTGAAGCGAAACAATTAAGTGTAAGATTAGAAGTTTCAGACAAAAGATCATTTATGAATATAAGGCAGAGTGTCGGAGACAAAACGGAGCTCTGTGGCACACCAGCGTTTATTTTGTGGATATCAGATTTGATTAAATAAATTAGATTAAATTTTAATTGAAGATCATTAAAAATAATTGAAAGAAAAAAAAATTAATAAAATTCACTTTCGAGAAAAATACGATTTTTGAAAACCATTTTTTAACATTTGTGTGGTGGGTACCTTTATTTTTAAGTAAAATAATTTTTTTTTCTCACATCTGGTAGATTATACTGAGAAATTTTTATTTATCAAGTTTAAAAAAAAATCTAGCATGGAATTTTTTCGAAGTATGTTTTGAGTTTTGAAAAAAAAAAATTTATTTTTTTTTAAATCCAAAATTTTTTTGAAAATTTGAATACACAATACTATTCAAATTTTTGGGGGGCCTTAGCATAAAAAAAATGATCGAAATCGGTTGCACCGTTCTTGAGAAAATCAAAAACAAAAAAATGGTTCTGGGGAGGGTACCCATTAATAACCACTTTTCGGAATTTTTTTCCAACCATTACCGATCCTTAACTAAATGAATTTTTTTGTATTTTTCTTTTTCAAATTTGTCGCGTAGTTTTTGAAAAAAAAAAAAAAAATTTGAGTCATAGAACTAAAATAATTGGGGCAACACTGTTTTCTGCGACAGCGGATTTGAAAATTAACTTTTGGTTCGACACTTCATCATGAGTACATTTAAACCAGGGCAAGGTTTGCAAACTGTTCAAATTTACTTTGAAAAGCATGGTTCAATTCGAGAAACACATCAGGCGTAACGTGCATTTTATGGTGCTCATAATCGTCCATTAGAGCCATGCATTCGAAAAACCATGGATCGTTTTCGCAAAAATCCCGTTAGATGTCGTATACTTCGCACCAAAGAAGCGATATCAGCATTATGCAGCTTAGTGTTGATGATGATAAAAAAAAATGTTTCAATTGTCACCGTGCTCAATAAATAAATACAGCCTGATTTACAGCGAAGAGTGTGTGAAAATTGGACCTCAATATTATGCCATGTACGCGCCACCGACGACGCGACGGCGGCGGCAACACATGCCAACATGCGCAAATTCAAAAATTAATGACAAAAAATTATCTTTCAAATAAAGCCAATTTAATGGATATTAAAAACATTGACTGTGTTTGATTTCAAATTAAAGTTATCTGCATCTAAAAAACACCCTTTACAACCATTTAGAAAATTTTCATTTCGCAGGAAAAGTACCTTATTTTTTGTCTATTTAGGGAATTACCTACAAATTATCTGTAGCTCGATATACTATAGCTTGCCCCAGGCGCACAGAATCCACCAAGGGTATGGATGTTCTTCTTCCCTCACGAAACCAACACTTGATCAAATCCCATATGCGATTTGAAGTAACTAAAAATACAAAACCTATTTTCAACCGAAAAGTCTAAAGTACCTAATATGATATTAACCCCTTAAGTGTAAAGCAATAACATAAATATTAAGTCCACTTTAAATGTAATAAACGTGCCTATTCCAGGCTTCATACCGGCTTACGGCTTATATGAAGAACATGGAAGTGCACTCGCACTGAAATCACTATAGAACAATGCAAATTAGTTTTGTGGCACCAGTTTATTTTCTATTTCGGATTATGGTGGTTTCCGGTTACACAACGAATAGGTACATTCATAATGTTCAATCCTATTGAACACGAACATTGCAAATTACTGTAAATGATTGGCTTGAATGTCTATTTTGAGTTAGATAGAACATTTCATAAATGTGAATATACTCGTACTCGTAAAATTGTGTTTTTTTCTATTTCGAATTTATTATCAATTTAAGGGAGTTTTATGATGAACCCTTAAACGGCTTAAACCCTTTTGACATCCGTTCAAATTGTTTTTGCCTTAACTCCCCAATCTCCATAGGGATGCATTTTCATGTTTTTTAGACGAAAGACTAATCAAATATGTTCCATTTTGGTGTGTAATTATTTTCGGCGCCGACTTCTATACTCGGGTAAATTTGTTGAAAAACATTGGAGGTATTTTTTTTTTTGTTAGAAAGTAAATTATTTATTTGAATGGTCCTTTTGGTAATTTTATCCAAATAAACGGCTTAGAGGTAGATAGATAAATATGAGAGAGATAGGATCGTCTATATCCAATTTGGCAGTGGGAAGAGGAACATAAAATTTAATTAAAGCTATGTAAAGAATACCCGAGCTAAGCTTACTGCAAAAGGGATGGAATTTTTAATTGACTGTATATGCAGGTATAGGTCCTGGATAGAAGCTAGCGTCGTCGATGTTAAAGAGAAAAATCGATATCCTTTGAATGAGGTGAATGAATATGTATGTAGGTGTAGGTAGGTGTAGAGATATATCACACTGAAACCAAAAGATGCACACGAAATGAAAACGGATTGAACTGAGGGCATTTCACATTCCAAGTAATTCTGATTAAAGAAATTAACCCTTTTGTAACGGAAATCAAAAGGGGAATTAAGTTAGGATATATGGATGGGATAGAAACTCCTATGCACTTAATAAATTGCTAGTTGGAAATGTTTTTCACTTTATGATGCACTTTTCCGCTTCCATGATACATTCGTTAGATTTTTTATTTGATAGAGATCATGATATTGGATACTTTACTAAGTCATAATGCTTCATTTACATGGTTTTAGCGTGATACCACCATATGCACAGTGTCTTTTGAAACATTTAAATTTAGTGATATGGATTTTTGAAATGGTTGTCCATAGGTAGACATTCTTAAAATTATAATATAAATCATAAATTTGACGGTTCAACAGCTCGAAGAGAACCAGGACCTACGATTTTCTGCAGACTTCGAACGTCTAATGAGTGGCACCTTTTATGACAAGAGATACTCTTAGAGGATTTGTATATTCTTCGCAAGAGGCAGTACACACCTGGGGAACCTGGAACCCAAGACCTTTAATATTTTTCAGCTTGACTTAAGTGCTATGTTACCTCTTCCGCCTGCTCTTTAACTGCCACGAAGAACTTATTATTACGGGGCCGTTGCAAAAGGGAGGACGATGTTGACATCGTACATATAATCTAATAGTTTCCCTGATTTATTGAAAGTAGTACTCTCGATGTTCTCGGCTGCCCTGTAAACTATCTTCTCGAGAACGATATTGAACAAATCAATTGCCATCAAATCTCTTTCCAGAATCCCTTTTCATTTTTGAAACAGCTCGGGGGTGATATTTCCTGGTTAAACTTTGCACAGTGTGGATTCAGGAACTACTTTCTCAGGATTCCAAGGACACTGGCTCTTAAGTCGATTAAAGGATGGTGAGTTTCGGCTTTAATTTCATTGGTATATTTTTGACGATTTGCTTAATTCTGAAATTTTCGTTATGGTCGATCTGCCAGCCCGTACTCCACACACTGGTACTCATGACTCAAACAGCTTTAGACCATGGCAATAAGATAATTCTTCAAAGACATATAGGACCGGATTTTTTGTAGTTGAAGATTATGGACCTGTAGTCCAGTGATCCACAAATACTTGGTTGACGATTTGATACATTTGAGCCATCGCATCGTGCGGTTTTATTGTCTTTAAGCTTTCTTTTAGCTAACTCTACATATCGTATATTCTAGTTTTTTTTTTAAATTTTGCACGCACTAAAGGGATAATGACTACCCTTAAAGTGTTTAAGCACAGTGCGAGCGTTTTAGGAGAAAGTTGGAGAGGCTTTAAGAAGATATACCAATCCACATTGGTTTTGAAGGTCTGAATATTATAATAGGAAGGAAGTATAGAGTCGAGTAAAGCATTCTACATTCGTGTAGTGCATCTAGAGAACGAATCTCTGAATTCACCAGTACGAACAAAATTGAGCTCAAGGGTAAACTGATGGGCACTCCTTGAAGGGCGAGTATTACAGGAAAATTGTATAAGTAGAGAAATGCTAGAACTTCTTCACTGCCTTGAAACGAATTAATTTCTTGCTGTTGTACTATAGCTTTATATAATCCTCAATTAGCTACTATTGGAAATTCTGCATGAATATATGTACTAATTCCTGTGGTTTTTCCGGCTTAGCAAAAGGTTACATTCTCGTTTTCGCAAGTCTGAACTTCGCTCTTAAGACAAGTAGCTAGATTCATGATTTGTTATAATAAATCCTATAATTTCTTCGACTATCTTGAACTTGGAAGCTTTGTACACCCTCTTCGTTCTTTCTTCACACGATCTTCTTCTGCTCTATTCTATCGCTGTAGCATATTTGCAGTTGAACACATACTTCATGATACCCTGGCTTCGTTCTGGGCTTGTTGGTAGCCTACGTTGATTTGGGTTTCCTTTTTAATGATATATTTTTCCTGTGACCACTGACTGAAGAGGCTTAAGGTTCTGGTAATAATCTACAAGCACGGTGGGAAGAGAATGCTTTATAACATAAGTTAATGGGTCGAACGAACTTATTGCTATGTTTAAGTGACTTAGGTTAATAGGTTTTCTTAAGCAAATATGAATTTATGCAAAAACAAAAATTATAAATCGATGTATTGGCTTTTTAATAAAATAATATTTTTAAAAATGTATATCTTATTTAGACGATACTGACACATCTGGTCTAGATGGAATACCATCCTCGTTTTCAAGACAGTGTGTGAATCATCTGTTTTGGTGTTCTTTTTAATTGTTCATTGGCTTCGTGTATGTTTCCTTATGCATGGAAAAAATCTTTTTTAATTCCTTTTTATAAAAAAGAAGAAAAGATAAAATTGATAACTATCGTCTTAAAGCTTAACTATCAGCTATTCCAAAATTGTTCGAAGAAATTATTTGCAAAACTTTAAGCTTTTACACCAAATCTTTTATTGTTCCTATAACCAACATGGTTTCTTCAAATGCCATTCGACCTCGTGGAGCTAGTGGAGTCTTTTATAGAGTTCGTTAAAAAAAATTAAACTCGATAAACTTTCACATCATGTTTTGCTTAAAAAAGTGAATAAACTTTGGCTTAAGTATCATTGTAAAATAAGGAGCTCCCCAGGGAAGCCATTTGGGCCCCATTCTATTTATATTATTTATAAATGATATTTCATCACTTTTAAAATACTCCAAGTGTCTTATACATATACATATGCAGATGATGTAAACTTATTTAAAAACATTTATAATAATATTGATTGCGAAACGCTTCAAATTGATCTCAATATTTTCTATAACTGGTGTAAAATTTATAATCTTACATATAAATTTTACACCTAAAAAATCTGTTCTATCTTTTGAGTACAGGATTAATGGCGCTAATCTGTTAAATGTGAATAAGGTGTCTATTCTTGGTGTTTTGTTTCACAAAAAAACTTGAATTCACGCAACATATTAATATGACTTACAATAAGGCCAATTCAATGTTAGGGTGGATTAAAAGGGAATCCCGTCAGTTTTCTGACCCTGCGTTATCGTTATCGTTAGACACATCATTGAGTGTTGTCTTTGTGCTGTTTTATGGTACCCAAATTAGTATTTAACCCTTAAAGCTACTCCCATGTTATCAGGTCGATTTCAATACATATATTTATGAGTTGGTTTCAATCTTGAGATTTTTTACTTCCGACTTATAGGTACTATAAGGCAAGTTATGAATTCGTAAAAAAAATTGAACTCGAGATTTTGATCAAAGTTGACATTACGATGATAGCGAAGACTAAAAAATGGGCCTGGCAATTCTGTCTGTCTGTCTGTCTGTCGCTTCCACTACACCCTAAACGGCTCGGCCGATTTTCTTTAAACTTGGTAGATATGGGTTTTGATTTTTTACCCCCACATGTTTTTTTCTTTTTTTTTAAGACCAAAAATAACGGTACCTCCCATACGATTTTTTTTCGAAATTTTATAAATATTTTTTTTTCTCAAAAACTGTTCAACAGATTTAAAAACACAAAAAAATTTCATTAAGTTAAATCTAGGTAATGCTTAAAAAAAATTTTCCGAAAAATGGTTATTGAGGGTACCCCCCATGGAACCATTTTATTTGTTTTTGATTTTCTCAAAAACGGTACCACCGATTTTGATCATTTTTTCTTACGAAGGCTCTTCAAAAATTTAAATAGAATTGTTTATTCAAATTTTCAAAAAAAATTTGTTTAGATTTTTTAAAAAAACTTCAAATTTTTTTTTCAAAACTCAATATTTCGAAAATCCCATGCTAGATTTTTTTTAAACTTGATAAATAAAAGTTTCTTCATATAATCTACAAGATGTGAGAAAAAAATTTCATTTTACCTTAAAATAAAGGCACTCACCATACAAATGTTAAAAAATTAAAAAAAATGGTTTTCAAAAATCGTATTTTTCTCGAAAACGGCACCTAGAATTTTGATAAAATTTTTTTTCTTTCAATTAATTTTTATGATCTTTAATTTAATAAAACAAATTTTGAAATTAAGATATTACAGCTTGTACCTACCATAGAACCATTTTTTCGAATTTTGAATTTCTCATTATTCCCATAACGGAACTTAATGAACTTTTTTATAGAGAAGCTTCTAAAAAGTTTAAAACACATTACATTTCAAAACTTTAAAATAAATATTTTTTGAATTTTTGAAACAAAAAATCTATTTTTTTCTTTTTTTTGAAAATTCGATATCTCAGAAACTATTCAAATTTTTTTTTTTAAATTTAATTTTTATTCGAACAATAATAAAAACTTTAAATTGGCGTACCAAAATTTTTTCTAAAAAATATTTTAAAAATTTAGTATCTATGTATTGTATATAAAAGCTTTTTTTTAAGAAACCACTAAAACGACTTAAAATGTTTGTTCTTGCATAAATTCATATTTGCATAGCATTCTGTTTTTGTCTCTTACTACTAAAAGAATTTAAAAAATTAATTTTATCCTTATGAACAGTTTTCTCTAATAACATTCGTTTTTAAAATTCCTAGTCTATTACATAGGAGCAAGTTCGTGCGACCCAGTCGTGTATTTTATTTTTTATAGTGAAAAAAGTACTTTATTTAGAAGTACCTACTTTGTTTATTGTTTATTGTATTGTATTTTATATTTTATTGTAGCAAAAATTTATACATTTTTTCTTTCTTAAAACTATATTGCACAATTTACAGAGATTTAGTATAACTCTACTTTACTTCTGAAAAAATAAAAATTGTATAGCAATTATCACAGTTTGATATAATGATAAATCGAAGGAAAAGCTACAAGAAAAACCTTCTTCAAGTTGTCAGAAACATGTTTCCAAGATTGGATAGAATGGGAGGCTAGTAAGAACCAAAAAGTACTAATCTCAAATATGATTTACAAATGATTGGAAAAAAAATAGATAATAAAATAACAAAAAATGTTTGTTTTTTTAGACAAACGAATAAATAAATAAATTAATTAATAAATAAATAATTATTAACAAAAATAATAAACAAAAGTATCTAATTAAATAAATAAATAAATGATAAATTAAAAATAAATAAAAATGAATAATGAAAAATAAATAAATTAGTAACAAATAAATGATAAACAACTTAATATATAAATAGATGATAAATTAAGAAATAAATAATTAAATAAAAAAGAACAATAAAGAATAAATAAGTTTGTAACAAATACATAAACTAATACAAAATAAATAAACAAATATGTAAATAAGTTAAAACACAAAAAAATATATATACAAAATAAATAAATAACAGATATAAAGCTTTAACCATTTTTTTATTGTTTATGTGCAACAGGAAAATATTATTTATTTATTTTTTTTTTAAATAGCTATTTAGTAGATACGTCTGGATTTTACTTTAAATACATGAATAGTTTGTTGATTAAATTTTGTATATTTACATAATTACGTATACCTAAGAAGTAATTTTTGTGTTGATCGGGTTTCGATTTGAGGCCAAACCAATATTGGTTTGAACAAAATTATAATTTTTCTAGGCCAATTGAATAGCACTTGTCGAAATTTGAATTTCGATAATAATCTAAATTGAAAAAAATACAAAGGCATAAAATTCGTCGTAAACAGTCGTAACCTTGTAAATCTTTCATTTTTCCATACAAATTTTGATTGATTTTCGCAGTTTACGATTTTTTCGATGACTTACCACCTTTGCGTAAAAAAAAAACAATTGAATTCTCACACAAAATATATATATGCCAGTTCGCTTATTTTTATTTAAAAAATATTTAAGTTTAAAATTTTCTTTTACATTGCGCATGAAAAATATTAAAATAATATAAAATTAATATAGAAAAAAGTTTTCTTATTAAAAAATGTGGTGTTATAAATTAAAAAAAAATGAAATGACGTAGGTACTATAAGAACTATAATACTTTCTGTTAAAAAAAATATGGCAATACTAAACTTTGAAGGTATAGAGCAAATTAGGTCTGTCAGACCTTGGTGAAAATTCTGACAGTTCATAAAATTTTTTTTCATTTGTTGTAGATTTTGTAATAGATTTAATGAAAGTCTGAGACTACAGTGAAAGGATTTAATTGTTTATTTGTAGCATTTTGCTAAGCTCAGGACTTTATTGGTTTTAACCTTCGAGTTAACTAATAGTCGACATTATCATCGTTTGGCTATTATTAGTAAAGTCCATTGAGTTTTCAAAAAACATTTGACTTTTTTTTTTAAATCCAAATAAATAATGTCTGAAAAAGTGACAAACTAAACACTGTTCAAACTTTTAAGCAGCTTTTAGAATAAAAAAGTTGATACAAATCTTTCCAACAGTTTTTGAGAAAATCTAAATCCAAAGATGTGGTTCTTCGGAACCATGGCTTGGAACATTTTTTTTAACCATTAGGTATCTTCTAACTTTTATGAAATAAATTTTTTCAAATTTGTGGAATTTTCTTAAATCAAAAATTATTTTTGGCATCAAAAGATTTGTCGAAAAAATATATTAATTAACAAAAAAAAATCACTTTGTTTGTTCCGAAGTATTATCCGTTAAGTGGGTCAGTAGAAGTCTCTTGGCCTGCTCCTCCATACTTTCAATTCTTTGTGTTAAATGCTCTCGACTATATTTGAGCATCTGATAAAAAGTGTTAAAATAATAAGAATTTTCGGATAGATCAATATATTGTGTATAAATTTATGTACCTATACATGGATGTCCGCGATAAAATTTTAGCAATAAAAACACACACACCTGCAAAAAAAGTAAGGCGGTACTATACATGCCTACATCATCCATAAATTACACTTAGCCTAAAAGAGAAAGGATGCCAGAAATTATAAAATAAAAGGCACGGTTGAGTCGCACGTAATGGGCTCTAATAATAGCCGGTTTATAAGGGATTTACCATTGATGATTTAAGGTATTGATTTATCAAAAAGTTCACATATCTATACTTAAGAAAAAAGAATTGCTTCTTAAATTTTATCTTATTAAAAAACAACCATAATTGCGATATTTGATCAAAATCGTTACAGTCGTTTCCATTTAATTTTGGAAAAAAGATAAATTAATATAGATATAAGACATTTCGTTCTAGACTAGCTTAAAAAAAACGAACCATTTTTCTAGAGAATAAACAGTCAGCATAAAATTGGAAGAAAAATTCGTCCATAAGAGAAGTCATAAATTTTATTAAAACCTTGACATTTTTTTTGTGCACGACACCACTACTTGTCCCATTGAGCGAGTTAAAAAAAAAAAAAATTCAACGAAATTAATTTTGAAATGCACAAAACTACCATTGCATTGTACCATTTCCCCCCATTGAAGTTGGTTGACAGGCAAAATAAAGAACCTCTATTCTTTGCTGAAAATATAGCAAACAAAACTATCTAGCACTTCGCAACGTCCATGGGCAGTCCAACTGAGGACTGACTCCTTTCAACTCGTCCTCATATAACGAAAAATATTATTTTGAAATATTAAATTCTGGGACACGTCATATTTCTGTGATTTTTCTGTTTAGTCGGAAAAAAGCTTTTTGTGTGGGTGGTTTTATTTTAATTAATATTTTTTTTTAAATATTCTGTCAGCTTCATTTAAAAATTCACCTTATTGTTTCTTTCGTTTAAATTTTTTTTTGCATGAAAGCAATTTGCGAATTGATTTCACAAAAAAGTGTTGAGGTTGATTATGATCAAACACTAAAAATAGGTTAGCTAAGGAAGAACTTATTATAATTGGAATCATGTAAACAAACGAATAAAATGCACGAGTTAATGGCACGAACTTGCTATGATTGTAATCAGAGAAAAATATAATGATTCGTTCTTTTGAGCTTAAAAAGCAGAAAGGCGTGATTATTGAATAAATATGAGTAATATGTAAAAAATTTCCAACCGAGGGCGGTTTTCAGTGGTCTTAAGAAATATCGATTAAGTGTAGTCTTGTTCTTGAAAAACCACGTAGCGTACTTTGTTAAAATACATCTAGTCAACTCGTTTAAAATAAATTACTTACTTAACTTAGCTCCCGATTCATTAAGAGATTTCCATTCTTTGCTTTCAGCACGCTGCTTCCAGTCATCTAGGCCAAGCGTTCTGGCATCCACGATAGCTTGGATGACCAGTCTTCCTTGACACAGTGAGCCTGGGGGCTGCAGTTAGAAGCATTGTTGTCCATTCGCTTAATTTGACTGAGCTAATGTATAGTACATAACAGTGGCGAGGCGTCATATTGTTCAAGTCGTGCATGAACGACTAGCTTACAGGCGACATTATTTTAATTTCTATCTAATTAACCCACACCTCATACTTATACTGTTCGTTCATTCCTTATAGTTATATCTAATGTATACGTACATATTTTCCATTTTCCAACTCGCGCATTCCTTCTCTGAACTACCCAAACAAAACAAAACGAACTAGCTACCCGCCACTGTTTTGTTTTCACTCAACCGATCAGTATCTACCCAAGTCGTTCATACGATTTGGCAACGAAATGAACCCATAGAAAGCATACAAGAAAAAAAAAAAAACAATTCGCTCGTTGTAGGGAGCATTTCGTGCAAATCTGTTTTGAACGAGTAGAGCCTTTTTTTAATACATAGAATGGTGGAAATGAGGAAAACGGGTAGCTAGCGTAGGTAAGTAGTTTATTTATTTATTTAGGTACATATTCCAATATTTAATTTTTTTATTTTTTCGAATATGAGAAATGAGACGCGCGTCGTTCATAGGGACGGTTTCGTTCAAATCAGTTTTGAACGAGGAAAGCTTTTTTACTGTGGAATGAAGGAAATGAGGAAAACGGCTAGCTGGTACTTAATCAACACATACCTACCTATTTATTATTGACATAAAAATAAAAACATTATAATGTAGGTACGAGTACTTATATAAAAAAAAGACTTGTTTGACTTCTTGGTATTGCAAATAAGAATTTTGAAACTGAACGACTACATTTTTTAGGCACGCGTCGCCGCTGGTACATAATGTCGACGTGTTTTGGATTTCTGGACTATATCCACATCTTGGTACAGCTGATAGTGTTCGCGGTTATATTTTCTCCGTCGAAGAATTTTTTCTCTAAGGAAGAGCAGTATCATCTCTCACTTTTTGCTTATAGTTTCAGCACACGGCGCGCGCCGTAAAGCATGACTGATAGTCTAAGGTTTTGAACCCATTTGTTTTGTTAAGCCGAAGAAGCAGTGGTTTCTTGAGGTAATTCTTCGTCGGATCTCCACTAAGGTGTCGTTCGTGAACTACCTCGAAGTTTTTGCTATCAATAGAGACGTTTTTCCCAAATCGGTGGACATATAATTATGATTGTTTGGCTTGTTTGTTGATAGCATATACTTGGCTCTTGTTTTTATTTACTTGAAGGCCAACAAGCCCCGCCTGATCTTCAACAGCCATGAAGGACCCTATTACATAACGTTGGCAACGGACGATGATGTCGATATCGTCGGTATACCCCAACAGTTGGACAGATAGTGCCCTCTGTGTAAATGGTAGCCCTGCGCATCATCTGATCTAGAAGTGATTGAAGAAATCACATGATAGCGCATCTTCTTGAGAAACCCTGTGCATGTTTGGAATAGTTGAGAAGAGTTACTCCTTACATTACACCACATATTTTCCAAAGTCACGCGTCACAGTTGGATCAGTTTTCCCGGGTCCCTTGTCCGGACATATCCATAAAGAGCTTATGACAATGAATGCTATCATATGCGGGAAGTCGATAAATAGATGGTTAGTCTTCTCCAGGATTTTCCTCAATGTGAATATTTGATCTATGGTCGGTTTGCCGGAAGCCACACTAATACTTGCCAACTAAATTCATTATATTAAACAAGAAAGTTTGTTATGATTCACTGTTTTACTTGCGACTTATAGGTACTAAGACAAGACAAAAAATAATGGTACCTGCATACGAATTTTTTTCGAAATTTTATAAACATTTTTTTTTTCTCAAAAACTGTTCGACAGATTTTAAAAATAAAAATACAAGAAAATTTAATTTAATTAAAGTTAGGTATTGGTTCAAAAAATTTTTCCGAAAAATGGTTATTGAGGGTACCCCCCATGGAACCATTTTTTTATTTTTGATTTTCTCAAAAACGGTACAACCGATTTTGATCATTTTTTTTTTTTTTGCTAAAGCTCCCAAAAACAAATGGAATTATGTACTCGATTTTTTCAAAAAACATTTTTTGGATTTTTTAAAAAAACTTCAAAGTTTTTTTTTTAAAACTCAATATTTCGAAAACCTCATGCTTGATTTTTTTTTTTAACTTGATAAATAAAAGTTTCTCAATATAATCTATAAGATGTGAGAAACAAATTGTATTTTACCTAAAAATAAAGGTACCTACCATAAAAAATGCTAAAAAAATAAATTATTTTTTTCATTTTTTCGAATTTTGAATTTCTCATTATCCACATAACGGATCTTAATGAAAATTTTTATAGAGAAGCTTCAAAAAAGTCTAAAACACTTGCATTTCAAATCTCTAAAATAAAAATATTTTGAATTTTTGAAAAAAAAAAATCTATTTTTTCTTTTTTTTGAAAATTCGATATCTCAGAAACGGCTCAATATTTTTTTTATAAATTTAATTTTTATTCGAACAATAATAAAAACTTTAAATTGGCGTACCAAAATTTTTTCTTAAAAAGCTTTTAAAAAGTTTGTATATAAAAGCTTTTTTTTTAAGGAACCACTACAAAGACTTATAATTTTTGTACTTGCATAAATTCATATTTGGATAGCACTCTGTTTTTGTCTCTTACTATTAAAAGAATTTAAAAATTATTTTTATCCTTATGAACAGTAGTTTTCTCTAATAACATTCGTTTTTAAAATTCCTAGTCTATACTACTTAGGAGCAAGTTCATGCGACCCAGTCGTGCATTTTAATAATTTTAAACGAGTAAATTTGTTAAAGTTAAATAATAACACTTCTCTTATTGAATATAAAAATATATATTCGTTTGAATTTGAAGGGCAATTTGGTAAAAATAGTTTAAATAAATGGCAAACATTGTTAGTACTAAATAATTTTTTCGTTTGTTTTAACCGAGTGGTGATGGTTAAAATTACACAACTTATTGTTTATTTCAAGAGTGATATTTACTAAAATTGCAGAGCTATTTGCTTAAATATTTATTAAAACAGATTTATTTAATCATAATAAATAAATACTATTAAATAATATTCTTCCTTGATTTTAACTGAATGATGTTGTAACAAAATTAAACCTGTTCTCCTTTACAACCTAAAAGTCATGATTCTTCTTGAAATATAATCATTAGCGGCTGCATTTACAACTGCTACTTTTCCCATAAGTGAAAAACGGTAATAATATCCAATAACAGGCCGATATCGTTTCGAAACAACATCAGCAAAATTCTGGATGAAGTCACACTTGGGAGACTCAAAAAGCATTGTAACGATCATAATATCATCATGGCATGCAATTCGACTTTCGGAAGGGCACTCAACACTGAATCCGTTGCTAAAGTTCCAATCAGACGTTTCCACAGAACTCAACAGACCGTGCTACCTTTTGATGTCGAGAAATCATTCGACAGTATATGGATAGAAGCCCTTATCCATAAACTTCGATTAATAGGAATACCTTTGTCAGTAACGAAAATAATATTTTCTTTTCTTCAGAACATTTTGGATTACTGGAAGTGTTAAACTAAATTCATAAAAACTGGAATGCTTTTTTATAGCCTGATGATATTCTGATCTACCTTACCAACAGTTTGCGAGAATCTGCTTTTTGTGAACGATTTTCTAACCTCTGTCTCATCGATATGGTGAATCATCGCAACACGAAAAGTAGAAGCCTAAATCACCAGACACTTTAAGCTCTTGAAAAAAGGGGGGAAACCGAATCAACACAAGCAAATCGGAACTGGTGTGCTTCAGACGATCGGTCACCAACGGCATTCGTTATTGTTCAGCAACAATCTGCAGAAATATGGTCTTGAAACTTCCTGACGGATCGACGATAGCAGCCAAAAATAAAGTCATGTCAACTCGGAGTCAACTTTACAGGCTGTTTTAATTCAATCTTCTAAAGAAGGCCATTCCATCGCTTGCACCACTTACTCAAAAACAGGACCCTATTAAGTGTGCCAACGAAACTGCTTATAAATATAATTAAGCAGTTAATCAGAGCAGTCATCAACTAGTTTTGCTGTTTGGTACACCATTTCGAGGTCAGCTATCTAGAAACTCCAACTTTTTGAAAGGAACATTCTGAGGATATGCACCGGATTATGTTCGATCTACAATGACGTATGCTCTTCAGGATCAAGAAAGTCCACGAAGATGCCAAAATCAAGCCACGTTATCATTTTATTGTGTAATCGACAAATAAAATATTTTGAATACTGTCAACCACCCTAATCCACTAACTATAAGGAAGACCTCCCAGCTCCCAGGAACGAAAAGGATGACCACCCAGGAAAGACATCGAAAAGGGCAGGTACCTGAGTGCTACGGACATACATACTTTGAATAATTCCAACGGTCAACGGAGATGCAGTTTCCTTCTACGCTGGAACGTAAGTTCTTATTTAGTCAAATTTGAATATTTATGTTTAAAAAAAACAAAATACTGCTGAATCCGTAGTGCACAGATAAAATTGGCTACTTGGTTACTGCAACCGAGTAGATAGGCTACTGTAACCGACAAGGTACACTACTCAAATTATGTAAGTAAGCTAAATCAACAGATTAAATTAGTCACTAAAACTAAGAAGATAGGCTCGTTCAACCGAGTAGACTGACAAATGCAATTGAAAAAGTTGGTTAAAGCAACCGAGTAGATTAACTAATCCAATAGAGTAGAGTAAGTAAGTTATTCCAATAAAGTATTTACTAACGCAACCGAGAAAATTGACTATCCCAACATCTAATTCTGTCAATTCAACCCATTAAATTAGCAACATACATCAGCAATAAAAGTAAGGTTTACTATAACTTAATACTTGAAGCATTTTAACCTAACCGAGAAGTCGTTTATATAATTTTAGTACACTTTAACCGATACAAAGTGTAGATTTAAATAATTTTTCCTAAAATCTAGTAAATTACTCCTGTAATTTGTACTGGTTGAGTGTTGAAGTTGTATAAAATAGCCAGTCTCACTAGTTTACCTTTACCCGAGTTGCTAGTTAAACATCGCAGTCGAGTTCAAATCAGCCAAATTAGTCGATTGATCATCATTCACAGAAATTTTGAATTTCCCCTAAAGATCTTGTGTTACACCTTAAGAAGATCGATTCAAGAATTGAGTCCCCTAGAGCATTTGAAATTCCGAAATTTCACCGATGCAAAATTTTTGAAAAAGCCTTGCATTTCATTGATGGTAAGCTGATGACATAATGTCAGGGTAGAATGATACCGCTTCCTCGTTGTCCATGATTATTGTTGTCATCCAGAGTTTCCATCACACTGACGTACTTCGGTTCAGTATGTCGTTGTTCAGTGATCATCCTTCTCATTCGTTGATTCGGATGGTCGATGATGTCCAGCACTAGGTGTTTGTCCAGTGGGATTAAATTCGCTTCTGTGTAGAGATGCTCGTTCCTCTAGTGTATCTGTCATTGCCGGCCAGTGCAGATCATCAGTATCTTCCTTTTGAATAATTGAAGTTCGTTCATATCTGTCTTCGAGATTGAAAACTAGCCTGGGAAGGAATAGCTGATGACTGGTTGCTTGGAGATTAGTATCTTTGTCGGTTGACTTGGACCTAGTCTTTTCAGCAATGGATTCAAACAGCTCAAGGCCCAGCTGGCTTTTTCAGCACATTTCTTGAGTGCAGGTTAAACCTTTGCAGCTCGTTAAAGTGCACTCCCAGGTACTTGACGTTTTTGTTTGGCAGCTATGGTGCATCATTCAGGGAGCCTATGGTCCAGAATAGCGTAAAACTATATCAAGGTCAAATATCTACACTCCTGCCCGGAATAAAAAATCCAATCATGATACTATACAAAATACATTATTGAATTTTCGGAGATGATGAAGAGTGTATTCAAAATATTGTGCATTCCTATCAGAACTTTCCTATTTTATTTCTTTACTCCACTTTAAAATCAAGCATAGTTGGTAGGTAACATAACCTCTTGCCATTGTAAGGTTAGCTTATTGAAATGAAAAACAAATTACCCTTGGAAGCAACAGCTCTTGAAGTAACAGGGCTAATGTGACTAATAACAATAAACTAGCTATTTCCGTGTACGAGTATGTGCTGAAGGCAGACATGTGGGGACTTCCAATTTTCTGGCGTGTTTGAATAAGTAAGATAAGAAACACTTTTCGTAAAAAGTGATACTTTCGCAAGACTTGTCACATGCTAGGAATCGAGCCCAGAACTTCTGGGTGACATCCAAATCGATTAACCATTCTAATTACATAAAGTCAACAATGAAAAGATCAATCTAACTCCAAAAGTTTTAATGCAAAGAACTAATTACTGTATGTCATCTTTTTTTTTATGTTCCTTGTAACTTTTCGGCTCTTCACTAAATGTATCCATGAGGCAGATTAAGGAAAACAAACACAGAAAAACATTAAAAATTAATGTACAGCAAGTCAGTGTAAGAAAACTAGGTTAGCACATGATTTAATGCTTTTCGCCTTGCTGACTGAGAGGAGGAATATTTTAACGGTAACAGTTTTTGTGGAACAAATTATATATACATTTTTTTTATTAATGATTCAAAAAGAATATAAATGGAGAAGTCGACTGAGTCCTGCTCGTAATTTACTCTCGTTTGGTTTTATAATAATTATTATTTTGCTTGCTCATAACTTAAAAAAAAAGTGAAGCATTTGCATTTGCACATTTCCAAGGAAGATGAAATACGTTTTTTTTTTGCATGTAATTCTGGAAATGCTTTATTTTATTTTATTTTATTCTGTGTTTATGGTTTCTGAAAATATTATGCAAAATATATTTTTCAAATGCACTCATAGTAACGATATTACTTAGATGAAGGTAGGTACCTGCATATCTGTATATTCATTTAATGCAGGGAAACCCTAGATATTCCTAGAATTTACTTTAACTGACGAATATTATTTAACAAGTGTTGGTTTTAGTCGTTTAGATTAAGCAATTCATTTAAGTTTTGCAGGTGCTGTTTCGTAAAGATTTACGCCTCCTTCCACAAACTCTAATTTACAGTGCATTTTCAAGCGTGAAATTTTAGTTTTTGAGAAAGGTGTGGGTTGGGTTAGGTTTTCAATTTGGATAGAATTAAAATAAAATTAACGTCAAAAATTTTGACAATTATTTTGTTGGTTTGTCTTCATTTACATGTTGAGGTTGAAGGTTGAATAAATTGCATGAATGGATAACAAGAACTTGCAAAACAAACTCAAAATTAAAAACAAAATAATTTAGCTTGAGAAAAATGTTCATAACCATAAAATTAACTTTGAAGTTAAAAACAGAATGACATGTGATTTCTCAAGCAAATATTAGTTTACCGAGAACAAGAATTATAAATCGTTGTAGTGGTTTTTAAAAGAAAATAAGCTTTTTACATGGTGGGCCATGTAGTAGTTTCTTTTTAAATCATAGGTTATTTTGACACTGACAGCTGCTTCCCGCTCTTGACAGAAAGTCAGTGTCATACCTCCGCGGAACGAAGTGAGTCGTTTTCCCCCTGAACAACGTTGGGAAATATTGAAAACTTATTTGCAAAGTGCTGTGTAGTCCAAACAATTTGTTTTTTGAAAAGAAGTCTTGGCCGAAATGAAGCATCCACCGCACCGACAGAGTGCGCTACTGCAAAGCCAGCCGAGGCAGCCACCTGAATGACGTTGAATTCCATAATTTATGTGAATTTTTGCTCTTACTAAAAGCCATAATAGGTACATGGAAAACATTTAATTTTGTTAATTTTATTGCCCACTTCTTATATACACAAAATTTTTAAAACATTTTTAAGAAAAAATGTTGAAACGCCAACTTTAAATTTTTGTTATCTTACGAATAAAAGTTAAATTTCAAAAAAAAAAATATTGACCCATTTTTGAGATATTGAATTTTACAAAAAAATTGATTTTATTCTTAAAAAAATTAAAAAATATTTTTATTTTTTTAAGTTTTGAAGTGCAATTTTTTTTTTAAATTTTAAGAAGTTTCTCTACAAGAAATTTCATTAAAATCCGTTATGCCGATAATGAGGAATTCAAAACTCGAAAAAATGGTTCTTTGTTAGGTTTAGTCAGTAGATATAATCTTAATTTCATTTTTTTTGTATTGAATTATTATATGCAGATCGTAAAAATGTATGGTACCGTTTTCGAGTAAAATATGATTTTCGAAAACCATTTTTTAACATTTGTATGGTGGGTACCGTTATTTTTAGATAAAATACATTTTTTCTCACATCTTGTAGGTAGATTGTATTAAAAAATTTTAAGTGGCAAGTTTAAAAAAAAACGAGAATGGAGTTTTCGAAAAAAAATGTTGTATACCTACCTAGAAATTCGAAAAAAAAAAATTTATGACAAGTATCGTTATTTTTGGTTTAAAAAAAAATTTGGGGGGGGGGGTGGTGAATTTTAAAATGCTTCATATCTACCAAGCTTAAAGGAAATCGACCGAGCCGCTTAGGCTGTAATCGAACAGACAGACAGAATTGCGAGACCCACTTTTTTCGTCTCCCATTGATTAACAAAATTATTTTGATATACATATGTACAAATAAAATAATAAAACGGAAGAGGCTAATGCTTCATCGTAATTTAAAGTATGATTAAAATCTCGAGTTCGATTTTATTTACGAATGCATAACTTGCCATATACCTAGTACCTTTATATTTGTAATATTTGTCGGAAGATAAAGACACAGTTTGTGAGAAGCTTACAAATGTTTCCTTTCTTCATAATTGAGTATCTTTGGTTGAGGTAAGATAAAACTCGGTGCGTTTAAATGCTGTAACACAATTTACCAAGTATGATCTATGGTTATCAAAATTTGGGCCACGACTCTAATGGCCCCTCTATACGAAGGGTCATTGATGGTCGACCAGTCCAGTCAAACAATGGTTAGTGCAGTGGCGTGGCGTGGATAATTTTAAATGGGAAGACGTTATAAGATTTTGTCACCTGTAAAAATGAAAATAAAATATCTTAGAACCTTAAAAACAACATTTCTAGTAGGGATATGGTATCTACAAATGCATTCCACATTGACTTAGCAAAAAATGTGTAGCTATATTTTTTATACTTCAAGGCATTAATATTTCAATCAATAATGAGCTTGAAACATAATAAAAAAGGACCTCCTTTTAGACACCACCCCTTTCGTCGGACATAACTGTGGCACCTTCCTAGGAATTTTCTATTAATTTTTCCTTGCAATCATATGTGTCAAGAACACAACTCATCTGCATTAAGACTCGCCCTAACGTCAAAAAATACAAGATATCTTTCTTGTATTCCATTCTCTGACAAGAACCGAAATATGGCACTCAGTTGTCCCCTATGACTTAA
Organism: Philhelius festivus; assembly: GCA_963931855.1. NCBI lineage: Eukaryota > Metazoa > Arthropoda > Insecta > Diptera > Syrphidae > Philhelius > Philhelius festivus. Next base: position 75,726,135 of record OZ007557.1, on the reverse strand, counting down.
AAACAAAATCTAGAACTGCACTTAAATTAAGAAGCCAATTTTTTTTATCAATATAGTTGATAATAAAAGGAATTAAATCTTCACTTTAACATCTAACTTTTCACTGATTTTAATTAAGTTCAAATTGGCTTTTCAATTTATTTGAAGTTATTGAACCTGTGCAACACAGTCTTTTATCGAATGCCAGTTGAATCCAAATTTAAATTCCTATTAAAAAAAAAACAAATGCATTTTATTTGACCAGAAGTGTTCTTGAGCGATATGCTAAATTTACACTGCTGACAAATTGCCATATATTCTACCATGATTTATTTCATAATTAAAAATTATCACAGTAAATTTGCAAAAATATCAATCGTGTATATTATAAACTATCACGAGAGAGAAAAATTAAAGCATTTTACATTAGCTTAGCATGCAAATCAACATCAAATTCAAAATCAAGAATCAACAATACCCACATGCCATATTTATATTTACATATATGACATATGTATGTATGTATTAAAGAAAAAAAAACAAATATGTAAGTCGAAGAACACCGTCTTATTTCTCACACAAGGTTGAAAAAAGGCGAGCACCTGAACTCCTGCAATGTATTATCTTCCTACTGAAATGCAATGCTAATTGCTAAAGGGAGAATAAAATACAAATAATTCCAACTCCTACTGGTATACATCGAAAATTTTATAAGACGGAATGTAGCGTCTTATTTTTTGCGGATGTTGAACAAAGAGGATCCGAAACACAATGCTTGGGGAAGAAAGGGATATAAAACAAATAAATAAGACGGTGATTGAAAAGTTTATGTCAGGGTATTTTTGTGACTCTCTTGGTTAATGTTGGTTGTGGATTGTGGAATGTGTTCGGATAAAGTATAAGATACAAACGAGAAGCAGAATGGAAAACTTACTTATTCGATGTTTATTTGTTAGATTGTGTTATATTATGTGGATTTTCTAAAAGGGAAGACGATAGGAATCGTGTTATATGGACGCCACGCCACTGGGTTAGTGAGCTACGTTTGAACGCGTACCGGCATCTCCGGCACTCTGTCCTTTAATTTGGGGAAGAAAACCGACATCAGCGCCGCGCTGTCTCAGTCAATTGCATCGCACTATAAGCCATCTGACGCCATTAACCCATCTCCACGATGGCCCATCGTAGTCGGACGTTGTGATGGCCCATCGTTCCAATAGGACGATGCTACGTGACCCAAACTGATACCACAATGGACATTCTGCCCAAGCAATTTTAGGGCATATGGTTAGCTCACAGAGAGTCGACCGACGTGAAAGTAAGCTTCAGTTCTTTGTCAATAAGCTGCAAATTAATGGTACATATCTGCACCACCCAGCGGCAGCGAATCGAAGATTGCCATTTTAACAATATCGAAAAATAATGGGGGTATTCACTAATGTAGTGACTACTGACTACTTAGTCAACGTACTATGATTGGCTAAATACAACTAAAAAATGAGTTAAAATTTCCCCTCCGACGTGGTGTAAAAATTTCGACTTCGAAAAGTTAGTGGATAATAATTTTGACATTTCACAATCAGCTGTTCGATGAAAATACAAGTTTTATTTTTAGTCGAAGATATTTTCAAAATGAAATTATTAAAAAAAATAATATTTTATCTTATATTTGATTTTATTAAATTTAAACTGTAAAAAAAAGTTTGTTTAAGGTTCTCAATGTTTATTATTTCATATATTCACACCAGTCAATAATATGACAGTTTGGATTGATTAGCTTTGTAGTGCAATTTTACCTTAAAAAACTTAGTGAATGCCCCCAATGTCATTGAGTGTCTTGGATTGTCACGGCGAAGTTGGGTGAATATTTTCTGAAATATACAAAGACAGCAAAGACAATTTGTAGCAAAATTGAGATGGAATTTGACATTTTGTGGTTTGACAGATAAGAAAAAAAAAAACTCAAAAAGACCTTAAATTTGTTCTTTTAAGGAGCAATTAGCATTAACATGTTTAATGCTTTGCTTAATTTTTAGACGACAGATCTTTTTTGTTAGATTTCCTTCAATGAAATTTGACACTTCTTTTAACTTTCGAAAACAGTAAATAAAAAAGATCTGATTATGTAAATGTACTATTATTCTGTTTACATTTGAGAATACATTGGTGACACAAGACTTTTGTGGTGATTAAGCAAGCACTATAACTGGTTATAAAGTAGCTAGTATCTGGTCTTATTCCTATCTTCGTTTCGATACTTCGAAATATTCAATAACTAACTTAATTACTATTCTTAGCTCAAATCATTACACGTTACACAAACACTAGTTTTTTGTTAAATTTGTTTATATTTTCCTTTTAATTGAGCTATATAAAGGAGCCACCTCGTATGCACTATGTTCGGAAAAAGTGATAATGAAAGAGTCACTGTGTATTCCCAATCATTATGTTCGAAGACAGTTACTATGAAAGAGTTGCAGTGTTATGTCAAATGACAGTAATTATTTAACGTCAATGTGCGTTCTGTGAATAGGTGTTTTTTTTTGCAAATCCATAAGGAATTGTAGAAAAAAACGACATCGGGACTAAGCGCTTTACATGTAAATACAACAACTACTACTTAAGTCAATTCGGACTTAGTTAAGTCCAGATAATTTTCGAGACTTAACCTAAGTCCTGATAAAAACGGTGATACCAAAATAATATTATCTATATGCTATCGATAATTTTTCAGAGTAGTCAAAAGTGACGTTTTTGGATGCAGGTTGATGCTAGTCGTTAATACAGCTGACAAATGCCATAGCGTGCACAGTGTTTCCAACTTTTTGGAAAGAAATTCCTAAGTCCCGATGTCGTTTTTGTCTACAATACTATATGGACTTGCAAAAAAAACACGGCTAGTGTCAAATATAGCTTATATTATCTCTTATATTTTTAGCTCAAAAACTACAGAAATTCGCTAAGGTAAAAAATACCTAACTGAATTGAACTCACAACGCAATAGAAATACACGTTGATCCTTATACCATGAAACTTGTATACTTACCCTTTATGCTCTTCACATTTCTCTTGAAACCCGAAAACTACGACTACGGACTTCAAGTAGGTACCTTTATTTTGATTGAAATTTTGAGCTCCAAATTCTAACAAATGCAACAAAAAACCGCGAAAATGCTACATCTACTGCCTTTTACTGTTATACCTTCAACCACGTTCTATAGCTTTTACAAAACCATCGTGTCTGGCAACAAAACGGTACATAAGCCCACACCTCGTACCCTCTTACCTTCTATTACCAAAACCTACCTTTGAAATACAAACGAAAAACTTTTTCTTTGACGAAATTGGAGAAAGAGTGGTTGTGTTTTCTATTTCTGTGACATCAAAAAAAGGACAAAATATAAAAAAGAACCCATTCCCGTGATGCCGAAGAACAGAACAGCAGGAGAAACCTCTATTTAATGCAAACTGTTAAAGCATAGCAATATTTGAAATGAGGTTTGACATTTCATTTTCGCCTTTTTTGTTCAAAAACAATGATAACGACAAAACCAACTACGACCGTGGGAGCCTGGGTGGTGCAGGTGCGTATGAATGTAACGTTTAATAAAAAGGTTAATGTCCTCAAGGGATTTAAATAAAAGGTTTTGTCTGAGTTTTTCTGCCAAGGACAACTTTAGGTTGGTGGTTTTGTACCTAGATTTTCGAGATGTAGTATCAATCTGATGATAATTTATGTATGTACTCGTACATACCATCGCCGTAATAATATTGATGCCGAAAGAAGATTTTGGGATGTTCTTACTTTGGTGTAACTTTGGGTAGGTATGTGTTATAAAAGTTTTTTTTTCGATAAAACAAAAGAAGTAAAAATGGCAACACTTACATGGATAAGAGAACCTGCCGGAGTGTGCCAATTTTCCTATAATTAAAATGTCGACCAACATAATAGTTCAAGGTGGTCAGAAACTTTTTAAGACTCTGTGCAAATGTAACATTTCGGTGATTTGTGGATTTACACACATTGCGCAGTTACCGTTGATCAATAATTAAAGCGTTGTGATTATTAAGAGTTTTGAATCAGAAGGTCCTTTGGGGTCGATCAAGTCTCCCTCTTCTACCCTATCTTTAAAATTTATGTTTAAGCCTAGTGCGCACATCCTGCTTAATTTTAGTTCAAAAACCAAATTTTCTCCAAAATGTAGCCAAGCTACAACTAGGACTGCTTTTAAACGATGCAAATATACCTTGATATTTTTAAGTCCGTGAGAGACGTATGTGATTTCGGGGTACAAAGAATTGTTTGGGTTGGAAAAACTGCAGAGCTATCGTACTTTCTTTGTGGATTTCTTTATTTCTTCGAACTTCGATTAACTAAGTAGAGTAAATGTGGCGGAGAGATGACTCGTTTTCAGTAGAAATTTTATTTTTTTTAAAAATCGGTGTGTTTAATAGCATCCATGCAATCGAAAGGGAAACAAAAATTAAAAAGCTATTTCATCTCAAATCTCAAATTTTTATTTCTTACTGTACAACACTTATCTGTCCATTTTTAGAAGATATTGTTCGGCACATTGTACTCGGGCTTAATTTTAACAGATGTTAGCTCTACTAGTACGAGTGAAAAGAAAATTAAAGAGGAAAATGGACCTTATTCGGAATTCGATTCATTAAAAAAAAAGTGCATTTTGGTGGGGGGGGGGGGGGGCGAATTCCGAATAAGGACCGGAAAAATATTTAGGGAGAATCTATTTATCACAGCCAAAAATAATAATCCATTCTATATGATTAATTTTTTTTTTTTATATAATTTACGCGCACTAAAAGGATTATGACTACCCTTAAAATGTTTTAGCACAGTGCGAGCGTTTTAGGAAATTGGGAGAGGATTTAAGAGGAGATACGGATGCACATTGGTTTTAAATGCCTGAATATTACAATGGTAGGGAAACATAGAGTCGGGTAAAGCATTCCACATTCGTGTGGTGCGGCCTTGTAAACAAAATGTTTAAAATTTTGTTAATAAAAATTCTTTTCAGACAATAGTTTCTTCCTGCAAAATATACACCAAAAAAGCTCTTATATTTTTGTAGTGTTTCCAGCGCAGCGAAGATTAACAGCGCCTATCTTAATGCTAATGGTGTTTCATGTTTTGTTATAGAGTGAGAGAAAGAAAGTTTCATTTGTACCAAACGATGAAAAATCATCCAGATTCTTTAGCACGATATGATGGATAAAGGCCAGTTCGAATTATAAAATAATTAATGTAATGAAGATTTAACAAGATTAATTCCTAATCTACTGGATTAGTGAAATAAATCTTCAAGATTTGAAGAAGATTTATAGTAAATCCACTTAAATCCAGGATTTCCTCTTATACTACGTTTTTACCCAGAGTAAATCCGGGATTTAAGTGGATTTACCATTAATCTTGTTTAAATCTAAGAGATTTACCATACAAATTTATTTTGTAAATCTAGTAGGTTAGAAATATATCTTGCTAAATCTTCATTGGATCAATTGTTCTATACATAGTTCGAACAGATCTAATATTCATATCGTGCTAAACTATCTCGATTATTTTCCATCGTTTGGCACAGATAAAACTCTCTTCCTCTCGCTTCCACTACATAAGAAAAATTAAAACCCCATTTGCATTTTGATGGGTGCTGTCAAAGTTAATCTTCTTTTTAATCATTAAGGCCGGTATTCACCGAGCGCTCATAACTTAAGAAGCTCATAAACCTATTCACCAAGCAATATTAGTGAAGATCTACGAGCGCTCTTAAAAGTTAGGAGTGGTCCCGAGTCCCGACCACTCCTAACTTACGAGCGCTCTCTTCGAAAGTTTGTTCGCTTGTGCGTGAGCTACGCACGCATTTGCCTCGAACCCACGTGAGCAATGCCAAGTAGAAGAGTATCCATTTGCTGTCAAGACCAACATTCCACAACATTTCACAGTTTGGGTATGCCTGAACAAGAGAGAGTGGATCTCATTTTCGAACTTCGAAAAACACTTATGAGTGGTTGGTGAATACCCCAAAGAAATTTCAAGTTAAGAGCCTCGTAAAGTTAAGAGCCGTTTAAGAGTGCTCGGTGAATACCAGCCTAAGTGCTGTGGAAACACCACATAAATCTCTTGCCTTAAATCTCGGATTATCTTTTGGTGAAAACGTAGTATTATACCAAAATAAAATTTAGCTAGCATTTTGACTGATGTTTTTAGGGAAATGAGAGATCTAAAATCTAGCACGATCTGCGTTCTGGGCTTAAGTCAGAAATTATAAGATAAATCTAGTAACATGTACCTCATTAGAGGATTTTATATCTATACCTTAGAATTAAAATTTGTCTCATAGCATATTTATTATATTTCTATTTATATTGTTTTTTTTACGTATGAAAAAGCTAACGTAAAGATCTGCGTACTAGGCTCAAAACAAAAACATTAAATTCAAATACTGAGAAACAAAGCAAAATCTAAGAAAAGCTTAAATTAAATTTCTTAACTCTTTATTAAATATTTTTTTCAATTTGCTTTTGACATACATACATACATACGTACATTCATACATTTTGACAAAATTCGTACACGTTCTTAGCTTATCAAAAACTCAACTTTTTGAGCTAAAACTGCCATTTCCACTGTTTATACCTATTTACGTATATAAAAGAAACAGTAAGACAGGATAGTTTTCTCCTACTCCAAATAAAATGATTTATTTTGATGTTCTATGATTCCCGACTTAAAATATTTTAAAATCAAAATTAATTTTTGAACTTCACTGTACAAATATCTGAATCATCTACTATACTATTATTAATCTACTCCATAAATGAATTCTTTCCTCTGCGCATGTCAATCAACCCTGTACAAAGTGACATTTCTTCGTCTGTCAGCCAAATTGACTTGTTATCCGTGTTTTCTTTAATAAATATCGCAACTGTCCAATAAAAAAGACAATTCAGTTATTCATATTTAGAATCAACTATCTCAAATCCATCAAATTGATTAAGTTTACGTCTCAATTTCAATCAATATCTAATGTACGTACTTATTTTTCTACTTCTACAGATTATACAGAAGAAAAAATCCAATAAGTGGTCACAAATCTGTCAATATAATTTTAGTACCAACATACAGATGGCGTCAGCATCGAGTAGCAGTGCCCGACACCTTTTTGGCGACAGCAAAAAACGGTTGTGTGAACGGGTAAGCGTTAATGTAAACAACATTGGTTCGGTGGCGCGCCAGGTGGTAAGAGGATCCAAGTCGAATGAGGTGAGTAAATGGAATTTAAGTTTGAAAACAATTTTAAAAAAAGTTTTATAATTTTTTTTCCCAACAGATTTTAGCACATAGTGCCAGAAGCTTGGCTCAATCGGAATCCACTATGGATACGTGTGCACAGAATTTGCGAAAAATGGAGCTAATTCGACAACACGTTGGTTATCAATGTGATGCTATTAAGGATAGTGTCAATCAATTAGATTATTTGCAGGAGCAAGTTAGCGCAATGGAGAGATAGTTTGGGTTTACATCTTAGTTTTAGGAAAACCGTTTTTTTTATTCAAATTTCGTTTACTTGCTGAACATAGAAATTATAAGAACAACAGTCTATCGTTTAAATGATTTAATCTAATTATTTGATTTAAGATTACAATAACTATCTAGATGTATTTTTTTTATAAGCTCAAAAATAACCTTTGGAAATATAATGGACATGGAATTTCGATAAAGGGCATTATATTGAATACAAAAGAAAATAATAATGATTTGTTGAAAAAACGATTCAATTTTTAAATAAACATTCTTTTTGAGATTGAGATTTTATTTTTTATCATAAGCATAAAGATATATAATTAGGAAACGACTCAAAAAGTTGAAATCGATATAATTGAACGGATTTTAAAATCAAAATTGGAATTATTTGTAAGTCAAAGCTTCTAATTTTCTCATTATGAAAATATTTGTTTTCGTGAAACGCAAGTTCGTACGAACGGTATTGATCATACGGTTTCAGCAATTGAATTCATTCGAAATTTTGATGATGGGTTTTGGGATTGTTGATTCACAATAGCTTTTTCTTACCTTTAGTCCACAAAAATTGGTGTTTCTCGTCCCGTTGATCTCACATGTACATATCAGTTGACTGTGAGGACCTTTTCAAGAATTTTGGTTGAATATAGTTCACATTGGATTTATTTCAAAAAATCGATGTAAGATGAACTGAATTAAACAAAAATCGCGTATTGACAAAGCCCTCACAGTCAATTGATGGATGAGTTCATGTGAGATCGCCGGGACGAAATGCGAATTTTTGTGGATTAAAGGCCAAACAAGCTACTTTGAATTAATAATTCAACAAGTCCAATAAGTCTTATACTCGGCTGATTTATTTTAGTATTAGTATATAATGTATGTATGTAGAGTTTGTATTATAAAAACCTTTAGATTTGGGATTGAATTAGTTGAGAAAAATAAAACGTTCGTCCGTTTTCTTGTCCAAAACTACCTATTTCTACTAAATTTAGTCGAAAAGTTGTTATAGGTCATATACAAAAATTTTGTAAAGATTGTAAGTTTTGAGCAGAAAGCAAACAGGCTTCAATCTAGAGAAGTCCCAAGAAAAATATCTAAACCTTGGAGATTTTATAAGGGTAACAAAAAATTTCACCTGAGTGCTCTTTTTTAGTAATAGTGATTACTGAGACAAAGTATTGTTGGATTAGTGTCTCAACAAAAAAATTTTCTATTTAACTTTAAACTTTTCAAACTATAATCGGTAATGATATTAATGGTAAAATATTTTACAGTATTTTCTATTGTTGATGTGGAAGAATACGGAAAAACTTAACTTACTATCATATTTTTGAGGTTGATGAAGATCATCTGTATGAATTAATAGATAGATATCGTGAATATCTACGAACAATGTTTCTTCTGAATTAGATATGTGATTTACAGTAGTTTTTTTTTTTGAGAACGTAAAAACAAAATAATCGCAAAATTTGTGTTAAAATGAAGCAAAAAACGATTGAACTATTTGTTTGATGAAGATGAGTTGTTAAATAATGATGACTTTTGTTGAAACAGCAATGTTTTCTTTCTCCAAGGATTGGGAAGAAACTCATAATAGTTCAACTACCCGTTGACAATATCTGACAGTAAAAATACCATTAAATATTGACACATGTCAACTATTACCAAATTGACAGTTGATCTTCGCAATCAAGGACTGCTTTTAAACGAAGCAATATTACCTTGCGATTTTTAAGCCCGTAGGAGAGAGACGTGTGTGGTGGCGGGGGTACACAAAATTGCTAGGGTTGGAAAAATTGCAGAGTTATCGTTCTTTCTTCTTTGTGGTTTTCTTTACTTGTCAGGTATGTTTCATTTCTATTTGGCGTTCGCTCAGTGAACTTCGATCTACTCACTGGAGTAAAGAGTGCGGAGAGATGATTCCTTTTCAATAGAAGAAAAGTTAACTTTCATTAAAAATCGCTGTGTTTAAAAGCATTCATGCAATCGAAGGGAAGTCAAAAGAGAATCAAAGATTAAAAATCGCTTTCGTGTAAAAGCAGTCAAGGTACTCACAGTTTATTGGTGAATCGTTAACAGGTTGTGATTGTGATTTTCTATGTTCTCATAGGTTTTGATTTTTTCCATTTTTTTAATTCATAATAAACTCATACTTTATTAAAGAGTAAAGAATAAGAAAACGCATCTAAAATAAATCAATAACAAAAAAAAAAAAAAAATAAAATATAAAATAAAACAAAATTAAATTTTCTAATTTTAATTATAAAACTTGAAATTATGTAATTCCATAACCCACATTTTTAATCGTTAACCACCAATCATCCCGGGAAAAACACTTTTTATTTCCAAAATTAAAAATCGATTTTTTTTTTTAAATTAGTGTTTTTGAGATCATTCGCATGTTTTAATATTACAAATGCATTAAAATTTAGAATCAAGGCAATCCCCGCACACAGAGCGCCTATTTTCGGAGCAAAGGAGGTTTCAGCAATACCCCATAACTTATCATTCTTGTGTTGTCTTGTTTCCGTGGGCAGATGGCGCATCTTTTATGTCCAGGTACAGTAAGGGCTTGAATTATAAATCAATGGCCGTTTTTTTAAATGTATCCATAATAAGAACCTGGAAATTTGATGTGAAAGTTGGCCAAGTGAATCTTTCCTCATTAGATCCAATGCCAATTTCTGTTTTGCATTTTCGAACTAAAATCCAGAAACACATAAAAACATACAATTTGTTTCCAATTTTGTCTTTCAAAACTGATAATACAAAGTTAAAAATTGAATTAAGAAATTAACTTACCCATCAAACGAGTGCAAAAATCAAATCATAAACCTCTAATGTGTATTACTATAGTTTTTGCAAATGGCGTCGTACGTCACGCATATTTGACATTTGTGAATTGTGAACTAGACAGCTACAGTAGCAGTATACAAACAGACAAGAAGTGGAATAATTGTGTCGATTTTTTGACCAATAATGGATCGGTGATGTTAGTGCAACTTGGATTTCGACGTCGATTTCCTAATAGTGTTGCGGCTATTGGGGAAACATTTCGGCGCTACTCGACTCACAGACTAGAGCCACAGGAGACCATGCAGGGCGTGGCGGCCACCGGGCTGATCGTTCGGCCGAGAATGTCGCAGCTTTGGCTGCCGATGTCGCTGAGAACGAGGAAACATTAATCAGCGAATTTTAGTGAAAGGCTTAAACATGCTCCATGTACAAAGTGCAAACAGTGCATCAGTTCATGCTTTATTGCCGTCCGTCGCGTTTGAATTACTTGTCAAGTCATCCTCAATCACAATAACGAAGAAGACGATTTTGTGTCGAAAATCATCATGAGACCCAAGGCGCATTTCCAACTAAGCGATTACGTCAATAAGCAAAGTCTTCGTTTCTGGGCACTGAAAATCTGTGTGTGATCTGTGATGCATTAAGAGCCATTACATCCACTACAAGCTACTGTATGGTGCAACGTTCACGCGGGTGGAGTGATCGGGCCATTTTTTTTTAGGACGCCATCTGCAATACGGTCACTGTTACTGGCGAACGCTACATGGCCATGATAAACGACTTATTATTGTCAGAGTTGGAACATGTGATTTTAACAAGAAGGTGTAACCGCATACACATCACGACCGAAAATGCATATTGTGAAGGAAGTGTCTCCTAGTAGCGTAATTAACCGATTTAACCATCTCAGACTACTTTCTTTGGGGCTACTCATAGGCGCGGGCGTAAATGTGTATCAACACTGGCCGCAGCCACATGACGGATATCATTTTTTCCACATAACAGACAAAATTGTAAGGGTCCAAATAAAGATTTCCATCTCTCAAAATGGTTTTTTTTTATTTAGTAAAAAAGTAATTCACAAACAAAATTGGATGATTCATGTTGCACCACTTTGTGTAGATAACAAATGAATTAAAAATAGACAAATAAAAAGATAATTTCTTTTGCGCTAGGACACAGGGTAGGTCTCAAGGGTTAAATAAAATATAATTATTTCTATTACAAGAGGTTTAAGAATGAACTTAATTTTTTTCGCGTAAACAGAATCAACAATAGAGAAACAGTGTATATTGTTTAAAGAGTCGGGATGGCGAGTATAAAAATGTTTCGGTCCTTATTTGAAATTCCCCCCCCCCCCTCCAAAATGCACTTTTTAACTTCCCATAGGGAGTTATTGTAATCGGTCCGATTTGTCAAATTGGAATTTTTGACATTTTCTCGACGTTTCAAGGTCCCTAGAGGCTATATCAATCAATTTTAGAGAAATGTCTGTGTGTGTGTGTGTACGTTTATTAAAATTCAGTGAGTAGTTTTTTCACTATAACGGTTTAAAAAAAAAAGTAAAAATTTTGGTTAGTTTCAAATATCTCACGAAAAAATAATGATATTGATTTCAAATAAAATTTAATGTACTCGTTATAAGGTCATACAAATTTGGTATGAATTTGGAAAAAAATGAACATACCGTTATTTTTTTAAATAAAAAAAACTGAAAAAAAAATTTCATAACCCAGATATTCTAAGAACGGAAAACAATTTGAAACTCAAAATAATTTTATTTTACGAAAAATAATGTGTTTGACAACTGGCGAAAATTTCAAAAAAAATCAGTTTATACAGTTTTTTTTACAAAAAATAAAAAACTATATAAAATTCTATTGAAAATTGCTAAAAATTATTTTTCGACTCAAATTTCTCGAGAACTAGTAGTGATATTGACTACTAATTTAGTTTATTTTATACATAGTATAATTTTGTACAATTGGTAAAATGTTGACAAATATTGAATTAATAGTTTTTTTTTAAATAAAAAAACTATTAAAAATTCTAGTGAAAACTAGTTAAAATTGTATTTCAAGTCGAATTTCTTGGGAATGAACACCGATAGTGCCTTCTAAAGTATGTTGTTTTATACATCGATACCTTCCCGTAAGAATGTATACTAATACTAAGCGACATTTCTAAAATTGTTCAGAAAACGAAAAAAACGAAGAAAGTTCTAGTTGAATCATAAAGTGCTAAGAGGCAATTTTGGTTAAACTAAGTGACATCTAACAAAATTTTTTGTTGCTCACGACAATGAGATCTTTATTAATGTCGCTTAGCATAATTTTTTTGGCGGATAATACAAATTTCAGCGGGCAACATTATTTTAATGAGAAAACATGGCAGTTGATACATTTTTTTATTTGTACTCTAGTTTCCTTTTCAAATTGAAGAAAACGTCACAATATGTTTTTATCTAAATATAAAGTTTTCAAGACCACAAATGGGAAGTTATCAGTGTGTGTCGCACCCAGCCTCTTTTTTTTTAATGAATCGATAAAAAAGTGTGCTGTTGATAAAAAAACATCAAATTATGGAGGAGAATCACTTTTTTATGGTAAAAAAGTGAAGTATAAAAAAATGAATATAGGCCATAGGGTAAATTCAAAGTATTTTTAAATCCATATTCTGTAAATGCAAAAGAAACCTTGCATACACCCAACCTCGCACCTACCCCAAATCCTATAGTATGCCCAAGCAGGGGGTTGCAGGGGGGCAGCATGCCCCCCATACATATCTCACTGTTTATACGCCGTAATGCGTAAGCAAGCAAAATAAGCAAATATCCCATACAAAAAGTAGTTTTAGTTATAGTACTGTGGGTGGTCCGCTTATACTTCACTTTTTTACCATAAAAAAGTGTTTCTCCTCCATAATTTGATGCTTTTTATCAACAGCAAACACTTTTTTATCGATTCGTTAAAAAAAAAGTTCATTTTTTGAATTCCGAATAAGGTCCAATGTTTCAGGTTTTTTCTTGGACCCTATCGGTTTTTTGGAGATTTTTTGAATTGTATGAAAATTCAAAAAAAAAAAAAAGAGTTTATAATGTACTCATTAAAAGTTTATATATTGAATTCTCGTGATTAGTGGCACCAAAAATGGTTGGTAAAAATATGCAAAATTGAAGCAGAATATCAGAGTTTTGAAAAATAATTATTTACACGAAGTAATTGTTCCGATTTTACACTTTTGTTCAACTGAAAAGACCGTAGGGTTGGTTTTAAAGGAACAACTTCTTTAAGAAACTCCTATAATATAAAATTATTTATAATCTCATTACATTTGAATATAATTGCTGAATACTCTTGAATAATTCTCTCTAATATTTTGTTCACACTCCTAAAGGCCCAGGTTCAACGAACGATTCACGTCTCAGAAGTCTTCACCTTTGGGGTTTTAATTTTCGGTATATACAAAATGAAAACAAATTTTACCACTCTTCTATGTCTTCTAGCAAGATATAAGGTGGTTCAATCCATATTGTAGTAATTAAGACAGCAGGCAAGTCTTACAAGTACATAATTAAAGCTATTTTATTATTATTAGAAATAAACTAGAGAAGATGATATTTTCTTGCAGCAAAATTCGAAATTAATTCCCATACATGTTTTTAATTTCCTTTCTGAGAATCATAAAAAGTTTTCAGGCTGAAGTTATTCCTTCCAAATGAATTAGGTAGAAGGATTAAAAATTCAGAATGTCTGATGAAAATAAAAAAAAAAAAAAATAGACACAAAAACAAACTTACCTAGTCTTTCTGATGGTAAACATTTTTGCTTTGCACCATGCCAAGAGTCTATACCTACATCCCCAACCATCCTGTCTTCTGCAGACGAATTTATCACATCTAGCAGCAGAACGAGGCACATTCAGCTGGGTTCTCATCACAACCCTTCTATATAAAAATATAAAACCTCGAATGAGATGTGGGGATAATGATGGCATTACACGTTAAAATCATGCGGAATATTTCCAAAACTTTAAGATGCACTTTATATGAATATTAAATACAAAACTTGCTTAAAGTTTGGAATTGGCCATATTTTTAGAAGTCACCTGATGCAATAATATAATTTTGAGTGCATAAATTCAAACTTTACAACAGATAGTTTGTTCGTTTAACTTTTATATTAAAGGACTTGAATAGATCTTTCGTTTGATGAAGGTCTCTATGGATTTGGGATGCGGTGAAAAAAATGTCGATCTTTGAAGATTAAGGTTAAGTCCATATTTTTTTTTCAAAAATCGAAAAAAAATAATTGTATTCTATATTTTCAAAGATCGGCATATCCATGTAAGGTCAATGAATTCTCTATTCAGCATTACAAAATGGAATGGAAATATCTCCATCGGAAGAAGTTTTTTAGATATTGATCGATATTCAGTAAAATTAATTTGAATTGAAATATTTCAAGAGCCATACCTTACAGCAGCTTCCGGTTTTCACCTGTTGATGGCTCTCAAAAAGTTACTCAGGGATTTCGATAACCGCTTAAAATACTTAATTTCGGAAATAGGCAATACAGAATCTTTTGTATAACGTGATTTTTTTGAGGTTAGGATTTTCATGCATTAGTATTTGACAGATCACGCGGGATTTCAGACATGGTGTCAAAGAGAAAGATGCTCAGTATGCTTTGACATTTCATCATGAATAGACTTACTAACGAGCAACGTCGAATTTTCAGTGAATGGGCCCTAGAAAAGTTGGCAGAAAATCCGCTTTTTTATCGACAAATTTTGTTCAGCGATGAGGCTCATTTCTGGTTGAATGGCTACGTAAATAAGCAAAATTGCCGCATTTGGAGTGAAGAGCAACCAGAAGCCGTTCAAGAACTGCCCATGCATCCCGAAAAATGCACTGTTTGGTGTGGTTTGTACGCTGGTGGAATCATTGGACCGTATTTTTTCAAAGATGCTGTTGGACGCAACGTTACGGTGAATGGCGATCGCTATCGTTCAATGCTAACAAACTCTTTGTTGCCAAAAATGGAAGAACTGAACTTGGTTGACATGTGGTTTCAACAAGATGGCGCTACATGCCACACAGCTCGCGATTCTATGGCAATTTTGAGGGAAAACTTCGGAGAACAATTCATCTCAAGGAATGGACCGGTAAGTTGGCCACCAAGATCATGCGATTTGACGCCTTTAGACTATTTTTTGTGGGGCTACGTCAAGTCTAAAGTCTACACAAATAAGCCAGCAACTATTCCAGCTTTGGAAGACAACATTTCCGAAGAAATTCGGGCTATTCCGGCCGAAATGCTCGAAAAAGTTACCCAAAATTGGACTTTCCGAATGGACCACCTAAGACGCAGCCGCGGTCAACATTTAAATGAAATTATCTTCAAAAAGTAAATGTCATGGACTAATCTAACGTTTCAAATAAAGAATCGATGAGATTTTGCAAATTTTATGCGTTTTTTTTTTTTTTAAAAAGTTCTCAAGCTCTTAAAAAATCACCCGTTATATAAAGAACTTTGTGTAAAGAACTTGAACAGGCCCTTCGTTTGGATATCAAAATGGATCTATTGGATAATAATCAGAGTGAAGTCAAACTGGTCAAACTAGTGGTAAAGAAAAGAATAAGTGAGAGCTTGGGTATGTGGTGTTTCCTTGAATAACCCTGACTGGGAATGGATTGTATAATGTCTCTTTTAGTAAAAACGGTAAAATTCTCCTCTACCTCCCCTTCTTGACACCCACTACATAAGTCAAATGTACTGATTGTTATTCTGTTCATCCTGGTTCCCATTGAGTTGTTGTAATGCCAACCAGTTTATCCAGCTTCGGACTGACTGCTAAATTTGCTCAAGCAAAAGGATAGATTGGATTTTGATGGGGCTATTTATACCTTTCAACCCCACAAATCACCAGGTGTAAATGATATCTTCCCAGCTCTCTTGCTGAAGAAAAAAGAAGACCTTAAGCCCTATCTCATTAATATTATTTTTTGGAGTAGCGTTGTCCTTGAGTCCAGGGAGAACAGTAGAGATAATCTTCATTTCCCAAAATAGGGAAAAAAGACACAACCCATCCAAAGTCTTTCAGCTTAACGTGAAAAATTTGGAAAAGGATCAGAAGTGTTAATGAGAAGACCTCTCAATCAGCGACAACACGCATTAAGGGCGGGCCTTAGATGTAAAAGAAACAGCGTTAGCTGCTTTCTTAGACATAGAGGGAGCCTTCGATAAGACGTCTCACGAGGCTGTAGGCAAAGCTCTTGTTAGAAAATGCGTACCCATCACCATAACCAGATGGATAATAGAAATGTTAGGCACTAGAAATGCAGAGGCACAAGCAGGACAAATGTAAAAAAAGTAATCACAACAAGAGACTGTCCTCAGGGTGGGGTACTATCACCCTTATTGTGGGGTCTTGTAGTGGATGAATTGTTAGAAAATCTTACCTCTCAAGGTATATGCTCTATTGGTTTTGGCGATGATATCAATATCATTGCAGTAAGTAATTTTGAAAAAACTCTTTGCGATATTATCCAAAGAGGACAAGGAAATGGTGTCCATCTGTAGGGCTATCAAGAAACTCCTCGAAGACGACAGTCATACCATTTACCAGAAAAAGATATCTGCCATATATGAATCCTATCCAATTAGCTGGTGAAGTAATTGAAACGCAGAGGGAGTTAAAATATCTAGGAATTATACTAGTATAGTAAACACTTCTGGAACAAACACTTAAAGGCTATAGTCGGGACAGTTACTAAAACCCTAATGATTTTCAAGTGATTTGCAAGCAAATCAGGTAGATGTGCACTATGATGGTAAGACCAATCATTACCTATAGTGCGGTTGTATGGCACAAGACAATCGAATTATCAACAACTTGAAAAACCTTAGAAAATGTTCATAGGCTCGCATGTATCTGTATTACGGGATCAATGAGAACCTGCTCTACCGCAGCTATGGAGATTGTCCTCCATCTATCCTCTCTACACGAGGTCATCAGAAGTGCGACAACTGGAGGTATCATGTGATTCTCAAAGGAAGGAACTGTTACAGGCAAAATCATTGGTCGCAGGGAAAGGGACTTAATCAGTAAGTCCACCAGTAACAAACCTTCTTGAAATCCCAAGAGATGGTTATGTTCTCTAAGCTAAGCAACAAAAAAGATTGGGTAGGAGAAGAAACAAACTACACCCTCAAAACAATTACCATCAACTGATACACTGATGGATCGAGAACAAGCGAAAGGACTGGTGGTGGAATCTTTGGGCAAAGAACCAAACTTCCCATACCGATGAGGAACTCCACCAGCATCTTCCAAGTGGAGGTAAACGCAGGCAGAATCCCCTAGCAAAAATACGCGCAAAAAACCCTTTAACAGGGCCTCAGACCTATTGCTGAATAGGAGAAAATGTTTACAAAAACAAAAATAAACAAGAAGCGGAGGCAAACAGATCTAGGAATTGGAATGAACTCCCAAAGCTGAGCATTCGAAACTACTACTGGGCAGTTACAACCATCAAAACGTTTAGAAAACTGCATTAACTTAAGTAGAAATAACCCAAGAATAATAATAGGATACTGAAAACTTAGAAGACACCTACGTTTACTAGGTATGGTAAGCAGTGCCACATGTATATTCTGCAACATGCATGAGAAAACGCCGGACCACATACTAGGAAGATGTTGTCCACTCATGCACCAAAGGAAGAATCATCTGGAACAATACCATGTGGAAGAAAGCGACCTATATCTTCTCTGAATATGCCCCAAATACTAAGATTCCTAAAAGCAATAGGCTTGGAGAAGGAACTGTAGGATGCGCAAGCTCAATAGTTTTTAAGTGGGGGCACAATAGATCTCCAGGTCGCATTACAATAGCCCCAATACATAATTCATTCATTCATACTGTTAAATTCAGAGAATCTATCTTTGGCCACTCTACACTAATGTGAAATGCTTTACATGACTCAATGTGCAATGGCATCTCCTTTTAAATCTTCTCCAACTTTTCTAAAATGCTCGCACTTTTCTCAAATATTTTAAGGGTAGTCATAATCCCTTCAGTGCGTGCAAAGTTATAAAAAAAAGTTGTGAGCCGTTAGGATTCAAAACCAAGAACTACATTTTTTGAGACTTGATTAATTTTGTTTGAAAGAACCGGGTCGATTTCTCGAAACACGAAAAGTGTCAGTTTTTAAAAACCATCAAGAAAAAGTCTAGCGGTGACAATTCGCATAAGCTTAGTGGTCAATTTACGTCACTTCTGCGAGAAGTAGATAACCTTAAAGTCAAAACTTTCATGCAGAATGTAAATCGTGACGTCCGCTGTGCGGCACGTAGGGTCGCCCACCTGCTAGAAACTACATATCTTGAAGGTCAATTTGGGCTGCAAGAAATTGTTATCACCGTTCTGTAGCGCTCGCCATCAACGGTTACTACCTTACCAACATCGTTTTCGAAAAGTAAGGATCTAGGACGCTGCTGGTCCAAGACCCATTCTTTGAAGAAACATTGTCATTTAACAATTAACATCTCGTTTAGGTTGGTGTCGTCCCTTATACGGCTTTGTCGTTAAAGACGATTTTTCAGTCAAAAATTGCGTCCCTTTCCAAACGCTCTGAAGCCCAGTCGGCGGGGGTCAAACCGTGTTGTCTGTGATCATGAACTTTGAGCTCCTGGGTCAGTTAGATATCTTGTACAGTTCAAGTCCTGATGCAAAATTCGCCATATTGAGGTCAGCGAAAGCCCTAGTTGTTGTGAAAAGCGCAGAAGCGAATACCACGGGTTCTGCTGTATACTTTCATAGACCGTGGGGATATTCTCGGATGATTTCCGTTTCTTTGCCGAACAAATGTTGCCTGATAGATTGAAATTTGAAGTCATAATGCACTATTAGCTGCCATTGCTTTCGTAGGTGATCGAGAGATCTAGTGAAAGAAACAAGTGGGTTTGGTGTTGTTTTCATGACATTACTTATATCAATACACTATGCACGTCTGTTCTGTCTGATATTGTTTCCTCATCTAGGTTTTCATCAAACCAAACACGGGTAAACATACGAGTATGTCAGAATTAACATTTTACATTTTTCCAAAAAAATACTCTTAGCGATCAAAATTTCAACGCAATTGGCATTAATAGAAATCGAAAGTTAATTTTCCTGTCATCTAAATTGTTTCCAACTAACAGAACATGAAATTCAATACGCCAAATTCACACGAATACGAACACCCCTTGTGAATAGAAGAATATATTTTTCATTTTGAATCCGCGAACTAACTTTCGACATTCGTAATACACAACGCAGCAGGTAGCTATAACCTGTTAAATTATTTCGCAATTTACAGATGATGATTTGTCATTATTTTCGCCATGTCAATCCGCTTCGATGAAACGAGCTTCAAAATTCCATTATTCAACGAAATAAATCATTGTAATGTAGTATGAAATTGAAATTTACACATATTATTCTATAGCTGCATTGAGTGAGAGGCGTGTGTGTTGGGTTTGGCAGTGTATAAGTGTGTGTGTGGATGTGTGTAAGCATGTGAGCCGAATAGTTTATAGAAGACAAAACTAGCGCAGTATAAAATGTGATATCACAATAAATTGCAAAGCGGGATGCAATTGCAATTGTCTATTCATGGGGTTCACTCACGAATCGAAATATACGTACTTGTCTCATACATACATATATGTATCTATGTACCAGAACCAGACCCAGACCACGTCACGTTAGTCGGTCGTTCGGGCTTTTGGTTTTGTTGCTTGGCTAGGAACTTGCATCAAAAATATTCCAATACCACTTGATTGTGATGACCATATAGTCGGCTGTCAAAACTCACAAGTAAAAAAGAGAGTTCTTCGAAATGATATTTTTAAAGGAATAGTCGTATTCATACATTAATCAATGACAACAAATTTTTATTAAGTCGACGATTGTATATTTTACGTGGATCATTTCATAAGGTGAACGAATTTTTCATCAAGAAAAGCTCAGTTGATGTACGAAACGTTATAACTATTCGATTTCAATGTAAACACGCCTAAAACAGTTAGGTACACTTCATACAAAAATTGTAATATCTATAAAAATAAAAAAAAAATCGCATGCGGTTGGTTTGAATACTCAAAAGGTAAAATAGGTTTAAAAAATTTAAATTTTCAAAAAATAATAAAAATAGTTCGAAGTTAAGCTCGTTACTATTAGTTAAGTAGTGTTAAAAAGTGTTTACATTTAAGCAATCACTACTATCAATCTCTTTTTTTTCTTTAAACTCAAAACAATTTAATTTAAACCCTGGGTTAATGAAAAATTGAAGAAAAAAACTTAGGTATGGTCACCTTAACTATGAAGTATGTGAGTTCGTATATTTTTGACGCAACTCGACTTTTTGCCGCATTTTTTCGTCTAACATTTTGCTTTACTCTTTCCCTAGTTAGATGAAAATTGAACCCATTCTTCCCATACTTTTAGGTTCCGAATTTCTCTGCTGGATGTTTGATGAACAATCCGAATCAATTGATTATGATTGAGATTTCGATACACAAAATTAAAATTTTAACTTTTAGTTGAAATAATATTTAAAAATTGTTTGAATAAAAATTAAATTTTTAATATGCGGCAAGTTTTGTGGATTCGAAGAAAATTCAGGTTCAAGATTTTTATTCAACCCAACATGACGATGATAGAGAATACAAAAAATTTAGCTCTTAAAATTAGGATACTTTACATTCAAGCATTGAGAAATGCTTAAATATCTCAAAAACGACTCTAACGATTTTGATAAAAATTAAATTGAATTCTGCATACTATTATATTCATGCTCTTCTTTTTGGTAGGAAACATTTTTACCGAAAGGGGTCTTGAAGTGTACTTGCTATATTAGTGTATGTTGCTATATTATTTAGGTTTCGACTTTCTTTATAATGACTTAACCAATTTTGATAAACATTTTTGTTTAGAAGCACTTTTAAAGTTATTTAAAAACGGGTAATTGATTTAAGAATAAATTTTTTTTCAAAACTGTTGTACAGATCTAAAAAAAATCCTTAAGTAAAAATTAGCATATATTTGAAAAAAAAAAGATTCCAAAAAATAGCTATTAAATAAAAATCGGTACAACTGACATTTATCAATTTTCTTATGATGAATCTCCTATTAAGTGTGAATACTGTTGTGTATTTAAATTTTCAATTAAATATTTTTTAGAGTTTTAAGATAATATTCATATTAGCTATTTTTTTGAAAACTCAATATTCCAAAAAATACATGTTTGATTTTTGTAAAACTTGAAAATGTAGGTTAAGTGTTTAATGCTATTCAATCTTTATATATAAAACAAAGTTGGGTTTGTTCGAAAACTCATAACTCGAGAACAGCTGGACCGATTTGCATGATTTTTGATTTGTTTTATTTGTCTCCGTCCCGAATAGCAGGATAACTTTTAAACACATTGGAAAATTGAAAATTGTACATTTGGCGGTGGATCTGGAGAACGGTAAAAGAGTATATTTCAAAGCTTCGAATGCTACTTAACGTGCTGAAAAACGTCCAGCGATAACATTAACCAGTTTCTTCACGGCTTTCCAATGCGATCTGTTCACACGAACGTTGCTTTATTCGAAAATGTCACGTTATTGCACTTGGAACGCTTTATCGAAGAAATTTCTAAGTCGCTTCCCATCTAATCCCACGTGACCTGTGGAACAAATACAAAGATATCATGTCAGAAGACATTTTACATCGAATTCGTGGCAGTTCAAGAAATTCTGATCTTGAGGCGAATGAGGAGATGCATTACCAGGCTTTGCTTTTGATCGAAGATATGTGTTCCCTCATGTGCGGCAGTTTGTTAGTCAGGTTAGGAATGCCAGCGCCATAATCGCGGAATGACGCATTTAATAGAGAATTGGAACGTGAACGTGAATATGATCGATCTGAATTAGACCAATCAGTTCAAACGAATGTACCTCTCTTGAACCCCAAACAGAACGAAGTTTATGATAAATTAATTAATGCACTTGTGAATGGAAATGGTGGCTTATTTTTTTGCCTAGATGACCCTGGTGGAACAGGAAAAACATTCCTCATGTCATTGATTTTGGCCACTATTCATGCGAGATCCGAAATTTTGGTAGCAGTTGCCTATTCTGGAATAGCGGTCACGTTGTTAGAAAGATGCCGTAGGGCCCATTCAGCGTTGAAATTGCCATTAAATCTTCGAACTACTGAGCAACCGACATGTAACGTTGCAAGACACTCTGCAATGGCAAAAGTAGTTTAGTAGCCTCAAAAATCATCATCTGGGACGAATGAGCAATGGCGCACAAACGCGCACTGGAAACTCTTGATCTTGAGCAATTTTGGCGACTAAGAATAAAGATGTGAATGACTCAAACTCAATCGTTGGTGCTTTGCATTCATTCAAATCTATTGACTATGCGACAAACGAAGATGAAGCCACTAAATTTTTAAACTCCTTGGATGTTCCTGGCTTACCACCACACAATTTACAACTGAAGCCAACCAAAACTATGGACGCATTCACTAATCTAGTCACTACGTAGTCAACTAAAGAGAGCTAAAGAGAACTAAAAATTTAGTTGAAATTTCCCCTCAAACGTAGTGTAAGCATTTCTGCTTCAAAGCTATTGGATATTGATTTTGACATTTCACAATCAGCTGTTCGTTGAAAATACAAATTTAATATTTGGTTCAAGATATTTTTGAAGTGAAATTATTAAACAAATTAATATTATAACTTACATTTGATGTTATTTAATTTAAACTGTAAAAAAAAGTTTATTTAAAGTTCTCAAAACATTGCATTGCCAATATTTTTTTCAGAGATTCTGTGCACTTTCTGATTTTTTCTTGTCATTATTTCATCTCTCTTTAATAGTTTGGACTCGTCATAAATTGCTGCCGACAAAACGCACTCAGGAATGATTGGGAGCTGTATGACACTAGGCTTGTGTGGATAGATTGGTATTCTGTTTTTATGGCTTCCACTCAGGTTGTCAAGAGGTGACTCAGTATTTCCTGTTTTTGAAAATCCTAACACGTGCGTACACACAAAACGCCACCTCAATCGAATGACGCAGAGTGTAGTTATATGCGCTCTATAGGGGGTGTGCTATCCAGGTTTCTGCTTCCCTTGTACATAAATTCTCTGCACTTTTAGTTATCGTAGACAAATGAGTTAATGGAACGAAGAATTCCATTCGACGTAGTTGATTGGTTCTAATGGTGGCTTTGCATCAGCGATTTGCAATCCCTTTACCCGAGTCAGACACTGACATGAAAGATAATGGCATACGCGAAAATTACTCCAGCTCATGCGAATAGCAGAGAAAAATTGTAAATCCTTAACGAGAGTACAGATTTGGATTGGAATTGGTCCATTTTGGGATGAGGCAACAGCGACGTGGCGGGACGCGGAAGAATAGTCTGCTCAGGATCTCGTTTCGTTTCAGCGGAAAAGACTTGAACCCAAACCGTATTAATCATCACTATCAATGCAATCAACGAATTTCTTAATATTTTAATTACAAACACAAATTGAGTGCCTGGCATAAGAAAAGCTCGGAAAAGTTCCCAAAGCAATTGTCATAGTCAAGCCATTCGATTTTGGGGCTCCAATCAGTTGCATATCTGAAAGCTGAAAGTAATCACTTGATAATCCCATTTGAACCGGGCATAACCATTGACATCTTATCAATTTGTGTTCTTGACACTTTTTTGCTTATGCAATTATCACGCTTAAAATTTCTTTTGGGATAGTTGGGAACATCATCATGGTCCTCAGGCACTCTGATGGCTAAAGAGACTTTGAAGAACAATTTTCTCGCCAAGTTTGCAGTTAAAATTTTGTTTTTCTTGATCCATTTTAGGAGAATTGAATTTAAAAACTTTGCTCAAGTTAGTATAACGAAGGATTCGTCACTCGCCATGGTGGTGCTTGCAGTCGCTCGCAGTTGCATCTTTTTATCCTTAATCAACTGCTGCGATAGTAATAATGAAAATGAGAACAACACCAAACGCACAAACACGATCAAACTTAAGGAAAGGAAAAACAAAAATATTAGCTCAACTGAAGAAAAATTCGAAAGGACGAGGAGCTATAGCGCAGCTAAGGGACCTGGAGGAGCGCTCTCAAGGAGGTCGTTGTGGAGAGAGTTAAAATGCATTGAGATTTGTCTTTAAGGAGCTGATGGGAAACTGCAATGCAGCAGTAGTAGCAGCTGTAAAAATGTGAGAATATTTTATCGTACGCGGGGCTAGTCGTCAAAAGTTTTTTTTTTCTTACGTTCTTAAGTGTTGGAACGAGTTTTGACGGATTTTAAATTACGTTAAAAAAGTTTTCGAGTTTAAAAGGAATTCTCACTCTTTAGGTGTCAGGTACATTTATTGGAATTTGAATATTTTTTCATCCATTTTTTTTTTACTACTGGCATGAAGGACGCTTTGATGGGGAGCTAAAAGTAAAAAAAAATCGTTTAAAAGTGCACCAAAGTACTTTTTTTATTTATCTTTGCTGAGAATGGCATCCTGAGTTGTCCAAATATGCATCATTTCGTTCCTTTGCGTGGACAAGAATGTTGAAGAAGGAGCGACATTTTTGGAGAGTTTATTTTGCATCTGTTTAATTTAGCTGCTTAATATTAAAATCTTAAAACAAAAGCTTAAAGTGAGTCAACAAGAAAATCAAAATTTTTCGACGATGTCACTTAATATTAATACGTTGCGTGACACAAACTGAAATACAACGGACTTCTGTAAATTTTTTTTCCAAACGCTGCCGAATTGCTGTGAAATTCCCATAAGTTCAAATGACACAGGATATTCGTTGGATTCTTTCATTATCACACACACATCTCTGGTGTTGTATTTGTTTTGGTTCCATCCCTTGTAAAACTAAGGGGTATTCAACAAACTAGCAAGAAATTCACTTTACTAACTTTGGAATGAACTTTTTGTAGGGAAATAAATACTTTTAGCATCGGTTTTTTGGGCACCATTTAACTCACCCGGGCTCTTGGAGTACTTTAAGAGCTTTAAATTCATAAAAATTCTTTTTATTTTTCAAATATTCTTATTTTAAAATGAAATACCTAATGCGTAAGGGTCCAATCTATTGCTTTTTTTGAATACTCTACTGCGCAATTTTTGTTCGAAGTGGCAACGCTGCACAGTGCGGTATTTTGGTATGGCCAAAATTATTTGGGCACATTTTTAACATCAAATAGGTACCAAAAAAATAAAAAGTTATTTGGAAGGATAAATTTTCATTTTTTTGTACAGTAAAACCAACTTAAGTGTCCCTCCCGATTAGCGGTGAGAACAAAATTATTAAAAATCAAAAAATGCATGTACAATACTGTGCTATAACTTTTTTTAAAGCTAATATTTTATTCTTTGTTTACGTTTTTTAATTCAAGTTGTTTCATTTAATAGTTTTTGAGAAATTTAGTCTTAAATTTGATATTTAGAAAAGAAAAAGTTTTGTTTCGTTTTTGATTGATTTTTTATAAAATATTCATTATTAATGACAACTTTTTGTCAATGTTCAAAGATCAAAGGGCACGGCAGTGCCCAACCAAGTTCTGGCACTACACCCTTTTTACAGAAACAAACTCAGACGATTTTTGACCCCTCCCTATCTTCAGTACCAATATAACGTCAGAAACTTAAAATTCCAAAAATTTACTAAGCTAGTCAGGCACAGGCGCCTCACATAATTTCAATTTTCTAGCATAAGCAGTTTCTGAGATATAAGGCCTCAAAAATCACAAAAACCGTAACTGACTGACTGACTGACAGATCATGAAAATTATGGAGCACTCCCCGACATGTTAGAATCTTGTAATTTTGCACAACGATAGGTCTTAACATGCAAGCAGAGTAAAAATTAAAAATTTGAGGTTTTCCATTCAGGGGGCGTGGTATACGCCCTTTTTCTCCGAATTGGTGTTGGTTGAATAGAGCACTTCCGACTGCTGTAAAACAATGAAATTTGTTATAACGGTAGGGATCAATTGATAGAGCGTTATAGCTCAATGTACATTCAAAGCGAAAAATAGAAAATCTAAGATTTTTCATTCGAAGTGTCTTTTTATTGTCATTTTGAAACTATACATGCATCTTAAAAATTCATGACTTTTCTTAGAAAAAGAGTGCTCGATTTGGTACTCTATGTTATATTATGAAACAATTATTGAAGCGCAAATCAAAACAACCAATAACAAAAAGAAAATATACCAAAAGAAATAGGAAGCTATATAAACTAATTTGATATTAGTAAGTAGAGTTCACCCTTCTATCTTTCCGTATCTCTCGAGATTTCGACATGGCAAAATATTAAAATCTTTGCAGAAAGGAATGAGATCAGACCAATAACATAAATGTTAAAAAAAAGAGCTAAGTTCTTCTATACAAAAACCTTTGTGTAACAAGTCAGCCGTGAAAAGTATACTGAGATCTCAAAGTACGCCAAGTTCTTACTTCATGAAGGTTTAATTCCGAATATTTAAAGTAGAATAATATTGAAACAGCTACAATGTAATAGAGAAATTTTATTATTTAATGATTACTGACTAAAATTTGATGGCTTACTTGGCAAGTTTTTTCTTATGCCCAATTCGAAAGGTTTTAAAAACTTGACCAGGGAACCCATCAAATTTTAGATGAAGAAGATTTTTAATGTCCTTGAACTCGAATCCAATCTAAAAAATTATTCAATTGGATCAAGTTTATGGATGTTTACATGTCTATTCGAATCTAAGTTCCATCGCAAAATAATATGTCTGGAAAAAAATCGTTACGATATCTTAAAGTATTAAGTGCCTTTCCCTTTTTAAATAATATTTCCATAAAGTATTGCCTGACTTTTGTTGATATTCTAAAGTATTCCTGTTGGCATCTGATGCAAAATGTTCTTGGCTCATCTTAGTGCTTAGAATAATGTTGTCAATATTCATCTTCGCCATTTTACACAACATACAACAACAACAACATAAACATAGAAATACTAACACATATAAAAGAGGTTCATGTATACATTTCTTCGCTCAGTTTGAAATCAGCTCGTGTGTGCTTGGACTAAAGACTAAAACCGGTTTTAGTCCAAAAATTGTTCATCCCGTGTGTGCAGGCCCAATGAACCTATTACTCGCATGCTTCGGAGGATTAATTGTAACATTAACTGTTTCGACTTCAACTTCAGTTCACCCTGCCTGAAACTCCTTCTTAATCATCCTTCCAATTCACTCCAATACTAGATTTAAGAGCTATTTTTAAAAATATTCCCAAGATTCGTAAATTTAAAGTCCGTTAAAGAAAACACGTTATTATTATATAAACTACAACAAGATAATGAATATATTTTCAAGAAAAATATAATATTAAATTAGACTGATACAACAAAACTATTGATTAATAATAAAATTGTTAAGTGTTTTTTAAGTTAAGTGTTTTTCTGTTTGAATGTTAATGTTAAATTGAAACGGTCTTACATTCATACTAATTACGGATTATAACAAAGTTTTAAACATTTTTAACAGCTATATTTAAGTAAAATTAGGATTCAGCTTGTATTAAGGCTAATAAATGGGGGTATTGCCCTCAACAAAATTAGGAGTTTCCGCTCAATAAATGCCCATTTGTCGTTCAACCAGACTCTAAGTTATGTTTTACATTTTCGTTTGTACTTCGAGTACAAAAAGTCATACACTTCATTTAAAATCACAAAACTTCTATTGAAGTAAATAGTGTTTTTCATTTTGGCAATTAGACGTATACTTCATTAGCGCTTTTTAAGTTGTTCATTGCACTACACTAATCACATCCACATTTAAATTAAGGACTCCTATTATAATGAGGGCACATGAGAAGAGTTCGGTAAACAGGGACAAAAATGTAAGAACAAGAAGAAGTTCAACAATTCAGTTCTTAAGAGCACTTGCAAAAATGAAGAGGACCTTATTAAAATGTAGCTATTAAAACATTTTAAATGACTAATTTCAAAATATCTCGGCTAACAATTTTAATTATTTAATATACATATTAAAATAGTCTCGACAGCATGAATCACAAAAATTATTTGGCTTAGCTTCGCTTCTTTTTTGTTTACCATCTTTGTAATGAAAAATAACTGTAGACATAAATGATGAAAACTATTGTATTATTCGGAGTGTCTATTATAATATTATATATATAAGCTCTCTTAAGAAGATTGGATGAACCAAAATCGACCATAGGTTAAGTTAGGTTGATGTGGATGTCGGCAGAAAGCCGACATACTTAGACCATGAGTTGGTCCATTGTGATACCACATTTAATCTTGGAGAATTTCTCTCTAAAAATCAAACATGGGACTAAGCGATTTAAGTGTATAAACAACTTAATAATTATAAAGTAATGTACATGCAGGCTTTCCTAAACCTAGGTAATTTTAGGGGCCTTAAATAAAGCTGAAGTTGTATTTGCTAAGTCCTTTTCAATTTAAAAATTGATACGTTTGACATTCACAAATGTCAATGAATGTTATTTATTTTGCTATGCCCGATACAAATTGTCAGTACATTGTAGATTGCCTATCATTCGCAATTTTGTGTTTTCCATAAGTGCTTTTCTTACAAAAGCGCTCACAGTGATGCCGTACTAAGCATTTCGAATTCGTAAAAGTCTGAAGTAAATATATGTAGAGTTACTTTCCTTTTATTCAAAAAGAAGAAGGGAGAAAAATATATATATTTATATTTTAATCAGTCGGAAAGTTACTATGGCTGGTGATTTCTTCACCTAGATTTATAAATTAGGATTTCTACACCGTCTTCCGAAAAAAATATCCATATCCCCAATTTTTGGCTCAACCACTTGTTAAACTTGTTGGAAACAGGTGCAATTATTACAGTTATTTCTGCTATCTTAAGCGACTTGTTCTGGCTCGCCACGAATCCCTTCACTTGAGCCCAAACCAATTCTATTAGATAAGGCTCACAATGATAAGAAGGCAAGCGCAGCACTTTTTGTCCCGCAGCTTGTGCAATATCGTCAACAACGTAGGTTTCGTAAAGGGTTTTATAACGTTTTACGATGCTCAAAAATTTCGGGTCAGAAGTTCATTATTAAAAAAAAACAACTGATGGGCAATTTTTCTAATAGCACACTTATCGAAATCGTCTGCCTTACCTCTGGTACCAGATTGATTTTTTTTTTGGTGGAGAGTTGTGGCCTCTGGACTCTGGTCTTATTTTCGTTTAGAAGTCTGTATACTGTTCGTTCAGTCGACACCAAAAAAATAATCTGCTACTTGCTTAGTAGTTTGCTACGCAAATAATTATTTTCCTTGAAGAAAACAGTTTACATTTTTGTAACTGCACTTTGATTTTCCACACATTGCAATGTAAATGATGAAAAGAAACATTACGTTAATTCCACTTAAAATCGAAAGCGTAACTTTTTGGGAATGCACTGTCACCTGGCGAATCTCATTTGGGTTAGTGTCGTCCCTTTTACGGCAATGTTGTTTGTTAACACGGCCATACATCCAAAAAAGCGCCTCGTCACTAAAGATGATCTTTTGGCTAAATTTCTTTAAAACGCTACGAATCCCAGTCATCGAACAATCGGCGTCGTCAATGGTCAGGATCTTTGAGCTCCTGAGTCAGATGGATCATGTACGCGTATATGCCCAAGGCCCTTCACAAAATTCGTCTGAGAAAGGTCGAATTCTTGTTCACGGCGGGCGAGGAATCGACTCCCTCTGGTTCTGCTGTACACTTCACGAACCGCAGTGCTGTTCTCGGTCGATCTTGTGATTGTTTGGCGTTCGAATGTTGGCTGATTTATTGCCGAACCGGTCGTCTCAAATTTGGCCACCAAACGTTAAAGAATTGACTGTGCCACCACGTCTACCTAACGAACACTCATTTTGAAAATAAGGTTTTATCATCTCGACGTGCTATTCAATCATATTGCTTACCGTGATAGTTTGACACCAGTATCTGAATAATAAACAACAGATTTGACATTTATCACCTTATAGAAACATGGTCGTCACAGAGTGCCAAAATCTATACGCGCCCTTGCCACCCGGGATGTTCTAACTTTTCCTATAGGACATCGCATCCAGCTTATAATCATTTCTTACAGTCACAGTTCCTACTTAAGTTTTTGAAAAAAAAAAAACGAATGAGACTGCAAAATAGCATTGGAAACAAAACTCCCCATGGTTGTGAATATCAAAGGTAGCTGGCTGATTAAAATACCAATCTTATTATTCATTTTTGCACAAGTATAAACTCCGAGGTGTACCCGACTATCAAATTCTATAAATTGCTAATTAATAAAACTGATTAAATATTGCACAAGCCTCAGGATATTTGCCTAAAATTTAAAACAAGACAAATAAAAATGATGACAAAACATTAATAACGAACAAATACACAAACACAAAAAACAAAACCCTTAAAAAATTACATAATTGCCTGCTCTATTTGTATAATAACAAATTAAAAAGGGGTCGTCGATTGATGTCGTAGGGAATTTTTCAACTCTTTCTGGAAATAATTGATGAAAGCGCACACTAAAAAACATTAATTCATATAAATATGCTTTGTAACGAACTGACAGTCATGTAAATGTCCCATGAGTGGTTTAAACGTGATTTATTATTCATTTGATTTTTTACTCCGATATTTATATAAATCAAACATTGTGCATGGTGTTGGAAATAAATTATGAATTTCAATTAAAACGCAAATTAGGTTAAAAGCCAGTTGCAAAAAAAAAACAAAAAAAAAAAAATAGCTGGATGGCATTAATGTAAGTAGACAGATAATAACTATGCTGATGTTAAATTAAAATTTAAAAAACCAAAACATAAAATATGATTAAAAATTGAGTATGTAAGATGATTAAAAGAATTAAGTGAAATTTTTTTGGTCGATATCCCTCAATGAATATCAATAAGAGAATGCTCGAATTATCGAACTAATATGGCATAATCGGGTAAGCAATTTCAGAAACAACTCGATCAATTTCGACGAACATTCAAAAGAAAATACATTATGTACATTAATTTAAGTGAGTAGCGTAAACGGAATCATTTTAACTATATTTCCATGATTGCAAATGGATTTGGTACTTTTAAGTTGTTTTTCTTCTAAATAAAATTCGTATATTCGGCTGAAAATTAATAGAACAGATTAGATTAAGTTGAAGTGACTGTCAGTCAACACTGTTAAACTGGCATACATAAAACTAATAGTATTATATGAAATGAAATATAACTTTATTAAAATTTTTATTGAAACAAAAATAATTTTGAATGGCAGTTGCATAAATTAACAATAAATTTGAATTGCAGCCGGAGTCTAGAAAAACTAAAATTTTGAAAAATTAAGAAAATTTTAAATTTGCTTAAAAAATTTTCAATTTATACAAGTTGCGTTTTATGTTCCAGGTTCAGGTTTTCAGCATTTCTTTTTTCATGAATAAAATTTGTCAGTTGACATTTGACAGTCGTAGCGATTAAGTGGTCGAAATTTTTAAAATTATTTTCATACACTGGGAGATAAAGTAAAGACAAGTAAGCCAACGTACGCCACAAAATATTGAGGCAGTGAGACAGAGTGTTGCTGAATGTTCGGGTACCTCAAGAATATTGTCTTCGTCATTTTTGCTAAAAATTCTCACCGCCATTTCTGGAAAAAAAAAGAGGATGGGTGCGACCCACACTGATAACTTCCCATTTGTGGTCTTGAAAACTTGTAATAATTACGAGGGTTGGTAGGTACATATTATATACTGAATTATAGATTTCCGTGTTTTTTAATATATCTGTGTTCCTACACCTAAGAAAACCTTGAGTAGAATTTTACATCTTTTTCATGGACAAAAAGATAAAAATATATTGTGACGTTTTCTTCAATTTTACCATAGCTATTAATGGAATTTGAATATGTGGGACTTGGGTACAACTGAACAACCTTATTCATATACGTATGTACAGTACATATTACATTCTTCTAAAAACTTAGTTGATAATGATATTATAAAATTATGTATTATATTATAGAAATAACTTTATCCAAACATTTTAATTGAAAAAAATTTAAAAACGAAATATTCAAATATAAAAGATATGGTTTGGTTATTGATGGAAGGGTACTTACAAAATATATCCGCTCTAAAGCTAGATATATGTCAAATATAAACCATTTGTTAGAAATTGTATTATGTATAAAATTAAATAATGGCCTACAAAGGCAATATCATTGCTCGTTCTCAAGATATTCTAGTCGAAAAACAAATATTACCACTTTTTAGTAGATTTTTTTTATATTTTTGTTAAAAGTGTCAATTCGATACTTGTCAAAATTTAACCATAAGTTAATAATTGTATTATGTCGATACCTTCCCGTAAGAATGTACTAAGCGACACTTTTTTCGAAAATGACTTTTTGATGAGGAAATATACTATATGTTTAGGGCCACGTTTTGGCCTGGGTTTCGCCAACCTATTATGCAAGAAAAGGAAACTAGAGTATAAATAAAAAAATTTATCAACTGCCATGTTTTCTCATTAAAATAATGTTGCCCCCTGAAATTTGTATTATCCGCCAAAAAAATTATGCTAAGCGACATTAATAAAGATCTCATTGTCGTGAGCAACAAAAAATTTTTTTATCACTTTTGATATCACTTAGTTTAACCAAAATTGTCTCTTAGCACACTATATGATTCAACTAGAACTTTCTTCGTTTTTTTCGTTTCCTGAACAATTTTAGAAATGTCGCTTACTATACATTCTTACGGGAAGGTATCGATGTATAAAACAACAAACTTTAGAAGGCACTATCGGTGTTCATTCCCAAGAAATTCGACTTGAAATACAATTTTAACTAGTTTTCACTAGAATTTTTAATAGTTTTTTTATTTAAAAAAAAAACTATTAATTCAATATTTGTCAACATTTTACCAATTGTACAAAATTATACTATGCATAAAATAAACTAAATTAGAAACCAATATCACTACTAGTTCTTGAGAAATTTGAGTCGAAAAACAATTTTTACCAATTTTCAATAGAATTTTATATAGTTTTTTATTTTTTGTAAGAAAACTGTTAGCTGGTTTTTTTTTGAAATTTTCACCACTTGTCAAACACATTATTTTTCGTAAAATAAAATTATTTTGAGTTTCAAATTGTTTTCCGTTCTTAGAATATCTGGGTTATGAAATTTTTTTTTCCGTTTTTTTTATTTAAAAAAATAACGGTATGTTAATTTTTTTCCAAATTCATACCAAATCTGTATGACCAAATAATGAGTACATTAAATTTTATTTGAAATCAATAGCATTATTTTTTCGTGAGATATTTGAAACTAACCAAAATTTTTACTTTTTTTTTAAACCGTTATAGTGAAAAAACTACTCACTGAATTTTAATAAACGCCCTTTCAGCCTCTTTCGAAGTTATTATCTATTAAAAAAAATTTAATTGAATTCGATATCTTTACTCGTTCTTGAGATATCGACGTCGAAAAATGGTACCAGCACGTACGGACGTACTCGTACGTACACACACACACACATACATCTCTCTAAAAATGATTGATATAGCCTCTAGGGACCTTGAAACGACGAGAAATGTCAAAAATTCCAATTTGACAAATCAGACCGATTACAATAACTCCCTATGGGAAGTTAAAAATCATAATGAGCCACGAAGCACATTTCGACTTGGTTGGATTTGTTAATAAACAGAAAAGCTTCTATTGGGACACTCAAAACTTTCGATTGATACAGAAAAGACCACTACAATCTCGTAGAGTTACTTTGTGGTTCGCAATTTGGCGTGGCGGCGGCGGCGGGCGGGGCAGCGTCATTAGGCCATATTTCTTTAAGGATGCCATGCAATACTGTAAGAGTTACTGACATGTTGGACAACTTTCTTATGTCTAAATTGGATCAATTAGACCTACAGAACATATGATTTCAACAAGACGTTCACATTTCACACACTTACAAATAATGTTAAAGACAATTTATAATCAATAAAATATTAGTTATAAAATTGTATTTCATTTAAAAGTTATTAGAAAAATACATCGACCTGGAACATAAGGATCACACTGTATTAATTTGCTTTCGATTCATATATTTTTTGTTTGTTTTCAATTTTGGGAAAAGAAAAATTTGAAGATTTAACCATATCAATAAAATGATTATTGGGAAAATCCAAAAGTCTGATTTTCGTCATATATGACCAACATCTTTTCGTCAATTTTGTTTAAGAATTGACAAACAGTTTTTTTTTTTTTGTTGTAAATCTTATAATTTTTAGTTTTAGCCCCTTTTGCGTTCAAGGGTTTTTTGAGGCCCTTATAATATTAAGCATAGCACGAACGATGAGGAAATTAGGGAGCGAGAGAAATGAGAGTGTTGATGAACATTGGTTTTGAAAGTTTGAAAATCGAATCTTGAATCTCTCTTTTTGACGGTACGTCCAAAATTAGGCCCGAGGGTGAGTTGGTAAACTGTAAAAAAAGTGATAAGGCAAGGAAAGACACATAACATTCCGACGTATGTAGTTGAAGAGATGGTAATGATTCCATTACAGTTCTGTTTCCTTTCAGTTTTAACTGAATTGTAAAT
Source organism: Philhelius festivus (assembly GCA_963931855.1). Taxonomy (NCBI): domain Eukaryota; kingdom Metazoa; phylum Arthropoda; class Insecta; order Diptera; family Syrphidae; genus Philhelius; species Philhelius festivus. The sequence continues at coordinate 75,691,130 of OZ007557.1, read as the reverse complement.
GAAGATATGTTTAAAGATATGAGTTATAGCTGAGCTTAGGACGTATAAACGCCTTGTAAATTGTAGCCAGATCAGAAGGGTACACAAATTATTTACACCGATATAGAAATTCTAAGTATTTAGTAGCGTCTTTGTCGTTCTCTAGAATGTGGTCATAGTTGATAAACGTACCGAGTACTAACAGCTTTCCAGTTTCTTCGATGAAATTGCCATTCGGGGATAATGGAACAGGGAATACAATTTGGTTCAGATTTATCCTTAACAACACAAACAATTATTTTGCAATTTTTTTAAGAAATACGAAATTTATACGACTGATAGAATGACATTATTTTTATCCATCTGTTACTATTTTTTGGTATTAAAGTCGATTATGTCAATTAGTGAATACAATTTTGCAGAAATAAATTAGAAATGGTTATTCCTGTTAAGCCCCGTATAATACTGTTTTCTCATAAGTTTTCTTATAACGAATTTCTCGAAAAAAATCGAACTCAAGAGTTTGATTAAATTTGGTATTACGAAGACAGAGAAGACGAAAAAAGTGTTTTTCGCAATTTTGTCTGTCGGTTTAATCACGGCTTAAACGACTCAGTCGATTTTTCTTAAACTTTGAAGCTAGCGTTTTTTGTTTATTTCCCCGACAATTTCTTTTCATTTTTTAAGATAAAACATGACAGTATCTGAAATAAAGTTTTTACTTGTTACCTATAGGTACTATAAGGTAAGTTATGCGTTCGTAAGAAAATCGATCTCGAGATTTTGATCAAAGCTGACGACATTACGATGATAGAGAACACGGAAAAAGTGGGTCTCTCGCAATTATGTCCGCCTGTCTGTCTATCTTTCTGTCCGTCTGTCTGTCTGTTTGACTACAGCCTAAGCTGCTCGGCCGATTTTCTTTAAACTTGGTAGATATGAGTTTTAATTTTTTCCTCCCACACGTGTTTTTTTTTTTTTTTTTTTTAACAAAAAATATCGGCAATTGTCATACGAAATTTTATAAATAATTTTATTTCTCAAGAACTACTTAATAGATTTAAAAAAAATGAAAAAAAAAATGTATTTATTTAATTAAAAAAAATAATTCAAAATAGTTATTAATGAAATCCCCCTTGAAACAATTTTTTTGTTTTTGATTTTCTCAAAAACGGTACAACCGATTTTGATCATTTCTGTATGTTTAAGCTCTCCAAAGTTTTGAATATTATTGTGTATTAAAATTTGCAAGAAAATTAGTTTGGATTTAAAAAAAATTCCAATTTTTATATTCAAAACCCAATATTTCGAAACAAAGTTTTTTAAACTTGACTAATAAAAGTTTCTTCATACAATCTACAAGATTTAAATTTTATTTTACCTAAAAATAACGGTATTTACCATATAGATCTTAAAAAGTGGTTTTTGAAAATCGTATTTTTCTCGAAAACGTCGCGTCGCCTAGGATTTTGATAATTTTTTTTTCTTTCGATTATTTTTACGATCTTCAATAATACCATATAAAACCATATTTTTTAAATTTTGAATTTCTAATATCGACATTTCGAATTTTAATGAAGTTTTTTTTATAGAGAAGCTTCTCAAAAGTTTGAAAAACATTGCATTTCAAAACAAAAGAAATATTTTTTGAATTTTGAAAAAAATCATTTTTTTTAAGAAAATTCGATATCTCAAAAACTTAATTTGTATTCATACAATAATAAAAAGTTTAAGTTGGCTTTCCAAAATGTTTTCTTAAAAATTTTGTGTATAAAAGTTTAATAAAAAAAAAACTGCTACAGCAAAACTAAATAAAACCTCTTTCATCTTCCTAGAATTAAATTAAATGTTATTTCTAAGTGCAACCTTTAACCTAAGTTGTACGAGTATCTTAAAGTTATGTGTACCAATTGTATACTTAGTTATTGACCTTCCCCATATAATGATAATAAATAAACAATTGAAATGCCAACTAACACAATGTTTTGGTTAATATACAATGCTGTTCTACTTAAGAATATCCCTACATAACGATTTCATCCTTCGTTAGGCCTTAATTTGCGATTGATTGGCTATTACGGTGAAGGCAGACGTTTACAAATGCTTTATCTATTTAGGAGTGTGTTCGCATAATTAATTGAGTAATTTAATTGACGCATATATGTATATTTGTTATTGCTTCCATACATCCAACATGGCTTTTAGTGGTTGTTACTTGGCTATAATAGGGAATTGTCATGTCTTATTATGTCAAGTGCTCTGCTAACGCATTAAAACGTATTGACAAGTATAATTTAAGACCAACAAGCATATATTTGGGTTAAAGATTCCCCTGGTCAGTTCAATAAACAGAAAAATATTTTGACTCTTTTCATGACGTTTACATTAAAGAAAATAGGTCACATATTATTAAGTAAACCTTTGGCGATTTGAATAAATCTTGTTTTAGAAGGTCTAAAAATTATTTGTTCACCTTTTATGGATTAAAAAAGAACTTTTTTCTTACAATTTATTTATAGTAAGATAATAAGATAGTATCTAAGATAAGCGAAAAAATCGTACTTACTAACTTCGTATGATACTTTGACACTTCTTGCAAATTAAAAAAAGGTGTGTTCGTTTATTTGCTTGCACTAACTGTCATTATCTTGGTCGGATGAATTTGTCAAGGGATGAGTGATTTCTCAGTCATCCAGCAGTTATTGTATTAAATTATTGACCGCAGAGTTGTTTTTTAGATATAAATATAATGATCTAAAATGAAAAGTCTTGTTAGATGACGTTTCATTTTAAAATGAGCAAATTATTGATTAGGAAAATACAAATACATTAAAAAATAATTAACTATTTCATAAACATACACTAAAATTGCTTTTATCAAAATTTATTCTAAATTATATCAGACTATTAAAATATTTCTGTCTCACCAATGTAGAAAAGGGAATTTTTATTAATTTTCAGTTAAAATTGAGTTGGTCTCACATCCATGTACATACGAAATAATTTCGCATGCCAAGTGTATGAAAGATGTGAAAAGACGTTATTTAAAAAAACCAATGTGCCATCACATATACGAAGAAAATTTGAGGTCTGTATATTTATTGGTCTAAATTAAAAAGTGATAGTTTTTAAAGTCAATGTCATCATGCGGATCCGAAATAGAAATGCAATACAATGAACAACATTAATTTTTGTCCATGTATTATGGCTTTATTAATAAGAACAAACATTCCCATTAATTATGGAATACAACGTCGGTCAAGTGGCTGCTTCTTCTGGCTTCGCAGTTGTGCAGGCTAGTGAAATGTTGAGCTGTTGAGATCGATGGCGACTTGATTTTTTTCCAATATTTTCCAACGTTGTTCAAGCGTAAAACGACTCATTTCGTTCTACGGAGGTATCATACTGACATTCTGTCAAAATTTTGAGTGGGAAACATATGTCAGTGTAAAAAGAAACCACTAGATGGGGTAAATTCAGAAGAAGAAACGCCGCACAGTGGGGCCATTTGTATGGGAGAGCGGAAAAAAGTGCATAAAAACCGAACCACTGAACCGATTTGGATGAAATTTTCAGAAATAAAAGTAACAAAGCTCTGCAAATAATTTCGACCCTCTGCCACGCCCAATAACAAGAAATCGTCAAAATTGGTAAAATTCCAGGTTTCAAGTAAAAGTTAAATATGGTGCTTTTTTTGTTGAAGGAAGTTGGCCATTCAAATTTTCCACACCGACTTTTTGGGCGTTTTTTTTTACTTTTTTGCAATAAGAACTTGTTGAGTATGGAGCAGTCTTTTTTAGTGCTATAAAATCGGAACCACTTCCACCCACCGACACGCCCCCACAAAAGGTTATCTAAATTCCAAAGTTGGTAAGCTAAATTTTGAGTATTTAGAGAAATATAATTTCGCCAAAAAAAAAATCAAATAAAATGCTTGATGCATCGACTCATTATGTTTATTTGCCGATTTAGACGTTCAGTGTTCGTATGAGAAAAATAAGGGAGAGAATTAGATTTTTCATGTTTGGTATAGGAAAAGTGATTGTGAATTTGTATGTGGTCGTAAATCATGAAAATAATGTAACCATTAAAAGCTGACAAGTGTTAATTTAGAAACGCATCGTCAAACATTCATGAACGCAACAAACCAGCAACACTTTTTATGTTAAGTGTTTACTACTGAAACTTGCATCAAATAATGCACAAGCTTCAAACAAAACAGAACCAGAAAACAACGCACAAAATGTTTCAGATATTTTTTTCAATTTTGAAAAAGAAGTTTTTTTAAAAAAAAAACGATTACATTACGCAATAGTACCATATGTATATAAAAAAAAATAAATTTAAATCTATATTAATATTAATTCCAAGTCATTAAAAAATGTATATAAGTTCGCCCATTTAACACTTAGTTCTTACTGATATGACATTTAACTATGTTAAAAAAAAAAATGTCACTAATTCATTAAATATTGTTATCATTGTATTGCTAAGTAATTGTGTTAAATTTTTCTTATTTATTGAACAAGATTATATGTACAAACACAATACAAATATTACTTTTTAGGAAACAAAATTGAAGAAAAAAATGATTTTTTTGCAAGATTTCGTACCTTTAAATCTGTTCTATTTGCGGATTTGGAGGTATTTACAGCTAAATTTTGTTTGAATGTACATAAACTTTGACGTGTCTACATCTAGAAAATAACTATCTCAGATCGGAGGAAAGTGGAGCTTTTATTTAAATGTCTACAACTTTCTATTACTGCGGAATGTATTTTCTAATGTGCTACCGTAATTCACTCAAATTTTTTTAGCTGAATTTGATTGCTGTATTGTATTATAAAGTATCTTAAATAAGCAAACAAAAAAATGACATTTTTAGTTCACCCCCAATTGACGTAACACCCTAGGAAAATTTAATCAAAATCCCACCCAATTTTAAATATTTTGACTTTGGGCGCCTATTTAAGTGCTAAGACTTAAATTTTGGCTCAAATGATTCTCTGGCTAATTTACTATGAGAAACATGAATCACCTAATCGAAAACAGCAATTTCGGAAGATCGAGTTTTGTCCGCCTTGGCCCCACTGTGCGGCACCGTTTCAATGACAAAATTACTCGTAGCTTTCAACAAACATCAAAATAAATGCCATTGACAAACCGAATATTTCCTCTCTTTTTATATTCCTTACTTCCCGCGTACATTCTGGTGTGGAGAGTTGAAAACATATAAATCCGGTACCCACACATATCTCATGTGGTGTGTTGTAGATTCTGTTCCAATTGTATCTGACTTTTCTTTTATTTGTGGTAAAGAGAAATAATTCTGTTCATTCAGGAGTGTAAGGAAATAATGAAAGTCTGCAACACAGCCAGCTTCATTAACGTGTACAATATATGAGACTACACGCCACTCGACTCCACATCATGTACATAGCCGTCACAAAAAGGTAAACTTGAGTTTCTCAAGAGAACAAATTTCGAGGAATAACCGCTCTTACAATACTGCAGTTTCATCCAGATCCAGATGGCGGTACAATAGATCTAAAGTAAGAATTATTGTTCTGAACAAACATGATGGTTTTCGGAGCAAGGCATGCTTATGACTGAAACAGATGTGCCGCTTTTGGCATGCAGCACTCTACAAGGTCTCTATTTCTAATTTTGCTATACAGCTTCATTGCAGCCACAAACAACAAACCAATAAATTTAAAATAATTGGAGTCTGGTATTACTGAAATTGACAGCATAGCTTAAAGAATAAGAAGGTGTGTTTTTTTTACAGCTTTAATAGGCGACGATAAATAAAACGCATCGGGGCATAAAAAAAACTTGGCAGCACTGTGCTGTGGAATGACATTTTAAAACAAAACAAATCTCATCTCTTTCTCATATCTTCTATCGAACATTTTTGACATTACATTTCCATCCTTCGTCGCTATCTTTCACCATAGAATACGAAATATGTATTGTTATTCAACGTCTTTCACAAATTAATTCATTTTTTCAGAAAACTTACACTTTTTTGACGAATGTGGCTTTGGGTTGTGGGTAAATTCCACCTTCATTGAGTCCCATTGTTGCACCGGGATGGAAAAAGTTGATACGCAGATATGTACACTCTCCTTCCACCGATTGTGAGATATTTTTGATCGGCACTATTGGAAACTAGATATTTGAAATAAGATATTTGAAACTAGATATTGGAAGGAAACTAGATATTTTGGGCACAGCTGTCAACGTAAACTGAATAAAAAAACAATTTTCTTCTTGTTTTGCATACGTCAGATGTTAAAAAAAAGAAAACAAATTAAATTCGGCGCAAGTAAAATGCCTTATGCCTGCGCTGAAGTCGATGGCAAAGGGAATAAATTGATTCCCAGTGCCTGCGACGACATTGTTGGCTTTTTAGGCACAAAATCTCTTCCTCTTCTTCACCTTTTTTCATCTAACTTTCAAACACTTGCGTTCAAAAATCTTCGTGCAAATATACATATGTACATAGATTTAATTAAGATATCACCAGAGATTGCCCTTCACTCGAAGTTGGCTCTAATCTATGCATTATTTAAAAACTTTAATCAAAAATACAAAGCGCAACAACTTTATTCGTTAACAAAATATAATCGAATAATGACATCAACTGATTTTGACAGTTTTCACCAACCTATACTAGCTCAAAAGGTAGTGCAAAATATTCTGAACTAGTGTACACTAGTTCAGCTCAATGAACGCTAATCAGTGTAAGTCAGTGCAGAAATTTTCTCAATGAACACAAAAAAGCTACACTTTTCTGCCCAGAGTAGTCCAGTGCAGCTGGTTGAACAGAACTATAAATGTCAGAGAGTATGCACATGCATTTCGAGTGCAGCGTTGTTTGCGTAGATGTATGCAGATGCAGACATATGCTACAAATATTTTTAAGCCATTAATTCAGAACTTAATTGTCAGCTTTCATCATATCAAAAGTTAAAATGACTGACAAATCTAATTGATCTACTCCTAATTGACCAATTTAAAAAAAAAATGAGATCTGATAATGTTGGCCCTTCAAAAAATGAGCAAGCAAATGAACCATCAATATTAAGAAATTTTTCTGAGGTATCATGTTTCTGAGGTACTTGAGATCTCTTGAAAGATTCTGGAACCTTCTCAATCTAAAGTACCAAAGGGAACAAAATTGATTACAACTTCGCTCAAACAGATTTTATTAAAATTGAATAACACCCTACGCCACAGGATCTTATTAAAAACTTTCAGTCTTTCTCTCAAAAATCGACTGGTATATATGTATACCTCTAGAAAATTTAATGATATTTCACCACAATTCATTCAACAGATTTATTTAAAAGTCCCCAGCTCAGGGACGGAAGTGACGCAAAAATATCAACTTTGACTATAAATAAATCAAAAAGTCATGGAAACCACCAACTTATTTCTGAAACGTCGTCATATGCTTCCCACCGTGGTGTACGACGAAAGGATATCTTTGTCTAGGATAATTAATGGATTTTCCGAGCCGTAGGATGATTATACGAATGTTGCACGTGCACCGGCTGTTTTTTGGTGGCAAAACAGAAACAAGACAAAACCAATACCAATTATAATTAATAGGATTTCAGAATTTGTTGAAAACACAACTCACAAAGTTCCTACCTGCTATTCCTCAGAAACAGAGTATTTATAAAGGCAAACCAGAGGATTGATTATTCTTCGTCTATAAAATTTAGTCTAAATAAATTGAACACTATTAGGAGAATTCAATGTTAATTGGTGTCTAATGGTTGTGTAGAGTTAAGATTGTAGACAACATTGCGGTCAATCGAATACAAATCAGTCTGTTTGATATCATTAATTCATCTCAATCAATTTAAGATGGTTTTGTTTGCAAATGGAATTTCACAGATGGATTTAAAGCACTGCTCTTTATTTTTAGAATAATGAAAAGCGAATCAATAAAATAAAAATAAATGTAATTCATTCAAAAGGAAGACAACAATTTTAAGTAATCAAAATTGACAATATGAACAATTACACAAAACAACAAAAACGATTTTAGAATATGTGTCCCCCTTTGCTGGACTGAATCTCAGTTCTCTTCATTTCTAGTTTTCATGGTGTTCATATTTACATTATACGACTTCACATCGATGTAATTGATTCTGATTTATACTTTCTTCTTTACTATCACTAAAGCCCTTTTCAAATACGATTTTGTCGAACCAGAACCAAAAGCCGAATTGAAATGATCAATCTTTTTATGGGAGATGTGATTTATTGAATTTGTGTGTCCAGCAAATATACCAAACTAGATACAGAGACCATCCGTCATTTAGATACAAAAAAGATTTCGTTCACATGAATGGAATTAGTTTAACATGCATGTTTAGAATAAAATATAAGATTGATTTTATATTTAAAGGACCTTTATGGATGTTTTAATGATTTGGAACAAAATCTGACATTGTAACTCAAATGTGATGAATTATGATTTAAAATTGATTACAAGATTTAAAAAATATGATTTGTTCATTGATGTTTATATTTAAAATTATTTTGTTTCCGGGAAAGGAGAGTATGAGAGAATGGAACACATTTTCAAAATGGAAAATATTTTCTAGAGTTAGGTTCTACATATACTCGTAATACTAGAACCTCTTAAATTTCAAATCAAAGATATTTAAGAACTAATCCATCAATCGAAGCAATGCTTTATTTTATAGGTAAAGGAAATACTAAGAAAGATATCCATGTTTAAGGCATTATTTGTTACGGACAAATATACCGCAATAGAAACTATTTATTAATTCAGTTCAGGTTTCCTAGCTCCTTACTTTCAACCTTTTTAGGTACTATATGGCTATATGGCAAGTTATGCATTCGTTAAAAAAAATAGAACTAGAGATTTTGATCAGACTTGATATTACGATGATAGGGAAGACGTACATTTTGTAAAATTTTAACATTTCAGTGCTTGTGTTGTGTGGTTCAATTTTTCGATAATTTTTGTGGCAATAATTATAAAAAATTAACAACACAACTCAACAAAATCGCTTTTACTGTGCGCAATATGACGCATAAACTTATGGCTTCTCGTATCGCATCGTTTTGACGCACCACTGTAGGTGCAGCCTAAGCAACTAAGTCAATTTTCTTTAAACTTCGTAAGCTTCGCATATTGAAAATTCCCCCATATTTTTAGTTTTAGTTTTTATTTTAAAAAATTCAAAACATTTTTTTTCTACGTTTAAAAATGCAATGTTTTTCAAACTTTCGAGAAGCTTCTCTATTAAAAAAATTTCAAAGAAATCCGTTATGCCGATAATTAGAAATTCAAAATGCAAAAAAAAAAATGGTCTTATGGTACAGTCAGTTGTTTTACTTTCATTTTTTTCTATTCAATTATAGATCGTAAATATTAATCGAAAGAAAAACAAGATTATCAAAATTTTAGCGCCATTTCTGAGAAATACCTATACGATTTTCGAAAAGCGTTTTTTAACATTTGCATGTTGAGTACCGTTATTTTTAGATAAAATTATTTTTTTTTTCACATTTTTTAGGTTGTCTTAAGAAACTATTGACTCTCAAGTTTAAGATAATTCAAGCATGGAGTTTTCGGAATATTAAGTTAAAAAAAAAAAAAAACAATTTGAATTTTTTTTAAAAAGTGGGTCCCACAATTCTGTCTGTCTGTCGGCTCGACTACAGCTTAAACATCATTTTTTTATGTTAAGCCCCACCCCTCAGTTTCAATATTATTATGTATTCAAATTTTCAAATTTTTTTTTTTTTGATTTTTAAAAACATTTTCAAAATTTTTTTTTGAAGACTTAATATTTCGAAAACCCCATGCTCGCTTTTTTTAAACTTGATAAATAAAAGTTTTTTAATATAAATTATAAGATGTAAGAAAAGAATAATTTTACCTAAAAATAACGATAATGGAGGTTATCGTATATTAACAGCCCGATTCTCCCCCTTGTAAGGAGTCACAAGTCACAAGCTCTTGTGACTATTCCTCATGAGGATTGTTGTGATTCGATAACATTTTGATATTCTCCCCCTAATCGTCACAAGAAAACTCACAACGAAACTCACCACAGCATGGTGAGATTTTTAAGTGTCATTATTTGAAGAGCTGATTATTTAAAACGAAGAAATTACTTTATAAATGTATTGTTTTGGAGAGCGAATGGATCATTATTTGTATCTCTAAAAGTTTCTAAAAGCCGTCGGCGTTGCAAACTTTTTGATACGATTAGTTTCTTTAAAAAATGTTTGCTTATGTAAAAATGTTACTTTCCATTTTCGTGAGAAAGATCAGCAATAATATTCACTAGAACAAAGTCCGCTTCCATTTTTGTGTACTCACAATTATTATTCATAAATCTAGACAATTTTCTTACAAAATATACTGAATGTCAATCCAAGAAACTTTAAAAATTTATGGGTTGTGACCAGCGCTGCCACCCTAAAGATAATCAAGCGAAGTATTTTTCAGAAAAAAGCGCAGTAGATTGCAATACACCGCAGTAGATTTTAAAATATGCAAAACAAAATTCAAATCATAGAAATACATTTTATTTATGAATAAAAGCAACAGAACTTAAAAAAATTAACTCAACAGTTAAAAAAAATAAACAAATTTCTTAAACTAAATAAACAAAAAATCACATTTCATTTTGAGAATTCTTATGCCAGCTACACACGAGGCAACCGTTGAAGCAACGTGATGTTTACTACACACGAGACAACTGTTGACGCAACCACAGTACAATTGGAGCAACCGACCGAAAATATCAAAACATTTTGATATTTCTGGCAACGGTTGCAGCAACTCAAAATTAATCGGCAACACAGCTACACACGAAGCAACCGTTGCTTCAACATGACGGTTTTCGTGACGAAAATTTCCTTTCAGCAGCTGCGCTGCTATGCGGTAAAGAGCATAACAAAAGCATAAATTCTGCTAGCTCCACCAATGCAAATTCACCTACCGAGTTTTTAAATATTCTGGCTTTTGACCAAAACTTTGTTATGTCTGAAGGGTCATTGTATTTTTAAACAAAATCATTATTGCCTAACAAGAACCTCCATTGCATATTGAGCACTTCCGCATTTTCAGATGAATGTGGAAATTCTTCCAAAATGAATTTGAATTTTTCACTGAATGCATTCAGAGTGAGTGAACATGGTTGAGAACAAACTTTGGTTAAGTACTATTAACATTTTTGAAAGAGGAGTAGATTCGTTTTGCTGCGCAGCAGATATTCATTTGTGCCAAAACGCAGTAGATCTACTGCTAAAGGAGTAAAGTGGCAGCCCTGGCTTGTGACCTGCTCTGAAGGAGATCACAGTTTCGATTGTTTTTGTGACCCTCACAAGTTGTGACTGAGCGGCAGAATTCAAAAAAGTCACAAAATCAATTTCACCTCTTCTTGTGACTTGTGAGGCATCACTGACTTTGGGGAGAATCGGGCTGTAAGAAATGGTTTTCGAAAATCGTATTTTTCTCGAAAACGGTTGCGAGAATTTTGCTATTTTTTTTTTCCTTTTGATTAATGCTTACGATCTTTATCAAATAAAAAAAAATTTAAATCAAGATATTACTGACTGTACTTACCATAGAGCATAGAACCATTTTTTCAAATTTAGAATTTCTCACTATCGACAAAACAATTTTTTATGAAATTTTTTGTAGAGAAGCTTCTAAAAAGTTTAAAAAGCATTGCATTTCAAAACTTAAAAAACAAAAAATAATTTTTGAGTTTTAAAAAAAAAATCTATTTTTTTTTTGAAAATTCGATATCTCTGAAACGGCTTAACATTTTTGTTTGTAAATTTAATTTTTATTTGAAAAATAATAAAAACTTTAAATTGGCGTACGAAAATTGTTTTATAAACGTTTTAAAAAATTTGTATACAAGCTTATTTTTTCAAGAAAACAGTACAGACTTATAATAATCTTTGTTCTGGCATACGCTAATATTTGCTTGAATTAAATGGCCCTGTTTTTAGCTCAAATTACTAAAGGAGTTGTTTTAGTCTATTAAAAAATGAATTTTATGCTTATGAACAGTTTTTCTCTAATAACATTCATTTTTGAAATTCTTAGTCGTTTACATAAGAGCAAGTTTGTGCGACCCAGTCGTGCATTTTATTTTAATTTTTTTAAGCAAATCTGTGAAACAGTTTTTGAGAAACAAAATTATTTAAAAAATAACAAACAGTATTGCGAAACCCACCTTTTTCATTTTCCCTATTAAAATCTCGAATTAAATTTTTTACGAATGCTTAACTTTCATAGTACCTATAAGTAGCAAGTAAAAATGTGTAAGATCCATGAGCTTCACGACTTGGACTATCTGCTAAATCGTAGCAGAAGTGCAAGTCTGCTAATTCTTCTCGAGAGTAGTTTGACATTTTAATGTGTTGAATTGTTGACATTCATATTGAAAATAGTTCCTTAGTAAAAATGTTAAACTTGACCCTAACTGGTAAATCGTCGCTACCTTAATAAAATAAAATCGCACGTACTTGCTCTAATGTAAGAGTACTTTGGAATTTAAATTTAAAATAAATATAAAAACATGGCTTTAATTAAAGAAAAATGTTTCCTAGCATAAAATTGTAAAATTGCCGTCTGATTTCTAGAAAAATATGAATTTATGCAAGCAAAGTTTAAAAATCGTTTTAATATTAAATTAGTTTTGTATATAGTAAATTATTTTAAAATTCAAAAAAAAAAAAAAAAAATGGGATGCCAATCTTAAATAACGAGTGATTTTTTAAGAGCTATCGGAAATTAAAAACACATAAAATTCAGAAAAATGTATGAAATCTTTATTTGAATCGATAGTACGGTCGATATAATTTAATGTTTGAAGATTATTTTATGCATATGTTGGCCGTGGCTACGCCTCAAATGGTCCATCCACTTAGTCCAATTTTGGCATACTCCTTCTAACATTTCCGTCGGTATTTCACGAACAAATGCTTTAATGTTAGCTTCCAGTGCATCAATCGACGAGGGCTTGTCGTTATACACATGAGCCTTAACATAGCCCCACAAAAAATAGTCTAGAGGCGTTAAATCGTACGATCTAGGCGGCTGATTGACTGGCACTAAACTGTTCACCGAACTCGCCTCTAAATTGGTCCATTGTTACGCGTGCTGTGTGGCATGTGCCACCGTCTTGTTGAAACCACACATGTCATGCAAGTCGAGCTTTTCTATTCTACGCAAAAAAAGTTTGTTATCGCACATTAGCGCTCACCCTTCACAGTAACAGTAACAGTAGATTCGCGTCATCTTTGAAGAAATACGGTCCAATGATTCCGGCAGCCCATAATCCGCACCAAACAGTTACTGTAGCACTTGCAATGCTTCTGGCTGCTCTTCACTCCAAATACGGCAGTTTGCTTGTTCACGCATCCATTCAATCAGAAATGAGCTTCGTCGCGTCGCTGAAATAAATTTTTCGATAAAAAAGTGGATCATCGGCCAACTTTTCAAGAGCCCATTCACCAAAAATTCGGCGTTGTAGTAGGTCGTTCGGCTTCAATTCTTATACCAGCTGTATTTTGAAAGGTTTCACGCCAAAATCCTCCCACAAAATTTTCCACGTAGTGGAGTAACAGAGGCCCAATTGCTGCGAACGGCACCAATCGATAATTCACGGCCATCACTAACAATGGCCGATACAGCTGCGATATTTTCCTCAGTTCGCACTCTACGTAAGCGTGTTGGTAGTTTAATGTCCAAAAATGTAACTTTGGTGCGAAGTTTAGTCACAATAGTCCGAATAACCTCCTCAGTAGGTCAATTAAAGTGACCTTAAAATGGAAGAAACGCGCGATGAACTTTCTTAACAGAGCACGCATTTTGATAATAAAATTCATGAATTTGTTCATTTGTAAGACGATTCATGGTTAAATTATAGATCAAACTGAAGATATTTGACAGTGACACAAAACTCTTACCGTGCGTGAGCTGTCAAAACCAGTGTTGCCAAAAAGAAAATAGCAAAAAAATCACCACTTATTTAATAATATAGATTGTAGGGCATAATTGCAAAAAATTATAGCTCACACGTCTGTCAAAAAAAAGGAGCTCCTGAACAAAAATTTTGGTCAAAATGGTTACGCCTTTAAATGAGAAATAAAAACAAAGGTTCTATGACATGTCAACTTTGATCAAAATCTCGAGTTTTGTTTTTTTTTTCCAAATGCAAAACTTGCCCTATAGTACCTACATATATCACTGGTAAAAAATTGGCAGCTTAATTAAAACTTCATGTCCGTAATTAGGTATTCTCAATGAAAAAAGGTGGAATAGGATTAATCCAGTATTTTTTCAATATATTGTAGGCTAATTAGATGCTGGATATTTTTAAAAATAATAAAAAAGCAAGGTTAATCTTTTTATTCATTAATTGACCTAAAAGTTCAGTCACGTAAAAACAAATAAAAAAAGGGTTTTCTGAGGACATGGGGCTTTGGTTATTTTTAATTTACTCCAAATGTACAGCTCATTTGGTTTTGAGTTTTTGATCGAAAATTAATTACGTAAAAATTGAAAAAAAAAAAAATTAGTTTGAAACAGAAATAGAGCCCCCGTCTCATACCATAAGCCCAATCTTCATGCTCTATCTTATCACACCTTATGCGAATAACCCTGTATAAGATTTTAAATTACGAGTGTATGTCACATTTCGTTTGTTTTTGGAGCTAAAAAAATTTAAATCGTAAAAGACCCTTCAGTACCAAGTTTGAAGAAAATCGCTCCAGCAGCTTAGGCTGTAGGTCAAGGTGCACACACAGACATACAGACATGGGTATCCAGATAAAAGGAATTGCGGGACTCACATTTTGATCCAAGACAACTTTTAGCCTTACTTGTCATAACATCAATGTGGGAGTTGAAAGGCAGCTTGACGTCCAATAAAAGTCCCAAGTCGTTAAATGTTTGAACACGATCAGCTAATGTTTCCTCGATAAAGCAAGTAAATATTAAGGGTTATCTGTTTCTTAATGTGTATGTGGCATCACTTAACATTTGCTCCATTCCATTTGAAATACACCAATCAGGGACTTAGTAAATATCGTGTTGCAAAAACAAGTACCCGTTTGGGTTTTTGAATCTTTAAAATACGTTAAAGTCGTCAGCAAGATTAAAATTTTTGAAAATAAGATGTCCACACCAATGTCATTAGTAAATAGTATAAATAATAATGGTCCAATATGACTTCCTTGAGGTACTTACATGCTGCGGACGATTATTTAAATATGATCGGTTGCAAGCAAGTATTCAGTCCAGAAACCCGTATCTTTTTAATTCAAATAAGAGTATATTATATTTTGAAAGACATCTTCAAACATTTTTCCGAAAAAATATGCAAATATTTAATTAAAAATCTAAATTCAAGTTAGACTAGCTTGGTAGAGAAAATCTCAAGAATTACATTCTCAAAATAAATTAAATACATTTTTCGAAGAATCTAATTTATTTCTAGAACCGTTCTCAACAATGACATTTCCCCTAAGAAAAACAACAACTCGTTGCATTTGTATTTTAAATATTTACATAAATTTTATGTTTTATATTTAACTTTTTTTTTTTCATAAGAAGCTCACACAGAGATCTTTTTAGCAAAAGGTATCCTTCTGATTTCATTGCCTTCTGAGCTCGTTATATTCATTTTTCCGTCGCACTGCATCAAATTGTCGCCAACAGAAGGCCACGTACGTTGCAATTATCACGAAGATGTCAAGGGGCTACTTTTTTTCCCCCAACAACGTTGTAACCAACCTGTCTCAGTAGTAAACTATGACACAAAAATATACGAAAAAATAAACACAAACCTGGTAGAGAAGAGGAATCCTTCTTGTGTTATAGAAGAGGTGTAGCAGCCAGCTAGGTAATATGTCCTGGTTGTAATAATAGAGTCATGTTCATGAAAATTTTGTGTGCAACATGGGAATTCATACAAAACAAGGGTGAGGGTCATGTGGCCATTATAGTTCACGAAAGTGTTCTCTTTGCGCACTACTAAAACTTTTACTGCCACTGCCACTGCTTCTGCAATATTATGAAAAGATATAAAGTGCACTTTGATCATAAATTACATCCTGTTATAAGTTTAGATTACACTTTTGCGTAATAATACTCAAAAAGATAATTCTTATTTTTTGTTGTTGTTGATACTTGTGGGAGATATGAGAGGATGGTAATATACCCAAAGTAGATACTCGTTCTTCTTGTGCACACTAGACTAGCATAACTTTGTGAACTTTGTGAGGTTTTTTTTTTAAAAAAGGCGTTCTTAGCTAATTGAATTGCGATTAAAAGGATTCCATTAAGACTTAAAGTAGACAAGTAGAGTGTTTAATGTTTCGGTGCAAAAAATCGCAAAGAAAAAAATGTATCTTATAAAAAATGAGATTATATATAGTTAAGCAATCTTTTCATCTATTCAACTTTAATGATATCAAATTCAAAGTGGAATTTCGTTAAGACTAACTAAGTGTAACTCGGGAAATTTGCTGCAAGGCTCGCTCATTGAAGATGGGAACTCCTCACCTTTGTACAAAACTTAATCGTGAGGTAGGTATTGTTTAACAACGAAAAGACAAATTGAATAAAAATAAACAAAAACTTAAAATAGAACCTGACTTGTGTACAACTGCATCCCAACCCCCCTTTCTCTGTTTCTACTATACATTATGTGCGTTTCTATGACTTTTTTTTTAGTGCATTCTGTCACATTTCACAGTACTTTGTGTCTGTTCTATGATTACATCTCTGGCGAGAACTTTTCTCATTACAAAACTTTTTAAGAATCAAGCAAAAGAGAGAAAAAAAAAGTTAGAAGAAACATCTCTATTTTCAAACGATATAGTGAACTATGTATAGCTTAGCTTACTTGTCTCAATGTTGTAAAGGAAAAAAAAAGAAGTATTTCGAGGTTTTATAAGAAAGTTTTCAATTTTTAACTCAGTTGCTTGAAGCTTATAGTCAAGTAAAATTTCAAATAATTGGCAAATTTGAGGATAAATCCATTGCAAAATGATTAGTTGTATCGCAGTTTATGTTGCTTGGTCTTTAGAATGAAGAAAAACGGAGCTTTGTATTTTTAATTTTGAAATAGGGCTTCGAAATAAACTTATATTTTCCAACTATGATGATAAGCCACATCAGTCAATTAGAACATCCATAATTTTCAATATTTTTACTTGCGATATACATATATATGTACATAGGTACTATATGGCAAGTTATGCATTTGTGAGCAAAAATTGAGATTTTGATCGGACCTAACATTACGATGAAACAAAATTGGGCCTCGCAGTTCTGCCTGTCTATCTTCTGTTAGACTTTAGCCTAAATGGCTCGGCAGATTTTCTATAAACTTGGTAGATAGCATTTTAATTTTTTGCGACCAAAATAATACATAGTACCTAACTGCCATACCGAGATCTTATAAAATATTTTTTTCGTAAAAACTGTTTGACAGATTCTTTCAAGAAAAATTCAAAAAATTCCGAAAAATGGTTATTAACCATTATCCCCCCAGAACCATTTTTTTGTTTTTGATTTTCTCAAAAATGGTTAAACCAATTTCGATCATATTTTTTATACTGAGGTTCTCCAAAAGTTTGGAAAGTATTGTACCTATATTCGAATTTTCAAAAAATAAAACGCACGACTGGATCGCATGAACTTTCTCTTATGTAAAAGTACTTTGGAATTTAAGATACATTTTATAAATATAAAACATGGATTTAGTGAGAAAATAATGTTCAAATGCATAAAATTGCGTCTGATTTCTAGAAAAGTATGAATTTAGGCAAACAACTTTTAAAAAATCGTTTTATTATTAAATAAATTTTGTATATAAGAATTTCTTTAAGATTTTATTTTTTTATTATTATTTTATTTATTAATATTGATTTTAGGAAATAATTTCCAAAAATACTCGTTTATAGGTTTTGAAGATATTGATTTATCAAAAAAATTTTTTTTTTTTTCAAAAAAACCCAACAAATATTTTTTCAAATATTTTTATATACATTCAATATTATTTTAAACTTTAGGGGACTTCTGCGAAAATTTTTTGGATAAAATCCTTAGAGCCGTTAATGAGAAAGTCGAAAATCAAAAAAAAAAACTATTCTATGACAGGTACCGGTTAATAACATTTTAACCCAACATTTTTGTTGACCAAAATATTACACCTAATTTTTTTTTATCAAAATCGTAAGAGCCGT
The DNA here is from genome assembly GCA_963931855.1 of Philhelius festivus. Taxonomy (NCBI): domain Eukaryota; kingdom Metazoa; phylum Arthropoda; class Insecta; order Diptera; family Syrphidae; genus Philhelius; species Philhelius festivus. The sequence goes on along the minus strand of OZ007557.1, from coordinate 75,672,875 downwards.
TTTCGAGATAAATAAGACTTTGCATTACGGGTGTATGGGGGGTACCGTTAGTTTTGAACTAAATATCTCAATTTTTCCTTTAGGGAATCACCGAAGTCCCTTAACTACCGAGATTGAAAGAAATAGATCCAATGGCTTAGGCTGTAGTAAGAGGTACAAACATACAGACACACTGAAACATGTTTTTTGATATGCAAATCATTAGTATTTAATAAAATACATTTTAAAACGTAATTTAAAAATTTAATCGTGCATCGGTTTTCAAGATATTGAATTTTCAAAAAAAAGTTGTATTATTTTTTTTAAATCCAAAAACCATTTTTTCGAAAAAATTTTTAGGTAGTAATTTTCCAAATGCAAAGCAGCTCCGTCATAAAAGTTTTGGTTAAGATCGTTAGAGCCGTTGGTGAGAAATTGGAAAATAAAAAAAAACGATTCTATGACAGGTACAACTAATAACATTTCCCCCCAATTTTTTTTTGTTTGACCAAAATATTTTCCATGTCCATAATACCACACTTAATTTTTTTTTTATCAAAATCGTTAGAGCCGTTTTCGAGATAAATAAGATTTTGCATTACGGGTGTATGAGAGGTACCGTTAGTTTTGGACCTAAAAAAAAACTTTCAATTTCTCCTCTAGGGAATCACCGAAGACCCTTAACTACCGAGTTTGAAGAAAATACCTCCAGTATAGTTACGCTGTAGTTCGAGGTACAGACATACAGACAGACAGACGGAATTGCCGGACCCAATTTTTTCGTCTTGGCTATCATCGTAATGTAAACTTTGATCAAAATCTCGAGTTCGATTTTTTTTCCAAATGCAGAACTTGCCCTATAGACCTATATCGCAAGTAAAAAGAAAGCACACGGTTGGTATTGAACAGTCCCAAATCCAAGTACTAACCACGCACAACGATGCTTGATTTTGTTGATGGATAGTGTTGCTATTATCAAAGTCTAGGCCGTTAACTAAATAATAAGGTAATTTTAGTTAGGAATCGACATGTAGTTCAACCGGCGATTTTCATAATTCAGTTTTACAGCGGATGCGAAAGATCAACGGATCGATTCAACTCACCGGGAGTAAAATTCCTCGAATTTTGTAATAGACATTAATATCTTAATCTGAATTTTTTTTATAAGTTTAGATCGTACAAATTGATCGAAAGAAAAAAAAATTATCAAAATTCTAGGTGCCGTTTTCGATAAAAGTACGATTTTCGAAAATCAATTTTCAGCATTTTGTACGGTCAGTACGGTTATTTTTTAGATAAAATCAAATATTTTTCTTAAATCTTGTATATTGTATTGAAAAAGTCTTAGGAAAGTTACGCATTGTGTTTTCAAAATATTATGTTTTGAAAAAAAAAAAAAAAAATGGAAAAAATGGAATGGAATGGTGTTTTTTTTTTTTAATTTGAATAAACAATACTATCCAAACTCCTTTGGACCTTTAGCATATAAATATATTTTTAAGAAAACCAAAAACAAAATATGGTGACCATTTTTCAGAAATGTGTTGAAACATTTAAAGGGTAATCATAATCCCTTGAGCGCGGGTAGATTATAAAAAAAAAAAAAAAAACCATTACCTAGCGTTAACTAAATGAAATTTTGTGAGTTTTTTTTAGAAAAATCTGTAGAACAATTTTTGAGAAAAGAAAATATTTTATAAAATTTCTAAAACAATTCGTATGACGGGTATCGTTATTTTCGCTTTTAGAAAAAAAGAAAAAAACGTGTGGAAGGAAAAACTTAAAAAATGCTTTCTACCAAGTTTAAAGAAATCGGCTGTAGTTAGTCTGACAGACATACAGACATAATTGCAAGACCCACTTTTTTTTGCTTTCCTGTCATCGTAATGTCAAGTCTGACTAAAATCTCAAGCTTGATTTTTTTATGAATGCATAACTTGCCATATAGTACCTAATGTTCCAAGTAAAATTAAGCTTTTCACTATCGGCTGTATGTCCGTTTTGATGTTTAAGCGCACACTCGTTTATCGGAGTATCATATTATCATAATTGACTTTATAAGCAGCATACTGATTTCTGGATCGCAGCTCTTCATTTTTCCAAAGAAATTAGCTTAAATCTAGGTATGGAGATACACTAATCAAATAAATATGAGCTCTACAGACACGTATGAAAACTTTGTTCTATAAATGAATTCATGTTACCGTAAGAAACTTTGCTTTTTGATGGGTTTTAACATCAAATAATAATCTAGATGTCCCATCTATAGTTATACCAACCATTCCCACCTGAAGATACAATAAAATTCCACAACAACATATACCTACACCCACTCCCCCCAAACAAAATAATACTCGTACTACATGATACAGTCTTTTAAAATAAAGAAACAAAGCCTTGAATGGGTGATATAATTTGATTTTGTGAAAAAGTTTTTCTATACTCTTACTGCTACTTTATCCTTGTTGTTCGTTACCTAGGGTTTTACAAAATTTTCAAAATGGTTGTTGTATTTTTGTAGCCATTATATACTGTTAGGGGAAACTTTGGCAGAATTTTAAATATGAATTCAGAGACTCGAGCAAAACTATTTGCATTATTAAAAGTTTTAAGCTATGTTGATTGCCAAAAGAAGTTAAAAATGAAGTTATCAAGGCGAGTTTAGGTATAGGTAGTCGTAGAGAGTTTTATTTATCAAACATATTTTTTTTGTATCAAACTTAAACGATGAGGTAGAGTATACAAATAAATTGTACAGATTTTGTTTGATAGCTCGTTATATATTATTTTATTTTGTGAATATAATTAATAATATAATATTTAAAGTATCAACTATTATCCTAGTTTCCGTGAGACGTCTCAAATTAGTTTCTTAAAAGCTAACAAGTTAAGATGAAACAACAACAAATTACTGCCCGTTAGTTCATCTGTTTTTCTACAGTCAAATGTGAGTTGGTTTTTCAGAAAAAATAATTTGCTATAGAGGGTTTTTCAATTGACGTGGGTAGATTTTGGTGACATGTGGCGGTCATGTTGTTTTGGTGACAGCTGTCAAAATTTATTGATTTATTATTCAAATACTAATGCCAAATCACAATGGCAAGTTCTACGATTGAAGAGCATGATTTAACTTTTTTTTACAAAAATTAGTGTTCGTTTGTTCAAACTTTGCGTCTATTTGACGGTAGACGTGGTGGCCCTCCACGGTCGACTGTTCAATGTTTGGTGGCCAATAAAACAACCAATATTCGAACGTTAAAGGAACGCGATATTTTCCGAGATCATCTTCCGAGGCAGTCAAATCCTTGCCGTGAACAATAACCTAGCCTTTCGCAGACTTTAACTTGGTTGGGACTTTATCCGTACAAGATCCAATTGCACCAGCAGCTCCAAGTTCATCACCAAAGGCAAGACCGTTTGTTTGCTGACTGGACTTCAGAGCGCTTGGAAGATGACCCCAAAGGAAGGGCGAAAAATCATCTTTATGGATGAGACGCATTTTCCGGAATGGCTGTGTTAACAAGCAAAATTACCTTATATAGGATGATAGCAACTCACACGATAGGTTCGTCAGATGACAGTACATCCTCAAAAAGTTAACTTTTGAATTTGATTTTGTAAAAACGGCGGCTTCATTGGTTCGTACTCTTTCGAAAACGACGCTGTTGAAGCGATCGCCATAAATGGCAAGCGCTGCAGAACGATGAAAACCAATTTCTTATGGCACATGGTTCCAGTATGAACGGTTTTCTCTCGCAGAGAACGTAAGAACTCTAGGTGGGTATTTGAACAATGTCATATTTCATATGTAATGGAATACCAGAGCTTTTAAAATTTTATTAAAGTTTCCATTTGGAAATCTACCCGACCTTATTGAAAATACCCTTTATCTATAAAATTATTAAACATTTTTAAGAAGAAATTTTAATAGTTATCTACTCCAACTTTAAGTGTTTTTTATTGAAATGAAAATTAAATTTCAAAGAAAAGACGCGTTTATGAAATTTAAAATTAAAAAAAAAAATTTGACATTTTTTTTTTAAATCACAAATTTTTTTTTTTTACTTTTAATGTGTTCATTTTTTTGCTTAGTAGCTCCTGGATAAAAAAAATTGTTTTAATTTCGTTTTGCGACAGTTAAAATGTTGAAAAAAAAAATGTTTATATGCGGAAGATTATTATTGTAAATATGTTATTAACCAATTTATGGTTAATTTCAAAAGTTGAATTTTTTTTATTCCGTCGACTTTTTGGTCACAGTAGATATGGCAATGAAACAATTAAGTTGTCATTAGCTTTTCTCAACTTTTCGGCATAGATAGCTGCCTTCTACAGGGGAACTTTATTTAACATAAAACAAAAACAATAGTTATAATAACAAACGGATGACAACTCTAAAATACAACTGTTATGTAAAAACAAAGATTTATTATTAAAACAAAAAAAAACAAGGGATATTCAAAATCAAATAAAAAATGAATTTCAGGAGATGAAGTTCTGTCTATATAATAAAACTTTAACAAAACAAGGTATTGACGTTTAGTCAGATACCAGGGAGCAGTATACAGCGGATATGTTCTGAGTGTCTAGGTGGCGGTTCATGTTGTTTCAAGTGTGTATCGCTTCGATGTGAAGAGATTTTTTTTTTATAACTAGCACTCAAGGGGTTATGAATACCCTTACAATGTTATAAATAACACAGTGCGACTAGTTAGGAAATGAGGAGGGGATTTAAAAGGAGATGCCGATGCACATTGGTTTTAAATGCTTGTACATCACAATGAGGGGGGAAAATCGTGTGAGTATTCCACATTCTAGTAGTACGGCTAAAGAATGAATCTCTGTATTTTACAGTAAGCCCGAAATTAGGCTCAAGGGTAAACTGTTGGGCATTCGTAGCAAGACGTGTGTTACGGCGAAATTGTTTCAAGGGAGGAATGCAACTGGCTATTTCATTAGAGCACTGTTTATAGAAGAAGCGATAAAAAAAGTAAGACAAGAGACATTACGACGGTTTTCGAGAGAAACAAAAGTTTCCGAAATAGACCTGTCTCCAATTAGTCTGAGGGCTCTGTTTTGGATTCTGTCTAAGAGGTGTAGGTGAGTTTTAGAAGCACCTACCCAGATATGGGAGTTATACTCAAGCTTAGGCCGAATGTATGCATTATAAATTGTAGCCAGATCAGAAGGGGAAAAAAACTGCTTACATCTTCGGAGGAAACCTAGGCATTTCGCGCAAAAGATGGTCGGTAATACACATACCAAGGACAGAAAGCTTTTCGGTTTCCTCGATGCAAGTGCCATCCATGGTTGATGCTTGACGGACAGAAGACAACTTTGGGTTTTCGAAGCATTAAATTCCACGCGGTTTCTTACACCCCATTCTACAATGCTGTCAAGCTCGATCTGAAGAACTTTCATATCATCGAAGTCTGGAGAGTGGTGGGTTTTAATGATGTGGCCGGCTAAAGTGGTTTTTCCAAAGCTGTCGAATTTGATGTCAGACGTATGGTTGGACACGCGTTGGCGAACGAATTGTCGGCACGACATTTTTGGAAGCCAAAAGTCATAAGAGTTGTTCTAGTTGATCATTAGAACGTCTGTTTGTTCAGGGGACTGAGTTTTTTTTAAGAAGACTGAATAAATCTTTATTTTTTTTTGTTTTTTCTCTTGGTTACACATTAGGGTGTGTCAAAGTGCTCAACTATGGTATTTTCAAATGTAATAGCTTTTAAAAGTTGCATTGCTTATCAAAATTAAATCCTGCGTTTACAATTTTCATTTAAATTAATATCTTTGGCTCTCTCAAAAATAGGATGAAATCCAAAAAATTTTTATTTTTCGGGATTTTTGAAATATGTGTTGTTTTAATTGCGTGTGTGTGGATACAAAAAAATTATATAAAATATTTTTAGGCTTTTAATTAAAAGATATTTCCAAGGAAATACTTTTAAGCTTATATTTGTTGAAATTGAACACTTGATAAAGAAGCTATAAAATAGTAAAAGAAAGAATAAAAATCATTTTTTCATGTAAAATCGTGTTTTTTTTACAAAAAAAAATCTTAAAAACTAACGGAATCACCTACAATATCATGGTATATCTTTTTGTAAAGACAAAAATTCGTTCTGTATTTTGTTTAGTTTTTTTCTAGTATACGTAAAAAATAAAAAAAAATTAACTGTAAATTACATTTTTTTTTTTCAACTTCAACCGATTTGAGCGAGCCAAAGACAAACGATATCTTATTTTTTTTACATGTTCTTAAACCTCAGACCCTAATACAACTTTTGAGCACTATTACATTTAAAAATTAGAGTACTTTTTGCGGCCATACAAAAGTGACACACCCTACTACACATTGAAATATAGAAATTAAATTTAATTGGTTTTCATAATCATACAAATTCATGGTTAATACATATAACTTAGCATTTTATTAAACAAATATAATAAATTACAATTAAATATTTTTTTCTATTTAGAATCAATTTAAAATAAATTATATTCATTTTAAAAATATTCGCAATGAAGTTCGAAATTCAACATAACTAAAAATTTCTCTGGTTTCTGAATAGAATATAATTTATTCATTTATTAGCCAGAGGACTGAGGCCAGGGGACTGAGTTTTTTCATGTTTTTTTTTTTGTGAAAAACATAAATTTAGGTTTAACTTGAAAAAAAAAAAAACAAAATGCGGGGGACAAAGTTTAATTAAGTTTTTTTTTCTGCAATAAATTCAATTACTAAAAAATTTAAATCTATTTCGTAGCAAAGATGCATTATTTGACGTGACTTCGGTGATATTCATTTTAGTATAAGACCTGAAATAAAGAAACGATAATAATTGTTCTTTGCGAAAACGCAAAGGGGACACGTCAGGGGACTGAGAATCAGACACTTTAAAGAACTTTTTGAGTAAAATAAAATAAGGTCACCCTAATAATATTATTTGGCCAGGTAGATATCAATCAGATTTAATTTTATAAGAAAAATTCAGATTAATAATTGAACGGATTTTAAAATATTTTTAGGGCCGCCATCGTTTGTAGAATTACCGATAAAACATCAATGGCCTTATGTTTATCTGGTTTTACTTTAAGTCTGTGCCAATAGAACATATTTGGTTTTGTTGACTTCGATTTTTTTTGAAATTTTCGGTTAATAAGGTTCATAAACAACACTTTTTTTTAGTAACCAATAGGTATATCTGCATTCGCGATAGAGGGAGCTCCGTTCTTATATTTGCTTATGAGACCACGTATAATGGAGGAAGGAAAACCATTGTCTTGCATCATCTTGAATATTTTTATTTCATTGGTTCGCTAATCATGAAAACTTTGCATATAAGGTTAGAATTGGTGTTAATGATGATGTGCTTGAGTGGGTTGGAATATACAAATTTATCAATCTTCCTTACGCTATTTCTTTTTGGTACCAGTTGAATATGAGAATGGCGTTATGTCGATGAATGTTAACATCAAGGAATGCTATTTTGTAACGACCACACACATCCATCTTATTAATTATTAACTTTTCATTACATTTTTAAATGATTCACTTAATTCTTTTATTGGTGCTTATTTTGACATTCTCTTTCGTTCGAAAGTGACTCGAATTCGTTGAAACTTAATTTTGAGACTCGGCGATTAGAATGTTTATCGAACAAATCGAAAGTTCACCCAATCCATAGAAAGTTTATTCATTTGCGAAAGCTAATTCAATTTTGACATTCGAAAGAATAGAATTAAATGTCATTTTTGTGTCGTTTGAATTTTTCTGTCGAGTAAGCAACAAAACATGTAAGTTTTTAATTATTTCATGGAAAGTAAATTACTTTTATTAATTTTTCTTTTGTTTTATGTTTAAAGGTCGCATTCCAACTGGACAAACCGCGAACAAAAGGAAAAGTTAATCAAAATAGTGGAAGAAAACCCGGAGGTAGCAAAGGTTTTTTTTTACCACCCGCGTTGATACGGAAAGAAAGAAAGCATCCACTATCCTTCTCCTCTGCACTTCTTCAACACCATCTTAATTTATAAACAACACAAATGCCATATTTTTATTTATTATTTTATGTTTTTATCCAAGAAATTTAAATTATTAAACAACAAACAAAACAATTACAAATAAACAAAGATTTCACCTTTTGGTTTTGACATTTCATAAACGCTTCTCTTTTGTTTTTGATATTTTAGTGTGACCAAGTGTATACGAAAAAAAATATGAATTTAGAACTCGTCATGAACAACTTATTTTTTTTAAGAATAGTTTCAAAACAGCTGAGTTGACACAAAAAATGTAATGAATATGTAGTTCTTTATGGTTAAACTTAACTTTAAAATGAAAAAGTGTATTATTTATTTTGTTTCTTGATTCTTTATCCAACATCTATAAAATGTTTAGAAACAAAAAAAAAATGTAAGACGGTCATACTAATTCAAATAGAAATATAGTAAATGTCAAACAGCTGACAATGAAAATGAATCTTTTTTGAAGTTCATTTTATGCTATCTTTCGCAAATGAATGTTATTCGTTCGAATCTCAAAATTAAGAAAGTTCATTCGAAGGAATAGAATCATTCTAACGAATAGACTATTCATGAGAATGTCAAAATAAGCATGATTATTACTTTTATGTAAATTTCACTACTTTTATTACATTAATAAAATGTCACTACTACTTTTGTAATTCACTACTTAACTTATCTACTTTTGTAATCTCACTACCTATGTAAACAACCATATAGCAACACCTAAAAATATACTTCGAAATTCGAACAAACTATAATAGAGCTCTTTGCTCCTGCGCAAAAGCTCCTCGGCAAACAGTATAAAAGGCGAGCAGTGTTGTCGTTTCAAAGATTTCTAGAGTAGCACTTTTCATAAAGTTAGGGGAGCATTGAGGAGCCACGTTAAAATTCGGGATATTTCATCAAATAATAGATGCGGTCACAAATGAAAAGAAACAAAAATATTTTTTTCTATTGATATTTGTATTCATACCTACACACAAAAATGTCTAAGGGTATGTTCACAACGGAACTGCGATAAACGATTCAAGCTGCGATTTGATCAGAGCTGAGAAATCTTTACATTGATTTTCCTATGTGTGTTCACAACGGAGCAGCGCTTCGAACAACAACAATCAATGTAAAAATCTCAAAGCTTTAGTCACATTACTTCTCGAAACGTTTATCGCAGCTCCGTTGTGAACACACCCTAAGAAGGACACATGTACGTAACGTTCTATTGGACTAAACAAAACAAAAAGCAATTCATATCTGAAGTTGTATATCTATATAAATATAGCCTCAAAAGAAGCCTTATTTTAAATAGGAAAATAAATAACCGAAAATTGATCATTATTAAGAAATTAATTAAAAATATTAAAAGTAGGTTTTTTAAAAACACATATGTAACTTATATAATATAAAAATAAATATACTCGTACATACATTATTATTTCTTTGAGTCCAGACCTCTTTTTTTTTACTTCTCAATCAAACTTTTAGACGGTTCCCACTTTTCGCATGAGTTATTATTCAAAAGTTCTTTTGCCGTTAAAATAGCATTCACTGTTTCAACGTGAAGACGGTTTCGCTTTTTGTCTTTTATTAGACTAACATCTTTTTTTTTTTTTTTTTTATAATAATCTACACGCGCTCAAGGGATTATAACTACCCTTTAAATGTTTCAACACAGCGCGGGCGTGAAGTTAAGGAAGAGAAAGAAGGATAGGAAAGATGTGTGGCACGATGTTCTGAGACGGTTGGTGGTTGTCTCAGATATTTTTATCTCCAGGGATGGCGGCTTTGCTAAAGCGGAGAATGCTGTGTCTTATTTTTATGTCCCTTATAATTCACATTATTTTATTCGTTTTTCATATTGTATGGGCATACTAGTATTACTAAATCACATGTTGTTAGTGTTATGCCTGAACAACATGCAATGAGCAATACAGCAACCCATTGATGACAACTTTATAAGGTTTTAATGGAATTAAGAATACATAAACGACAGCAGGGATCGAACCTGTGATCATGAGGTTAACAGGCGAGCATACATCCATCCGCAGTCGCACTACTGTGTGGAAAAACAACTATTGTTTTTAGTGTTGAACATACTTCGGTAAAAATCTTTAAAGTCTAAGTCCTTTGACATAGAAGTTTGATTAAGAAATAGCCGCCATTCCTCATCTAGATTTGCAGACTCTGACTCATCCGCTAAATTTAGAAATAACATCATCAAAGGGACTAAACTTGATGCTAGGTTCTTGGGGTCAATACCTTGTATTGCCACTAAAACTTTATCATCAAATTAAGCGTAATTAAGATTTAAAAAAATATTATCGTTGGAGAAATTGATTTTATGTAGCTGTAAATCATCTATGTATATACTCGTATTCTGGCTTGACAAAATTTTGAAGAAGGGTTTTGAAATACATTCTTACATTTTGGAGCAAGGTATGCATTTTTGGGGCTTCCGCTTGAAATTCTATGTTTATTTTTTTTTGTTATATTCAAAACGTAACCCAAGAAACTTAAATATGTTTTATTTATTTCCGTAAGCTCTAAGAAGATATTAGGGGCCAAATTCATATTGCTTTCTAACTCGTAAGCAATGAAAAAATGTTGCAGAGGAACCCATTGTTCAAGAATTCTTGAGATAACGCTCTCCAACTAAAGCCACCTAGTTGACGACATTTAAAGAATTTTATGCACCTCAACTGAAAAATATTTTTGAAACTCTTCAAGTTCTCAAGTTCCAGTGTTAGGACTATGTGCAAAAAACTAATTACTAGTCAGAGCCTCAAGATGGGAGGGAGGAGCCTTTTTGAGGCATGGGGAGCACAGTAGCCCTTCCCGCAGTAAAGGAGCCAAATGTTACTATAGTAGCCATTCCGACAACACTGAAGGCGAGCCTTGACAGGAGTGAAATCACTTTTAGTTTGGTGCTCTTAGTGCGAAGTTGGTACCCGGCGTCCGCTATAACATCATATTGGAAGAGAAGCATTTGTGTATGCCTGGCCTTGCACTACTGCGACGTTTCACAAGTGTCCTATAGTGTTTGGCAGTGCACGGATGTTTCTTCTTTTCTCTTTCTTTTATCATTAGCACATATTTTGCTGAGTGTGCGAAGTTCCACGAGCGTCCACACGAAATACTCTTCCATAGATGCCAGATGCAAAACAATGTTGCCACCTTCTTTTTATTTAAAATAACTTTTAACTTAATTTGCCATGGTTGTCACTTTTAAGTACATACCACCATTTACTAGACTATTTGTTTCTTTTAAATGACAAATAAAATCCATTTTGTTCTTTTTTTTAAATTTACAAACAAGGTGTTTCTTTTCATTCTTTCATCTTCGACATTAACATTTGTTTAGCTGCCCATTCAACGGATACTGCGGTCTTCGGACAGCATACCTGTGGTGGAGAGTCAAACAGAGCGGCGTTGGCTAATCCTTTTTTATAATTTTCAGCTTAGTGTTTTCAACGAGTTCTCGACACCCAAAACGAAGCTCTCACAAATATTTAATAAAATAAATAAATAAATAATTTATTTATTGGCGCCCATCCAAATCCAACATCTAGTCGCGTTACAATTTCACAATTCTTTTCCATTTCAATTTTGAATGAAGTACGCTTAGAGATTCAAAAAAGGTTTCAACTTTTTGTTCGTCCATTATCGTCCACATATTTCACAACAAACCTAGGTTTCCCTTCCATATTTCCGAAGCACTCATCAAGCAAATAGTCAAGGACTAAGTCAGCAATTTCAGATTATAGTGGATTACCCATAGGGATTCCAAAAGTCTGCTTGTAAATGTTATCCTTGTCCTGCAAAGCCTTTGAGAAAACAAGTATTTACTTGAATTTCGAAAATTCCATCAAGTTTAAATAAATTCAGCCAACCCGCTTAGGCTATAATAAATCGACAAAACTGCGAGAACCACAATTTTCAGCTTCCCTATTATGGCAATTTGAAGATTGATCAAAATCTCGAGTTCGGCTTTTTCTATGGATACATAGCTTGGTATAAAGTACCAATTCTTCACCTGGCATATTAACTGGTTTATTTAGGAAAAAATTCATTCAATTCATTGCTTCCTAGACCTTACGAACCGTAGGTTATGTTATGTTCTCAGGGTTTGTGGAGATATTTTTACTTTATAGTCCGTCTCTATCTATCTAGAAATATCTAGAAAGGATCTGACTTGTTAAGTCTGGTTAATTTATTTTCCTTAGCAGAAGTGGTCTTACGGGTATTACATTCTCATCCATGCCGATCTTATAGTTCAAATAAATTTCATCATCATCTGTATACATTATGAAATTTGCAGTATATCAGAACGAAAGGTAAATCGGTATTAATAAGATTAAAAAGAAGAGGACCCAACATTTAGCCTTGCGGCAGACCAGTGTGTGTTGAGGAGAGGAGATCAGATAAAATTGTATTTACAAACTGAGTTCTTTCAGTTTAATACTCGTATCCTCAATATTCCTCGGTCTATTTCAATGTATTCATCAACCCAGTAGCTCAAACTCCCAGTAGGAAATTTCCAAAAATTCACTAATGAAGAAGTAGGTGTTTCCTCAAGGAAAAGGAGCTGCACCCATGAATTTCCTACGGAATCCTATGAGGAATTTAACACAGGCTTGTCATTGGAAGGAGGTACACACTTTCTCGATGCATATTTTGTTGTGAAATCACTATGCTCACGGCATCTTCGATTTCATGGGTAATATTTATGTATGAAAAAACTGGTTCTATTGATGTGATGCTTTCCTCAATGGAAATAAATTAATGAAAAGTTTGTCAACATTTAATCAATTGCATCAGCGAAAGAATAATTGAAAATACTAATTATTCACTACAGAATTGTGTACATATTTGAAGCTCGTTTTTTTAGTTTTGAAAAAAGGAATGCATTTAGGCGATGTTTTATTAAGAGAAGGAATATAAATGAAATCATTATCCATTTCTTTTCTTATTTCATCAATAGAAGAAGCGCTTGAAATGTATAGGCAAATTTATCGCTTGAATGAAAAAAAAATTAAATTTATGTTATGTACGTATTTATTTTAATAACTATTATAGTACATTTTAAAGAAGTTAGTAGATATATATGTCTTACATTGTCTTGTCTTGTTGTAAGACGTAACACAAACAGTTGGTCGAAAAACTCTCCTTTGACACTTGGTAGAATTTGGGGAGCAGCTTAGGGATTATTCATCTTTATTTTCCTGTTCATTTGAGATCTAAGAAAAAGAGGAATATTTACTTTTGGCAAAACATTCAAAAGAATATAGGGAATTTACCGTTGGTGAATTGTTTTCCTTCTCCATGGTTGTTATTTAATCTTGAGTAAATTGATTAAAAATACAGAAAACCCCGCACAACCGTTTTCTTTTATCACAAAATTGACACTAAATCATTCCAAAACAAAAGAAATAACTCATGACAAAAAAAGACCTATTGAGCGTCGCTGAGACGCCGCACAGTGGTAAAAATGGCATATTTAGGTGGACATTTGGTTCAAATTTTATGTTAATCAATAGACTAACTGGGCTTCATATTGTTATAAGGAATGATTGACAACTATGAAACCACACCTTTTTTTTTTTTTGAGACAGTATAACTTGTAGAACAGCGGTCTTTAATTAGCCATTGGTGAAAAACCAACAATGAAACAAGTTACAATAAAATTCAGTTTGGTGTTAATTTTTTTTTTTTTTTTTTTGAAAAGTGTTGGAAATGGTAAGTACCGTATATCTCTATAATATTGCATTTGAGTTTTATATAAACTATTCTTAATTAGCTTAGCAGCTCGATTTGCTTAGCTTTATCTTTAAAAAAAAGTTTACTAAGCTGCAACTTTTTTTTGCCACCTAGTTCCGCATTCCGGTTTTCGCTGTCCGACAGCTTAATGTGTAAAGATAAAATATTGATTGCATTTTCAACCATATACAACCATATGCAATAGATAGGGCGAATTTTTTTCAGAAAATGACGTTCTCAAGAAAGGAACTTTATGATGTCTGGGTGGAACAATCAGCTAAAAATAAGGATTCTGCTGTACGTCAATATGTGAGTGACCAATCTGTTATCTGTTTTTTTTGGTTCGTAAGTATGAAAGAAATCTTCCGTTCTGCTCTTTCAATCAAATGTAGTTATTTCTTCTCGCAATTATGAGCACTTGCTGGTATCGAATATAACTCAACCGTTTCCCTTATATAAACCGAAAACTATTAAAAACTTACTTGAAATGACAAATATTTTTTTAAACCTTCAATGATTCCAGTTATAACGAATGATAAGTCAATGATTCTCCAAAAAACGAGGGGTTGTGTTTTCTTTCCAATCTGTGTTATTGTTTACTTTTATTTCCTTTAAAAGTCTTCATTGGCATAACCTTACCGGTATGAAATAATACAGGGATAACTCAAATGCTATTTTCTTAGGCCAGTTGAATTTGTTTTAAGCGATACAATTTAACAAAAAAAAATTTCTAGCTTAAGATAGTTCTAGGTTTTGAATTTAATAAAAATCAATTTATGAAAAAAAATCAAAAAAAAAATGTAGTTTTTATGAAAAGCGTTTTAAGTTAACAAAAATTATTATTTATTTTTGTGGACATTTTCAGTTTTTGAGTGTACATAAACATATAAAAACGTGTGTTGGAAAATTACTTTATTTTATTTGAGCTGATAAGGAGAGTACTCGATTTTTAGAAAGAATAAAAATAAGGAGAACACAATTTTTTTAGTTAAATTATTTATATTAGGTATTTGATCTTTTCATCACGATTTTTAGCCTAAATCCTGTTTGGAACCTTTGATTTCTCTAAAATGACGACTCTATTTGAAACTAAAAACAAACAAATAAAACTCGACTGTTTTAATTGCAAATAATAATTTAAAAAAAAAAATATTTTTTTAGAAAGTTGTATTTCAACACAAGATTCTAAAATGAGTTGTGAACCATTTCTTTCAAAACTTAGCAATTAAATATATGAATATTTTACCTTCATTTTACAAAAAAAATTGTCAAAATATCTCAACTCGTTCAAAAGTTACGAGCCAATGTCCACCTAAATATGCCATTTTTACCACTGTGCGCCGACCCATCGCGGAAAAAACCCATAAAAAAAGGATTGTTTATTGCAGGTCAAAATCTCTCTCTCTTTTTCCTCTCAGCACGCAGACTATATTGCTCAGTAAACGAAGTTCATGAAAAAATACATTCCTTTTCCCTAGCAATATCACCTGATCACCATAGTTTTGCTCTATTGAAAGGTTGTTTACTGATTTTTAGGTAATTCCAAAGAAAAGAAAGGGTTGTTTTCTCTTTCACATCTCAGGTATTAAACACTCAATTGTGGATTACAATAACCACTGAAAAGATGCAGGAATAATTACAACGTGTACAGCATTGTATTCATTAACATTAAGGATGTGTAAGAAGGATATTGCTTTGTTTCATTTTTTCTGTACCTTCTTTCGAGAACAAAGCACAAGATGCAACTGGGATTGCAAACTACTGACTCATTGCATGACTTTCGATGAATGAAACCAATGCAGACCTTCTACTCAATGAAAGTGCCACGTGATTTCTACGAGGAATTCAACTTTATTTTTCCTTGAGGAGCAAATTTCCTACTGGGCTATGTTAAAACCCACACACAAAAACCAAACAACAAAAAAAATCAGTTTCTCCAATTTAATTTTTAGTTTGTATTTGTAGATTTCTCATTAAAACAAAGAGAAGACCAACAAAAGCGATAAATTAATCATTAAGTTCGACTGTCATCGTTGCTGTCTCAAAGTATTTAACTGCAAAACCTTCTTAGAGGGACATTTCATTATTAATTCAAGTTGCTGAACATAAAACAGTCATTAACAGGATCGCTTAAACGTGCGCTGCTACTGCTGGTGCTACTTCTGCTGCAAGAAGATGTTAAAAGCCATTGCCCAGAGCCATCCGAACTACCCCAAGGAGGGATAACACACAGACACTGGAGCGCGCACTAACTGACAAAACACTAAAAAACATACTCTTGAAACTTTAATGCCAAGCCCCTTCTTCATCTGCGATGATGATGATGATGGTGAAAGATTGGCCAGCCAAAAGCAAGAAATGAAAAGAAGAGGACGAAGACACGAATCAGCTCTCGTTTTGCGGATTGTGAGATATATAAGTGTGTAGTACAGCATAGTTGCGGATTGAGGATATTCCAGTAAAATTTAATGGCAGATGCATTTTAATGTCCTTGGTTTGTTCTAAATTAGATATTCGCAGGAGGTTGAGTCGTTTACGATGAATTTAATGGCTGAAAATAAATTCAACTACAAGTATGTACAATTGTACATACAGTAGGTATGACTGCTGTGCAGCTTATCCTTGATTTTTTTCGTTTGTTTCTCATTGTCAGAAACAATTGAGCTTTTATCTTGTTGGTTTGTTAATACGGATGGGTCCTATTTAGACGGATGGATGATAAGTTGATTGCAATTTACTTTTTTAGTATGAAAAATAAAAAAACGTTTGAATTATTTTTTTATTTAAGAATGTTATGAACGATTTAATTAAGTAAAAACACATTGCTATGGCGGATGTCAGTCCTTTAAGTCCAGGAGAGTTGGTCATGATTCCTATGGGAGATTAATATTTCAATGGAGAAGAAATTATTTTTTTTTTGAATATTGTTAGAGTTGTTTAATGGGAAGGTTGAATCCGAGTTTTCAACATTTTACAGGGATCTTGATTTTAAAAGTGAACTCGGTGAACTTGCTCTCTAAGCGGAAGGAGGGGGAGGATTTTCGTGTTGTAAAAAATATTTAAATGATTTATGAGTCTTTTTTAGAGTAGTAGTTTAAGCAGATTTGTTACATATGTTTCTATACGATTAATGGCCAATTTCATAAACAAACACTAAAAGCACTTTTATCAAAAATCCTCTTAAATTTTATCAGACTCTTAAATCTTTCGAGTTTCACCAAACTATAAAAGGGAAATTTTAGGAAATTTTTTGTTAAAATTGAGTTCTCTTCACATCCCTGTAAAAAAGAAATTGGTTCTTTCTTCTAACAAGCGAAATGTATGAGAAAAAATGAGAAAGCATTATGTGTTGAAACAAATATCAAGAAATGCAAAAAAAAAAAAAAAACGAAATGCAAAAACAAATATATTTGGAAAGATTCTGTGGCATAAAATGCTTCTGTAATAACCACTTTATTTATTGCACTGACGGACGGGTATTTATCGGTTCCAAATGACGACCAAACAAATTCAGCAACTGAAACACAGATTCTTTTGGAAAATCGGAACATCATTTTGTAGTCATAGTTGGAGAATCGATTCCTGTGAACCCAGGAATAATCTTGCTCTACGAATAACTATGTGTTGCACTTTATCGTTGGATGAATATTTATTTTATATTTTATTCTAAATAAAAAACAGATTATTTAAATATTAGTTTTTGTATCTTAAAAAATTAAAAACTAAAATATTACAAAACTATAATTTTCGCTGCTATATCCAATTGTTGTTATCTACATCTGATGACATTTCATTGACACTTTTAAAATTTAATGAGCCAAAAATGGGCATTTAGCTTATAAGGGTGTTTAAAAGCTTGTTTAATTTAAAAGCTCTTGGTGAAACTAGAATATTCCATTTTAAGGTTTAGAAGCCTGTTAAATGTTTAAAAGTCCTTTGTAAACTCTAATTTATAGCTTAAATACGTTTTTTATGTACCCTAAAAACTCGACTTTTCAGGTAACGAGTTATTAGAACTGCAGCGGCGATGTAACGATTAAAAATAAATTATTGACATAAATTTGGATTTTCATTTTTTTCTTAAAAAGATTTCATTTAGCACTTCTGTAAAAATTGTAGTTGAAAAAATATCATAAATGAATTATTTCTTGTTGTTAAAAATATTTAAGTTTTTTTTTCGATAAAATGAAAAGTAGGCATTTTATTAGTGAAAAATTAAATCTCTTTTTAGTTCAAGATAGTTGCAACTCTGCAATGCTTTGCATGGTCGAAATTTGGATTTTTATTTTTCCTATATGTTACTTTAGCTAACTCAAAAATATTCTTGTCCAATGAAATATTTCAAAAAAGATATAGGTAGTATGGATTTTTTTTTTGAAAGATCAAATAGAATTGTTATGAAAACAATTTCAATGTGACGTTAAATTCTCATCAAGAAGCTCAATTTAAACTGCTATTTTTTTGCATCGATAATCAGCACACATTAAAACCACAAAAAGTTTCCATTCGAATTTCAAATAAAAGGAACAGTTGATTCCTGCTAAATTAGTTTTTGTAGGAAGATTTATTCAACATCTCTCGAACCCTGAAAGACCTCAAGTTTTGGGCATCAACTGTTTTTGGCTTTTAAGAAACTGTTGTTCTTTTCTTGTTTAATTGCATGCAAGCTGAGGATTTGACTTTTAGAGTTAAACTTGTTGACGATTAAGAAAATGACTGTAATTACCGCCTAGCTATCAACATATAAAAATATTTTTATTGACTAGCTCAAATTTGTGACAAGATGCTTAGCATACTCGCAAATTTAAATAATTTACTATGTAAAGGAATGATACCTCGTTAGCGGTATTCAACAGCTTACCCTCCCTTGTGACAATGCAAAATCATTTTAAATGCGTTTTGTGTTTCTATAAATCTCTTTAAGTTTAAAATTCAAAAAAAATTCTATTTAAATTAAAAAAAAAAATTAGGGCTCATTTGTTACATTTATTTTTGTAACTATTTTAGAATAAACTCATATAAGAGTATAACAGTTTTTCCATCATATATAAAATATATTTTCAATCTTAAACAAAAATACATTTTAAGGTGGATTAATTAAAATTTAAAAATTTCAATTTTTACTTGCGACTTATAGGTACTATAAGGCAAGTTATGCATTCGTAAAAAAAATCGAACTCGAGATTTTGATCAAAGTTGACATTACGATGATAGCGAAGACCAAAAAAGTGGGTCTCGCAATTATGTCTGTCTGTCTGTCTGTCTGTCGGTTCGACTACAGCCTAAACGGCTCGCCCGATTTTCTTCAAACTTGGTAGATATGGGTTTTTATTTTTTCCCCCCGGATGTTTTTTTTTTGTTTTTTTTTAGGACCAACAATAACGGTACCTGCCATACGATTTTTTTTCAAAATTTTATAAATATTTTTTTTTCTCAAAAACTGTCCCACAGAATTTTTTAAAAGAAATTTGAAAAATTTCATTTGGTTAAAACTAGCTAATGGTTGAAAAAAATTTTACAAAAAATTGTTATTTTTGGTAGCCCCCCTGGGTCCATTTTTTTGTTTTTGATTTTCTCGAAAACGGTACGGCCGATTTAAATCATTTTTTTTATGCTAAAGCTCCTCCAAAGTTTGAATATTATTGCATATTCAAATTTTCAATTTTTAATTGTTTAGATTTAAAAAAAAAAAATTCAAAATTTTTTTTTGGAAACTCAATATTTCGAAAACCCCATGCCCGATTTTTTTCAAACTTGACAAAAAAAAGTTTCTTAACATAATCTACAGGATTTAAGAAAAAAAATTTTGTTTCATCTAAAACTAACGGTACCTTCCATAAAAATTTTAAAAAATGGTTTTCGAAAATCGTATTTTTCTCGAAAACGGTTCCGAGAATTTTGCTGAAATTTTTTTTTCTTTTAATTAATCTTTACGATCTATAATTTAATAAAAAAAAATTTTAAATCTAGATATTACTGACTGTACCTACCATAGAACGATTTTTTCAAATTTTGAATTTCTCATTATCGAAATAACGGATTTTAATGAAATTTTTTATAAAAAAGCTCTAAAAAAGTTTAAAGAACATTGCATTTAAAAACTTAAGAAAAAATATTTTTTTCAATTTTAAAAAAAAAAAGTCGTTTTTATTTTTGAAAAATTCGATATCTCAAGAACGGCTTAATATTTTTCTTGGAAGTTTAACTCTCTCATTCGTTCAATAACAAAAACTTAAGGTTGTTGTACCAATTTTTGTTTTTTAAATGTTTTAAGAATTTTGTGCATAAAAGCTTATTTTTTTAAGGAACCACTACAATGACTTATAATTTTTGTTCTTGCATAAATTCATATTTGCATTGCATTCTGTTTTTATCTCTTATGTACTACTAAAAGAATTTAAAAAATTCATTTCATCCTTATGAACAGTTTTCTTTAATAACATTTGTTTTAAAATTCCTAGTCTAATACATAGGAGCAAGTTCGTGCGACCCAGTCGTGCATTTTATTTGCTTTACATCCCTAATAAATTAATCATTTTCATCATAAATCTCTAAAAAAAAATATCTTTGAAAATTAAATAAAATACCCGACTGGATCGCAAGAACTTGCTTAAGATACTTAGAAATTAAAACATGGATGTTATTGGCAAAAAATGTTAAGAAGCACGAATTTTGATTTTAAAAGGGTAAAACAATTTTATCAGCAGTTGTGGCTAAATAAAAATATGAATTTATGAAAGAATAACAATTTCAAATCGTTAAAATAAGTTTTAAACATAAAATGTTTCAGCAAAAATTTTGCAAATTGTACAAATAAAATCCAAAATTTAAAAAAAAAATCATTTACTCGCTTGTGGGATATCGAATTAAAAAAAAATAAATCTTTTCCAAAAATCCAAAAAATATTTTTTTTTCATGTTTTGATATGCAATGTTTTTTTAAAACTTTTTTGAATGTTCTATATAAATTTTTTTATTAAAATCCGTTATACCGGCAATGAGAAAGTCCAAATTCGAAAAAATGGTTCTCTGTTAGGTACAGTCAATAATGTCCTAATTCAATATTTACTTGCGACTTATAGGTACTATAAGGCAAGTTATGCATTCGTTAAAAAAAAATAGGAAAAAATGATATTTACGGTACTTTTCATAGAACTGCTTTTTTAATTTTCCTATTTCTCTTTAACGGCTCTAACAATTTTGACCAAAATTGAAAAATGAGTATCTTCAAAACTTGTGAGTGATTATTTTTTGATATTTTTTCGTAAAATCTATGTTACTAAATACTTAAAATTGGCATCCCACATTTTTTTCTTGAAAAATTTTAAATTTTATAAAAAATTAATTTAATAATAAAACTGTTTTTAAAATTTGCTTACATAAATTCATAATTTTCTAGAAATCAGACAGAAATTTTTAGTAATTTGAAAAATTTTATCTCAATAAATCCATGTTTTATATGTATTTATAAATTTTTTTTTTTAAATTCCAAAATACTTTTACATAAGAGTAAGTATCTGCAATCGAGTCGTGGAAATATAGCGATCGTAGAAATAAAGGGAAGGACAGAAATTTTATCAAAATTTTGGGTGTCGTTTTCGAGAAAAATATGATTTACTAACATTTGTATATATTTTCAGATAAAATACACATTTTTTTATATAGCAAGTAGATAGTATTAAAAACCTGTTAATATTTGTCAAGATAAAAGAAATTGAACATGGTATTTTCGATATATAGAATTTTTTGAAAATTTAAATTTTTAAATTTTAAATTCAAACTTTTAGGAAGCTTTAGCATGCAAAAATTGTTGAAAATCAGTTGTACCGTTTTTGAACACTTGTGGTTACACCCATACAAGCTTAGTCTTATACAGGAGCTCAAGCAGTTGAAAGTCGAACTTAATTTCTATCAAAAATCATATTAATCGGCGAGGCCCATCTCTGAATGAATGTAAAGTCAAAAAGAAAAATTGCTTGGACGATCGAGATCCACAAAATTGCAATGCACCCAGAGAAAGTCACTATATGGTTTGGATTTTTAGCTGGCAGCATCATCGGAGCATACTTCTTTGAGAATGATGTTGGCCAGGCCATCACAATCAAAGCCGATCGCTATTGGTCTATCATAACCAATTTCTTTTGGCTCAAGTTAAATGACTTGGACACCAACGACATGTGACTTCAACTTGACAGGCACTAAGTGTCACACAGCCAGTACCACAGTGGATATTCTGCACGAGTGATTTCCGTGAATGTTTATCTCACACGGAGGGAATGTGCATTGCACTGTGATCGTTCGATGTGACCACGTTAGACTTCTTCTTCTGTGGGGTTTTCTTAAGTCGCAGTTCTATGCCAACAAACCACAAACCATCACTGCCCTGAAAGCCAAGCAAAAACAATAATGCCATTTATCAAAATCAGCCTGATTTATGCAGCAAAAATATGGAAAATTGGGCATTTCGGATGCGCGCCACCCAAAGCAAAGCTTCGCTGGAAATTTGAATAATGTTATATTCCATACATAATGGTATACATTTGAAATAAATATATATTTCAATGACACACAGCTTGTTTTATTCAAAAATATTACTTTTTGCATGAAAGCTTTCCGATCTTGATGAGCTACAGCAAAATAATTCAAAATTTCCGCTCGGTACCAAATTTTAATCAAACTTTTACTTAGGAGTAGGTAGTTTTAAGTTTAATTAAAACCTCTATATTTTTGTTTTACATGAAAAAAAATTTCCTTTTATAACAAATAAAAATAAAAAATCCTAACCACTTCAAAATTATCTTAAGATCCTTTAAAACGCTTCACATTGATAACGATGTAATCAAAGTATTAGAATAGTACTGGGGGGTCATTCCTTAACTCGATTATTGTCAGACGATATCGTTTGAACGATAGGCTTGCCTTTTTTTGATTCACGTAAGTCGATAATTGCGTTTGGACGATAGCTAAATTTGTATAGTCTTGCTTTAATTTTGAAGTTTGTATGTTTCGGCGAAGCAAATCCCTTATCCCTTCCAACTCATATGCATAGAGTATATAGGTACATGTATAGTATATTTACTCTATGTATGTACATAAGTATGATTTTTATTGTAAACATCATTGGTTGTAAAAATCTATCTATTCTAGATTTGTTCAACGCTTTCGGCTATCAAAGGATGTTGATTAAATCGGCAAGAGAGTTATTCTTTTCGAAAATTGGGAAGAATCAGATATTATTTTTTCAAATTTCTTGCAAATGCTTGCGTTGGGCATCCAAAATCCGATGCAAGGAACTCGACTCAGTTTTTTTTAATGTCAATGAATCTATGTTTGTCTGGACCAAATACCTATCCTTATAAATTATTAAGTTTTAAAATTAAAGTAAAAATTATTCCTCGACTCCTCGAAAGTCAAATTCCAAAAACTCCTTAATCCGCATTACGTAATGAGTGGCAACCTGGGTAATCCTCTGAAAATTTTAAATTGTTACTAAATTAACAATAAAGGAATACGTAAAATAGTTCTTTAGCACCACTTGTCGACATTATTTCAGTGCGTAGTAATTTTTCAAGTAATTTTCGACTTCATATTTTAAAAACCATTTTACCCGGAATTGGCTTTCATTCCATAATTGCGGATTGCCAGCATATGACATCTTTATAGTGTTCAATTGCCATCACATTATTCATGAATACCTACACGCAGGTACGAGTATATATCGAATATTTGAGGTGAAGTATCAACCAATGTACCAACATGTCACAAGGTGAATTATATTTTTAACCTTTCAACTCTCTCAATCTCACTCAAATCTGCATAAAACCACATACAAATTACGAAAATTTATTGGAAAAACTGACATTAAGTGCACATTTTAACGAACCCAATACACCGAGCTGTGTATAAGAAATTATTTATCCCATCATAATATGCCCATCCATTGAAGCTTTATTGTACGAGTGTAAGTGGTTGTGCTTATAAGTATAGGCATACTTTTCACTTAGGTTTCGTATAGGGTCAAATTAGCAGAGGTATATTATATTTCCTGAGAACTTAAAGTTAATTTAATTTAATCAGATCCACGTAACAACATGGTGAATATGAAACATTATAATTCCAAATTAAGACCTTCTTCTAGCTGCGTCGTCCCTATGCACAGCCATCATGAGCTTGAGCAACCGTGAAGGTTGGAGTTGCAAACGTTGGGTGTCCTCAAATGTAACGTAATGTGAAATGAAAAAAATAATAAAAAAAAGGATATATAGCTAAGCACACACACACATACTCACACAAAAGCACACATTAACATACCCGCAAATAAGAAACATGCATATTACACTTCAATGTTGTACACGGTAATAATTTATGCAGAGTCCTGTAGAGGCGCTGTCTGCTGCGGTGCGGAATTTACTCCTGTGAGACGTGACATTATTACGTTCGCACCAAAAGATAAATTACATAAGTTTTTAGTATTCTTTTACACTCTTTCTTTATTAGTCGGTATTATATGGCTATGTTGGCTGTATGCGAGTATGTGTGTGTGCTGTGCACTCATGTGCTACAAGGATAAATCTAAGTCGTTGAAATGTTATGAATTGTTTAATTACATTACATCGCGTAACTTAAATCTTACGACTACAAGACTCTGCTACAAATAAGGACAATTTAAAGCGTTTAATTTTTTGAGATAAGATTGTTTCGTTTTTTGTTATTTTCTTTTGTTGGTAATAAAAATGTAAGAGACTTTAAATAAAAGTGAACGCACGCATTTGGAGATACGTGAGTTTTTGTTATAGGCCGTAAACAATGCTAAGTTAACGTGATTGAACACATGGAAGTGGTTTCTTTTGGTTTGAGAGATGCATATTATAAGCTTGAGATACTGCGGCAGGGTTAAAACTTTTATTCTTTTTTATAAGCTTACATACATTATTTATCGTCTGTGATAACAAAGCACGTTTTAAAATATTTCCAGATCTAACTGCAAACAGAGGCTGCAACTTTTAATGCCAGTAGTTTAGTGGATTTTTTGGTTTTAATTTTACTCTCCATACATGATGAATCAGCGTCTCTTAATAGTTTAACGGTTTGAGGTAGTTTCTTCAGAAGGTAAAAACGGCTGGTCTTATTTCCTTGAGAAAGCGTTAAATAAGAAAGGACGGATGAAGTATACATTAATTCGTTCGTCCGGAAATTGTTTTCTTAACACTGCATACATCTGCACATCTGCGATCTGCACATCTCAATCCAACATCCAAAGACCTCTACGCCAGTGCGTGCAAAATCTTTTAGACCATAGTTCTGCTTTAAAACAAAGTCGGTACGAGATCATCATAAAAGTATTTATAAAAGTCCCGGATGTGCCTCATGTTATTGAGTTAAGCAACTTGACTCAGCTCATTCACCAGCCTTCTCGAATTCCTGACGTTGCAAGTCAATCCGCTAATACTCTAGACTTGTTTTTTAACTCTGACCCTGACAAATGCACTATAAGTGTGTTATCACCACTAGGCTTATGAGACTGTTGTGTCAGATCTGCAAATTTCTGAAGTCAGCAAAACCCAGTTAGAGAAAAAATTCACAAGAGAACCGTTTGGCAATACTATAGAAAGCCAACTAGAACAGCCTCAATGATTTCTTCAGAAACTTTAACTGGTCACTATGTTTCTTCGGTAGTGACATGGACTCCTGTGTAGATATGGTTTCAAATTTAATTCTTTTTGGAATGAGAAAGTTTATCCAGAATAGCGAACACTCTATAAAACTGAAAGAGAATCCATTGTTTGATTCGAGTAAAGAGGTTATCAGGATTAGAGACTTAAGTTTCCCTTGCCAACCCTATTGAGAAAAAATCAAAAAAAGGTTTAAGAGGGTAGACAAATCTGTAACGATCATATTTGACGAACCAAATTTTTGCGCGATCAACAATTAAGGCAAAAAATACTACAATGTCCCAAAGGTGGTACAACGTTTTAGTCATATATAAAAAAATATAAAAAATACTACTTCGTCTTCGGTTCCAACAGTCGTCTTCAATGACACTCCTTATGTCAGCTCATAAAACAAGCTATTAATTTGACGCTGCTAGAAAGTGTCATGACTTCTCCTGTACTTAAAAGCGTAAGCCATTGTATGGAACAAATATTCTTCTTTTGCACTAGTACAGTAACAAGAGTACTGAAAGATCTCGATATACATAAATCCGATAGCCCGGATATTATCCTTCTTATTTTTCTGAAGAGGTATTTTTCAACGCTGCGCTGGGTAGATCATTAAGTAAGCTTTTCCATCTGTCCTACTTGATTTGTCTTGTTCCAAGTGTATGAAAAGCAGCATTTGTTCCTAAAAACATGCCAATCTTCTCCCATCTCCAACTGTGGTTTAATTTCACTTACAGCTCTTCTTTCTAGAGTCAAGGAAATGCTGAAAAAATTATCAGTTTAAGAAATATCGTGAAGAATGAAAGCTTCTCAATTTCCGGCAGTATGGCTTCCGTTAAAATAGGTCCATCAGTTATCTGAAGGTATATTGCATTATTGCATTTGATATTTCAAAAGCATTTAACAGAGTTTTACATCAAGCTTTTTATCGAAAACGCGTCTATTTGGTATTGATGAACGTCTTCTTCATTGGATTAGAACCACTCAATAAAAGTTGTGTTGGCCGGTCTTAAATCTGAAGTTCCTAAAATTAAATGTTGGTGTGCAACAAGGCTCTCTTTTGTCTCCGAATCTCTTTCTGATATTCATCAATGATTTTCTATCTGAAACTTCTAATCAATTAAATTGTTTTCCTGACGACTCTCAGCTTGGCAGTATTAGGTACTCTCAGCTTCTCATATTCGATTCCATGGTCAAATGAGGAACCATAAACGGCGTGGAATTTAATGATTCAAAGAACACAATGCTCAATATTTTCTACAATTTCGAAAAAAAATTGTCTTTTAAGTACCACTTTTTTGGTCTTAAAAAACAAAAAAAAACATGTCCTGATAAAACTTAAAAACAATATACACCATGCTTAAAGAAAATCTAATGAGTCATTTAGGCTTTAGTCAAGCAGACAGACAGTATTTCGAGATCTACATTTTAAGACTTCTATACTATAGTAATTTCAAGTCTAATCAAAATCTCGAGTTAAATTTTTTATGTATGCTTAACTAGTTTAAGTCTAATCAAAGTCTCGAGTTAAATTTTTTATGTATGCTTAACTAGTAAAAAGGAAAAGGCAAGTTATGCATTCGTAAAAAAAAATCGAACTCGAGAATTTATCAAATTTGACATTAGCGAAGACGAAAAAAGTGGGCCTCGAAAATCTATTTATCGAATTTTTTTTCGAAAGCTTATAAATATTTTTTTTTCTCAAAAACTTTTAGACAGATTCTTAAAAAAAATCAAAAAAATTTATTTAGTTAAAGCTAGATAAGGTTGACAAAATTTGTCCGAAAAATGGATATTAATGGTACCATTATTCGATTTCGATCATTTTTCTTATACTTAAGCTGCCCAAAAGTTTGAATATTATTTTGTAATCAAATTTTCTAAAACTTTTTTTTTTTGATTTTTAAGAAAAAAATCAATTTTTCTCAACACTAGATATGAGAAAAATATTTTTATTGTGCCTAAAAATGTTGAAAAATGCTTTTCAAAAATCGTATTTTTCTCGAAAACAGCGCCTAGAATTTCGATACATTTTTTTTTCTTTCGATTAATTTTTACGATTTATAATTTAATAAACAAAATTGAAATTAAGATATTATTAGGATGTTACTGACTGTGCCTACCATAGAACCATTTTTTCTCATTATCGGCATAACGGATTTTAATGAAAGTATAGAGAAGCTTCTAAAAAGTTTGAAAAACATTGCATTTTAAAACATAAAAAAATGTTTTTGAATTATAGAAAAATCTATTTTTTTTTGGAAAATTCCATATCTCGAAAACAGGTCAACATTTTTTTTGGAAATTTAATTTTTATTCTTACAATAATAAAAACCAATTTTTTTTTTTAAATGTCTTAAAAAATTTATATATGGGTCATTTTTTAAAAATTGACATTTTTTATTGATCGTTTCAAACATTTTTTTTTTAGTTTTTCTTGGGTTTTAGTTTCTAAATCTATAGTAAACAAGTAGAAAAGGAGTTCTCCGAGTTGCGCAAAAATAATTTCAAGTATTTTTCATTAGACGAGTATTTGTCGATAAAAATTTAAATGGAAAATATCGAATGTATTAAAAATGTTAATTATTTTGTATGTAAATTTTAAAGAAATTTACTGCAATAATTTATTTATAATAAAACATGAAATTGAAAATTTTTTGATGTACTATAAGATGATGCATCGTAAAAAATTATTGAAAATTGTTTAGTTGTGTAAAAAAGCGAAAATATTTAATTATGTTTTTTTTTTTTTCAAAATCTTGTCACATTCATTCAACTAAGTATTGGGACAACAAAATTTTTTTTTTTTTTGCATATCATAAAATTGAAGTTTCAGAGAGGGCCTTTCAAATCACAAGGCCCAAAATTAAAAAAAAAATCATTTTCATCATTAAAAATATTAATAAAACTGATTAAGCATCAAAATCACATCCCAAAAAGGCCACGGAGATTACACATTATTAATTACCATGGATATTCGTTACCATCAATCGATCTGCAAATTTTTTCTTATAATGCGGACATATAAACACAGTTTCATGCCAAATTTCAAGTCTTAAATGCAAAAAAATAGAAGCTATAACGCTAAAAATGTAATTTTTTTAAAACGACCCATATAAGAGCTTATTTTTTTTAAGAAACCACAACAACGACTGATAATATTTGCAGGGCATCTTGTTTTTAGCTCAAAATACTAAATAATTTGTTTTATTCATTTAAAAAATTAACAATTTTTCTCTAAAAACATTCATTTTTAAAATTTTTAGGTTTTTACAGTCGGACATTTTATTAATGATATATCAGATAAAAAAATAAAATTGAACTTTGAAATTTTCATTATTTTCCGCTCTCTCATTTCTTATAGAAAAAATTTTGGTCTAATCGGAAAACTTGAAGAACTATTGGAACCTACGCTTACGAAACCAAATGAAAAGAATTATTTAAAATTCAACACTCATATTTTAAACATATTTACGAATTAACCTCGCTGCCCTTGTTCCTCTTTTATCACCTCGAAGTTAAAAATCCACAACACTTCGAATAACTTTTTTTCTTCCAAATTTCCTAGAAATGTTTTTGCTTAAAACAAAACACTTCCACTATATTAGGTTTCTTTTTGTAATTGGATGAATCTTCTCTAATCTGCTTTTTGCTTTGATGGCTCTCTTAACAGTGATAGCTACTAGTATTTGCCACCAAACACTAATCTCTGTCTCGACCACTCCGTTCACTCACACATTCATTCAACTAGCCAATCATGTTTTTTTAGATACAAATAAGAGTCCATCTGACTCCATTACTTCTTCAGCTCATCCTTTGAAACATCAATATGAGACTGCCTGTCGTTATGATTGATAACATTCTGCATTTTGGAACCACCTTTTCCACTTGCTTTACAAAACCGCTGAAATAAATGTTTACTTTTTCTTGCTTTTCCAAAATATGAACAACAAATCCAAGACTTTGGTTGATCGATACTAGCTTTCTACGGAACTCTAAAAGTATTGTAAAGCCGCAACAGTAAAGGGAGGCTTAAAAGGGATAAAGCGAAAATAGA
The DNA here is from genome assembly GCA_963931855.1 of Philhelius festivus. Lineage (NCBI taxonomy): Eukaryota > Metazoa > Arthropoda > Insecta > Diptera > Syrphidae > Philhelius > Philhelius festivus. The sequence continues at coordinate 75,643,392 of OZ007557.1, read as the reverse complement.
AAGGGTTGGTAAAACCTTTTTTGGCAAATTCTATTGGAATTTATTAATTAATGCATTGTACGTTAAAAAAAACACGCTCATTTTTAAAGAATTAAATTTTTTATAATTGATCGATAACATTAATTGCACATTTTCACTTTTTGAATATTAACTATATTTCTCATTATTTTTTCTTATTCAAGCCAAAACATACAAAGTAAAATGATGTTACGGACACTGCACACTTTTTATACCTCGAACAGAGAGAAACAGGAAAAATACAACCTCACGTTCGTTCCATGGTATCAAACTTATTCAGTTCTAAGGTCTTAAATTAAAAACGAAACTCCATTTGAGTATGTAAAAAACCTTCATTGAGACATTCAATTCACAACAATATAATGTATCTTTATTTCACACTGAGAACAGACACCATATTAAAGTAAATAAAACATATTGAACTACGTGCCATTTGTGAAGGCATTTTTTATGAACTATGTGACTGATTCTAAATGTTTCAGCAGAAATATCTGCAGTTACTTTTAGGACAACTGAAAATGATACGCAAAGTACACAAACAGAGCTACATTTTAGGCTACAGTACATCTCGTTAGAAAAAAAATCTTAAATTGATTTTTCAAAGAAGTTCTTTGTATGATGAACATAATTTTGTCACGTCTAGATTTAAGCCGCATGAATGAATGGGATCTTATGTGAAGCCTTATTGTGCTAGGTTATTGAATAAAAGGATATTTTTTTAGTAGTTTTCTAAAAAAATATACTTCAAGCTTAAAGTGGTTGAAATTGCTGGATGATCTATCTTAAATGTGATTTCTGAATCGGTGTGCAACGGACCGAATGAAAAATATGAATTTTCCAAAGTTCCATCCACACAGCATCGCGAAGGGGATTAAGTACCCTGTAAGCATAAGGATGTGGTCCATTTCCTCGGCCAAAGATATGGGACTCGTTTATTCTGTCGAAGAGACTATTAAGCGTGTACTAGAAAGTCGGTTTCTGCCCCAAATCAAGGAATAAATCCCAAATGACGAACCCTATATTTTGTATGCATGACTCTGTCCCTCTCACAAATCCAAGAGTGTGCCTTCCTAAAAACGTCAATGTTTTATCTTGGTCGGAAATATTCTCCGGACATGAATTCGAAAGAAAACCTTTGGAAGCTCACTAAGCGGGAGATTGCCAAAAAAAGTGATTACTACAAATCGGTAACTTATAGAAACGCCTATAAACATTTGGCACCAAATTTCCAGAAAAGTGGAAAAACTTGCATTTACAGCATTTCCAGGCGTCTGGCAGCTAAAATCGCTGCAAAATGTGACATAACAAAATATTAAATAATCTATTGTCTCCTTTTTTAACTTTTATTAAGTTTTGTATTTGTTCCTAGTTTTCCAAAAAAATATAAAAAAATATAAAAAAGGTATTTCTGTTTCCAAATAAAATATTTCGCCTTAAAAAATTCTTATAAATTTCATCTACTTGACTGCCACGTTTCATTCCGTATGCACAAACCTATAACTATATTGAACTACAACTATGAAATCCAAGTTGTTTTTTTAGAGATACTATGGTTTTTCTCAGAAATACTTTTTTAACTATCGCTTCATAATTTTAACTTGCGACTTATAGGTACTATAAGGCAAGTTATGCATTCGTAAGAAAAATCAAAACTCGACATGTTGATTTGAAAATAGTGGGTCCCGCAATTCTGTCTGTCAGCTTAAACAGTTCGGCCGATTTTCTTTAATATTATTTTTAAATTTTTTCCTCTACACGTTTTTTTTAGCCCAAAAATAACGGTACCTGCCATACGATTTTTTTGAAATTTTATAAATATTTTTTTTTTCACAGACTTTTTTGGAATAAATTTCATTTAGTTAAAGCTAGGTAATGGTTGAAAAATATCCGACACATGGTCTTTAACGGTACCCCCGATGGAAACATTTTTTTGTTTTTGATTTTCTCTAAAAGGGTACAACCAATTTTGATCAATTTTTGTATGCTAAAGTCCCCTAAAAATATGAATAGATTTTTTTATTCAATATTTCCAAACAAGTTGTTTTGGATTTTTAAAAAAAATTTCAAAATATTTTTTCTAAAACTCGATTTTTTTTAACTTGACAATTATAAGTTTTTTATTACGTTACAAGATTTGAGAAAAAAAATTTATCTCAAAATATCGGTACCCTCCATACAAATATTAAAAAATGGTTTTAAAAATTCTATTTTTCTCGGAAACGGAGCTTAGATTTTTGATAATTTTTTTTTTGATTAATTTTAACGGTCTAGAATTTAATAAAAAAAAATGAAATTAAGATATTACTGACTCTACCATAGAGCCATTTCTTGAATTTCTCATTATCTGGATTGTAATGAATTTTTTTTAAAAAGAAGCTTCCAAAGTGTTTGAAAAACGTTGCATTTCAAAACTTAAAAAAAATATTTTTTGAATTTTTGGAAAAAAAAAATAATTTTTTTTATGAAAATTCGATAACTCGAAAACAAGTCAATATTTTTATTGGAAATTTAATATTTATTCGTAAATTAATAAAGACTTAAAGTTGGCGTACCAAAATATTTTCTTAAAAATGTTTTGAATATTTTGCATTAAAAGCTCATTTTTCTTAAGAAATAACAACAAAGACATAATTTTTTTAATTTTATAATTTTTCCTTTAGAAATCACATGGTAGGTATTCTGGTTTTATTTCTTACTTCTAAAAGAGTTATAAAAATCTTGTGCTCATAAATAATTTTCTGTAATAATACTCATTTTTAAAATTCTTAGCCTCTACATAAGAGCAAGTTCGTGCGACACAGTCTTGCATTTGATTTGGAATTGCTTGCAGTTAAGAAATAGGTATGTATTTCTTAATGATTAATACAGCATGCATAGTTAATTAAGTTCTATGGAATTACATATTTCTTGGATTTTATTTAATTAAACGGTTCACTGTGGCGTATACGTACTTTTTTTGTACTAAAAAAGATTTTTACAAATTGTAAAAGGCTTCCGATTTTAGTTCTGATAAAAATTTTATTTATTATTGTTTCCTTCGTTATAAAGATAATATAGCCAACTATGCAAATACAGGGTGCGTTACAATTTTATAATTTATATTTTATGCATGGAATATACGATGCTGGTCAAGAGGGTTCCTCTAGCCGCGTCGCAAAGGCGAACTCATGTTAAGCACATTTTGCATAACAATTTCGTAGACTTCTGTTATTATTTAAGTAATTTTTTTAAGTCTCGATGTTGTGATTGGTTTGTTGATTGGCACCTTTTCTCTCAAGTACAACTATAAAAAGAAATCGGGAGGCGAGAAATCAGGAGATCGTGAGGCCGGTCATTTTATTTAAGTTAGTATTAAGAAAGAAAAACCGTTTAATGACATTTATATAATAAACAAATTTTTTTTGAAAATTGAAAAAAAGGATAATCGTTTATCAAAATCGTTAAAGTCGTTTTCGAAAAAAATAAAGTTTTATCTTAGTGGTTGTATTAGAGGTAACAATATTTGTAGAGCTAATACAAATATTTCTATTTAATCGCTAGAGATTTACCTTAAAATTTTGATTTCCAAATTTGAAGAAGATTGCTTCATAATTTAACATCGTAGAACATACAGACAACCTGAAAGAGAGACAGACAAATAATCGTTAATCGTTAAAATCTCGTGTTCGAATTTTTACCAGTCCAAAACTTAAGCTCCAGAAATTGTCTTCCAAGTCCTTATAAATGGCTATGATTTATATTCTATTGAATCAAACCATTTAAATAAGTATCTACGTGCATTTTAAAATTATGTGACATAGACCTGTTAATTAACATACATACATATACAAGAGTTCAATTTGAATTTGTTCTGCCACAAAAATATATGAATTTATTTTAATCGTTGGTTAATTAGGTGGAATAATTAATTCATCTCATTAAGTATCCCAGAGATAAATTAAAAATCCCATTATTATAATTTGGTTAACGCTCACAACAAGGATAATTAATAAATGATTGGTATGTAACACAACACCGCTGACAACGAAAAAAAAAATGTCAACCATTTTGTATGTAACTTAAACGAATGATTAAACGAATTTGCAATCGTCTAAAATTTCTTTACAATAATATTTATGCTAGCAATTTATTATATTCTGTAAAGAGCTTATAATGTATACTCACTTGAACCGAATTCGATGAGTCCTCTAATTGGAGTTAAAGAATTAAATTTCTATAAATGGGAAAATGTATCGTTTTTCAATAAAGGTGGGTAGATGTTAAAATCAAATAAAACAAGTTGTTTTTAAGGTATTGACAAATTTCTATTTTTATTTAAAAGGCCAATATCTGTCATTATGCAAAAATTATGATATTTCTCAAATGTCAGCCTCGGCATGCTACGGTGGGACGGATCCGGTCCAATTTCCAATGACTGTTCGACTCTAGATCCAGCCATATTTGGGCCATGGCTTGTATTTTGTTCACCTTAAGGGCATCGATTGATTGTGGTTTCTTTGTATAGACCTGGTGACTTCAGGAAACCTTACAAAGAAAAATTCTAGAGAGATAAAGTATGGCCCAATGTAACCGATGGCTCAAAATCCACACGAAACGTTCACTTGTTATACAAACATCACCTGGTGAACCTAGCTTGGGTTTTTGTTATCCGATATAATGTAGTTTTGTTCGTTGATACAGCTATTCATCCAAAAATACGCCTAGTGGCGAAAAATGATTTTCCGGCCGAAATTCGGGTCCTTTTCCCAATGCTCTGAAGCTCCATTCAGCGAACAAACGGTGGCGTGGCATTGTCTATGGTCATAAACTTTAAGCTACTGGGTCAGTTAGATTTTGTATAAGTGAAAGTTTAAGTCATGACACAAAACTCTCCAATTTGAAGTCTGCGAAAGGGGGAGTTCTTGTGCCCGGCGAGGAATTGACTACTTCCGGTTCTGTTGTACACTTTAACACCCGCGGCGGCGATGTTTTCGTTCCATCCTGCGTTACTTTGACGAACACATATTGGCTGATGGATAAGTGAATCGGCCATCTCAAATATTGCCTTGTAAGGTTCAGTGTAAGGTGGGCGCAACGCCTGCACCCACTCATTTTAATAATAAAGTTTTATCATTTCGCAGTTTTGTAACTTTCCACGGTTTTTTCGGATCTGTTACTGAATACTAATCAATACATTTGTCAGATGTCACAAGAACAACATGGCCGACAAAATCTACCCCTGCCAATTGAAAAATCGTTAAGAAAGATAGCAGAATTGGCTAAGAAATACGCTGTATGATAAGATCAGTGAATGCGAAGTCATATACCAGCTCTGAAACATACACACTTTTAAATGTACGAGTGAATGTTCGCAGACTTAGAAGAACCAAGCCTAATGCACTGATGATCCAAAAGCTATTGGAAAATACCAAAAGTCCCCCGATGTGATTTTAAATTAAGAAAGGAAAATCATTTTTCGTTCTTTCATAGATTGATCCTGATCCCACACTATTTGGTATCGCATATTACCAAGTGTTTTCGAGGATTTCCAACGAAAAAAATTTTGCTCACAACATGCACTAGAAAATGTAGGGACTTTTTCCAGATAGAGATAATTTCTACCAAAATAATGTCTATTTATCACCAACCTACATGAAACAAGGTACAATTCGAAATTAAATTTCAACCCTTTTTAACAGAATTTAATGCTCGAAAAGTGAACGATAAAATTTAAATCGATTTACAAAAACCACTAAAGTTCGACGCTCCTCCCAAGATACTCCATGGCTTTGCCATCATGCATCAAAAGTAATGCTTACAACTTACTACTATAAATCATCTCAAAGGATTTCAAATATATCCCTCCTCCACACACACTCTCACATACCCATGGCAGCTTTATTCTAAAATTATCAAACTCTCGAAAAACTATTCGCAATATTTATGAGTATGGTGTCACTATTGTCTGCTGATGGTGCTGATGCTGGTGCCAACGAAAAACTATACTACTTTTCCGCTTCTTGTATGCTTACGTGTGAAACACATAATTCGTATAGCTAGCATGTAGTTGTACAAGGAGTTCTGGCGGTACATACACATAACACACACACGCTACACATTTATAGTACCCACCATCGTTGACACTCCTTGAAAGCATTGTTTGTGCCTTTATTTATGTACATGAAAGGAAGTTGAGCAGTGTGTGTTTGTTGTTTTGCAATTTCACTGAAGCGTTACTCTGCACTTATAGTATACAAAAGTGAAATAAGTACAAAATTTTTAAGAGAAAAATTTTTGATGCACATTTCGCAAAAAAAAGAAGGAAATGTTTTAGCATATAATAGTCATATTTCATTCTAAATTTAACTTTTTCCAGAAGTATTTATATTTTTTTAGCTGAACGAAAATAAAAATGGATCATGGAGCTGTCTTCCTGGGGCAGAATAAGAAACTTAAAATTCGCGCGAAAATATTTTCCTCCCAAACTGTTACCATGCATTTTTAACAATCTGGCAGATTTGATTTAGTGAACCATTTGCTCAAAATAAAGTTCCTAAGAGAATATAATCGTGTTTAGATGAAATAGATTTTTATATTGACCATTATAAGGCCTCGTTTTAATTTTAAGGTTTCTTGGAGTCATTTATCCTGGGCAACCGAAATGGAATATTTGTCTTTTTTTCCAACTTTGTTGCGTGTAGTTGAAAGAATATAGGAATAGCAGTCAAATATAAAACAGGTTTTAATTTGATCTACTAAATACAAATCTTGGGAAAATATTAAACCTTGTAGTATCTAAATCCTACAGGTCGACTTGGGTTGGTACATATATATTTTCTTTCATTCGCCTTCCTCGTACATATGTAGGACCAAGTAACTTTTGAAGAATTTTTATTTTTATAGAGTCCGTTATGAGTCTACCCTTTCTGCTTACCATTCAATACTCGGCACCGAAGCGCAAATTCCAACTGGCAGTATGAAGATTTTGCCACGCGTAAGAAGTTTTGAGTCTAATTTGGATATCCAAAGTGAAGAAGCAACAGATTCCTAGAGGAATTCTTCATCGGATCAGCACGGATGAGTCGCCAGTGGTCTGTTTTATTACTTCCAAGCTGCTATCAATAATCATGTTGGTTAAGTCGATGAATAAATGTTAGCTTCTTTGCTAGCTTTTGTACGCGATTACTTTAAGACTAAGAATTTTCGACTGTTTACGGGCTTCAACTCTCTATCAATAGCTTAGAGGTCTTTAAAAACGAAGTTAAGAATTTTTAAAATTAAAATCAATAAAATATGTTAAACATAAATATGGAAGGCAGGTTTAACGAACTTCTTAATTATTTTTCTCTCGCCCTTTTGTATATAGGCATATGGCGGCCATGTTGTTTTGATGTCATCTGTCACATTTGATATTTATTATTCAGTATACAGTACTGAACAGCAAGTAAATGCAAACGTTAGGTGCGTTGCACCCAGTTTTCAGTTTTCCAGTGACAAATCTCTTTCTTGTGGTGATTCCCTAGAAACCTGGAAATTCTCTTTTATAATTCCAATTCATAAGTTAGGGTCAAAACAAGACATTAAAATTTATAGGCCAATATCAAAACTCCAATTGATTCCAAAAATATTTGAAGCTGTTATAAAAAATCGTATTTATAACGATGTCAAGCAAAGTATTAGTGAACACCAACATGGATTTGTAACGGGTCGGTCCACAGTAACCAATCTTGTGGTTTTTTCCAATTTTTGTATAAATAGTATGGAACGTGGAGGTCAACTAGATGCCATTTATACCGACTTCTCAAAAGCTTTCGATAGAGTTCATCATAATTATCTACTAAAGAAACTTGAATTGCTAGGATTTTATTCTAACTTTCTTAAATGGATACAGAACTATCTATCAGGTCGTTATCGATATGTAGATATTGGCTCTCAATTATCTAAGCAAGTTTTCAATCATTCAGGTATTCCACAACGAATTAATATAGGACCGCCCAACTAACATACCCTCCAGAGCTTAGCTCTTGAAATCTTAAAAAATCTCCCATACAACTCTTAAGTATTAATATCTTTTATTTTAAGAGTTAAACACTTTTCCAGCTTAAAAGCACTTACTTAAATATTATGCCAAAACTATCTTCTCTCTTGCAATTAGATTATTTGAACTTATAGTCTTATAAGAATCCCTTTTTGAAAACTTAGCTCTAAATATGTCTATATAATCCCATAACAAGTCATATTTAAGAGTTAAGTTAATTGTATACTACTTTGAAAACCCTAAAAGAATTTGAGTTTAAAACCTCCTATATCAAGAAATATAAGAGTTCAAGGAATATAAGCTTTGCAGTAAGATCGTCATGAGATCCTTAATGCAACAAGCACAACTACTATACTTCATCCAACAAAAATATGCAGTACACGTCTTATGGGAGAGCTTTTTCAAAATCAGTAGCGTTCTATATTTTTGCACCATACTAAATTGAAAGAACTCCTGCATAAAAAAGTGTTTGTGCGCCCATAAATTTTCGATTGCATCTGACGCAGACCCGACGTCCTATGGCTGTTGGTGCTATTCAATTAATTAAATATTGTTGTGCGTTTAGAGTTACCCTTGTTCATTTCGTAACTTGTTCAGTTATTTTTCCTTGGGTTTCTGTTGAGGTGCTTTTGATTTAAGAGCTTTAAAAAAAGGGTCAATTTAAAATCAATACTACGATAACCCTGTGAGAGCTTTAATGAAGGACAGATTTATTCAATTCCCTGTAGCCAGAATGCGAGGCAAACATCCTATCTTGCCCACACTGCATATTTTTATTGGACAAAGTATAACAAACTTCACTTTTCTGATGTCAACGTTCTCCTCTTACTTGCACGTAAGTAAACATACATACATAGTAAAGGAGCGTCTATGATCCCATAGAAAGAATAAAGATGTTACTAGAAGAGTTAGTGTCTCGTCAGCAGCAGCCATATTAATATACAGAAGAAAAGTAGTTACCTGTATATTTGAGGGTTACCATAACTTAAAAAATTATGATCTCGATAAAATAACTTGGCTGTAGCACTGCCTTAAAATTTATTAAGTGGCATGTTCAAGTTCTCATTTCGTATGTATACACACAAACTTAAAAAGTATTTTGTTTCTTTTTTTATTAAGTTTACAAATATTCTGTTATCTTTTTATCACCTCTTATTGGAAAAGACGCTTTCTCGTAATAGGAATTTGCCGATCTTTATTAGAACCTTAGAAGTGCCATTTTAATATAAACGTGCATCTGTCATCCCATAAAGAAATTTCTGTTCTTGCTATGAGTAGGAAGAGCCTCTCATAACTAGGCCACTTAAGGCTTTTAACAGTTTTAAAAGAATCTCGTAGTATTCTTTAAGATTACTTTTAGCTCATTTTAATTAGTCTAGTTGAACTCTTGGAGCATCTTATGAGATGAAAAATGTTACTTGGGTGCTGCTCTTTCTTTTATTTATAAATGATCTTCCTATTTTTATTATAAATGCTAAACGTCTTCTCTTTCAAGATGATATGAAATCAACTGCGGATTATCTAAAACTTCAATCTGATAAAGAAGAAGTTGCAGATCGTTGTTTTATTAATTGTCTTAGCTTAAATATTTCCAATTGCAAAATCATGAGCTTTACTAGATCTTTGTATCCAATAACTTACTCTTATGATATAAGTAGTATTCCTCTTCAAAAAGTCGAAGAACAGAGAGATTTAGGTGTTATTTTCGATACCAAGCTAAATTTTAATAATCACTATAATTACATTATCTGTAAAAGTAATAGGTTATTGGGTTTTATAAAGAGAAATTCTAAGAATTTTCGAGATCCTTACACTTTGAAATCTTTATTCATATCTTTGGTAAGATCAGTGTTAGAATATGCTTGTGTCATTTGGTGCCCAATGTATCAAAATAGTATAGCTCGAATTGAGCATGTACAAACAAAATTTACTTAGGTATGCTCTTCGGAAGTTTAACATGGAATAATAATATTTTAACTTCTTATCAGGAAAGATGTTGTTTAATTGACTTAAGTACTCTTCAATCACGTAGAAAATATTATCTTATTATGCTCGCTAGAGACATTGTGGAAAATTATATAGACTGTTCACATTTGCTAGCACTATATCCTATATACGCTCCCTCAAGACACTTAAGAGAACACCATTTTTATCATTGTATTTAATTGCCACTATGTATTTGTATAATAATCAAATGTGGTAAATTGTTCAAATTGTTAAAGGTATCATATTCTAAGAGAATTAAGTTTCGATAGAAGAAATAAATAAATACCAACAGTAAGAGGAGCCCCCCAAGGATCTATACTTGGCCCCCTGCTTTTCTTTCTCTTGATAAACGAACTTCCCTCAAATATTTCATCCCCTAATATCCAAATGTTATGTATGCTGATGATGTTCAATTGATTTACAGCTCTCCCCTTGGACTAATTGAAGATTGCACTAATACCATCAACAGTAATCTTGAAATTGAATTTCACGATGGTCAGACAGAAATCGACTGCTTTTAAACCCTATTAAGACTAAATGTATCGTAGTTAGTAAACATCATTTGAATATTTCCTACTTTCCAGCCATAAGCCTCAAAAACTCCCCAATTAAATATGTTGAAACAGTAAAAAACCTACGTGTCTTATTAAGTAGAAAATTGACATGGGAGAATCACATCAATGTAGCAGTAGGCAAAGTTTATGGAGTGCTCAGAATGGTATGGCCCTAACTTTGCGTCATCTCCCAACTGGTTTTCCTTAAATATTTTATATAATTTTGAAGCACTTGCTGAATGAGAAATAAATTCATCATTATGATACTCGTATAATGACAAAGTTATAAAAACAATATACCAACATTTGAAAAGCTAATTAAAATTATAACATCCCAAAAAAAAAAAATTTCTAGCCTACGAAGCCCATTTTAATAACATTAAGCAAAAATTACAAAAAAAAAAAAAAAAAAAAAAACAAATAATATTTCTTGCTAGTAACACAGTTTGCAAAGTTCATCTCTACACTTCTGCTGTATCAGCATTAATTTATTATTAAAACATCAAGCTCGACTGAAAATGTTCATAATTGCAATATTGACCGCATCTAACACATTGATTTTATGTTAGGGTTTTGTTGAAACCCCCTCAAAAACAAACTCCAAATTATACCACCTTTGGTTTTTCCGCACCACTAGACCTGAGTAGGATATCTCTCAATGAAAATGGCTCAATTTAAATCTCGTCTCTGAACTGGTCGTCTGTATGATGCTGATCTACTAATATACAATCGTACTCCTACCTACATAATAATTTATCTACATCTAAAATACTAGATACCTATACATGGAACTCAGACTCTGGGTAAAAGGATGTTCTGCTATACTACTACTGACTGCATTTGTGTCCAGAATTAAGTTTTGCAGTCTCATTACACACTAGGTTGAGTAACGCCCACAACATGACACAAATAGAGAAAATTATTTTCCAAAATTAGCATATAAATTAGTTTCCTGTTGGTAACAATGCGCGATGCTCGCTCGTTTATGGTGCAGTTCAATTTGACAGTTCTGGTTGTGCGTTAGTCGGGCCGAAGTGCTAAATTAGAATTAAAGTGACATACATGAGATGGGTGTGCAGGAGCTTAAAATCAGAGTCGGGGGCTTGACGCGAACGCGTTCACAAATTAGTCGGACCAGACAGTAGGCGTTTACATGGCGGCTGCACCAACCATTTCCTATAGTCCCAATTCCCTAGCCCCCATCACATTTATATTCCTTCCCATATTGAACTTCTAAAGGCAAATAGTACAGTTGCACAATATAACTATTATTATTTATCAAAGGTCGGCCAAATTCGATTTGGTGTGGTATAATTTATGAACATTACATACTGGAAGGACAAATGATAACGTCATAATAAATATGGAAGGATATGAGGGTTTAATTTGACAACTCAAAATCTACCGTTAGGTTTTTCTTTTTTACATTGCATACCCTTCTAGTTTACATTTTTGACTGTTAGGCTGAATAGTATTGCTTTTGTGTAGTGTCATGTGGATATTACTTGAGGGGTATTAAAATAAACATACTTAACTAGGTGTGCCCATTGTCTATTGAAAAGCGTTAGAAAAACAGGGTTTTATCTGACTCTGAATTTTTGGAATAAGAACTGCTGGATGCTTTAATTGATCTACAACACTTTCGAAAGACTAACAAGCGAAAAAATTAATCTTTGCATCTACACATAACTGAAGTTATGACATAAAAATTATACACAATTAAGGGAGTACACAAATTACCAAGAAAACTTTGTCATTTTTGGAAGGCTGCTATTAAAAAACTGATGATCTTTATAGAATTCTAAATATTAATGTTATTAGTAAAAAATATTCATAACCATAAAATTAATCTTTTAAATAGCTAAAACAGATCCTTTAGTAGTTGAAGCTTTTTGGTACGTTCATTGAGTCTGATAGATACCTATACGTACCAAGATAAAGGAATGTCTCTAGTGGTAGGTACCCACTTTCCAAAACATTTCTGAAATATCCAGAACTGGGATAAAATAGTCCCGATATGAACCCGTTTTCTACAACCTCCGCCGAACGCGCAAAGTGAATTCTCCCAAAGTCCAGTATGACGTTGTCAATTCTGAACACTCCGGAAGCATCTAATAGCCTTTTGTTTGAAATATTTCACCAAATTCATTATTCATCGCAAACAAATATGAGTTCACGAAAAAATATTATGAATCGTTGTTCTTTTATAAAAAATTTTTAAAACATTTTTAAGAAAAAATTTTGGTAAACCAACTTTAAGTTTTTATTGCCTGTAAAATTTTTAACAAAACCAAACTGGAGATTTTGATCAAAGTTGACATTAAGATGAAAGCGTCTGTCTGTTCGACCACAACTTAAACGTTTTTTTCTTTTTTTTATGATCTAAAATAACAGTATTTTATCAAAAACTGTTCCACAGATTTTTTAAACAAAAATTTAAGAAATTTCATGAAGGTAATAGTTGAGAAAAAATTTCCGAAAAATGGATGGATGTTTTGATTTTCTCAAAAATGGTATAACCAAATTTAATCATTTTTGTTACGCTAGAGCTCACCAAAAATTCGAAAAGTCTTGTACAAATTTAAAAAAAAAATCTTCAGAGTACTAGTATCGGTCTAGAACGCCAAAAAGCGCACGATTTTTGGGATTTTTCTTCTCCGAAACTTTATTAGGTAATAACATCATTTTTTTTTAAATAATGAATACATGCGTCAAGAGTACAGACAAATTTTTTTTAATTTTCGAATTTTGGCTGAAATATAGAGGGCGCCAACGTCGACTCATCAAAAAACACATTGTCCCAATGCGGACAGTTAATCTCCGGATCTACAGAACCGATTTTCAAAAAACAACTTGATTGTTTTTATGTTTTCTAAGACAATTTACCACAATTTGACCAAAAAGTTATGAACAAAAAAAAATGGCGACCCAAAAATGGCCAACAATAAAATTGCCAACAAAATTTTTTTTTTTCAGAGCTTGATATTTTTTTGTTTTGACTTTTTAAATAAATTGTGGTAAATTGTCTCGTAGGAAACCTTCCTTTAAATAAGCCACTTTGTTTTCTTGTTTCAGTCCAGCCAATCCTGAGATTAACTGGGACAGTGTATTTTTTGATGAGTCGACGTTTGCGCCCTCTATAATTGGGCCAAAATTCGAAAATTTAAAAAAATTTGTACTCTTGACGCATGTATTCATTATTTAAAAAAAAAATATGTTATTATACCTAATAAAGTTTCCGAGAAAAAAATTCCGAAAAATCAGTCATTTTTTGGCGTTCTAGACCGTACTAGTACCTTAAATTTAATTTTTTTTTCAAAACTCAATATTTAAAAAATGTGATAAGATCCATTATGTCGATAATACGAAATTCAAAATTCGAAAAATTGGTCTATGGCAGGTACTGTCAGATGTCTTAATTTCAAATATGTTCTTGTATTAAATTATAGATCGTAAAAACTAAGAAAAAAAAATTATAAAAATTCTGCGTGCAGATCTCGATAAAATACAATTTTCCAAAACGGTTTTCAACATTTATACTGTGAGTATAGTCAATTTTTAGATAGAATAAACTTTTTTTTAAATAATCGACATGTTTTCAAAATATTAAGTTTTCAAAAATAAATAATAATTAAAAAAAAAATCCAAACAATTTTTTTTTTTAATTTTAACACACAATACTGTTCATAATTCTTAGCAGATTTAACATACAAAATTTATCGAAATCAGCGAGCTTTCTTGAGTCCTTTTATTCAAGCTCATATTCTGAAACTAATTTTGAATCTGGTTAATTCCGTAAGGTAGACATTAGTTGCTTGAAGTTGAAGCTTTCTGATGATGAGTACGCGCTTTGTGGCCTGAAATCTAATTCAAAACCGAGAACACAGATGGTATGCTGTCTTTTGGTCTTTTACCCACTTCTTCTCATTTTTAATCCATTGTTTCATTGAATAAGGAATTGATGATTGAAAAACATCTTTTACTATTCCAGTTTTTAAATCTGGTTCGAAGAATTGCATAGAAAACTACAGAGGAATCTGTAGGCTTTCCTCTATACCAAAAACTATTGGAAAGTTTTGTTAGAAATAAACTTCAGTTTCAAATAAAGGAGGAAATTTCTGAACATAAGCATGATTTTGATGTCAGTCATTCGACAACATTAAATTTAGTTTGCTTCGCCTCGTATATCCTTGACGAAGTTGAGTAATTCTTCCAGGTGGATGCTATATACACTGACTTTAGCAAACGCTTTGACTCCGTTAATCATTATATACTTACTAAGAAGCTAGATAACTGTGAAATTCATTCATTTCTGCTGAATTAGATGTCTTCTTTCCTAATTGGCAGAACCAAACTAGTGATTATTGATAAATAAGTACTCTAGACCAATAAATGTTTTATCAGGTGTTCCTCAAGGAAGTCATCTTGGGCCATTACTATTTATGATTTTTATAGATTAATAATTAATAAAATGTTCCAATTCCTTAATGTACACAGACGATGTCAAGATTTTCTTAAAAATCAAATACATAAGTGACTGTTTAGAGTAGTTGACCGACTTTGAAAATGGTGCTGTAATAACGGTCTTAATTTAAACATAAAAAAATGCAATGTACTATCTTTTTACAAAGGCTCTAGTACCCTTTAATTTGACTTTTCTCTTGAAGGTAGTTTACTATACAGAGTTGATATAGTGAAAGACCACGGAGTACGGGCTCAGCCTAGCCACGGAGAAAACTGAAATAGTCCTTCTGACGAGGAAAAGGATTCCCACACAAATCGACTTCCAAATTGGGTTCGAAGTCATACAAAGCAGCGTGGCGGTGAAGTATCTGGGATTGAGACTCAACACAAAGCTTACCTTCTGGCAGCAAATAAAAGTAGCTATGGAAAGAGCCTCAAAAACAACCGCATCGCTGAGCAGACTGATGGCGAACGTGGGGGGGCCAACAGCTAGTAAACGAAGGTTACTAATGGCGACAACACATTCCATCCTTCTGTACGGTAGTGAAAACTAGGCGGACGCACTTAAGCAGGACAAGTACCGCAAACAGAAGGCGGCAGTGAAAGGACGTGGAGCTCTACGTGTGGCCAGCTCTTACCCAACGGTGTTGGAACCAGCCATCCTTGTAGTCGCTGGAGTGACCCCTATCGATCTCCTAGCAAAGGAAAGAAAGTACGTCTGCGACAAAAAGGCGGAAATGGGAGTGGAAGCGGCATCCGAGGAAGCTAAACAGCTAACGAAACAGAAGTGGTAAGAGCGTTGGAACTCGGAAAGCAGAGGACGATGGACAGGGAAGGATGATCAGGAACGTGGCTGAGTGGAAGGATCGGAAACACGGTCAGGTTAACTATTACGTCACCCATTACTCACGGGACATGGATACTTCAACGCCTTTCTCCACAGGATCAGCAAAACGAGCAGACAAGCCTGCTAGTACATGGATTCTCAAGAAGATGACGTGCAACATACCTTCTTTGCCCGCAGCATATGGGAAAAATTCAAAGCTAACGTTCAATTTGCATATTGATTAACTGATTTCAAGGACCAATTCTATGGAAGGATTTTTCAAGTCAAATTCTAAGGATTTTACTGATCCATATACGCTCTTAACAATGTTTCTGCACTAGTGAGATCTATATTTCAATACGCTGATGTTATTTGGAATCCAGATTATCAAGTTCATTCTGTCCGTATTAAAAACGTTCAAAGACGATTTACCAAATGGATTTTCCGAAAATTACGTTGGAGTTCTTCACTTTATTTACAATGCACAATGCAATTTTCTGGGTGTTTCGCTTTTGAAAATAAGAAGATCGGTTTGTTTCTTAGAGATATTGGCTCTGTAAAAGTGACCGTATTGCCGATGGCGTTCACAAAAACATACGGACCAATTACTTCTCCCGCCTGAACGCCGCACCACATAGTGACTTTGAATGGATGTAATGGCTCTTCGTTCATCACACTTGGATTATGAGTTACCCATAAAGGAAGATTTTACTTATTGACGTAACCGGTCTGCGCTAAGACCACCGAGGATAGCTGTCTAATGCACAAATGTCAATTATGATTTACGTACGACGCTATTTGCAAAAATTATAAAATCTTCCGAAAAAATGATTAATTTTGCTCCACCTTGTATCAATGTTACTCAAATGGTTTAAATTATATAATTTTTAAGGGAACCTAACCTCCCTTAACTTTTTATGATCCATAAATAATAACTCTTCAAAAATTAAAATCACAATTTCAGTTAAATTGCAAACAGATTTAACGATTTTTGATGCACTCCAAATAAAGCTTTAAATATTTCAATACAAATTATTCTGCCATTCGTTTATAAAGTTTGATAGTTAAAAAAATCGAATTTAAACTTTTATCAACAATAAGAAAAAAAATACAACAACAATTTTAACCTGGCTACATTACTGCACTAAATAAATCGAAAGAACCCAATACAAACGAAAATGGAACAGAATAAAAAAAAGATATATATTCAGCTCAGCAACAGTGAATAGAATTTTCCACGACAAACGACAACGATACAAGTTGCGGACAGACGGAAAACACAGAGCGCTTAATTTACGAATTTGTGCATCGATGCACATTTGAATGCCTCCGGATATTTGGCAAATAAATTTCAAATTATACCTCTCTTTCTATCTCTCTCTCTCTCTCGCTTTCTCTCGACCTTACCTTGGTTTGAAAAACCGATGTGCTCTGATTCTGGTTTCCATTCTGATTTCGATGCTGAATCACGATTCGTAACCAAAATGGTTTAGTGTTGCCGTTACTCATTGCAACACATTTTTATTTTAATGTTTAACAACCTTTTTGAATTTCAAAATCAAGTTTTTTTTTAATTTTTGGAAAATGTTTTTAATCAAACTGTATGGTCAAAATAAAGTACGAAATTTTGATTGGTTAATTAACGGCGGGGGAAGCTTATCAACGCATAACTTTCTATTTCGCAAATTAGAAGAGCAGATAACAAGTTTCCGGCTGTTGTTGGGTGCTAGCATTTACAATAACCCCAGGTTCCTTACATGAATACATTCATGTATCGGGTTTTCAAGCATAAATCGCCCGATACTATTGCAATTTCACGTTCGACATTCGTACGAAGTTCATCAATCGTCGCTGGCTTGTTGGCATAGACCACAGGAAATAGTCTAACGGCGTCAAATCGCACGACCGAGGCGGCCAAGCGACTAGACCATTTCGTGAGATACCACGTTCTCCAAACTTGGTTTCCAATAAATTGATTGTGACATTCGCTGTGTGGCTTGTGGCGCCGTCCTGTTGGAACCACATGTCCTCCAAGTCCATATCATCCAATTGGGGCCAAAAATATTCGGTTATCATTGAACGGTAGCGATCCCTATTCAAAGTAACGTGCCGGTCTTGATCATCACGGAAGAAGTACGGCCCAATGACGCCGCCGCCGGCCCATAAACCACACCAAACCGTAATTTTTGGGGATGCAATGATGACTTATGGAGTACGTGTGGATTGCTGCCTGACCAATACCGCATATTTTGTTTATTGACGAAGCCATTCATCCAGAAATGAGCCACATCGCTGAAGATTATTTTTCGATGAAAATCCGAAACATTTTGTACTGTGCCTGTGGATTCAAATTTGTTCAAATTGTTGATCTGCTAGGACGATTATGACGACCATAAATTGCACGTAGCGCTCTTAACGTTGAGGCCACTGACTCCGAATTTCGGTAGTAAATTTTAATCATTTCGACTCGTTGTTGGCTCGTATATCTTTCCATCATGAAATGGCAAACCTTACTGAAGAGAAATGTCAAAAGAGCGGCAAGAAATATGGCGTCGTTTGCTGTCCCTGTCGCTCTACTTTTGTAGCGTCCCTGTTGAAATGCCCTTTATCATTATAGTTTAACCTTTTTGATCCTACAAAGACCCCCCCGCCGATACTGATACTCCCCGCTCGCTTTTGTTAATTAAGGGCTGGAATTAGATTCCTATCGTTATTCTCCATTTACTTGTAAGCAGCGGGCTCCTTATTACTCCATTGGACTAGCCCTGAGCTGAAGTTATATTCCTACCCTTCCTTCCCTCTTACTTGTAAGCAGCGAGCTCAGAATAGCCTTGGGCTAGAACAAGATTCCTACCGTTCCCCCATATTACTTATAAGCAGCGGGCTCTTTTGATATTCCTTTGGATAAGCCTTGCGCTGGAGTTAGATTTCTACCGTTTTTCCCCTTTTACTTGTAAGCTGCGGGTTCCCTTTGTACTCCCTTGGACTAGAAATGGTCTGAAATTAGATTCCTATTCTTCCTTTGCTCTTACTCGTAAGCAGCGGGCTTCCTTGTAACTCCCTTAGACTAGTCCCTACCGTTTCTCCCGTATTACTTATAAGCATCGGGCTCATTTGTTTTTCTCTTGGACTAGCCTTGATCTTGAAATAGATTCCTATCGTTCCTCCTTTCTTATTTTTAAGCAGCGGACTCTGTCGTTATTCCCTTGGATTAGCCTTGGGCTTGAATTAGATTCCTACCGCTACCGTTCCACTCTTCTTACTTGTAAGCATCGGGTGCCTTTGTTACTCCTCTGCTGAAATTAGATTCCGACCGTTCCTCCCTCTTTACTTACGAGTACTTCCTTCGTGAATACCCTGTGTAACGACGAACTTACCCCAGCCTCGAGAGAAAAGCATCACATTACTACTACTTTTTACCTTCTTTTTCGGTTCCTTGGCGGGGACATTGATTTTTCTACCATCCGATTGCTTTTAAACTAAAATTGAACCCTAGTGAAACTTTCAGCGGTAACACTCTTTATCTGTAACCAATTCTGCAATGAATTGCAAAACAGTATCTAGTGCTGGTACACCAAGGCGAGACTTTTGTAAGGCTTCTCTCGGCCTCTTTCTAATAGAAAAATATCGTTATCGCCTCGGTAATTTTCATATATTTCGCACAACTGTGTTTTAAATATTATAAGAGTCTCGTAACATAACCTTGAGCGCGAGTGAGTTATAAAAAAAAAAAAAAAAAAAAACAAATCTCGTCGGGGTTTTGATTCTTGGCAAAAATATTGAGCTACAAAAAATTTAATCCGATTTTATAATTAATTGTTTTATTCTTCTCTGCCTATACAACTGAGACTGGCGAGACTCGGCAAACTTCAGTCAAAAAAAAAAAAAAAAGTCTCATCCTGATCTCATCTCGGATTGTTTGTCGAGACGAGACCGAGATTTTTCTGTTGTGGTGGCCAGCCCTAACAATGTTCAACAGAATTTTATAAAATGCCTTCTCTCCAATAGTGGTATTTTGTAGAGATAGAACACAGAAATGCATTCTGTTGATGACCAAACCGAATTGACAGTTAGTTGGGAATTTTTTGTTCGTATTTTTTTTCGTTGTTGTTAGAAATTGAAAACCAAAAAGAAAATGGACAGAATTGCAAACAGTTAAAGTCGATTATCAATGTAGAATGAATATTGTAAGCTTCATGATGCTAAAGGGCATTTTGAATTCTATCATTTATTGCAATCAATTAGAGGACATTTAAGGGTCTCTGTTGATAATTGATGATATCACTGGGTGAATACTGAATATGTTTTTTTTTTTTTATTTTTCTATTACACATTATTTTGTTCGCTCCATAATTCACTTTGGTATATAGTCCATTTTTTTTAATTTATTGGGTTAGGCGAGCAATTAGCTTATTTTTTACTTGCGATTTAGGTTCTATAGGGCAAGTTTTGCAATTGGAAATGAAATATCGAGGTTTTGATGAAACTTGACATTACGATGATAGAGCTTCCGTTTCTATGCTTTTTTTTTACCTCGACTTACAGCCTAAGCCTGGAGCTATTTTTTTCAAACTCAAAACTTAAGGTTTTTCTGTAATTCCTTAGAAAAGTTTTAAACTTTTGTTTGCATATATTCAAACTTTTCTAGTAATTAGACTTGAAGTTTATTAATTTGAAAATTTGTTTCTAATTAAATTCGTGTTTTTGTATTTATATATACTCGTAGAATAGTTCATAAATTCTTGAGCATTTTAACATATGAACAAATACTTGGGAACTGGTCGTTTATTTAATTTAATAAAAACTAGCTCTTAGGCTTAGAATTTTAAACTAACTATGCTTCAAATCCAGCATTGGCCAGATATGCTTTGTCATCAGACAGGTGGTTATATTAATATATCTTAGGTTTGTCTTCTATATAGCATCTTGTTTAAGCATAAATTTATATGAAGCAATGGGTGTGTCTGCGTTTTCAAGTAATCGTCAGCCTTACATACATTTTCCTGGAGTGTCCCTATGCCCTGGAATCCAAGAGAGGTGAATATTGATTTGGTGTTCCATTTCTATGAACCGCACTTAAAGGCTGTTTAAGAGTTAGTAGAGATCGAATTCAGAGATATAATATGTATGTATCTACTTGACTAATTGAGAAGGTGCGCATGCCAGTAGTTGATTCCATCAGGGATTAGGAAGACTGAAAGAGAGATATTATTATTTGAGTCTATCTGAGTACACACTCCAACCAAGCCTATCATGGCTAGAATCGTCTTCAGGGGCAGAGGGGGTTCTGCGTAGTACTCCGCAAGGCATATGCACAGGCAAGATGATCTTTGGACTTTGCTTACCTTATGTCAATTAGAGCGGTCTACTCTACTGCTATACCATAAGTATGAATCGGTATGATTACAGTGAGTATAGATAGATAGATAGATAGATAGATAGATAGATAGATAGATAGATAGATAGATAGATAGATAGATAGATAGATAGATAGATAGATAGATAGATAGATAGATAGATAGATAGATAGATAGATAGATAGATAGATAGATAGATAGATAGATAGATAGATAGATAGATAGATAGATAGATAGATAGATAGATAGATAGATAGATAGATAGATAGATAGATAGATAGATAGATAGATAGATAGATAGATAGATAGATAGATAGATAGATAGATAGATAGATAGATAGATAGATAGATAGATAGATAGATAGATAGATAGATAGATAGATAGATAGATAGATAGATAGATAGATAGATAGATAGATAGATAGATAGATAGATAGATAGATAGATAGATAGATAGATAGATAGATAGATAGATAGATAGATAGATAGATAGATAGATAGATAGATAGATAGATAGATAGATAGATAGATAGATAGATAGATAGATAGATAGATAGATAGATAGATAGATAGATAGATAGATAGATAGATAGATAGATAGATAGATAGATAGATAGATAGATAGATAGATAGATAGATAGATAGATAGATAGATAGATAGATAGATAGATAGATAGATAGATAGATAGATAGATAGATAGATAGATAGATAGATAGATAGATAGATAGATAGATAGATAGATAGATAGATAGATAGATAGATAGATAGATAGATAGATAGATAGATAGATAGATAGATAGATAGATAGATAGATAGATAGATAGATAGATAGATAGATAGATAGATAGATAGATAGATAGATAGATAGATAGATAGATAGATAGATAGATAGATAGATAGATAGATAGATAGATAGATAGATAGATAGATAGATAGATAGATAGATAGATAGATAGATAGATAGATAGATAGATAGATAGATAGATAGATAGATAGATAGATAGATAGATAGATAGATAGATAGATAGATAGATAGATAGATAGATAGATAGATAGATAGATAGATAGATAGATAGATAGATAGATAGATAGATAGATAGATAGATAGATAGATAGATAGATAGATAGATAGATAGATAGATAGATAGATAGATAGATAGATAGATAGATAGATAGATAGATAGATAGATAGATAGATAGATAGATAGATAGATAGATAGATAGATAGATAGATAGATAGATAGATAGATAGATAGATAGATAGATAGATAGATAGATAGATAGATAGATAGATAGATAGATAGATAGATAGATAGATAGATAGATAGATAGATAGATAGATAGATAGATAGATAGATAGATAGATAGATAGATAGATAGATAGATAGATAGATAGATAGATAGATAGATAGATAGATAGATAGATAGATAGATAGATAGATAGATAGATAGATAGATAGATAGATAGATAGATAGATAGATAGATAGATAGATAGATAGATAGATAGATAGATAGATAGATAGATAGATAGATAGATAGATAGATAGATAGATAGATAGATAGATAGATAGATAGATAGATAGATAGATAGATAGATAGATAGATAGATAGATAGATAGATAGATAGATAGATAGATAGATAGATAGATAGATAGATAGATAGATAGATAGATAGATAGATAGATAGATAGATAGATAGATAGATAGATAGATAGATAGATAGATAGATAGATAGATAGATAGATAGATAGATAGATAGATAGATAGATAGATAGATAGATAGATAGATAGATAGATAGATAGATAGATAGATAGATAGATAGATAGATAGATAGATAGATAGATAGATAGATAGATAGATAGATAGATAGATAGATAGATAGATAGATAGATAGATAGATAGATAGATAGATAGATAGATAGATAGATAGATAGATAGATAGATAGATAGATAGATAGATAGATAGATAGATAGATAGATAGATAGATAGATAGATAGATAGATAGATAGATAGATAGATAGATAGATAGATAGATAGATAGATAGATAGATAGATAGATAGATAGATAGATAGATAGATAGATAGATAGATAGATAGATAGATAGATAGATAGATAGATAGATAGATAGATAGATAGATAGATAGATAGATAGATAGATAGATAGATAGATAGATAGATAGATAGATAGATAGATAGATAGATAGATAGATAGATAGATAGATAGATAGATAGATAGATAGATAGATAGATAGATAGATAGATAGATAGATAGATAGATAGATAGATAGATAGATAGATAGATAGATAGATAGATAGATAGATAGATAGATAGATAGATAGATAGATAGATAGATAGATAGATAGATAGATAGATAGATAGATAGATAGATAGATAGATAGATAGATAGATAGATAGATAGATAGATAGATAGATAGATAGATAGATAGATAGATAGATAGATAGATAGATAGATAGATAGATAGATAGATAGATAGATAGATAGATAGATAGATAGATAGATAGATAGATAGATAGATAGATAGATAGATAGATAGATAGATAGATAGATAGATAGATAGATAGATAGATAGATAGATAGATAGATAGATACATTGCTTTATTTCTCTGATAAATATTCAATAACACTTTATTTCATATAAAACAATATAAACAAAGAGAAATATAGTAGAAGCATTTATAATTTTTTAAAAATTGTTTTAAATGCCACTTCATATTCAAGAATTAAATATAATTAATTAATAATTGGGTGGGGTGACCCTTCAAAAGTATAGAGCTAAGAATAAATTCAAGTATACAGTGAATTTAAGTGATTGAAAATTGAACAATTCAAACATGATATACAATAATTAAGTAAATAACATTACACATATGATTCAATACAAGCATAATCAATACTGAACAACCATATTTTTAAATCTTTCAAAAATTTAGACGGTGATCCTTCTGTTCTGAGATAAAGAGGTAATTTATTAAAAAATCTACAACAAATTATGCTATAAAACTTACGAAAAGCAGTGGTGCGTGAATGAGGAATGGTAACTAAAAATGAGTGATTTCCACGCATGTTATAATTTTCAAGAATTCTTAAATTTCGATGGCCAGATCTCAAAAAGAATGTTTTTAATACCTTAAAACAATACAGATGGCGTAAAGGAAGAATTTTCAAACTCGCAAATAATGGAAAACTATGATCCATACGTGATTTTCTTAATATTTTTCTTATTAAATGTTTTTGTAATATTAAAAGTGGTTGAATTTTATTATAGTTTGTTCCTCCCCAGCAGGTTATGCCATATTGCATCTTAGAATGAAAAATACTGTAATAAATCGTTTTTAAAAGCTCATTTCTACAAACAGAGCGCAAATAAAAAAAGTGTCTGAGAACGGAACGAATGTACTGTCTCAACTTTTCAATATGACCAGAGAAATTCATTTTTGAGTCAATAGTTATTCCTAAATATTTGAACTCGTCTACCTTTTCAATTTGAAAACAATTCTCACTGCATGGTAAATCCTTATTAAAAGTATTCTTTGATTTTGATTCACATTTGCAGTAACATAATTTAAAACTTTCACATTCCGGAGAGTGGTAAAAAACATTTACGTTAAGGTTATGGACATTCGATAAACTAAACAACATAAGTTTTGTTTTAGAGCTAATGACTAAATTATGTCTAGCAAACCAAACTCGTAGAATACTTAAATCCCAGTTTATATCAGCCGTTAAGTCTAAAACACTGTCCCATACGCGAAACCGATATCATCAGCGAATGCTGTTAACTCACCTTTGAAAGGCAACTCAAACAGTGAATTAATATATATTAGAAAGAGTAATGGTCCAATTACTGATCCTTGAGGCACACCCATATTAGTATATTTCTTACTGCTTCTAATCTTATATAGTGAAGGGTTGGAGGCCCCATTTGTTCCCTGTAGCTCTTTTGCCAAGTATTTTGCTTCATCTGAGAATGCTAGGAGGATACACTTGATAGCCAGTGAAAAACCTTCATCTAAGAAAGCTAGTGGAATGCCATTTTTAGAAGGAGGATTTACATGAGCAATTTTATATTTCCTAGAGGAGAATAGGTTGAAGTCCCGCTCTGTCGAGTTTGTCAACCTCTTTAAAGCGTTTTGAAGAAGTTCCTTTCTGCTGTCAGGATACTTTCTTGAGACGGCAAGAGAAATATTGTCCGCATAAGCAATCACTCTGAGATGAAATAAGAGTACTATTTGAATTTTTAAATATATTTCAGATCGTTGTATCGATTTTTTTAAATAATAAGTTTTTGTATATACATTTCTAAAACATTTAAATACAAAATTTGTGTACGCCAATCTTAAGTTTATAATATTTGTGAAAATAAATATTAAATTAAAAAAAAATAATACGAAATATTGTTGCAACGTGGCGTAGGTAACCACTGTGATCAGAAAAACAAAAATGATTTTTTGAATTCAAAAAAAAAAATATTTTCTTGAAAACTTTTTTTTTTTTTTTTTTTTTATAATCTACACGCGCTCAAGGGATTATGATTACCCTTTAAATGTTTCAACACAGCGTGGGCTTGAAGTTAAGGAAGAGAGATAGGAAAGATGTGTGGCACGATGTTCTGAGACTGAGGTTGTTGTCTCAGATATTTTATCTCCAGGGATGGCGGCTGAACTAAAGCGGAGAATGCCGTGTCTTATTTCTATGTCGCTTATAATTCACATTATTTTATTCGTGTTCATCCTTGTTGGGCATACTAGTTTAACTCAATTACATGTTGTTAGTGTTATGCCTGAACAACATGTAAAGAGTAAACCAGCAACCCATTGATGACAATTTTAGAAGGTTTTTGATGGAATTAAATCGACATAGACGACGGCAGGGATCGAACCTGTGATCATGAGGTTGACAGGCGAGCACACATCCATCGCGCCACGGTCACCCCCAATATGTAATGATTTTATGATTAATATGGAATGATTTTTTTTAACACTTTAGAAGCTTCTGCTTACAAAATTGTATCTTAATCATTTTTGGAGATAGTGATAAGGTCAAAATTAAAAAAAATGGTTCTATGGTAGGTGATGATTTTACTAATTAAGAAAACCATTTGTTTTTTATGAATATTTTAGGAACTGTTTTCGAAAAAATATGATTTTCGTTTCTTAAATTTTAAATCTTAAATTTGTATAGTGTACGCATCTACTTCTTAATAAAAAATTTATTTTTCTAAATCTTTTAGATAGTGATAAGAGAATGCTGTATACCAATTAAAAAAAACATCCAGGATTCGATAACGTTTAATATTAAGTTTTGAAAAAGAAATTTCTTCGAAACTTTGAAGACACAATAATATTCAAATTTTTTAGGAGATTTATCAAAATAAATATCAAAATCAGTGTAAGGTTCTTGAGAAAATCGAAAACAAAAAAAAAATAAAATAATTCATTCAGATCCGTATTCCGAACATTTTTTAACCATACAAATAATTTTTACGTTTTTTTTTTTAATTCTGTGCAACATTGTATAATCATTAATTTATTATTAAAATATTTTATTTAAAAAAAATGTGTAGTCTTTTTAAATTTAACCTTCTATAATAGCAAGAATCATTGACCTGGGCTCTCATCACGTATCATTTTCGACGACTTAAATTTTATGCGAAACGTATGAGGAATACTGTCAATAGCTAGTTTACTTGAACATCATTATTTTTAAAATAAAAACTTATTGAGTTAAAACTCTACTGTAATAACTAAACTTATACCTACATTTAGCAACACCGTACCGTTGGAAGTTCAAATTTGAATAGAATTTATAAAGGAGAATAATTGTCTTTGCCATGATATACTTCCGATACTTAAGTTTCAAAATAGATTAGAAACTTAATGTCTACCTATATCTATCTTACCATTGTTGTGAAAAGAGCTTAAAAAGCTATTCTGCAGAAATACCTTTTCGGTAATCTATTCAGCTCTGTTTAGTCCGGTTTTCGTGTTTAAAAAGTTACAGGGCTTAGTGCTACGTATAAGAACTGTTGTAGTTTTTTAACATTGCTGGATTTTTCGAAAGCTATCCGCTCCGTTAACCACTGTGTATTCTTAAAAAACTACTGAATGATTGATCTCTACCTATTTGTGGACTATTTTTTTTTTTTTTTGGCTATAAAATGCCCTTATTCATTAAAATAACAGCTGGTGTTCCTCAGGGATCTGTTCTTGAACCTATGGTGTTTTACATTTATATGAAATAGTTATCTGGATTGGTTGAACAGTGCACACTTCACATGTTTGCAGATGATGTGCCGCTTTATCTGTCCACTAACTAATGTAAGTGACATAGTCAGTAAGTATTTAAAAAACGTTCAGCAGTGGGCACTTAGACACTACATTTCACTTAATCGGGGAAAGCAAGAACCTTGTACATAACAAAAATCATCTAGACATTTCTAAATTCCCCTCAAATTAAACTAGGAGAATCAAATACGTGAGCACTGCGAAAAACTTTTTCCAAATTTTCAATGAAAAGTTTACCTGGACGGACCACATATAGCAACGATAATTGAAAAATAGTAAAGTGTCCTTCGTTTACTTTGGTGTTCTCAATGATTTATTCCAATTGCTACTAAAATGTTACTTATAAATTTTTTTTAACGAGTATTAAGCAGTGGTTTTGTCTTAAAGAAGTAATTTTCCTAAATCTCTTAGATAGTATTAAGACCCCGTGTTTTAGTGTTTCAAATCAATTAATATTTTGTAACTAGTTAGATACAATCGATTTTAATTTATTATTTTCCAAGATACTCTCAAATTGTTCTAACAATTTTTAATAATTTTTACATCTGTAATTTGGTAAATAATTCCAATAGTGAAACTGTTATCGGGTTTGATTGTTTTCACAAAATTGTTTATATTTATTTTCTTGTCATGTTCTTCCCAAACACTTTACCAATAGCACTCAAATCTTGTAATGAGATTCTTAAGATGGTAGACTGTATATTATGTATATAATACTTTTTCTAAAGAAACCAATTTCTTAATACTTTTGACTTTTAATAAGCTCCCTCTTCATAGTCCTTGTCAATACCTTCCATTTTCAATGCTTTACCACAAAAAAGAGCCTTGAACCACAACAGTAAGAAGTTAAGATACCTATGTATGTAGATATGATCCAGACGTGAATTTTATTTTAATGTTTTAACTGTCGGCACGTACAAAATTGTCAAATACAAACAGTGACGATTATATCAGATGAGACTGCAAAATCAATCAGTTAAATGAAATTTTTTTTAAGAATAAAAACCAGGTGCAATATTAAAAATCCATTAAAGACTCCATAAATTTTAAATATAAAACAACTCATTCAGACAGTATGTCTAAGTGTTTCGTTGAAATAAAGGAGCGCAGTTAATAAATTACTTTGTCTAATTTTACTTCTTTCCAAAGGAAACAGAAACAAAATTTGAGATAAATCATTGCTTACAGCATATTTTCCTAAGTACTTATACCAACCAGGTTTGAAAACTTTTAAGAAAGCAAAAGTAAGTAATAAGTCAATTTTAATGGTGAAAATAAACAATTAAGTATTCACATTTCTCAAAACTAAAAAGACATTAAAACATCATAGCAATTCGCAGATGAGTGTTTTTTTTAAAGGATAATTATGTGGTAATTAGGTTTTTATTATTGTCAAATGTTATAAAATATAACATTACGTTTCCATTTTATTTTAATTCATTTAAGCATTTGAGATGATTTAATGGTTTTAAAATAATTATTTATGTTTATATGTATATAAAAACTTATTTATGTTTATGAAGACTAAATTTAATAATAAAATATTTTCTTTTTTACTACTTGCGTTGTATCTTATCCTACTCTTCACTGTAAAAGCTATTATTATTTGGAATATTATCTACAGCTATTTTTGCGAGTTTTTAAATTTGTCCAGTTTTTCTATTTATTAATTAACAAGAATATATAATTTTATTTAAAAAACCTAAACTTCTGAGCAATAGAATATTTTGTATTAAAATTTGGATTTAATTTTTGGAGCGATACAAGTTTTTGTTTTTTTCTTAAGATCAAAAAAAGAATTTTTTCGAAAATTTTTATAATTGATGTTATACTAAATTTAAAGGAGGACCTGTACAAGAATTTTGATCAAATCGGTAAAGGCGTTAGTGAGAAAGTCAAAACTCAAGAAAACATTTCTATTTTGACATTTACCATTAATAAAATTTCTTATTAAAATGTTTGTCTGACCAAAACCTAGTCCACCTTAATTTTTACTTGCGACTTATCTGTAGGTACTATGGGCAAGTTATGCATTCGAAAAAAAAATCAAACTCGAAATTTTGATCAAAGTTGACATTACGATGATAGCGAAGACTAAAAAAGTGAGTCTCGCAATTCTGTCTTGGGCATAATGGCTGTATGGCGGGTACCGTTAGTTTTAAAACTAAGCAAAAATGTCAATGTCTTCTCTCGGGAATTACCGAGGAACCTTTAATACCAAGTGTGAAGTGTGATGTAAAATTAATATGACGTCATATAGGCTAAAAATTTTTTGTTTTAATAATTTAAAGTGTATACTCCGAATCAATTGGTAATAGAATTTTAATAAAATTGATGGAGCCATTACCTATTAAAAACAAATGCGGAGAAAAAATGGATTTGTCAATTATTTGACAATAAAAATTTATTTCCGGATTATTTCAATTTTCAGCGATTTTTAGTTTACTAGGTATCCAGTCTTATTACAAACCGAAGATGAGATTAATATTGAAATACATACTAGAAAACGAGCACACAAAAATCGGGGCACATAAAAACTTTAAATAAGTAAAATTAAATTGGTAAAATGTTTGTGTTTTTATCTTCCGACTTGATATCCTGAAATTTAACTAAAAGTCCAAGTTTTAACCGATTTGAAAAACGTTGTAAGGTCTCGGGCATGAAAATGTATTTTTTTCAAAATATTTTCAAAGTAGACAAAATTTTCAAATAATACGTTTGAGATGTGGCTCGAACTTAATACTCAGCATTATCACATGGCAATCTTAATAGAAAGAATCCAAAAACGTGGATGATAGCTTACGTGCGTCGCAACAGAATTATTGCTACGAAATTTGGAAATTGTATCAGGAGCCCCCGACATTCGTAGACAAATTTCATCTACGATGCGATCTAAAATAATACACGCTCGGATTCCAAGTATATGCATTTTAAGACAGGATCTATGGTTATGATGGGTCTTTAGTTGGAGCAAAAATTTCGTATAAGCGTATTAAGCGACCTATGACCCGGTTCCGGGGGACTATTTTACACAAAGCATACAAAAACGAACAAAAAAAAAGAACTCAAATATTTCTTGTGAGTGAAAAATTGAATTTGCTTTTTCAATTATGATGAAATGTCGGGAAAAAAATCATGAAATTTTGTAAATAATTAAAGATTACTGTCAGTGTTGAACTGTTAGAAAAATCTTCCTAAAATCAAGAAGACTGGCGCTATTAGGCTGATTCAATTGTAGAGCACTTTTAATTACTGCCCCGAAATGCTTTTGTGCCTTTTCCTAAATCCAAAAACAAACTTAAAGAAAATATTAATTTACTAAAAACACTGTTTCGCAAATTAAAAAAGAATTATATATAGAAACAATATAAATCACAACCTATTTCAATTTAAATCATTACCTATCTAAGAGCAACACCTCGAAGAGAAACAAGACCTAGTGACTTAAAACTCTCAACCATTCCTGTGTGCGTGTTGCCAGGAATGGAGAGGACCTGCAATTTTCTGCCGATTTCGAACGGTCTATTCTGGTTTTGTTAGTGGTACAATCGGTATAATGTTCGTTAGGAGTTCCTCCAGTCCAGAAAACATTACCGTACTATACAGCAACAAGAAGAACATTGATATCACCTTCTCACAGCTTTGTTAAAATTTTTGAGAGGTTTAGTCATATTTTTGTCTATGACCTTTGTATATATAACCTATAGTATTATCATGGAGCGTGATTTTGTAATGCGAACGCTAGCCTGGTGGTGGCGCAGAAATTAGCGCACGTTTTTACAGTGAAGAGTAGGATAACATACAAAACAAGTAGTAAAAAAGAGAATATTTAACTATTAAATTTAGCAAAGACAAATCTAGCAATTGCAGTCCCTAGCCTAAGATGTCGCCACAATCTTTCCTCTTCTTGATATAGTACTATCAGACCAAAAAACATAAATGTTAAAAAAAAGAGCCAAGTTCTTCTATACAAAAACCTTTGTGTAACAAGTCAGCCGTGAAAAGTACTGAGATCTAAAAGTGCGCCAAGTTCTTACTTCATGAAGGTTTAATACCGAATATTTAAAGTAGAATTATATTGAAACAGCTACAATGTAATAGAGAAATTTTATTATTCGATGACTACTGACTAAAATTTGATGGGCTTACTGGTCAAGTTTTCAAAACCTTTTGGATTGGGCATAAGAAAAAACTTGCCAAGTAAGCCCATCAAATTTTAGTCAGTAGTCATCAAATAATAAAATTTCTCTATTACATTGTAGCTGTTTCAATATAATTCTACTTTAAATATTCGGTTTTAAACCTTCATGAAGTAAGAACTTGGCGCACTTTTAGATCTCAGTACTTTTCACGGCTGACTTGTTACACAAAGGTTTTTGTATAGAAGAACTTGGCTCTTTTTTTTTAACATTTATGTTTTTTGGTCTGATCTCACTCCTTTTTGCAAAGATTTTAATATTTTGCCATGTCAAAATCTCGAAAGATACGGAAAGATAGAAGGGCGGACTCTACCTACTAAAATAAACTTATTTTATAGCTTCCTATTTCCTTTGGTATACTTTCTTTATGTTATCGGTTGTTTTGATTTGCGCTTCAATTATTTCTTCTTATCCTGGCAAGATACCTAACACTAACAAACCAACCTTCATTACAGCAATCGGAAGTGTTCCATATAAATTAAACATTTTCTCAGAAAGTGGGCGGATACCATGCCCCCTGAATAGAAAACCCCAATTTTAATTTTTGGTCCTTTATATGCAATTTGAGCCCTACCGTTCTACCAAATTTAATTGTTCTACTGCAATCGGAAGTGCGCCATAATATAATTTACATCAGTTCTGAGGAAGTGGGCGGATACCACGCCCCTGAATGGAATACCGCTAATTTTATATTTTTTTCTTTGTATGCAATTAAAGCCCTGCAACTTCAACGAATGTCATCGTTCTACTACAATCGGAAGTGCGCCATATATAATTTACATTATTTCTGAGGAAGTGGGCGGATACCACGCCCCTGAATGGAAAACCGCTAATTTTATATTTTTGTCTTTGTATGCAATTTAAGCCCTACCACTTTACCAAATTCCATCGTTTTACAGCAGTCGGAAGTGCTCCATTCAACCAACACCAATTCGGAGAAAGTGGGCGGATACCACGCCCCCTGAAAGGAAAACCTTGGTGTTTATTTTTGGTTCTTTATATGCAATATAAGCCCTACCGGTTCACCAAATTTCATCGTTTTACAGCAGTCGGAAGTGCTCCATTCAACCAACACCAATTCGGAGAAAGTGGGCGGATACCACGCCCCCTGAATGAAAAATTTCAAATTTTTGATTTTTTGCTCTGGTTGCATGACAAGACCTACCGTTGTGCAAAATTACAAGATCCTACGATGTCGGGAAGTGCTCCATAATTTTGATGATCTGTCAGTCAGTCAGTCAGTCAGTTACGGTTTTTGTGATTTTTGAGGCCTTATATCTCAGGAACCGCTTAAGCTAGAAAGTTGAAATTTGGTGAGACGCCTGTGCCTGGCTAGCTTAGCAAATGTTCGGAATTTTAAGTTTCTGACTTCATTGGTACTGAAGTTAGGGAGGGGTCAAAAATCGCCTGAGTTTGTTCCTGTAAAAAGGGTGTAGTGCCAGAACTTGGCTGGGCACTACCGTGCCCTTTGATAAGTTTTATATACAAAGCTAGTACTAAAAATCTAAAATAAATTGAAGAACTAGAAATGGAAATTTTTTTACATGTAACAAACGTGTTTTTCTTACTACAATATTTTGTCTACAAAATTTCATTGCATGTACGTGGCGCGTTGAAAATTACTGGTAGAGTATAAAATGATGGTTGATAAATTCTGTTGTTTTTTTTATTTATTTATTTATTTAATGATATTTAATGCAATATAAAATTGGCCTGACTTACGCATAGCTTTTTAATTTCTGCGCTGGAACTAGGCCTTAACCCCAACACTCCGTTGCATATTTAAACTTAAAAAAATATGTTCATGCCACAAATACCTGCATTTTCTTACTTTTAGCATTGTTAAGTTTAAGTTATGTAATCAATGTATGTATATATGTATGAGCACGATGCGTGAAACTTGTTGACTCAAAAACTGCTGGACTGATTTTGCTGGAATTTAACGGTTAGTTCTTATTAGCGGCAAGAAGATTACCAGTCAATACCGGACCATTTTCTTCAGAAATACAGACTCTTGCAAGAAAGTATCAAAAACTCTTAGAGTATATGTATGTCGACAAGATGCACACAGGCTTTGTTGAAAGTTGTCACGAAACCATGTTTCTCCACGAGTTGTTGTGCTAACAAATTTATTTTTTTTATATTTTTAAAATCCGCCCGCTGCCAAACCCGTTTTTTATATTCGAGTATTATAAAATATTTTTTCTTAAATCGAAATTTCTTCCACATCACAAGTTCTAAAATCTTTTATTTTTTTTTTTTTTTTAATTTTTGAAAAGGTAAGAAAATTGATTTTTTTAATATGTATCTATAAAAAAAATATACACTTTGAATATAAAATCTGAAAAAAAAGGAAAACACCTAAAATCGGTTTTATGCAGGAGACGCAAATACCCGCTCTAGATGTAAATCTAATTTTCAGTTTCAGAATTTGGGAATTAAAGAAAATTTCTTGGGGAAACAAACTTTAAGTAAATCCCATGACGAAAGCACCTTTAACGACTTTTCTCCATAATCCTAATGTCAGGTTCGGTCAAAAGTCGAATATTTTTGTAGACAGAATCAATACGTTTTCAATACAGTGTAATATTGTGTGTCTTTCTGTCTGGATACCTTTTTTCTCATTTAATTTTTAGAAGCCACCAACAAGATTATTATTAATTTATTATCAAAAGTAATATCCATTTCAGTAATCAACCTCTCAGCTCAGCTATAAAAAAAAACAATACGCCTTAGGTGTGTGCGCTTTCGTTAACCGCGTTATGACTCCCTAAATTTTGAATCCCAAATCCAAATTCAAACCATCCATCAAGCCGCTAAAAGAAATCAGATACCAAAATGCTGTATCACTGTTCAATGATAAAACTGAAATCCTTATGATGGAGACAGAGACAGGCCTCCCACCAGCTACCAGCTACCAAAAATTCCAAATATTGTTTCGTAAAACAAAATGAGGTTATCGATTGGATTCGCTGCCATGGAGACTTCTTTTGATGTCATATCTTTTTATGTGTTGAACATTACATTATCCCCGATGGTGCTCGGTGGAACATTGAATTTTCAAAAATCACAATTTAAATTTATGGATATTGGTTAGACTTAATGGCCAAATATGCTAAACAACTTTTGAGTTGGATTCGGAATCAGAATAAGGAGCACATGCACACACTGTAAATATTGCTGTTTGTCCCCGTTTAACAAGATGAAACATCAATAATAAAGACTGCTTCTGCAATCATCTATGTCTTTTATATTAAATAAAAACCACAATAAAAATGAAGTTTTCCAGTAAATTAAGTTTCAGAAATTTATTGAATCTATATCCAATTCAATTTTATTTATTTTTCTTTTATTCCTGGCAAAATGGAAGGAATATTTCCCAGTTTGGTAGGCGATTATACTCGTATAGATAAAAATTGATTCGAACAACTTCTCTTGAGTTTTGTTTTTTTTTTTTTGAAGAGAAAAATACTGATATTCTTGTTTATATTGACGACGATAACGATAACGTTGACGATGGCGATGAATTTCGGACAAAAGTGTTCTTTAAAAGGTTTTACACTCAATTAAGTTGATGGGTTGTCTTATGGTATTTTGTTGTCTCCCAGGCGACTTAAACTTTTTTAAAGTTTATTTTTACGGTGACCATATATTATATCTGAGACACAAACAAAAATCTATTCAATATATTTTTTTTTTTAAATAAGACCCGTTTTCATAGACCTTTTTTAAAGTGCGTTTAACTTAAAGAAGCCATTTGTAAATTAAAATTTTTCATTGTGCTCTAAGAGCGTGCATCTAACTCAGACATGTGAATCGAAAGCTTAGCCTTCACTAAGGTGA
Source organism: Philhelius festivus (assembly GCA_963931855.1). NCBI lineage: Eukaryota > Metazoa > Arthropoda > Insecta > Diptera > Syrphidae > Philhelius > Philhelius festivus. The sequence continues at coordinate 75,607,816 of OZ007557.1, read as the reverse complement.
CATTAAATTTACTTTCCTTCTTTCCAACAGTCTTACTTACTTACGTAACCGGCTCCCGATTCATGAAGGGCATCTGCCTGAAGTCAAGCACGCTGCTTCCAGTCATCTAGACCAAGCGCTGGCTTTGTGTTTAATCCGGAGATTCGGTCTTTTTCGGTACGAACCCTGGAGCTGGGATTTGAAGAATCTCTTACCTGAAGCATTATTGGCAATTTTCTTAATGTGGCCGAGCCAATGTAGTCGTCACTTCCTCTATTCTCCGTACTCGCCCGCATGAACATAATATCCGTCCAAGAATTTTTATTTCGAAAGAGCCCAGTGTCATCTCTTCCTTTAGGCTGATAGTCCAGCACTCGGCACCCTAAAGCAGGACTGCTAGTATAAGGGTTTTGTAGAGCGAGCACTTCTTCTTAGAGTGAGGAGTTTTGAATTTATTTGTTTTTCTAAAACGAAGTAGCAGCAGTTTCCTAGGTTAATTCTTCGTCGGATCTGAACTAAGGTGTAGTTCGTGGAGTAACTAGACATTTAATCTAACAAATTCAAAAAGAATCTTAGGGTAGAAGGTATATTACATTAAAATATAAATTTGGAAAACTTGCCATATAAATACGGTCTAAAAGTGACATATTGACGAGATAGACATATTTAAAAGACAGAATATATATGAAGTACATGGAGACATACATATTCTATCATATAAATAAGTCTATCACACCTACATATATGACACTTGTAGACCATATTTATATTGCAATATGTCATACATTTATAATAATTTAATACTGTACTAAAACCAGACAGATGATTTCCAGATACGACAGAAGATTTTCAACCCTGAAAATATTGTAAGCTGCAATATTGTCTTATCTGACAGTCAAAATTTACCAAATGCTTTACAGTGGTGTGAACTTAAAGTATGATCTGACAATATTGTAAGACTTCTAAGAAAAATTTAGACTAATCATTGTCAGGTCATTCTCTGACAGTCATCTGTCAATAAATTTTTAACAACATTAAGGGTATTGTTCGACTCATTTGAAATAGTCATGTGTCTTAATTTATGGCATTGGCAATTGCTGTCAATTTCCTTATTGACAGAGGGCGAAAACAAAGATCTGACATTTGATGCATAAATAATCTTAATAACATGATGAAATTGAAAATTAACAAAATTTACCAGACCATCAAACTACATAGATCCTTTAATCAAACTTGAAATTGTGGTAATAGAGAACATGAAAAAATTATATACTTTTACACCTCGATCTAAAGTCTAAACGGCTGAACCAATGTTTTTCAAACTTGTGGCTTAAGGAATTTTTGTTATTTGATTCCCTAAGTGGGAAATTGAATTTTTTGAAGCACCAAAAATATCGATACCTGCCACTCAGCCGTTATGAAAAACATCATCTGTCTCAAAAACGACTCAAACGATTTCTGTGTATTATTCACAGGTTGCACGAAATAGTATAATTTGGATACAAGATTTCGTCACGTGAGTTCTTATTTGTCCTACAGACCATTTTGGCCGAAAATGAGCTTTGAATGCCATCCTATATTTTCGACCACGCTCTTTCGATTAGTGCAATCAGAATTGTCCTATCTCTTTTAGTTTCCGAGATAAAAAATGTGATTTTGTCCTACAGACCAATTTTTTTCGATGAATTTTGTGCTTATTTGTCCTATATACATTTTTTGTATACAGTAGGACAAATTTTATACTGGCATTGGAATTATGTAAAATTTGAGCTTGAATGTCCTATATCCAATGAAGTTGGATATAGAACAAACTGGCTGTGGTAATTTTAAGATTTTCAAGTTTGTGCTTGTTTGTTCTACGTCAAACGGCTTAAGTTGATTTTTCATACAAAATAACTGCGTAAGCCCAGTTGCGCATTATATTTTGTTTGGAGAGGACGTACGAGTATTATAGAGGCAAGCTGAATTCTCTTAAGTATTTGTTTTTTTTTGGTAAAGTTGAATGGATTTTTTTAATTAAATAATATTTTTGGAAGAAAATTATAGCCTATTAGAACAGATAATACAAAAATATTCAGAACCTGGTCATTCAAGGATACAGGAAGTTGACGCTGTCCATAGCACAATAGAAAGGCATTTACGAAATGTAAGGTGCTATAGCCCAGTGTCTTTAATTACAAACTTACTGTCAATGAACTATGAAAACGTTCAATTAAGGGTACTACAGCGCCTAAAAGAGCTACAGTGCCTAAAATTATAACATTGCAAGTTTAAAATTAAACTTTGGAGAACTAAAGTAACATATAGCCAAGCAAAAAAAATAATCTACTCCAATAGTCTTACAGTAATCTTACAAGCATTCAATACAAGATAGATTATTGAGAGTATGCTGACTCAATCTCGATCCACATATTAGCTCCTGCTAGGGGGAAGAGGCGAAACATTCCAGTTCCGACATCCTTGCCACTTGTTCCATTACTTAATGTTTCTGGTAACATCTCTAATTAAAAAAAGAACGACATTTCCTCTATGCTTCTTTACATACATAATAGCGAAGATGTTACATTTTATAAGACTCTTAAAAATTAACTGAGCTACCTTACACACATTTGTGGTAAAAATATGAATAAAACTTACGTTTTTGTTATGTTTGTTTTTAAATTAATTCACTATTTTTAGAGTAAAAAGTATTATTTATATTCTGTTATTTTTTTTTAACTCAAATAAAAATAAATTAATTTTGATTTCAATAAAAATATTTGAATTTCTAATTTTTGTATTTTGTTTTGTGTTCTATATCCAATTCAAATTCCAATAGAGTTGGAGATAGGACAAAAATTTTTACTTTTCTTTTTGATGTGTTTGCAAATGTATGGGCAGGTGTCCTATATCCATTTTGGTACTTTTTTTTAAACTCAATTTAATAAATGTTCCAAAAACATAAATTGCAAATTGCTTAATGTATTGAAGGCTAATTACTCAAACTTTAAAAAAATATAAAAATCCCTGTTATTACGCACAAAAAAATAAGTAAAACATGGTTTTTAAGTTAAAAAACGCTCTCCTGAAAAGTTATGTTTTTGGCGTATAGGACAAATAAGAACTCACGTGACGATTTCTTAATTCAAATTTTATTCAATGTTTAATGAGTATGCCAATTTATGTCTTTTCTATTTGATCTTTATTTCTTTTTTATTAATTTTTTTTTTATCAAGAACTTTAACTGGTATATTTACTTCTGCTTAAAGCATTCGGACTTTTTCAATCGGCATTTCTTAAATTATTGTTGTTTTTTGTTTCTTTAATACTTCTTTAGCCTTCTAAAAGTGATTTATTTTCAAGGCAATAAATCAGTATTTTAATGATTTCTTATTACTTCTTTAAGCCTTTTAAAAAATATTTACTTCTGTTACACAGCTGGAAAATGAAAACGTTTTTCCAAGTGAACAATCATTGATATACTTAAATATTAGATTGGCTGAGTATCGTACGGGAACGACATGCGAAAGAACTTGATTTCGAATCCTCACGGAAGCATCGGTTAATATAAAATTTTGGCTTGAAACAATCAAAATTATAATAATACAGGAAAAAGTACAAATAGTTGAAATAGTAACAAAATAAAATAAAACAAAAATAAAACCAATGAATAATTTATTCTTATGAAATGTTATACCTTTTGGAAGAACTTAAGATTTATTAATGATTTTTTTTGAAGGTCAAATAAATTTAAAACATTTTTAGGAAGCATTTCAGAAGAATGTAATTCCGATTTATCCTGATTTTAAAAATAAATTTAGCTTCTTAACTCCTTCTATTAGACCATCTACTTGTTGCTTTTCTCTACCCTATATAAATTTAAATACTTTTTAAGGAAAAAATTATGTCGGTATGGTCTTAGTTTTGGTTGAAAATAATTTCTTATTATAAATATATTTCAAACGGATTTTCAACTTTTTACTAATGGCTAGACCATTCTTATCGAAATTTTTGTAGAGTAGTTCTTTTGAAATCAAAAGAATTTTATATGCGGAATTATTTTTAATTCATAAGAATACCGAATATAAAATTTTCAAAAAAATATTTTTTTGGATATTTAAAAAAAAGGTGACCATGTTTTTCAAATTTTGTCCTTATACGAGTATGATGAATATCTATTATTAAAAACTTAAAATTGGCGTACCAATTTTTTTTAATTCTTAAGGAGATTTTGTTTAAAAAAGTTAGTTATTATAAAAAAAACCTCTGACGATTTTTTAAATTTTGTTCACATAAAATTAATCTTTGAAATTTTTTATATCAATTCTTTTTGAATGCATTATTTTAAAAAATAGTTTATTCCTATAAATATAATTTTTAAGTGAATATTTTTTTATATAATTTATAATTAAATAAATGATTATTATAACTTAAAATCTTAAATGGAAGGTCGGAAAACTAATTCAATAGTTTTTACACGATGAATCTGAATTAATTATGATTCCATGTAAAATCATATCTTACACTTTTCAATATTTTTTAATAACTAATAATAAGTATAAAACCTTTTCCAAAATGAAGATATATGAAATATGAAAATTGTTTCGGTTTAAGTAGAGTGATTGAATTTAATTGGAGTTGTGGTCACTTGAGATTTCAATTGAACTTTTCCAAAATGTTTAAAGATCATTTTACAACAGTTCATTATCTCTTAAGATGCTAAGTATTGGCAATGTATTGTCTTTTGACAGGGCACAAAAATGCCATAAATCTGAAAATATTTGATGTGGGATTATTTACAAATAAACAGAAACAACACTGGACCAGGATGACTTCCCTGAGGTACTCCAGAGTTGACTTTTAACTGACTAACACGTTTTTTGTATATATTTCTTTTTTTGAATAAATGAACCCAAGTTGGACATATTTTTCCAAACTGATAGGAAACACAAACATTTTTTTAAAATATTTTGCAAACGTAACATAACTTTTTAATAGTGATTCGTTTCATTTTATCAGGGGCTAAAGATAAATTTTCTTTTGAAAACTCCATTAATGTAAAACTTTCAGTGTTTGCAACAAAATAAATATATTTATCAGAGGCCATCAGCTAGTTACTTAGGACTCTTTGCCATTTCTTTGTGCTTGTTATTGACCCGAATGGATGTAGCTACATTTTTATACCGACTTCGATGGGCTAAATTGAAAATCACATGACAAAAGTAACTCTCAAAAGACTTATCACTTGCTTGCAGGACACATTACCCCTGAAAAAACATTTTCTGTTTTCTTTTTCTTTATATGTGGCAGCCATAAGGTACTGTACGTCAGTCCAATGTAATAATACTACCTAATGCCTACTGATACTGGAGTTTTCCAAAAAAGGGCACAAAAGCAGTTTAAATATATTAATAACTCATTCTTTATTCCTAAGTCTTTCTCCTTTGGTAGGCCAATTATTATTTAATTAATTCTCCTGGTGTTATTTATTTTATTTTTCGAAGATGTAAGATGAAATTTTAACCATCATCATCATCGGGTCGACAACCGGGTTCCGGTCCTGGCCTCTTTCAACAAGTCTCTCCAACTATCCCGGTCTCTAGCCGACGCCATCCAGTTGCGCACCCCAAGGCTTCGGGCGTCCTGGTCTACGCCATCTCTCCAGCGCAAGCATGGTCTACCACTCTGTCGTCTACCATAGAATGTACCACAAAGAACTTTCCGAGCAGATTCCTCTTCGCTCATGCGAGTTAGGTGCCCTGCCCACCGGAGTCTACCGAGCTTAATTTTTGTCACGATATCTGCTTCTAGGTAGATTGCGTACAATTCATGATTGTACCGTCTCCGGAATCGTCCTTCCTCACATACGGGGCCAACAATTTTAACCATGGTGGATTTTAATATTACCCCTTGGCATAATGGAAATGCGTTGGACTGTCATGCGGAAGGTCTCGAGTTCGATTCTCAGTCGCTGAAAAAAAATTTTCAGGGGTGTACTGCCTCTTGCGAGGAATCGACAAATCCTCGAAGAGTATATCTCTTTTCATGGAAAGTGCTGGCCATTAGCTTTTCGGAATCGGCACAAGGTCCTGGTTCACTTCGAGCTGTTGCACCACCAAATTTATTTATTTATTTAAAATTCAGCACTTTTCATCACAAGCGATACTACGAGTATTGGAGAATTTTTCACTTCTTTGCAAAAGGCAGTACAACTCTGAAAGAATACTGTTTAGTAGGTAATTATATGGTATGAATTAAAATTTAAAAATAATGGCGCAAAATTTTATTTTAATAAGTACGATGCTAAAAATGTTTTATTATGAAACTTGGCTAAAACGACGATTTTGCGAATTTTATTCGAATACAGCATCATACTTTCTCTAGCCTTTTATTAAAGTTGAAATCATCGAATATCTATTTTATTTTTTTAGTATCGTGCTAACTTCATGTGATTCTCTGAAATTTCCAAACATCGAACCGGGTCTGTTTACTTAGTTTTTTTTCATTAACTGTCATTACTTGTGGTGTGTTTAAATGCATTTTATTTAAAAAAATATCCTTAGCACGAGCACGATACTAATTACAAGATGTTTGAAATCCAGAAAGAGTTAGTAATCTACTTAAAAATTAGCAAATTGTTAAGTAGTATCATACTAATACCTTAATACAAAGCTGTTTAAAATTTTGCCCCAGTATTTCTCAGTTTATGCCATTTAAAACCTTTAGAATTAACCTAAATCGTGTTCCAATAAATGGTAAATTAATAGAATCAGACTAAATTTTGCACTATTCTGGTCACCATAATGTATGAAGCCTCCATAAGGGTTAAAAACCTAACAAAATGGCCACATAAATGGGGCGACATTTATTTTCTTAAATAATTTTGATTTTTTATTGGCATTAGGGTTGATGATGACTTCAGTTTTACTTTGTTCGTATGTGTTGCATTATAGGGTGCTATTCTAAAAAAGTTCTAAAACATAACACAAATTATTGCAAATTATCTGGACACCAATTTATTTTAAAAATACATAAAACCTTCTCATGTGAAAGAGAAGTTTTTATCTTTTTATTAAAAGCCTTGACATGAATAAATGAATAATAATGGTCTTTGGTGTGTTTCTATAGCAAAAACTAAAAGCTATTGTTCAGAGGAAAAAAAACCATTTAACAATAATTTAGGTATTAAATACTTGTAAAAAACTCAAATCTTATGTCTAATGAAACATTTAAAAACTTTTACGAATAAAATCAAGTTTTCAAATCAATGGAGTGTGAAATCAAAATTGAACAATAAATCCTGCTTCGAAAGCTTTACAAAAAATAAGATATTTTTCCCACATAATGTTGGATTTAGATAAGCTCAATGGGCTATAAGTGTTTTGAAACAAATTTTTTCTTCCTTCTCGAAAAAAATAAACCATTAAATTTTATTGTATTTTAAAAGTTATTTATTAGCAATTTAAAGATTAATTTTTATGTTTTGTGTTTTTATTGTTCTGGTTTTACTAATAAAATTCAGTTAAATAAAAAATTTAAGAAATTTGTAAAAAATCTTTTTTTTTATATAATAATAGTTAATAAAAATAGTTAATACTCGTATAAAAAATTGTATCTTAAATTCTTAAGACAATTTCAAGTGAATGCTCTTATTCAAAGTATCAAAGTTTTTTAACTTTTTTTTTTCCAAATACAAAACATTTTTTTATATATTGAATATTTAATATTTTTTGAAGTCTTTTGCAGACGAACATAAATTGTTGCCCTTTTACAAATATATTCCATGAAGTTGATTGAATAAAGCTATGAACGGACTAAACAATAAAATTTGTAGAATGCAAACCCATATCGTATTGCAACTTCTATAACAGTTAATAAAATTTGATTCATTTGAACTTGCGATAGTCGCATTATCATTCATTCGTATTGAATCTACTGTGCTGTATTTTGACGATAAATCATAAACAATCTTTGGTTTCGACACTTAGGCTATGGTTTCGCTGGTAACGATTTAAACTCGAGGGAGTAAGAGATTAAAAACGATTAAAAGCAAATTCGCGAAAATGGGGTGGTTTCGGTGCTTTCCTGAATCGCAAGATGCAGCGATCGGTTAACTTACTTTTTGGTTACTTATAAATATACATATATTCTTTCCTATATAAGATAAGTTAAGTTTGGGTAGAGTTGGCTGTCGGTGGATAACTGACTCACTTAGATCAAATGTTGCCCCGTTGTGATACCATATGGATCTAGAAAATGCTTTACCCTTCGTTAAATCATTTTTATCACTGGGATCATTGTAGTAGAAGTCTCTCTAATGAAGTTTTCATCTTTCGTATTGAGTAGAACATGAACATAGAAGACGAGGAATTGTTTCTTCATCCGGCTTTTGTAGAAATCTTCGGAGTAGACTTTCAGTCATTTGGCGTGTTACGTATTAGACATCTAATGAGTAAACTCCTTAATGATATCAAATGTTTAGAGTGCTTTAGATCCAGCTTTGACCAGATCCATCTTAAAGCCAAGCAAGCGTTGATGTAATTTTAATATTTAAAATATAAATTTTTAATACAAATTTTTAATAAAAATAAATATTTTTCTTTAGCACATAAAGAAAAAGTGTGTTTTTTTTAGAGCTCGGAGAACTTTAAATTGGCAACACTGTTTTCTATGACAGCGGATTTGAAAGTTATCGGTTGTTTTGAGGTAAGTTACGTGCGATTTCTGGTTTGCAGTGTTAATTATCGTCCATTAGAGAGATTATTTCGAGAATATATGTATTCGCATCCCGTTAGACTTCGTACAGTGCGCACGGAACAAGCGATTGCTGGTGTGCAGCATAGACACAATTAGACTTGTGCTTAAGAATGCTAAGAGTGTGAGAAAATTTGATCTCGAGATTACTCCATTTTCAAACAATAATGAAACAAAATTATCATTTAAATTTCATGGATATTATCCTTAAGGAGTTCAACAACTTTAAAGTCTCCTGGATTTACCGGTACATGGCATGGGGTGGTTAATGAGTGGAATTTTATATGTTCTGGAAAAGACAGTATCAGTTTTTATCAGGGCCCGCACCGAACTCATAATGATTTTCCCAGAGCGTTAACTCGGTTGGAGCATTTTCAAGGAGTGCTTTCAAGATGTGTTGATGATCTCCAGATTCCAGAAAATGATATAGGATATTCAATCACTCGAAATCTTTATTTTTACTCCCGACTTATAGGTATTATAAGGCAAGTTATGCATTCGTAAGAAAAAATCGAACTTGAGATTTTGATCAAAGATGACATTACGATGATAGCGAATACGAAAAAAGTGGGTCTCGCAATTCTGTCTGTCTGCCTGCCCTTTCGATCACAGCCTAAACAGTTAGGCTGATTTTCTTTAAATTTGGTAGATAATATTTTTAACTTTTTTGATTTTCTCAAAAACGGTACAAACGATTTTGATATGTTTTTTTATGCTAAAGCTCCCCAAAAGTTAAAATATTATTGTGTACTCAATTTTTCAAAACAAAAATTTTTGAATTTAAGAACAAAAATTCAATATTTTTTTTCAAAACTCAATATTTCGAAAACCCCATGCTCGATTTTTATTAACCTTGATAAATACTTTTATATTATACATACATATATCAATATAATCTACAAAATCTAAGAAAAAAAAACTATATTTTACCTAGAAATAACGGTACATATCATACAAATGTTAGAAAATGGTAAAAATGGTTTTCAAAAATCGTATTTTTTTAAAAGTTAGAAAAACATTGCATTTCGAAACTTAAAAAAATATGTTTTGAGTTTAAAAAAAAAATCGATCTTAGCTCCAACTACTAACGGAGTTGTTTAAGTCACTTAATAAGAGAATTTAATGCTTATGAACAGTTTTTCTCTAATAACATTAATTTTTGAAATTCTTATTCGTTTACATAAGAGCAAGTTCGTGCCACCCAGTCGTCATTTTATTTTACATTTATGACTGAGCTTATATAGGGTGGTTAAATTTTAAGGGTCGATGTTGATTTTGAATAAAACACAAATCATTTAGGAAATTATTGTCATTTTTTCTTTTTAACTTCCCATAGGGAGTTATTGTAATCGGTCCGATTTGTCAAATTGGAATTTTTGACATTTCTCGACGTTTCAAGGTCCCTAGAGGCTATATCAATCATTTTTAGAGAGATGTCTGTGTGTGTGTGTGTACGTACGTTCGTACGTTCGTACGTTCGTACGTTCATACGTTCGTATGTTCGTACGTTCGTACGTTCGTACGTTCGTACGTTCGTACGTTCGTACGTCCGTACGTTTTGGTACCATTTTTCGTCGTCGATATCTCAAGAACGAGTAAAGATATGGACTTCAAATAAATTTTGTTTAATAGATAATAACTTCGAAAGAGGCTGAAAGGGCGTTTATTAAAATTTAGTGAGTAGTTTTTTCACTATAACGGTTTAAAAAAAAAGGAAAAATGTTGGTTAGTTTCAAATGTCTCACGAAAAAATAATGCTATTGATTTCAAATAAAATTTAATGTACTCATTATAAAGTCATACAGATTTAGTATGAATTTGGAAAAAAATGAACATACCGTTATTTTTTTAAATAAAAAAAAAAACTAAAAAAAAAAATTCATAACCCAGATATTCTAAGAACGGAAAACAATTTGAAACTCAGAATAATTTTATTTTACGAATAATAATGTGTTTGACAACTGGTGAAAATTTAAAAAAAAATCAGTTTACAGTTTTTTTACAAAAAATTAAAAACTATATAAAATTCTATTGAAAATTGGTAAAAATTGTTTTTCGACTCAAATTTCTCGAGAACTAGTAGTGATATTGACTTCTAATTTAGTTTATTTTATACATAGTATCTATAATTTTGTACAATTGGTAAAATGTTGACAAATATTGAATTAATAGTTTTTTTGTTTAAATAAAAAAACTATTAAAAATTCTAGTGAAAACTAGTTAAAATTGTATTTCAAGTCGAATTTCTTGGGAATGACCACAGATAGTGCCTTCTAAAGTGTGTTGTTTTATACTAAGCGACATGTCTAAAATTGTTCAGGAAACGAAAAAAACGAAGAAAGTTCTAGTTGAATCGTAGTGTGCTAAGAGACAATTTTGGTTAAACTAAGTGACATCTAACAAAATTTTTTGTTGCTCACGACAATGAGATCTTTATTAATGTCGCTTAGCATAATTTTTTTGGCGGATAATACAAATTTCAGGGGGCAACATTATTTTAATGAGAAAACATACAGAACTGAAATAATAAAGTAATTTCTATAATATAATACATAATTTTATAATTTTATTATCAACTTAGTTTTTAGAAGAATGTATGTACTGTACATACGTATATGAATAAGGTTGTTCAGTTGTTCCCAAGTCCCACATATTCAAATTCCATTAATTGCTATGGTAAAATTGAAGAAAACGTCACAATATGTTTTTATTTTTTTGGCCATGAAAAAGATGTAAAATTCTACTCAAGGTTTTCTTAGGTGTAGGAACAAAGATATATTAAAAAACAGGGAAATCTATAATTCAGTATATAATATGTACCTATCAACCTTCGTAATTATTACAAGAAATTTAACATTTTAAATAGAAAACTTTAAAATCAGTTAAACACATTTTCTGTAAGAAAAAAAACATAAAATGAGCGACTAAGTATCCTCATCATAAACAAAAAAAAAGCAAATTTCCTAATATCATAGCATGCCACAAGCAAAACAATTACACTTTGAAACCATCTACTTCGATCTTCCATCTACTGCTCTATGATCGAAGTATGTATACAAAATATCATACCAATTACCACAACAGATACAGTACAGATACAGCTTAAGTTTGTTTCGCTGAAAATTTGGTTATTTGAAAAAAACTAAATATAAAGTTTTCAAGACCACAAATGGGAAGTTATCAGTGTGGGTCGCACCCAGCCTCTTTTTATTATGATAATATTGGTATGGTTCAATTATGTATGGAACAAAATATACGTCAAATATCCGCCGCGATCTCGGCGGCACACCTCCATCAGATGGTCCAAATTTTCGATGACGTTGAGGCATAATTGAGGTTCTATGTCGTTAATGTGCCGAATTATCTCATCCTTTAGCTCTTGAGTTGTTGCTGGCTTATCGACATACACCTTTTCTTTCAAATAAACCCAAAGAAAGAAGTCCAACGGTGTCAAATCACATGATCTTGGCGGCCAATTGACATCGCCACCACGTGAGATAACACGGCTATTGAATTTGTCGCGCAAAAGAGACATTGTTTCGTTAGCTGTGTGGCAAGTGTCACCGTCCTGTTGAAACCACATATCGTCCACATGCCTATCTTCTAATTCGGGCCATAAAAAGTTCGTTATCATCTCACGATAGCGAACACCATTCAGAGTAACTGCCTGACCGGTCTCATTTTGGAAAAAATACGGCCCAATGATGCCGCCAGTCCATAAACCGCACCAAACAGTCACTCTTTGTGGGTGTATTTGTTTTTTGACAATCACTCTTGGATTATCATTCGCCTAAATACGGCAATTCTGCTTATTGACGAATCCAGTGAGGTGGAAATGTGCCTCATCACTGAAGATGATTTTCTTCGAAAATTGATCATCCACAGTTGCCATTTTTTGCCACCATTCTGACCGTTGATGGTCAAGAGGCCTTAGTTCTTGAGTCAATTGCATCTTGTAAGCGTGTAAATGTAAATTTTCATCAACGACGAGTGTGAGAGGTGCAATTGTTGGGAACGACGACGAGTTGAGGTGGACGGCTGAAGAGCCACACTATCACGACCAGCAGCAATATTTTCTGCAGTACGAGCTGTACGAGCATGCACTGGTGTTGGCCGTGGCACGATGGTTGTGTGCTTGCCTGTCAACCTCATCATCACAGGTTCGATCCCTGCCGTCGTCTATGTCGTTTTAATTCCATTAAAAACCTTCTAAGATTGTCATCCATGGGTTGCTGGTTTACTCATTACATGTTGTTCAGGCATAACACTAACAACATGTAATTGAGTTAAACTAGTATGCCCAACAAGGATGAACATGAATAAAAAAATAATGTGAATTATAAACGACATAGTAATAAGACACGGCAATTCTCCGCTTTAGCAAAGCCGCCATCCCTGGAGATAAAAATATCTGAGACAACCACCAACAGTCTCAAAACATCGTGTCACACATCTTTCCTATCCTTCTTTCTCTTCATTAACTTCACGCCCGCGCTGTGTTGAAACATTTAAAGGGTAATCATAATCCCTTGAGCGCGGGTAGATTATAAAAAAAAAAAAAAAAAAATCTCCTACAAACCCGGTTTGCTCAAATTTGTTCACGATTTTTCCGATTGTACGCACATTTGGACGATTAAATTGACCGAAAAAATCACGAAGTTCATTTTGATTTGAACGCCCATTTTAATAATAAGCCTGAATTACTTTAACGCGTTGTAATTGTGTTAGTCTGAAATTGAGAAATGTCAAATAAAATGCAGAAAAAAACTTGACGTTTAGGTGTGGTTCACATTCAACATCGGCCCTCAAAATTTAACCACCCATATTACATGGATAATGGATATATGCCATTAATATTACTAAGAATGTTCACCTCAAAAATCGCCTGAAATCGCTCTCATCTCTAAATTTGAAAACAGTTCGAAATTTCAATCACCGTATTCTCTTACTCAAACGAGTAAACATCACTGGTACCGAAATCCTAGCACGCAAAATGGGTTACCTTCTCGCGAGAGTGAAAATCGCTGCCATTGAAACCATAGCTTCAAAGTTCATAAAAATCGCATTCTTGCTAAGCAACTTCCCTTGCACTGTTTCTATAGGCTGCGTTTTATACTCCAGATTAATGTGTTTTTTTCTAATAAAGCATAAATAAGAAACAATTTTATAGTTTACATTTTATTGATATGTATGGAATATAATGTCGGTCAAGTGGGCTCCTCTAGCCGAGTCGCAGAGGCGAGCACTTTAAAGCACATTTTGCATGACAACTTCGTAGACTTTCGTTGTTATTTCAGCAATTTTCTTAAGCATAGAGGTTTTGGTTAATTTGTTGAGGTCCACCTTTTCCTTCAAGACCCTCCATAAGAAGAAATCAGAAGGGGTCAAATCAGGGGATCGGTTGGGCCAGTCGATATCACCACTTTTTTAAATTATTCGGCCGGGAAAATGTTCTCATAAAATTCGCATTAAAACAAGATGTGTGTTATCTGGCACCGTCTTATTGGTCTGTAATCTTAATTGATCCAATTTGGGCATTAGAAAGTTTTCCAACATGTCTTGATAGCGGTCAAAAGCAACTGTTACAGCATGGCCTATGGCATGTTCATATGGCTCTATGACGGCGCAGCCGGCCCGAATGGCGCACCATACCGTTACTCTACGAGAATGTAGTGGTTTTTGGTGTATTCATCGATGGTTTCAAGTGCCTGTGTGCTAGTCTGTTGATTAAGAAAGCCAGCCAAGTAGAAATGTGCTTTGTAGCTTATAATAATTATTTACCAAAAATGGCAGTTTTCTGTAAAGAACTATAAAACTCGAGCACTCACATCTCAACACGTTATTACTACGTTATATACTCCGTAATAAATTGTTTTTCTAACACTCTACATGACAGTCGAATGCCAACTGACAAATTTCGTTCACACACAAATGGCAAACAAATAAAATCGACCAGAAACAGAAAACGCAGCCTGTAGTTGGAACAATTAAAAATCGCATTTGCTTTTCTTACCTTAGAATTATTTTTATTTCCTGTTTTTTTTTTAAGCTTCTTAATTTCTTTGAGATTGCGCGATATTTCCGCTTTGATTTCGCTTTCATTTTTTTCTGATTTTATTTCCTTATAGGTATTGAATGAATGAATATTCTCCTGTGCAGGGACGGGTTAGAATATTCCTGCAGCGCCTCGCCGCTTGTCGTAAAAGGCGACTAAAGGAGTAAATAAATCTAGGCCACAAACAGCAAGGTGAACCTAGCGACACGTAACACCTATAAACTTTCCCAAAAGTGTGCATGCCAGTCCCTGGGTTGGCACGACTGGAGATCACCGGTGCCGTAAAAGAGAGATCAAATACAAAACTGGAGCATGCACACGTCGATACTTACAAAAAAACGTTTCGCAGGATTTTGTGAATTCAAGCATTATGGAAGTACTCGTTCGAAATGACACTACCCCGCCAGGCACTAGCATTGTTACACATGGTACTGATCCTGGACCGAGCAGCAATGCTCGGGTCAGAGCTAGACGGATTCCGGGGGCTAGCAAAGTAATGCCGCAGATTATACAAAATCTGAGAGTTGCGAGTTGAAACGTTGGCAGTATGACAGGTCGAAGCTTCGAGCTGGAAGAGATGATGAAAAGAAGGCGAGTGGACATCTTATGTGTTCAAGAAACAAAATGGCGAAACACGGGAAACAGGGCCCGTTTCTTGGATACGAGGACAAAAAACTATAAGATGTTCTACTATGGAACGGAAAAGGGTAAAAACGGAATCGGAATCATCCTTGCAAAACATCTATTAGGCAGCGTACTGACCATTTCGAAATCCAGCGACCGTTTGATGTCCCTTAAATTGGTGATTAAAGGAAAGTTGTGGAATATTGTCACTGCATATGCTCCCCAAATTGGATGTGAGCAGGTGCAAAAAGATGCATTTTGGCCAGACTTTCACAGTCTACTTAAGGACATCCCAAAGGAAGAGTTTTTGTTCGTGGGCGGAGATTTGAACGGACATGTCGGGAAGACAAACGAAGACTATGAAGATTGCCATGGAGGCCTCGGATACGGCACCAGGAACCCTCCTGGTGAAGACATCCTGAGCATGTGCAAAACATACGGTCTTATCGTACTAAATACCATGTTCGTCAAACAAAGCCGACACCTGGTCACTTACAGCAGTGGTGGAAATGAAACCCAGATTGATTACCATTTGGTATCTAGTTTCATGAAACCCCGGGTAAAAGATTGCAAAGTGATACTAGGAGAAGCGATCGCCCACCAACACCGTCTCCTACTGACAGAATTTTTTATGGAGACAGTGAACGACAACAAACATACAAAAACTTTTGGGAAGATCAAATGGTATAATCTGGATAAGGAAAAAGGCGAAGCTTTCATTTCGAATATGCAAAACTTTCTGTATAACAACACCGATATAGTTCGAAATGAAGAGAGTACAGCACAAAGTATGTGGGATCTCCTACAGAGAACTTGCAAAGAAAAAGCCAAAACACTGTTAGGGGTTTCAAAAGGACACAACCAACAAGGCAAAGAAACATGGTGGTGGAATGATGAAGCTAAATCAGTTATAAGTAAAAAGAAAATGGCTTTCAAGGCTTGGTCGAAGTGCCCCTCTAATGATACAGAGCAAAAGTCACGCCTCGAAGTGGAATATAGAAACTGCAAGAAAGAAGCGAAGAAGAAGTGCGCCCAAATTCAAGCAAAGAATACAGAAAACCTGTATCGGGAGCTGGATGAAATTTCTACCCCGACAGCTGGTGCTATTCAAGAGCTACGGCAAAACACGAATAAGGGCGCAACTATCTTCAAAATAGCCGCTCAAAGAAGAAGAAATGCCCAGGAGATTTGTTCGCCAAAGTTCATTAACAATGCTCAAGGCCAACTTCTTGTGGAAGACAACGAAATTCTTCACAGGTGGCGACAGTATTGTGACGGACTTCTAAACGAACAATTTCCAAGGCTGTACTTTCCAATAGCTTCACCTAACTTAAGCGAAGTATCCGACGTCACAGTCGAAGAAGTTAGTGAGGCGGTAAAATACTCCAAAAAGGGAAAAGCTGTTGGCCCAGACGAAATACCCTCAGAGTTTTGGAAAAAGATGGGAGACATCGGGTTTAGATGGCTCATGATTCTTGTCTCCAAACTTATACGAGGTGATCGCATGCCTAATCAATGGAGGGAAAGTTACCTTCTTCCAATTTATAAAGGAAAGGGTGATACTCGAAGCTGTGATAATTACCGTTCGATTGAGCTGATGTCACACCCCATGAAGATCGTTGAGCGAGTCTTGGGTAGCCGACTGCGAAAAATAATTAGGCTATCTATCGGATGCAATCCAGAGTATAAGAATAATTATGGAAAAACATCGGGATTATTTGGAGGATTTGCATGTCGTATTGGTTGATTTTGAAAAAGCATTAGATCGGCAACCACGAGATTTAATATGGGTGGCCCTCAGGCAACGAGGAGTTCCAGAAACCTATGTGCGGATAATTATGGACATGTATGATGGAGCAGTTACTAAAGTAAGATGCGCAGCTGGAGTCACCGAAGAATTCGAAATTCGAAAGTAGGTGTACACCAGGGAAGTGTCTTGAGTCCCCTGCTCTTTATTACAGTTCTTGATTACCTGCTTGAAGGCAAAGTGACGGATCCAAAAGTGCATCAGTTATTCTTTGCTGACAATGGAGCCATCATAAGTGAAGACCCGATATCCCTACAACGAGCACTTGACGTATGGGTGGATGTTCTAGAAGGAAGTGGGTACCGCATAAGCGCGAAAAAGACAGAATACCTATGCTGCCCATTTTCTGATCCACACAGGCCTATTCCAGACATTTATTTGAATGGAGTAGTGCTTCCCAAGTGTGAAAAGTTTAAATATCTGTGGTCTATGATAAATAACGAAGCTACTTGTGATGACGATATCAATCATCGCGGTGGATGAAGTGGCAGGAGAATTCTGCTATCTTCTGTGACCGAAAAATGCCCCCTAAGCTGAAAGGAAAGCTCTACACTTCAGTTGTGCGTCCAGCACTCACATACGGTTCACAATGTTGGACAATGTACAAAAAGTATGAGAGTAAGCTAACGGCAGCTGAGATGAAGATGCTTCGTATGACAGCAGGAGTTACAAAGCTCCTGAGATCCTGAGAACCCCGTCAAAAAGGCAATATCATACAACGTTCCAATTCGGAATAAAAAGAAAGGTAGGCCTAAATACTCCTGTTACAAACAAATGCAAAAACACCAGCATTCAGTTGGCCTCAGAAATGGAACAATACAAAACCGGGAGGCTTGCCGCCGATTTCTGAGGTCAACCCGGCGAACCCCACAGGCGGATCACTAGTGTGAAGCAGATACGTGGGAGAATTAAGATCCCCTCGACATCGAGATCATAACAGCGCCGAAGCAAAGAAAGAAGAAGATTGAATGAATGAATATTGAGAGGGGGGTTTACATTGCGACCTAAAGATGTATTGTAACTCCAACTTATAAAACCAGTGTAGTGGGTATTCAAGTGTTATGATTTTTTTTCTGAAACCCTTCTATTTCACGCTAATTTTTTCAATTTTCTGAGGACAGTATGTTTTCGAAAATAAATTAAAATCTATGCAAATGTGTCCAAAGTTAACTAAAGGCCACAATCAAACTTAAAAATTCGTTCTGCCCTAACTTGTATCCCTATTCCTTCATAGCCAATAGTACCTGTGTTCTCTTAATTTTCTTTCAATTCATTGAACATTTCCAACGCTAAAGTGTATTAATTATTTCATCCGGAAATTTGTACAAAACATTCCCTTCCGCAACTTAAGTTCTTTTTTTTTTAATAATTATCTGTCATAAAGAAGCTTTCACACGTGTAGAATTTTAAACACTGTTCCCTGTCATACCTTAAATGGCTGATATTATCCCGCTAAAGTTTATTTCATCCGCCCATAAATGGTATCCATTTCCGCTAATAGACCGTGATAGAGTCAAAGTTGTTTGCACTTGCCCCGTCCCCTTATGGATGTAGCAGTAGAAGACACATACAACTGTTATGCGGGTAAATCTGCTAAGGGAGGTTTATTTATTCATTTATGAAAAAGGATAACATAACCATGGGAGCAGTTGGAGTGTAGTGTAGTGAAGTGTAGTGTTTCGATGCTATGCATGCGGAAAACTCAATGCATTCCATACAATGACATTCACCGCTTCGTTCGAACCTTTATTATATTTTGCAATTTCCTGATTTATCAGATGATATTTCCGTTTTCATTGAAGCTGGCTCAAGTATACCTATACTCGTATACACGTTTATTTTCAGTCTTTGTATTTGCATATATAATGTTAGCAGCAACAACACAAACACAAACACGACAATAGTATATCATTCGATACAAAGAGTATTCCCGGGCCTTTTGTGAGTTAAATAAATTCCTCGGAGAGCAAGCTCCAACGTCATTTGAATATTAAATGTTGGCTGGGATTGGGAATAAAATATCCAAATGTGGTAGACCTACTTATTTTTGTTGATACCAAACGAACGTGCCGGTTAGTTTGAACCCTTCTCCATTGGGGAAGCTTGTTAATAAAATAATAACGAACGATATAAACTTTGGAAAATGTAAAATATATGTCAGAAGAATTTGCGTGGAAATTCAGAGTTAGTTTAACGTTTAATCAAATGCGGGCTCGGAAATTAAGGTAGAAATGATTAAGATAAAATTTGGAAGCTAAAGTTATTATTCAACCTAAATGTTTTGTTTTATAATAAAACTATGCCCGGCCCGGCTTCACACGGAAAGCAGTAGATAGTTATCTGTAGCCAGATGGGGCGGTCATGTAAAAAGTTGTAGCAGGTATCTGTAGGTGCAGTGTCAAGGAAAATGAGACAAATGTATTAAAGGCAAACGGGAGATTATATTTCTTGAATTAATCCATCTTAAGGTCAGTGAATTGATAACGTTCTTTTGATTTCTTATTTGGAGTAGGAATGTATACATTTTTCGGTGTACCGACACGGGAGCAAGTCACATGCCTTGTGAAAGAGATGAATTATCCAAATTTTAGTCAGCAATAGTCAATTATTGGTTGTTGATGGCAATAGCAAAGAGCCTTGATTTCGAATATTAAATCATTGGAAATCATCGGTATGCGTAGAACCAGTTCAACTTTTCCTTTAAATTTCCCACCGGTTATTGTCATCTAATAAAATTTGGTGACAAGTTTTTGATGGTCAATCTATTTACGTTGCACAACTTTGGTGCATTGCCGGTGATCCAACCACCTGTGCCATTATCCACGATCATCAAGGAAACTAAAAAAATTTCCAGTCAGTATGAGTGTTAAGGACCATCTCTTAAGATCATATCTTTAGCGTAGCTAAAAACGCAGAGAAATGCTTAGAAGGTTTAAGAAATTATATTTCCCTTCTATTCTTGCTATCTATAAAGCATATATCCGATCCGCCCAAAACATGAGTATTACTCATATATGCTTGTGTCCCCATTACTCATTTGAACCTGTTGAATAGAACTCAAAATAGATCCTTAAAACCTTTTGGAGATAAACATTACGGAAGCTTTTGTTTCTCTTGAACACCGTCGCACAGTGGGACAGTTCCATACATGGCGATGATAAAAATATCACCTTCTGAAATTAAAGCAACGGGATATTAAAGTTTTCTCTCTTAAAGTTAACTGTTAATCTGATATGAAGAGTGAAATTTGTTATTTATATTTATTAGTGAAGGTTATACAGCCTCGTAAATATAATATTTAAGGGCGCGAATCGCTTATTTAAAAACTGTTAAAAAAATTGTTTGTATTAAAAAAATTGACATAAAAAGAAGACATTTTTGAAAGGCTTTATTTTAAGTTTTAGACCATATCTTTTATTAAGGCAAAAATCAAGCAGGTCTAAAAATAGGACAAGCTTAAGGAATGACTTACCAATAAAATCCTAAAAAAAAAGAACTTGACTTTTGACCCAAATATTTTTTTTCGATTTTCTAAAATGACGCCAGAAAATTTTGAGATTCAAAAAATTACTGTTTTTATTATATGTATACATTATGTAGTTATTTAAAAAAATCGATGAATATTATTCATTTTCTGTAAGCTTATTTTTATTATAAAATTGTTTTTAAGTTTTTTTTCTTGTCAAAAAAATTTGCATCTCAAATTTGGAAGTCATCTTTTTAACAAAATCTCAAAACGGCTTTTTTTTACTGTTTATGGCTCTATTTTAAAAATTATGTAATAGATTAAGTTGGATCTTAAATATATACATAGTTAAGAGTACTTTTAATTTCAAAAAATAAAAAAATTAGGATATTGTCAGAGGAAACCGCAAATCAATCAAAAATGGTGTTATAATATTTATTTCATTGAACATTTATACCTGGTAGCTTTGGAATTGAGCTTTCTATTATCCAATTATATTCAAGCAAAAGTCTGTAAAATTTGTACTATTAATAAAATATTATGCTTTCTATTTTATTCCTAATTTTAATAACATTATAAATCAAAATCTATACCTTAGAAATAAGCTGTAATTTTACTTGTCCTTTAAGTTTTTGAAAATTATTTCTCAGTTTGCACTTTGCAACTTGTTTTTAGATTCCTAATACCAAAATTTTTAATGCGCAAACAAAAAAATAGTAAGTAATAGTAATAGAAAAGTTCTTAGATGTTGAATCCTTCAAATAAAATAAAAGATTGTGCAGCTCAAGTTACATCATCAATTTTAAAAACTTTAAATTCCAGTTCAATCGTTGGATAACATGCACTTGATTTTGCTAATTGTAATGAGCAGACAAAACGAAAGCCCACTGCAGAGTTACTAAGTACTGTTTAAACTCCTGAACTTGTCTCAAATAAGCTTACGAACATCATCCATCAGGGGCGGACGCAGAAAATAATTTCGGAGGGGGTTTTAGAAAAAAATATGAGATTTTTATAAATATATTATTTTATTACTATATTGAAGGTAATTACTTAATCTTTATTGTTGTTAACATAAATATGTTATAACTAAACAATATTGGCTCTTAGGGATAGGGACTTTTATAACGATTTCAATAGCTAATCGCAAAAACAAAACATCATAAGGATGTTGCAAGGGATACCTATTTGGCAAATTTGAATAATGTTACCAAAAGTTGGAAAATATTCTCTACAAGGACGTGTTTGGTATTTCCCTTTTGTGCATTTTTATTACGGAATCTATTGTTAGACATAGACTTTTACTACAGGCCCTGTGATGGAGGCCATTGGTTTATATAATATCATTAATGCAACAAGAAGAAAAAGAGTGTAAGTGATTCCATAAGTGTATACCTAAAAATAGAATTATAATAGGTTCTAAGTTCGCCAAGTGGTCCAAATCCACAAAACTAAATCCGGAATATATTAAAACGTGAAGTCATAACTTGTTGTACTTTTGCAATCATACGAAAAAGAGTTTTACGAACATATGGACCAAAACGCGAAAAACGAAACCACAAAGAAAAAAAAAATATTTCAAATTTCGCGGGCTTTTCGCCATTTTTATTTTTTATACATCCCAAAGTAACGAGTAACATAAATTTCAAAGAGATATTCGTTACTTACTTCCCGATAAACACGTTTTTATTTGATTCCTTGAAATTAAAAAAAAAAATTAAAATACAAAACGAAACCAAATGGTAAGTTTTACTAATTCAAAATTAGTTTTTTAAGTGTTATCCGTTTTGGTCACATTAATTAAGTTTTGTTGAAAGTATAGGGCTTAAATATTTGGAAAAACAAATTGAAATCAGTATTTAAAATAATAAAGAAACCCACCGCAATATTTGATGTAACGTAACAGTCCAAGAACCTTGAAAGTTTATTTTTCCAGCTTCTATTATATCAACATATTAATAAAACTATATTTTCTCCGAGTAGTTTTAGTCTTTTTTAAAAATAAAATAATAATTCTGTTGTGTACTAAATAATGCCGTTGTTTAGAACAGAAAACAGTTTGTAACGTAACAGTCTTTTTTCGTTTCAAATTAAAAAATTGTAACTATGTTGATTTCATAACCTCAATCATACTTCTAATGTTTAGGGAAAGCTTAGTAAGACCCAAAAGAACAAAAAACTATGAGCCTTATCATCGTACCCAATCGGAACGTAATTTTCTCCGATTTCTACGAAATGTACGAATTTTGTATGATTGCAGCCGTTCCGATAGGGCAATCGGAAAAATCTACGAAAATAAAGTTTGTGTGCGTTGAAAATATCAAGTCCTTGCGTTGCATGCCGATGAAATGTCAAAATGGCAGCAACGCATGGTGAATTCATGCGATTTATGAAGATATTTGATTTCCGATTTCTCCGACAGCAAATTATAAATGGAAAATTTTCCAAAGAAAAATTAAAAACGAATAAACTTTTATAATTTATAATTACGCTGTATCTGAGTTAGAAAATATTTGATATATTTCTTAAGAATATTCTTTTTTCTTTATTTAATTTTCTTTATTCATATCTTTCCGCTTCCAATAACACTGCTGCACTATCCATGATTCTTCTTTGCTTATTTGAAACGAATCAACACTTTATTAATTTATTGGCGTTTACGTCAAATACACGCGTTAGTAAACGTCGGTTTTTTCCGTTACGAAACAGATACCATGAAGGAAATAAACGTTACGATCGTAACGATACGATGATAAGGCTGTATACAGTATTCCCCGCTTAATTGCACTGACCATTTTGTCAGATTTTTCGGTTAATTATCCGGGTGGTTCAATTAACGAAACCCCGCTTAATTGACCGACCTGTACAATTAAACGAAACCCGTATAATTGCACGAGTCGGTCAACTAAAAATTAAAATATTCATCCCAGAAATTTACTATGAACATTTCATTGTCAACTTACGAAAACCTTGAAAAATCTGAAAAAGAATACACACACAAAAATATTTGAACACGTTTTATTTAAAAAATAAACATACATACATAATTAAAACTATGAAACAGAAATAAATTATTCTTAAAAAAAAGTCACTTTTAGCTTCGAAAAGGATACAAAAAAATAATAAATACAATAGTATGTAGGTATGTACCTCGAAAGGCTCATAATGGTTATTTGCATACATTGGTTTGAAAAAATCTGTGATTTGATTTTGATTGATTGTTTTGTTTTGAACAATGTCTTCTTGTTTTTCAGCTCAACTGTAAATTTATTTAGTGGTAAAAAGTATAAACGTAGAATTGCAATGTCCTGAAGAATTTCGAAAGTCGATGGTAATATGGCTTCAAATTCTTCTTTTTCTTAAACCGTTTTTAAAATTTCGGCGTTTGTTAAGCATTGTACTTAAGTATGTTGTCTTTGACCACGATATCATTTTCCGGCTTCTCTTCATCTTGAATGATACCTGTCTTTTAAAAAACCACTTCAGACGTAGGTTAAGTAATAAAATATTTCTAATATTTGTTTCATTATAATTTTTTTGTACGTCCAATTATCCGAAAAATGTCCATATATTTTTTTTTTTCGGGTGCATATTTTAAAGTTCAATTAACCGAGTAATTCAATTAAGCGGGGTTCAATTAACCATCTAAAAAGCTATGCTACTAATACGGGAAATTTTGCAATGCAACTTTTTCGGTCAATTAAGCGGGATGTTCAATTAAGCGAGGTGCAACTAAGCGGGGATTACTGTATATGTATGTAAATAGTTTAAAAAGGACGGAAAAGTTTGAAAATTTGTTGAATTCCAAATTAGAATTGATTTATATTTATTTACAAAGCACTATTTATACTAAAAGTTTGTTTAAATTCGATAAACAAACTTAATAAATTATTACAATGAGTGATTGATGAATTTATCTTAAATAAAGTAAAATATTATTATTTTTAAAACTAAATGGAAATACTTAAAATAAGTTATTGGATTAATGGATCGCCACAATTTCGATATGTACTTAGGTACCTATAACGAAAAATAAAGTTTTTTTTTATTTAATTTGTATGTTACAAAAGTTACCCTTTTTTAATGTCTAACGATAAGAAAACCAAATAACTCAAAAAACATACAATTTTAGCCATTTTCGATGCTGATTTTAACTCTTAAAAGAGCCAAGATCGCACGTGTAACGTAACAGTCTTTTCATGTAACGTAACAGTCCCAACATTTTTCTTTCCACAGAATCTAAAAATACAGTATTTAGTGTAATTAATATTTTATTTGCTACTTCCTTTCTTAATCTCAGAAACCTCGTACCTCACGTTTGAAATAGTAAACTAAAAGAGCAGACTTATTGCATAATGTAATGCAACCTCCAAATCTACTTCCAAATTCATGTAACGTAACAGTCCTGCTAAAACATTTTTAGCGTTTAAATGACAGGCCTCACTGATTTTTAAATTAATAGAAAATGTTAGTTAGGAAGTCTATTTTGAGAAAAAAATAATAGATATTGAAAAAGTATTCAGTTTCATATATTTTCAGGTAAATTTGTATTGAAATATGCGTATGAATGTAACGTAACAGTCCGCGTTTTGGTCCATATAAGGACACAGCAACACTCAACTGGTATCTACATTAACTATACTACATTATTATAACCACAACGCTAACAACCGTGCTGTGCTACTTATCTGTAACTGTAACTTTTACAAAAAGGAAAAGAGTAAAAGAATAAGAATTTCAAAATTTAATGTTATTAGAGAAAAACTGTTCATAAACATTCAAATTCTTTTTTTAAATGAATTAAACAACTCCTTAAGTAGTTGGAGCTACAAAGAGGATGACATGCAATTCAAGCAAATATTATTTTATGTAAGAACAAAAATTAAAAGTCGTAGTGCTTTCTTAAAAAATATCTACAAAATTCTTAAAACATTTTTAAGAAAAAATTTGGTACGCTAACTTGAAGTATACATTATTGTAGGAATAAAAAATAAATTTCCAAAAAAATATTGAGCCGTTTTTAAAGATAATGAGTTTTGAAATGAAATTTTTTTTAACCTTTTTGGAAGCTTATCTATGAAAAATTTCATTCTGCCTATAATGAGGAATTCAAAATTGGAAAAAAACGATTCCATGATAGGTACAGCCAGTTATATCTTAATTTTAATATTTTTTTTTATTAAATTATAGATCGTAAAAATTAATTTTTAGGTACAAAAATTTTGAGGCTACCGAAAAATAACTATTTTTTTTAACCATTGCCTAGATTAAACTCAATGAAATTTTATGATTTTTTTTAATTTTGTGGGACAGTTTTTGAGAAGAAAAAATATTTATAAAATTTCGAAAAAAAAATAGAATGGAGGTACCATTATTTTTAGTCTAAAAAAATAATTTATGTAATATCCCTGTTTGGGAAAGTACAATTATTGACCAAAACTTGCGAATTTCAAAGAAAATTGCTTAAATTCTTATTTCCAGGAAATCCTATTCTTGGGCCGTACGTTAATAATATTTGAATTACGGAACTTTTTTTTTGAAACGATATAGAAGAATGTACGGCTAAAAAATAACACTTTATTTTTTTTTCTTTAAGAAAATGAATCTTTATTTTTTTATTCCACATGTTTCGTAGGGGGTTTGAACCCCCAAAACCCCCACCTGCGTTCGCCCCTGTCATCCATTAAGCTTTTAAACAAATTACAAAATTATATTAAGTTCAACAAAATATCTACCTTAAAATTTTTATCAATGATGGTGAATACTAGATTGTCTTGGCATCAGCACAATGTCATAAAGAGTTTTGCAAAAAATATATTTCCTTTTTATAAAGATGTTCACAAAGAGAAACAAAATTGCTACCCACAGAAAGTACAAGTTACTAAAATTGATGCCGAAGTTGCTATACAAAATTTCTCGAGCCGGACAACTGGAAAAATATTAACTCATCAATCAAACGTTTTCGATTCCCTAACCACTCACATATTCAAAGCATTTTCGTTCATATTATTCCTTTGTATCAACGCTAAACTATGTACATATTCTAATATTCAAAAAATATTGTTAAACTATATTCATAATTCTACATATAAATTTTCAATAGTTTGACATACAATATAACTTTTTACTCAAAAGTCAAACATTCTATTGGAATCTACGAATTATTTTCATCTAAAACTGTAAGAAGCCCTGTTCTAATGCTTTGTTTCATATGAGAATATTTTTTTTCTTAAAAATACTTAGAATGGTCTTAAAAAGACGTATATTCATTCAGAGGATATCAATTGTATTTTGAAGGGGGAAGAAAAACTACTTTTAAGTGCCTTCAAATATCTCATTGCTACTTTTGACTACAAAAAATATACCGAAATTTAAACGTCAAAAACATCAACAAATATTTTCTTTTCATTTTTCAGATTAGTTATCCTCTTAGAATTTTTTCAAAAATGTGAAGTGCTGAAATGTCAAACTGTACTGTTTCCATTAACTATTACTTTTGTAATGAAAACACAAACAGCCATCATAGCAACATTTTTACATTATAAAATAATTAATATCGTAAAATGGCGAATTTTGCCCCGCATAAAAGTGCCTCCAATCGGTTGGTTGTTTTCTCGAATATCAATTAAAATCGAATGAAGTGCTTCGAGCGATTTCTTATGAGCCATTGTGCATTTGTCCCAATGATTATATTCCATGTACTTAGGATTGTGGCCATGCATCAGTTTTTTTTAATGTTGCAAGTTGATGTTTTCCCGGTTCAAATTCTAGCTTAGTTCTAAGTACCCAGTGCATCTACCATTATATAAAAGCGTTGATGCACAATGGCTTATACGCCCAAGAAATATTATTCATGGCGGATCGCAGTGGAACTGTCATTGTTAATGACACTAGCCAACAGCAATTTGAATGAATGCGTTCACTGCAATCTACTATTGAATTTGCGTTAATTAAATCGCTTTTCTATTATAAATGTTCTAAATTCGAGAAAAAAGGCATAACATCTTATTTTGTAAAAGTCAAAATCAGTCCAGAGGTTTCCTAGTCCACAGGGACATCGACCATTACCAAAAAAATTCACAGGATCACCCCTTTGACCAATATGAAAATTGTCGGAGTCCATAGAGAACAATACAGATATCAAGAAGCAAATTTGCGATCGTCAAACTATAAGTTTGTATATACTATGATAGAACCCTACAAGTCTTGCTGAAAAAGACTTATTTGAGGTGCAAACATTTTTAGAGAACCAGAGTCTAATGACTTAGAATTTTCAAACATTACTATAATGTGCGTTGCTTACAGAAATGAAAGATACCTACTCGTACAATTTTAAGCCGAGTCTAAACTGTATATATTAAAGGCACCTTTTCATGAAAAGAGATGAGTTGTCACTTCTTCGCAAGAGACGGTACCCCTGATGCAGCAGCTGTCAGACAGGTTGACAATGCACTGAACATTACGCTACGGGGTAAAGGGGTTCAATAGGTCACAATTATTGTAAAATGGGTAACGAACAATCCCCACAAAGTGAAAACTGAGCTTTCAAAACCTGAAATATTCATATTGAAATTTTTCGTTAAGGTAAATTTGTAATTGTTAATACAAAGTCCCATATTTGGTTAGTAGAAAAAAATGTATAATAGTAGAGGAAAAACGAGGTTTGTATAGTTCTTAAGCTTCTACAATTTGATGTCAATGAATCTCGCCTTCTTGGAGTTAGAAATAATCTTTTGGAATGCGCAATACAAGTCGGTATGGATGGTTTTAAATCTGATATTCAAAATCTAAATGCTGATGTGCCTCAGGGCTCCGTTCTGCCTCCGATGTTTGTTTTTCATGTTCATCAATTGTATTCTGTCTGAAACTTCTAATCCACTTAATTTGCTTTGGTGACTACAGTACTCTCAGCTTTCATATTTGTTTCTAAATTCACGACCTTGATAAGCTCATTTAATTCTGATCTGCTTCAAGAACTCAATACTGTCTCATGTCTTTGAAGCCGGTGGTTGAGTGGCACTTTTATTGAAGAAACGAACAGATTTCGTGGATCACTGGTACACGGTGCATCACAGGTGGTGGTGAACAAAAACTTGCAACACCGATCAATTTGTTTGGAATCGCTACATACTTTAAGTCGCCAAGAAGGCTGCTAAATGGTAAGGTTTCCTTAAACGGCCCAATAAATTAACCCCATTTGATCTATGTGTAATCTATCAAGTCTTAATTTGTCCAAAGTTTGAGTACTTTTTTCATATATTTGTACGGGTGATCCGGTAACCAACTTGAGACTCTTGAATAGAGTCCAAAAAAGAATTTGAAAAATGATAACTAATAGAACTAATATAATAGAAACATTTGCATCTTTCTTACTTCTAACGTACTATAAGGTTCAGAGATTCGTTCTTTAGCCGCACTATACGAATGTGGAGTTCTTTATCCGGCTCTCTCATTGCGATATTCAGACATTAAAAAGCAATCATCGGCTCTTCAACTCTTCAACTTTCCTAAGCTTTGCACGTTCCCCTTAGTGCACCAAAAATTAAAAAAAATTATAACAACAATTAGGGTCTTTTATTTTAATTAATTCAGGTTAATTATAAAAAATAAATAAATTTGGTGGTGCAACAGCTCGAAGAGAAGCAGGACCTAAGTGACTTACAACTCTCAACCATTCCTGTGTGCGTGTTACCATTAACGGAGGGGACCTACAATTTCCTGCCGATTACGAACGGCTATTGAGCAGCACTTTTCATGACAAGAGATACCCTTGGAGGATTTGTCAATTCCTCGCAAGAGGCAGTACACCCCTGAAAAAAACTTTCTTGCAGCGGCTGAGAATCGAACTCGAGACCTTCTGCATGACAGTCCAAGGCACTAACCATTATGCCAAGGGGTACTAGGTTAATTATAGGTATCATAATAGCTTATTCAAACGTTAGATTGATATTATGACTGCTATTGATTTTGAGCTCCAAAGTTGTAGAAATAAAAAAGATACTCAGACTTTCCCTTCATATCGATTCATAATTTTGTACATTCTTTTTTTTTTCGTCTTCTTTTCCTCTACCACGCTAAAAATGAAGCTCCATCAAAGGTTCATATGAGTTGCACTCTGACTCTTTCAAGCAAAACTCTTTACTTTTTTTGTTCATACATTGAATGTAAATTAATTTCCGTTCTATTCGAAAATTTTCAATATTTGCTTTTTCCGTCTAAAGGTTAGTTTAGATCGTTAGATGCCTGCTTTTCTTTTTTAACCAAACAATTCTCAATTAGGACTTTAATTGTTGGCATGCATATTCCCTTGCAGCTAAATTTTGATTAGAAACCAATCCTTTCTTTGATGTGTGGTACATACAATTCAGGAAAGTTTCAATTATACGCCTTTTGACTTTGGGTTTTTGGAAACATCATAGTCCAATCTGATGGTCGTTATGTTATTATTCTGCTTTGATGGACTTTATAGGTGGTGTTGCAATTTGGCATCGTTCGCTCGAGTTGAGTTTATAATTACAAGGGCTTTGGCTTTAATATAATTGGATATATGTAGTTAACTTTTGTTAGGTGCAGGTAGTAATTCATGAAGCAATTGTATAAATATTTTTTTATATATCATATGAGTTTCATATGATTTGAGTTTATTTCCGAAACAATTAATGCCAGAGAAGTAACAAAATAAAATTGCCATCAGTTTCGTATCGACTTTTCAGAAGCTTCTCTATTAAAAATTTCATTATAATCCGTTATGTCTCTAATGAGAAATTCAAAATTTGAAAAAATGGTTCTATGGTAGGTGCAGTCAGTAATATATTAATTTTAAAATTTGTTTCATTGAATTTTAGATCGCACAAATTAACAGGCAGGCAAAATTTTTTATCAAAATTTTATTTTCGAAAACCATTTTTTAACATTTGTATGGTGGCCCACCTTTGGTGGGTAAGGTTATATTTAGGTAAATTAAAATTTTTTTCTCACATCTTTTAGATTTTATTAAGAAACTTTTAATTGTCAAGTTTAAAAAAAATCGAGCATGGGGTTTTCGAAATATTGAGTTTTGAAAAAAAAAATGTTATTTTTTTTAATCCAAACAATTGTTTTTGAAAATTTGAATAAAAATAGTATTCAAACTTTTAGGAAACTTTGACAAAAAAAATGATCAAAATCAGCAGTTGTGCAGTTTTTGAAAAAAAAAAAACAAAAAAATGGTTCCATCAATAAGCATTTTCCGGAAAATTTTTTTCCACCATTAACTAGCTTTAACTAAATGAAATTGTTTGAATTAAAAAAAGCATCTGTGGAAGAGTTTTTGAGTAAAAAAATATTAAAAAAAATTTTGAAAAAAAAATCGAATGGCGTATTCGAACGTGTAGCTATACTCCTGTGAGTCTGTCCTACATACCGCAGCTGCAAGGTACCGCGGTGTATACTCCAGGTGGGATACCATCATCAACTCCTCAAGGAATCACACCAACAGCGATGTAGTGAGCACGGTTTGCTCTCAATTTGCGACAGAGCAACAGCAAGAGATGGAACCTCTTAGGCACCGCTACAATCTGCGTAGCCGAAATCGCATATAACATCCAACTGGCGGTTTCCCGGTGACCACGCTCAATGAAATTTATAGCGTCACATTCGGTGTGAGTACTGCTAAATATTTTTGTATATATAACGCGGCTAAATCCGAAAAATTAAAAATTTCGAGTGTATTTTAATTCAGACATCTATCGTGACAGTCCGATAAATAATAATCAGCCATGATTCTATTATCCAGTGATTTTCGTAAAACCTTGCGAGTAATTCCTCAGTTAGCTGTAGCTAACGAACTTAATGTATTCTTAAAATTATCAAATTTATGGCGGAATGTGAAGACAAATAACATGCGAGTGTTTTTGCAACAAGACCGAACTGCAGATATGTATTTTTTCGAGGCAACTTTTGAACATTGGCAATGGCTAAATCGCAGTTGATATCTCAATCAAGGCCAATCATTGGAAGTTTTTGGAATTAACTTGGAGTTTACATGCTTAGCAAATGGGGAACTCTGTGTTTTTAAAAACTCAAACAATAATTTTTCGAATATTTTTATATACAATATTATTTTAAACTAAAGGGGGCTCCTGCTTAAAATTTTTGGCTAAAATCGTTAGAAAACGAATCTATGACAAGAACACTTAGTAACATTTTTCCTAAAAATTTTTTTCGCCAAAATGTAGTCCATAGCTATTATGGGCGAACCTATTTTTTTTATCAAAATCGTTAGAGCCGTTTTTGAGATAAATAAGATTTTCCATTACGGGTATAAGGGGTGTACCGTTATTTTTGGAGCTAAAGAAAAATTTCAATTTGCCCTCTAGAGAATCACCGAAGACCCTTAAGTACCGAATTTTTATGGAAATAGCTCCACTGGTTTAGCCTGTAGGGAGAGGTACAGACATACAGACATATTAAAACATGTTTTTATGTACTAAATTTTCCTTTATAATTGTATAAAAAAAATTAATATGCAAATTTGTATGTTTAATGATATACACCTTTAAGCGTAATTTTAAAATTTAATCGTGCATCCGTTTTCAAGATATTGAATTTTCAAAAAAAAATTGTAACTATTAATTTTTTAAAAATCCAAAATCTATTTTTTCGAAAATTTTTACTGACCATATTTTTTCAAATGCAAAAGAGCTCCTGCATAAAATTTTTGGTTAAAATCGTTAGAGCCGTTAATGAAAAGCGAAAATAAAAAAAACGGTACTATGACAGCAAAGCGAGCTGTTACCGGTGCGTTTGCAAGTATTGAACTGGAGGCGGCGAAAATGGGTTTGGCTGTTAATGAGGACAATACGAAGTTTATGCTATCATCGAGAAAGAAATCTCAACATCGTCGACTCTGGCAAAACGTCACGATGGATAATTTCGAATTCGTCAAAGACTTTGTCTAGCAGGGCTCCACTATAACATCGCAAAACGACGTCAGTGCAGAGATCAAGCGAAGAATTACTCTTGCCAACCGCTGTTTCTTCGGGCTAAGAAGGCATTTGAGTAATAAAGCCCTATCTCAAAGAACCAAGGAGACCTTGTACAAGACCCTCATCATCCCGGTGCTGCTGTATGGGGCAGAAGCATGGACACTGTCTTAAACGGATAAAAATCTGCTTGGGTGCTTTGAAAGAAAAGTTCTTCGTTTGATCTTTGGTCTAGTCTGTACCTATCGATGGAGGAGAAGGTTCAACAACGAGCTGTACTGTACGTGCTTAACAGCGATGTTGACCTAGTCAAGAAGCTGAAAATACAACGGCTGAGATGGCAGGGACTCGTGGAGCGTATGGACACCGACGCGCCAGCCCGTCGAACCTTCGAGTCCACCCCTGATGGTCTGTGCAGCAGAGGAAGACCCCACCTCAGGTGGCGCGCACAAGTGGAGGAGCGACCTCAACCAACTTGGAGTGCGTAACTGGAGACAGCTAGCTAGGGACCGAGCTAGCTGGAGGGGCTTGTTGGTTGAGGCCGTAGTCCACCCTGGACTGTGAGCGCCATCTAAAGTATGTAAGTGAAGGTCCTATGACAGGTACCTTAAATAACATTTTGCCAAAAAAAAATTGTTTGCCCAAAATGTAATTCATGCCTATAATAACACACCTACACTGAAAAAATGTTTGTACATTCTTTTTATGAATGGCGATCATTCAGCCAAAATCATTAATTTTTAAAGAATATTCATATGAATAATGCACGAATTCATAAAAATTAATTTTTGTTTTATGACCAGGTCATGATTTTCATGAAAAACCATTCATAAAATCCAAAGCAATAGAATTGTTGTTGGAAAATCAGATTATGATATTTTACATTTAAAATATGAACAGTTCATACAAATTTTATTGTAAAGTTTTATGAAAAATTTCTTAAAATGCTTGAAACTGTTCTTTTATTGTAGGAACAAAGTGACTAATTATATGAAACCACATTCATCAACAAGAACAATAGAAATTTTATGAAAAATTACTTTAAATTCTTGAAACTATACATTTTTTACATGCAAAATATCATAAAATGCATGAAACTACATTCATAAACATTTTTTTTTTTGTTGCGAATTCCAAGCAGGAAACTTTACATTTGAAATATGAACAATTCATACAAAATTTAATATGAAGCTGTACGAAAGATTACTTAAAATGTATGTAACTTTTCATTACATGCAACATATTTTTCAATGCATGAGTAACGGACATTTTAAGAAAAATTGCTTTAAATGCTTGAATCCATTCATTTGATGCATGCCAAAATAGGCGGGCTAACATTCTCAAGAAAATGTTTGACAAATATGACTATAGATGAATAATCGACGGATTGTGAATTAGCGTACGCATTCATCAAACATGCTGCTAAACATCACTTCCTTCATTTGTGAATGTAATAATATTAAATGCGTATTAGAAAATATTAACTTTAATAAAGACATAATATAATTGTTTAAAAACAAAACCAATTTAATGCGGCTATGAAAGTCCCGTTGTAGAAATCCGGTGATTTAAGAACTAATTCATAAAAAATAAGATCACTTTCATATTTTGCATGACTAACACTTAAATTTTAGGAACAGTTTGTTTGTTCACTATTGTGAAAGAATTTATTCCTGAATCGTAGGAATTTTTTCATAAACTGCAAGCTCATTACTTGCAATTTATGGAATATTTCTTTAAAGTGCAAAATATTACAGTTATACACCTATGGCTGTAGTCTGATGTTTTAAGAACTTATTCATAAAAAAAGGAACATTTTCATGTTTTGTATGACTGACTCTTTAATAGTAGGAAATATGTCATAAACTTTGCGGATACTTCATGCAATATACTTGTCATATCATATCAAGAGTTCATTTCTTGTTTGATATTACCAGTGGTAAAACGTGATTTTACAAAGTTCCCAAAAAGTTTTCTTTTCTAAGTTTATTTTAAAAATATGTATACATTTTTCAAAGTGTTGCGCATTGTGGACGACGTTAAATTTATTCAACTACTTGATTTATAAAATTTGTAAGTATTTAGTCTATAGGTAGCGAATATTTTTCATAAATTCGTTATATAATATTATTTAATTTTTCTAGATAAAAATGGATTTTGGTGCGTTGTTTGGAAATCGCCCAGGGATTGTCAGCAGATGGAGATGAAGCAGAAGTCAAAGTGGTAATTTTATTTTTCTTAGTTCATATATATTTATTTCAAAACACATTAAACGACAACATTAAACCTATCATTTTTGATTGCCAAAATTGCTTTTGTTTTAATGATTACTTTAAGAACACCACGTTAAATATCCTTGACTAATTGACTTTGTATTTTTATTTTTGTTTTAGATAATGCTGCAGTGAAATTAATGTGGTGTCTGGGTAGAATGTTATTCGCCCGAAATAATTTTTTACGAAATGTTTTTCGACTGTCGGACACCCTGTATATTTTATTTATATGTTGTACGCAAGAATTTGATATTCAAAAATATATTCAATAAATAAATTGTTCCATTTTTAAATATTTTTCTTTTCTTTTCTTTAAGTTTTCAGGTATCCCATTTTCTTGAAAATAATTTGTCATCGCGGCTTTTGTATTTCAGGTAGATGTGCACATTATTTTTTTCAACACGAATAGAAATCATTAGAAAAAAAAAGAAAAAATTCATTAGTTTTATGAAAAAATAGCTTAGGTTCCATAATTTCTTACATAAAACTAATGAAAAGATTCATACTAATATAAGAAACGTTGCATTAAATTAATGATTGTTTCATTATTAAAAAAGAAACTTTTCTTACAGTTATTGCAAGCAAATGATTAAAATCATTAAAAATAAAACTATCATTCATTTAATCAATGAAAAACGTCATACATCTTATGAAACTTTTCCTAGAACAAGTGTCAGAGTTTTGAAGCTAATGAATAAAATCATTTAAAACACAGACCGATTTCATAAAATTAATGAAAAACATCATGAATTCCATGAATTTTTATATAGGTACATTGTCTGAAATTGCTCACACTTTTTAAGAAAAATAAACATGATTTTTATGATTTTTTACATTAAAATAGTGTTCCTTCAATTAATGTCAGAAGGTCATAAAATAAATGAAAAATATAGTAACATTGAAAGACAAAATACATGAAATTAAACCAAAAAATTAAGAATTTCATATTTACTTACTTACATCGAATGAATATGTTTTGTGAATTATCGAGAGAATTTTTTAATGACTTCCAATCATTAATTTAATGCAAGAATCAATAATTTTAAGAACCTTTTATAGTCGTAGGAACAAATTCATAAAACGTATGTTCAGGGTTTCTTTTTTTTAATGAACTCGATTCTTGGCCCGTTTTTAATGAAGTTTTTCTTTAAAATCATGCAGTTTTTCCTTCGAATCATGTACCTTTTTGGTTCAGTGTATTTTTGTATCGAAATCATTAGAGCCGTTTTTGAGAGTTAAAAAAAATTTCAATTTCTCCTCTATAGGGAATTACTTAAGATCCTTAAAAGATCCTCAAGTACCGAGTTTGAAGAAAGAACCTTAAGTAGTTTAAGCTGTAGATCGAGGTACAGACATACAGAAAAACAGACGGAATTACCACCTACTTTTTTCGTGTTCACTATCATCGTAACGTCAACTTTGATCAAAATTTCGAGTTCGACTTTAATGTGAAAACCCATAGCAATTTTGTCTTGGGTTCATTTCAAATCCTTTGATAATTTTTTTTCTTCTTTTTCTATTTAAATTTTAGAGTTTCTCAAGTGCTAGCACACAAAATACTGCTGAAACCATAAAGTCCAACACAAATGCATCCAATTTTTAATCTACAACATATTTCTCAACTTTTCATTATATTAATTCCATAACCTTATAAATTCCGTAAAAACAATCTATACAATAAGTTGTGCTTTGAAAGTTTGTCAAGAAAAAAGAAGATAAAATTCACTACACACATGCATCAGGTAAAGCTCCTATGTCCTAGTATTGTTGTATGAAAAGCAAGCAATTTCTATGTCCTTTGAATTTTGTTTTTTAATATTGCTTGGATCATATTTTCGAACGAAGGATTCTTTGATGCACACACAGCAATAACAATTGGGATTTGCATGATTATTGCTTTTAGGGCAATATATGTAGCTAGTTCAGTTGGGAACCTACATTATGACGTTGTCCCTATATTTGAATTGTCGAAAATATTATTTCAAAAACTTCAATGAATGTTTAATTTGACAAAACAAAAATCAATATTGATTTGGACAAACAAAAATAAACGAGATCAATGCAAATGGGCAAAGGAGAAAACAAATCCAGACAAATCATTGCCAATATTTTCATTTAAACGAAATAAACTCCATTTACCCAAGGATATAAAATAAAACGAATCACGTAACTGCAACATCTCCTTCCTCCAGCAACGTCAATAAAGTTCTAAATTCAATTGAATGCCAACAACACTTAGCCGAGTACAGCAAAATAATAAAAAAAAGTAATAAAAACTAAATTTAAAAAGAAATATTTGATTCCATGATCCTGCTGCGCCTTTCAGTTTGTTATTAGTTTTTTTTTCTGTTTGATATTTATCTAACGTTTATTTGTACGAGCATGGAGATAGTTTCATTGATTTCTAACCAACCCAATTGCGTAAATTAATAATTCTTTTTTTCCCTAACGGAACATGGTTGTTATGCATTTGAAATTATTTCATGCTAATAAAATAAATGGTGCAGCACGGAAAATAAACTGAAAGAATGTTTTATTTAACGTTGTTGAAATTTTAGGAAATTTATTTATATTTGCATGTGCATCGACCTTCAGTTTTTAGCCCAGAATAAACGGAGTTAGTAATTTGCAATTTTTACGTTTGCCGAACTGCTGATAGTAATAACGCCTGATTCATAATTTAACACACATTTTAAAATAAATAAATAAATTAGAAACATAATGGCGCATAGGTAACCTGGACCTGCGATTTAATACCCTCAAACATTCATGTGTGTGTTGTTCACAGGAATTGAGAGGTACTATGCCGAGTCCAAATGACTTAGAATGCCATCTGCATAACAAAAGAAACTATTGGAGGAGACAGTACCCCAGTTAAGAAAAAAAAAAATTTTTTTTTTAAGTGACAGCTCCTCCGAGAGACCTACGCCATCAGAGTCCAATTTTGTCATAGATATTAGATATTGAAGGGCTATTCAACTGTTGACAACATTTTCACACTTCCAACTGTCGCACAATACTTATTTAGGCAAAACAGGAAATTGTGGTGTTTTTCGAGGATTTTAGGGCAGCATTTGATTCAATTGACCGCAGCGAACTTTTCTATAAACTGTCTTAAAAAATATATACAGAAACATGCGTCACTGCGTGGAATGGAAGAAATATGTCTGAATGGTTCGAAACTTAGACTGAAGTTAACAGGGATGTTTTCTAGGTGCAGTCCTATTTTTTCTGTTTAAAGATGAGATATCGGACCATCCGCAGGTATCAGAATTGCTCAAGAAATCAATAAGGTTTTACTCTATGCAGATGATATTGTTTTGTTAGTGGAATGCCCTCACAGCTTACAGTTTTAAGTACAGTTGTACAGTTGTAATGATCAATAAAATGAAAGTAAACTTAGTAAAGTCTAAAATCATGATCATTAGCAATGAAGGCA
Source organism: Philhelius festivus (assembly GCA_963931855.1). Classification (NCBI taxonomy): domain Eukaryota; kingdom Metazoa; phylum Arthropoda; class Insecta; order Diptera; family Syrphidae; genus Philhelius; species Philhelius festivus. The sequence continues at coordinate 75,569,477 of OZ007557.1, read as the reverse complement.
GTCACCCAATCTAATTACCATAGCATAATTTGGGAGCCTAGCATGAAACTCATACCTCATACTTTGAAAAATAGCTATCAAACTTTTAAATCATCATAAATGCGTAGTCGTGGAAAAATATTATCAGTAAGAATGAAATTCCAACCTCAGCTAAGTACCGTGTTTTTGAAGCTGTTATGCGCTCAGTTACAGTGTTACAGTTGGCAATATGAGGAAGTTGAAAAACTTCTTCGCTTTTTTCTAAAAAAAAATATTCGTCCTTCCCACAAACGCTCCTACCTAAGTTCTTACTCTAAAGACAGATCTTCATCATCCTGTCCGTCTGTCTGTTCAAATTGATGTCAATAATAGATGATCCGATTTTCTTAATACTGCGTATCCATGGTTTCTGAGAAATTCCCCCGACAATTATTGATGACTCTGGGGGATAGATCAAGCTGAATTTGTGTGATGAAGGGGTCTCAGATGACTATAATCCAGTTTTCGAAGACATGCCATTATTTATTGTCTTCATTAATTTACTGTGAGTTTAAAACAGACCAAAAAACATGACTGTCAAGGCTTTAAAATTTTATCCGTCTCTATTCCTTTATAACATATTATTATCTTGCGATATAGGTACTATAGGACATGTTTTGCAAGTTTTGCATTTACTGTAAGTAAAATCGACCTAGAGCCTACACCACTTAAGCTTTTTTTTCAAACTTGGTATTTTAGGTTCTTCGGTGATTCTCTAAAGGAAAAAATTGAATTTTTTTAGTTCCAAAACTTATGGTACCTGTCATACAGCCGTTACGCAAAATCTTATTTGTCTCGAAAACTGCTCTTAAAAAAAATTAAATGTGCTATTATGGGCGTAGACTAAATATTATAGTCAACAAAAATTTTAAAGAACAAATTTAATTGACAGTACGTGTCATAGAACTTATTTTTTTGATTTTCGACTTTCTCTTTAATGGTTCTAACGATTTTGATGAAAAATTTTAAATAGGAGCTCCTTTGAATTAAAAACAATATTGTGTACAAAATTTCTTGAAAGTATATTTTTTGATTGTTTGAAAAAATGTTGGGTTTGAAAAAACAATATTTCTAAAACCGGTGAACGATTTGTTTTTCAAATAAGTTACTAAAATGTTGTATTATTAAATACTTAAAATTAACATCCCAAATTTTTTTTTTAGAAAAAAACTGAAAGACATTTTTCTTATATAAAAAATTCATTTAATATAAAACGATTATTAAACTTTGTTTGCATAAAATCATACTTCTCTAGAAATCAGACGGCTATTTTGTGCACTTAAACATTTTTCTCTTATTAAATTCATGCTTTTATATTTATAAGAAATTTTTAAATTCTTATAAATAAGTACTTTAACATAAGAGCAAGCTCGTGCGATTCAGATGTGCATTTTTCTTATTTAATTTTAAAAACATACTGAAGGTTTTATTGAAATTTATATTTTTCTCTACATTATCTATAACTTAAAATTATCTAACCAAAGTTTCTTTCTAACTTTAACTCTAACTCTAACTCTAACTCTAACTCTAACTCTAACTCTAACAATTTGAATAAAATGCATGTTCAATGGTTTTCGCATTTTGAAAACAGATGTTATAAGAGAAAGATGTACCCCTTGGCATAATGGGAAGTTCGTTGGACTATCATGCAGAAGGTCTTGGGATTTTCAGGGGTGTACTGCTTCTTACGAGGAATTAACAAGTCCTCTAAGAGTACTACTTCTCAGGACAAGTGCAGCTCATTAGCCATTCGGAATCGGCAGAAAATTTTAGGTCCCCTCTATTCATTCTAACACGTTCACAAAAATTGTTGAGAGTTGTAAGTCACTCGGTTAAGGCTCTCCGCCGTAATGCACTCCTATTTTTTGTATTTTTTTTTAATTTATAGCTAAACGGCTCGGCCGATTTTCTTTAAACTTGGTAGATATGGGTTTTATTTTTTTCCAACGGATGTTTTTTGATTTGATTTTTTTAAGCCAAAAATAACGGTGCCTGCCATACGATTTTTTTTCGAAATTTTATAAATATTTTTTTTTCTCAAAAATTGTCTAACAGATTTAAAAAAAAAATTCATAAAATTTCCTTTAGTTAAACCTAGGTAATGAACCCTTGGAACCATTTTTTTTGTTTTTGATTTCCTCGAAAACGGTACCACCGATTTAAATCATTCTTTTTATGTTAAGGCTCCCCAGCAGTTTCAATATTATTGTGTATTCAAATTTTCAAAAAATTTTTTTTTTTGATTTTTTTTTGAAAACTCAATATGTATTTTGAAAACTCCATGCTCGATTTTTTTAAAACTTGATAAATAAAAGATTCTTAAAATAATCTACAAGATATGAGAAAAAAATGTATTTTACCTAAAAATAACGGTACCCTCCATACAGATGTTAAAAAATGGTTTTCGAAAATCGTATTTTTCTCGAAAACGGTTCCGAGAATTTTGCTTAAATTTTTAGTCTTCGATTAATTTTTAAGATCTATAATTAAATACAAAAAAAATTAAAAACAAAACATTACTGACTGTACCTACCATAGAACGATTTTTTAAAATTTTGAATTTCACATTAACGACAGAACGGATTTTAATGAAATTTTTTATAGAGATGCTTCTATAAAAACTTTAAGAAACATTGCATTTCAACACTTTAAAAAAAAATATTTTTGAATTTTTGAAAAAAAAGTTGACGTACCAAGTTTTCTTTTTTTTAAATATATATTTTAAAAATTTTATATATAAAACCTTATTTTATTAAGAAACCACTACAACGACTTATGATTTTTGTTCTTGCATACATTCATATTTGCATGGCATTCTGTTTTGGTCTCGTACTACTAAAAGTATTTAAAAAATGATGATAATTTTATCCTTATGACAGTTTTTTTCTAATAACATTCGTTTTTAAAATTCCTAGTCTATTACGTGCGACCCAGTCGTGCATTTTATTTTTTTAATTATTAAGCGAAAAAGAAAAAAAATATAAAAACTCTAGATATCGTTTTCAAGAAAAATAAGGTTTTCAAAAACCATTTCTTAACATTTGTGAATATCGTTATATTTAGATAAAAGAATAATTTTGTCAATTATCAAGTTTCAAAAAATATATTGCTGAATATTGCTTTTTCAAACAAAAATTAAAAACATATATTTATTTTTGAAAATCTGCTTCATTCTATGCAAACATAAACAAGATTGACTAAAATAAGTTCTACCGTTTTTGTTTAAATCAACTATTATCGACAATTCGACCAATAACCATTTTTCTGAAATTTTCTTGTGCAACCATTTAAAATTGTTTGTCATAAATTCCAAGTATTTAAGAAATCAGGATACATTTTTTTACATCGATGAATTTTTGTGCATATGTACTATGTATGCACGATTTTGCTTAACATGGGTAGACATAATTTTAAAAATTTTCCTCCTGCGATACAAATTTTTCAAAATTTTATTTATTTATTGAGAAACAACTCCTGAAAAGGTTAAACAAAATAATAGTAGAAAGAAGACTAATCCCGAAACATCTGTTTGAATTTAAAAATAATCATTCCTCGATGCACCAAGTGCATTGAATTACTGATTTTGTGAACAAAACACCTGAAGAATTATTAGGTGTTGCTTAAGCTTTGATAACGTTTGGCATTTGGGACTTGCTTGAGTACAAACTGCATAGGGAACTTTCTAGGGAGAACTACGAAATACTGAAATCCTCAATTAGGAACCAACTCTTTAGAGTATGGTACGATCAAAATTACTTGGAACTAAGAATATGAAGCTGATGTACCCCAAGGAAGTGTCATAGGGCCAACCTTGTATTTGTTATATACTACGGATATTCCAATGGATATCAATGCTATCATGGCCCCCTTTGCTGACGATACTGAAGGCTATAGAAAAATTACAAAATGCAGTCGATAAAGTTATAGACTGAACGTATTAAGTTAAATAAAACAAAATCGATGAATATAAACTTTACAAACAAAAAAATAAATAATGTTCCAATTTTCATCAATGATAATACAGCTTTCGCCAATACTGCCTAATACCTTAGAATGACTTTGGATACAAGGCAAAAATGGAAAAAAACATCAAAAAGAAAAGAAAAGTACAGACAAATGTACTAGAACAGAACTCTGAAAAATCTATCCAAAATAAAATATGTAATGTTAGCCAAGTGCTGAAACCCGTTTGGATGTATATTTATTTTATTCAATAAAAGACACGCTGCAGTACACAATCAGAGACTGAGAAATCATACCAACTACGAGATTGAAACCGTCTTAATAGTATAGACAATATTCGAAGACTTAGAAGAACCAAGCTGATTAAAAGTTTAAACTTCTCCAATGTGATTTCAAAATAAGAAAGAAAAATGATTTTCCGATCTTTCATAGATTGGTTTTGATCCCGGTGGTTTCCGTGTCGTAAGAGTCCCACAATACTTGATACCGTATATTACCAAGAGTCTTTTGAAGATTTCCACCGACAAAATAAAATTTTTGAATAGTGTTTTATACTATCTGCAAGATATAGAAAAAAAATTGTTTAAAATGATAACTGAACCAACCATACAAACATTAATAAAATGCACGACTGGATCGCACGAACTTGCTCTTATGTAAAAGTACTTTGGAATTTAAGATATATTTTATAAATATAAAACATGGATTTAATGTGAGATAATAAAGTTCAAATGCATAAAATTGCAGTCTGGTTTCCGGAAAAGTATGAATTTATGCAAATAAACCTTAAAAAATCGTTTTATTATTAAATAAATTTTTTATATAAGAAATTTCTCTAAAATTTTTCAAGAAAAAAATGTGGGATGCGGATTTTAAGTATTTAATAATATTGGTTTTAGGAAATAATTTCAAAAAATAATCGTTCATAGGTTTTGAAGATATTGATTTAAATTTTTTTTTTTTTTTTTTTAAACCCAAAACATATTTTTTCGAATATTTTTATATACAATATTATTTTAAACTTAAGGGACTCCTGCTAAAAATTTTGGGTTAAAATCCTTAGAGCCGTTAATGAGAAAGTCGAAAATTAAAAAAACGGGTCTATGGCAGGTACCCCTAATAACATTTTGCCCCAAAATTTTTTTTGACTAAAATATAGTCCATGTCCATAATATCACACTTAATTTTTTTATCAAAATCGTTAGAGCCGTTTTTGAGATAAATAAGATTTTGCATTACGGGTGTATGGGGGGTACCGTTAGTTTTGGAGCTAAAAAAAAAATTTCAATTTTTCCTCTAGGGAATCACCGAAGACTCTTAACTACGGAGATTGAAAGAAATAGGTCCAGTGGTTTAGGCTGTAGTGAGAGGTACAGACATACAGACACACTGAAACATGTTTTTTGTGTACTAAATTTTCCTTAAAATTTTTATAAAAAAAATTGATATGCAAATTATTAGTATTTAATAAAATACATTTTAAAACGTAATTTAAAAATTTAATCGTGTATCGGTTATTAGAATAATTGAAAAGAAAAACCAAACTTTATTTTATGAGGCAAATAATCTTTAATGTTTCTTCCTTGAAGTTAAATTAACGAATGAATAAAGAAAAATGAAATACATGTATGACTCTAATTTAAAAAGGGGATTCCCCGTTTAAGAGCAGTTATAAAAATTCAAAATTAAACAGTTTACCAACAGTCAAATAAAAAATAATTATCTTTTGTATAAAGGTGTGAACTAAATAGAATTAAGGTTCAAACTCAATAGCCGCCCTCAAAATATAAATGTTTTTTCTAGTTTACATAGTTATTTATACATATTTAAATAATTGGTCTATAGTATTTATTTGAATTAAAAAATGATTAAAATTAAAAGAAAATTCAATAAAACAAAACAAAATTCAATAACATTTACAAAAATATATATCATAGGGCAGCGTTATTTTATTCATAGAATATTTAAAAAATAGTTAAAATTATAAGATACCAATCCAACTAGTTTTCTCTTAAACCAAGGTTAAAGATGATTTCTCGAAACTTTGGTGCTGGTAGCTGTTTGGTGAATACATCTGGAAGCTGGTTATCTGTCGAAATATATTTTATAGATATAGTTTTGTTCTCTATTTGCTCTCTTGTGAAATGGTACTTTATATCGATATGTTTGGAACGCTTATGAGACACAGGATTATTGGCTAGCGAAATGCAACTTTGATTGTCTTCGTAAATAACAATGGAATCATTTATTTGAAGATCAATACTTTTAAACAAGGACTTAATCCATAATGCCTCTCTTACCGCCTCAAATAGTGCCATGTATTCAGCTTCAGTCGATGAAGCTGCTACTGACGTTTGCCGTTTAGTGTTCCAGCAAATTAAATTGTCTCCGAATAATTTAAATAAATAACCTGTAGTACTTCTTCTGTCAGATTCGCTTCCACCCCAATCAGCATCCACATATCCGATTAATATTTCTTTGTATTGTAATTTTTTATATGTTAGTTTTAAGTTAATAGTACCTTTAACATATCTCAATACTCTTTTCAAATTCTGCCATAGTTCTTTATTATTTTTATTTTGGTACCTACTTAAAAAATTGATTGCCGTGCAAAGATCAGGACGAGTACACTGCATTGCGTACATTAAACAACCTATAAGGTTTCGACAGGGAGCTTTGAACTCTTCATTTGAATTAAGAGCTTCTGAATCTAATTTTACTGGAAGAGGTGTACTTATTGGATTGCAATTAGCCATATTGAATCTTTTTAATACGTTATTTAAATAAACGCTTTGATCAATTGAAATTGCATTTTCGTTTCTTTCTACATTTATGCCTAAAAACAACTTAATTTCATCCATGTCAACCATTTCGAATTGTTGTTTTAAATATACTTTGAAGTTTAACATTGTATCTATATCTCCTGTTACAATCAAAAGATCATCTACGTAAAGTACAACATAAATATTTTTATTTGGTTGTCCCCTATCTAAAAAATATAGACAGTGATCATTGCGTGAGTTTTTAAAATCACGTTTTTTTAAAATTTCATCGAAACGTTGAAACCAACACCTAGCTGATTGCTTCAACCCATATATAGATTTATGTAATTTGCATACCATATTATTATTTTTGTTTGCTATGCCTTCTGGAATGGACATATATATCTCTTCTTTCAAGCATCCATTTAAAAATGCTGATTTAACATCCATTTGATGGATCAATAAATTAAATTGGTTGGCGAACGCTAAGATCATGCGAAAAGTAGTAATTCGAACCACTGGTGCGAAGGTTTCGCTATAATCTTCTAAATATTTCTGACTAAAACCCTTAGCGACTAATCTAGCTTTATATCTGCATGGATTTCCAGATACATTGTTTTTAATAGTAAACACCCATTTACAGTCAACAACATTTTTATTAATTGGTCTTTGTACAATTGACCACGTATTATTTTTTTTTTAGTGAATTTAGTTCCTCATTTATGGCTTCTAACCATTTATGTTTATCTTCCCTTTCTTCAATATCTTGGAAGTGTTTTGGAACTGAATTAATGACTGATTCTGCATATAACAGATAATTTTCAGTATCTTCTTCGTCCTCATTATATGAAACTTTTGGAAGATTTTTAATTCGTTCACTTTTTCTACAGTTTCCCTCTGCAGTTTTAAAGTGTTTCGATTGAACATATTCATGTTTATTATCCGTTTCTTTTACAGATTTTTCTGCTTCACCGGATTTACCTGCTTTATTGATATCAACAGGTTTACTGTTATCAGTTTTAGTAAATTTTGGCATTTCTAATTCATTGGAGCTTTCTGAATCAACTCCTTCATCAAAATTCAAAACGGGCCTTGATGTATTAAAATTATATTCATCAAAAATGACGTCACGGGCTATGATAAATTTATTAATTTTAGGATTGAAAATTTTATAACCATTAGGTTGATAACCCATAAATATGCCTTTAAATGATTTTAAATCAAATTTACTTTTTCTGTTTTTATCATGAACGAAAACAGTACAACCAAAAACTCGCAAGTTATATAACTTTGGTTTTTTGTTATGCCACATTTCAAAAGGTGTTTTATTTGTGGTTAATGCTTTAGTTGGGGAAATATTCAATAAATATGTAGCAGTTAAAATTGCTTCTCCCCAAAAACATTTTTGCAAATTCGCACTACTAATCATAGAGCGAGCTTTTTCTGTTAACGTTCTATTCATTCTTTCAGCAACCGAGTTTTGTTGTGGAGTATATGGAACAGTTAAATGATATGATATACCCTTTTCCTTGAAAAATGTTTTCATATCATTTGAAATATATTCACCTCCATTATCGCAATAAACATTTTCTACTTTAAAATTAAAATGAACCTCGCTTTTAGCTACAAAGTCTTTAAACACTTCAAAAAGTTCTGATTTATGTGTCAGTAAATACACTACTACATAATGAGTGAATTCATCAATAAAAGTAACAAAATAGTTTTTATCGTTAACTGTAGAAGGGCTTATTGGCCCACAAACATCAGAATGAATAATGAATAGAGGACGTTTTATATGAGACTTATCTTTATGCTTAGAAAAAGGCAAGCGTGATTGCTTCCCGTATATGCATGATTCGCAAAATAAATTCGTAGGGATTAAATTTTCTATGACTTTAATATCCTCAGCCATTTTTCCCTCTTTTATTTCTAAAAATTTATTTTTACTTATGTGACCAAGTCTTTCATGCCAAAGCCTATAACTGTCATTCACATTATTGTTACAGGTGTTTATTTCTGAGTCAATAGTCAGGTTTAAACAATTAAATTTAATAACTATTAACTTGTTAACGGACTCACCCTTTACCAATACCTCGCCGTGTTTTTTAATTACCACTTCTCCATTGTCTTCAAAGTGTACAGACATTCCTCCTTCTTGGATCCGACTAACAGAAAGGATATTATACGGTACGTCTGGTGAATATAAAACATTTTCGATTACTCCTCGAACGCCTTCTTTTGTCATCACATCTATTGATCCTTTTGCGTTAACTTGCAGCGTTATGTTTTCCTTAGCTACACCGATTTCCAAAGGTTGGTCCAGCTGTTTGAATATTGCGAAGTATTCACGTTTGTTTGCAAAATGGTCGGTTGCTCCAGAATCCAGTAAAAATTTAATTTCATTGGTGAATGTCTTATTATTTGAATTATTATAATTTTGTTTTTGTGCAATCATAAAAGCAAATTTTTGATTATCTGGTTCCGATGTGCTGAGAGTTTGAATTGATCCACTTTTAGGTCTCTTGCTATATTTTCTGTTTTTGTAGTTATTAGAAATTGATTTTTTATAAAAATAACAATTTGCTTTTATATGATTGGTACGCCCACAGTGATCGCATTTCATACGATTTGTTTTATGATGAAATGTATTTCTTTTATAATTATTAAAAACTTTTCGAGCATTGAAATTGTTTTGCGGTTTAATATTTGGATTATTTTCAATCTGGAGCACTTTTGATGATGTATCTCGATATTCTTGTTTTATTTTAATATCATAATCAAGCAGTCTGGTCTTCACAAACGCCAAAGTCAAATCATTTTCCGCAAGAGTTTGAATGGCTGTCACTATTCCATCGTAAGAAGAAGGCAGCGTCAACAATAACTGCGCTACTTTATTCATTTCGTTGATTTGAGCTCCTGCGGCCTGTAGTTCGATCATCATCTCATCAAATTTTATAAAATGTTCCATGAGTGGTATGTCACCTTTAAATTTGAAAGTTAAAAGCCTCTTTTGCACCGACAATTGAGTGGCTAGACTTTTCCTTTCAAAAATTTCGTCGAGCTTTTTAATTATTTCGAAAGCTGTCTTCTCTTCGGTGATCATTCCAATCATACTGTCGCTCAAGTGCTCTATGATGCACCCTTTTGCCACTCTCTCCATTCTTCGCCATTCTCCTGAATTCCTATTCTCACCTGGCTCCTCCAAAACGTGAAGACAGTTTTCTTCGGCGATTAAAGCTCTCAAGCGAAATTTCCAAATACTGTAATTTTCCCCATTAAATGGAGTGATATTCCTTTTCATTTTAAGATTTTGCATTTTTACTGTATTTTATTATACTACTTTCACTTTATTTATTATTAAGTTATTAAGCTAGAAAGCATCTAGGCCCATAACCTATTAGAATAATTGAAAAGAAAAACCAAACTTTATTTTATGAGGCAAATAATCTTTAATGTTTCTTCCTTGAAGTTAAATTAACGAATGAATAAAGAAAAATGAAATACATGTATGACTCTAATTTAAAAAGGGGATTCCCCGTTTAAGAGCAGTTATAAAAATTCAAAATTAAACAGTTTACCAACAGTCAAATAAAAAATAATTATCTTTTGTATAAAGGTGTGAACTAAATAGAATTAAGGTTCAAACTCAATATCGGTTTTCAAGATATTGAATTTTCAAAAAAAAAAATTGTATTATTTTTTTAAAAATCCAAAAACTATTTTTTCGAAAAAAATTTTAGTTTATATTTTTTCAAATGCAAAGCAGCTTCTGCATAAAAATTTTGGTTAAAATCGTTAGAGCCGTTGGTGAGAAATTCGAAAATCAAAAAAACCGTTCTATGACAGGTACCCTTAGTTTTGGAGATAAAAAAAAAATTTCAATTTCTCCTCTAGGGAATCACCGAAGACCCTTAACTACCGAGGAAAATATCTCCGGTAGTTAAGGCTGTAGTTCGAGGTACAGACATACAGACATACAGACATACAGACATACAGACATACAGACATACAGACATACAGACATACAGACAGACAGACGGAATTGTCGGACCCACTTTTTTCGTCTTCGCTATCATCGTAATGTCAACTTTGATCAAAATCTCGAGTTCGATTTTTTTTCCAAATGCAGAACTTGCCCTATAGTACCTATATCGCAAGTAAAAAATGGTCTTCTAATATCGCATTTCTCTCGAAATCGGAAGGATAACATTTAAAGAATTTTTTTTTTAAATGTTTTGGATTATTTTTTTGAAAATTTGAAATACAGCTTAAATGATTTATAATTTAGGTTTCATGTATAGATTCATATTGGCTTGAGAAATCACATGGAATTCTATTATGAGCTCCAACTACTCGTATTAACGGTGTTGCTTAAGCCATTTAAAAAGAAATTTTATGCTTCTGAACATTTTTCTCTCTAATAACATTAATGTTTTGTAATCCTAAGTCAATTTAACATAAGAGCAAGTTCATGCGCCTCAGTAGGCGCCTTATGGTAACTGAAACTGTAGTTTTAAATATTCGTTGTATCAATTTGAAAAACGAATTTGAATGTTTTTTAACATGATAAAATTTGACAATGCTCAAAATTTAAACTAAACATAGATGATACATGCTAGAATGGAAATAAAGCCTCGGTGGATCTCTTTGGTCCTTATAAAATTCGACGTCAACTAGCGGACATTAATATAGCATTTATTATAGAATTCTGCATTGGAAACTTTTTATTCACTTTTATTGCAGCGAAGCGCAGTGCGCAAGGATAGTTCTGTAAGAACTTCTATAAAATTTAATTATTAAGTAGCTCTAAAGTGATTCTCTCAAACCAACATAATCAGTCTTCCTTATTTCTCAGAAAACTACGTCTTCCAAAAGCTATTTTTATTTATTCATTCTAGGTACCTACGTACTCTTGCATCCGAAAAGATGTAGATATACAAATTGATAACATAAAATTTTCATTACCAAAAGTAAGTAACCGAATACACCTGTTACGGTTTCGATTTTCTACAAAATCCAGAGGTACATCCAGAAGAAATAGAACTTGAAACGAAAATCAATCACTCTTATACCGAGAGAGAGAGAGAGAGAGAGAGAGGGATGCTTACCTACACTTGAAAGACTCTTCGCTTGTCACCAGCACTCCTACTTTCAATATTCCCTAATCCGATATCAACCATATGATATGTCTTTTATGCTTATCCTAACGTCCCCATCAGTACACTCGTGGAACCACTAACTCAACAGACAGTCATATTAGAGGAGAGTGCCTTTCACCTATGTATATATTCCCAGAGTCAATTAAAAACCCTGACATTTTCTTTCAATACAGCACAAAAAACGTAACCTCTATTATACAACAATATATAGAAAACGTTACGCCAAGAGAGCTGTTGCCTTCCGGGTAATGCGATGGGATGGGATGAGCTGGTGAATTCAAAAAGCTGAAGTAGGAATGCCATCTCTATAGAAATGAAAACCACACTAAAACCAAAGACGACTCCTGACATGGCCCAGGCTCTGGCTGCCAGACCAGGACCAGAACCAGAACCAACAACATCGTCAAGGAGCAGAAACCGGAAAAGACAGTCAAAGCGAAAATCATCGAAGAACTTTCAATCCCTTGAGCTATTTACGTTTGGATAAGCAAACATTCTTGGTGCCATGATGTGTTTTTCTTTTTGTCTTCTTCCTTTTGGGTTTCGATAGGAAACTTTTCAAAAGGTGATGTTAATTGTCGGTTTCTCCTCTCTATTTCGACATGTTTTTTTTTTCGCCTGGTTCTTACCCTTCTTATGGGATTCCTTTTTGATCTAATAAAATTCAAGCAGCACCCCTTTCAAGAGTTGTTCGAAACCAATGATAGCTGATTTAAGTAAATACGTGCGAGTTAACTTTGGACTTTGAGTCTTAAAACCATTCGGGGATTTTTGGTTGTCAGTGGGACTTAAAAAGTTTTCTTTTTTCTTCCCTCATCCAATTCGAATGATTGGAAATAAAAAGTGTATATACATAGACGAGAAGAGACAAGGTATGGTATAAGGTCTTTTGAAGGGAAACAATTTTTAAGTTGAAAAGAATCCTTTGAAATACGAATCAAGTCTTTATTGCCTTTAAAGGTGATTTTAATAAAGCTAAATGATCACAAAGGAGTAAATAGCAATGTTGTTTCAAGGACTTTGGATGCTTTTTTTTCTGATTCTTAAACTACTAGGGGACTTATCTTGCGTTGCATGGACAAACATTTATATTAAAATTGTTATAAAAAATGTTTTTCAAGCGCAGACAATCAGAAATCTTCAAAAAATACTTGGCAAGAGCCGATACCAAGTATTATGTGGCTCTTGCTGCATGAAAACCACCAGTATCAGGACCAATCTATGAAAGATCGACAGATGATTTTTTCTCTAAATTTCAATTTCACATTGGAGTTAGTTCAAAATTTTGAATATCATCCTCCAGATCATCAGGTCAAAACCCAAGATTTTTCTGAGTCATTGCATCGGACATTTAATGAGGTTCCATTGCGGAATTGGTACTCGTAACTCGTATGACTTTTAAGGTCACGGTTGTTTTGGTATTTTATATGTACCAGGGGGCATTGATTACACAGGTATACACACATTTTGGTGCCGATACTTTTTGAACTGCTCTTTAGTAAATTCGACCTCTTGAATTCGAATCTGCAATCGGTTTGTGTCTAGCAGCTCCCGTTTTCATGTTATGGGGTAGGGTGTTGCAAGCCTGACACCACTTGGAAATACCCAAAATATTTGTGAAAAGAAGAAAGTAAAACATTTTTCTTTGAAAATCCAAGCTCATTTAGTGACATTTACATATAAATATAAAAAAATAATAATTCTATTAAGAAGATACTAGCGAGTACATTTCAAATACACAATATTTTTCACTGCTGATTTGATGGACTGGAACCCAAGAAGCTTCGTTTTTTGCTTGATCCGCATTGTGGTTTTTTTCGGACAATCTCTTAGCAGATTCCAGCAGTAATCTGGCATCATATGCGTATCCCACTTGCCCTGGTATCATTCTTCCATTGTCCTTATATCCTGGTGAAATCGTTCACCTTGCTCTTCACTCAAGTCTCCCAAGTTTTCAGGAAACCGGTCCAAATGGCAAGTAATGCACCTTGATGCTCATGTTGCATCCAAGCTCACGAAAAGCAGTCAGCATGTTCTGAACTAAATCCTTATAATTTAAAGCCTGCTTGTTGAGTAGAAAATTTTCGACAACTGACACTAATGATGTCCAGGCTTTTCGCTCTTTTTCATTCATAGATTCTACAAAATTGGTGTCCTTTATTAACCGTCTGATTTGAGGTCCATCGAATATGCCAGCTTTTATTTTTTCAATGCTTAATCCTTGCATCTTCGTATATATGAATTTAAAACATGATGAATCCTTATCTAGAGCCTTAACAAATTGCTTCATTAAGCCAAGTTTTATATGAAGTGGAGGCAGGATTATTTTATTTCGATCAAACAAAGGCTCATTAATAACATTTTTTCCTCCAACAACCATGTTCTCTCTTTCAGGCCAGTCTTTTTTTACCCAGTGATTTTTCCCAAAGGCACAAGAAGCAGGGGTATTTTATGTATCCACCTTGCTGTCCAAGGAGAAAGTTAACCATTTTCAAGTCAACACAAATGACCCACCCATGTTCGTGATACTTAATCTTTTTCAAGACTATAGCTATATTCTTTTACTCTTCTTTCATTTGGGTTGAGTGAGCAATAGGTATTGATCTCAATTCGTTACCATTGTATAAAAGCACACACTTCAAACTTCGCTTGGAACTGTCAATAAACAGACGCCAACGATCTGGATCATACTCGGGAAGGCCCATTTTTGTTAAGACACCTTAAACATCCTGACAGAAAACGAGATCATCATCCTGAGAGTAGAACGTAAGCAACTCTGCTGCCCTTTTACGATAGAACGTTATTGTTGTTCTTGCATCAAGTAGATTTTTCCTTTTAGCCGGGATGCCAGTAACTCAGAAGATTGTTTTGAGACGTAAAGATTCCTGATGAGATCACTTAACTTACTTTGGTTAAATCGTTGGGGACTTGATGCATTTTCCTCATATTCACTGTCTTCATCCTCCGAAAGATCTGCTAGCTGATGAAATGTTGGTATGGGAACTTCACTGGAATGAGGGATGGGCCGTCGAGCAGAATCTAAATCAGGATACATCCACTTGCTTCGGTTTTTACTATTGATGCCTCTGATATTAGCTAGACAGAAATAACAGTCGTCATAGTGATTTTTTGGTTCTCTCCAAACCATAGGCACATCAAATTTCAGACTCCTCCTTTTCCCATTAGTCCACTGATGATGTAGATGTTCAGTACATGTTTTGCAAACTACATGTTGTGCCCGAGATTTATCTTGATCAGTCTTTCATATGAATTTCTTGCATATGAATTTTTTAAATTAGGGTAAATCGAATATTTCTGTAACTCAAAAACTAGAGCTGCTAGGGAAAAATGGTTTTCAGTTTTGAAATCAGCGTTAGAAGTACAAATAAAATCAGCTGCAAAACTCAAGGCACCAAAAAATTATTTTTTTTTGTAGACCTGTGTTATTCTACGAAGGACTTTGTTTTCGTAGTTTTGGATCAGTTCAGAGTTTTTCCTCTTTGTACACCCAATAGTTGGCTACCATGCGTCCGAAGGGGTTTTAGCACTTTCTCTTATAGCATTATTTTGTTCCGGATAGATAGAGGAGAGTATTTTCCAAGTACCCAGTAAATCTTTCAGTACTTCAAGTGTAGTTCTTCCTTTTTTTTCGGTTTCTGATTTTCCCTTTTCATTTAAGCCCTGCATTTATATGCGTCGTTTTAGTCATTTTGATTTGTAACGTTATTGTTAAACCCAGTCCCCAATTTTATCGACTTCATTTTGTAGTTTTTGTAACGGATTTATGATTCACCAAAGTTGCAATATTATCAGCAAAAATGGCTATGATAGCGTTGCTGTTCACTGGAATATCTCTAATATATAACAAATAAAAGGTTGGTCGTATGACACTTCCTTGTGGTTAACCAGCTTCAATTTTCTTGAGTTCCGCGTAATACTGTTCGAACTATACTCTTATGTGTCAGTCCGTAACTTTCAGTATTTCAGTATTGCTAAACCTTGTCAAGGTCTTGAGCACAATCTAAGAATAGAGCTTAATGCACTTAGTTTTCTTCAATTGCTTTTTTTTTACAGTGAAATGTTTATTTCGTAACGTAATATTATGGTTCGGGATTAGTCTTCTTTATTCTATTATTTTGCCAAGCTCTTTTAGGCGCACAGTTTTTCGATGATTTTCCATGATTGGCTTAAGCGATATTGGTCTATAGGATGTAACTTCCTTTCGATAAAATGTTCTAAAATTTATGTAGAAAAAAAATTTAGTTATCAAATTTTTCTTCTACAATAGTTGATCTATTAAATCCTATGGACAAATTTACCAAGAAGACTGATGCAAATGTCCATGAACGGCGCTTAGAATGACTTGTACGTGCTTTTGTGACGACAGCAAAATAGAATATCTTCTCTAAGCCTATTCAAAACACTGCAGCTTACGCAGATTCCATCAAAATCAGCGGTAAATACGAACAATCTGCCATTAATCATTGTAATGGATGGAAGAGGGAAACAAAATCTAGTACATTAATTAAAGATGTCAATAGAACTCAAAGAACTTAGGGCATTATGAATAACAATTTTCAATCTTTTTGTATGCAAGTTATCGGAAGGAATAGAAGACATATACATACAATTTAATGCGGTAGAAAAATGTAGGTCTGCTCCATTTAGAACAAAAAAGATGGGAAGTACTTAATCTGAACCCAATGTTGCCAGAAATTATCATGACTCCTCCAATACTTAAAAGCGCAAACGATTTTATGGGAAAAATCTTTCTTTGTACTCGTACAGTTGCAAGAGTACTGAAAGACTTCGATGGTACAAAAATCCACTGGCCCGGCCCACATAGTACCCTTTACATTGTTCTGAAAGGGTGTTCGTCGACGCTGGCAAAAGCCAGTTTTTCGTATGCGTTATTCTACTGGTGTCTTTTCGAGTAGATGAGAAGTAGCATTTCTTGCCCAGTCTGTCCTTAAAAAATTTAGATCATCACAAATTTGAAAGCCAAAAACTCTAAGGGAAAGGTAGCGATTTAAAATGTACCAAAATGTGATGTTTTTTACTTGCTATATAAGTACTATAAGGGAAGTTATGCATTCGGAAAAACAATCGAACTCGAGATTTCGATCAAAGTTGACATTACGATGATAGCGAAGACCAAAAAAGTGGGTCTCGCAATTCTGTCTGTCTGTCCGTTCGATTGCAGCTAAACGGCTCGGCCGACTTTCTTCAAACTTGGTAGATATGGGTTTTAATTTTTTCCCCCCGGATGTTTTTTGATTTGATTTTTTAAGACCAAAAAAATAACGGTACCTGCCATAAGAATTTTTTCGAAATTTTATAAATATTTTTTTTTCTCAAAAACTGTCCCACAGATTTAAAAAAAAAATCATAAAATTTCTTTTAGTTAAACCTAGGTAATGGTTGAAAAACCTTTTCCAAAAAATGGTTATTTTTGGTACCCCCCTTGGAACCATTTTTTTGTTTTTGATTTTCTCTAAAACGGTACCACCGATTTTGATCATTTTTCTTATGTTAAGGCTTCCCAGCAGTTTTAATATTATAATGTATTCAAATTTAAAAAAAAATTTTTTTTTTTGAAAACTCAATATTTCGAAAACCACATGCTCGATTTTTTCAAAACTTGATCAATAAAAGGTTTTTATTATAAGTTATAATATTTGAGAAAAAAAATTGTTGTACCTAAAAATAACGGTACCCTCCATATAAATGTTAAAAAATGATTTTAGAAAATCGTATTTTTTTCGAAAACGGTTCCGAGAATTTCACTTAAATTTTTTTTCTTTCAATTAATTTTTAAGATCTATAATTTAACAAAAAAAAATTGAAAACAAGATATTCCTGACTGTACCTACCATAGAACGATTTTTTTAAATTTCGAATTTCTCATTATCGGCATAACGGATTTTAATGAAATTTTTTTTGAGAGAAGCTTCTAAAAAGTTTAAAAAACATTGCATTTCAAAACTTTAAGAAAAATATTTTTTTGAATTTTGAAAAAAAATCGTTTTTTTTTGAAAATTCAATATCTCGAAAACAGCTCAATAGTTTTTTTGAAAATTTAATTTTTATTCAAACAATAATAAAAATTTTAAATTGGCGTACCAAAATTTTTCCTTAAAAATGTTTTAAAAATTTTGTTTATAAAATCTTATTTTTGCATGAACGTATATTTGCTTGAATCACATGGCATTCTAATTTTACCTCCAACTACTAAAGAAGTTGTTTTAGTCGTTTAAAAAAATAATTTTTATGCTTATGAACAGTTTTTCTCTAATAACATTAATTTTTGAAATTCTTAGTCTATTACATAGGAGCAAGTTCGTGCGACCCAGTCGTGTATTTTGTTTTAGGTGTGTTCAGAAGCAAATGTGTGTTGGTTAGAAAAAGTTTAAAATTAACAAACAGTTAGTAATCTACTAAAAAGTTAGCAAATTGTTAAGTAGTATCATACTAATACTTTTATACTGAGCTATTTAAAATTCTGCGTCAGTATTATTAGATAAAAACTGTTCGTAAGCCTAAAACTCATTTTTAAATGACTAAAACAATATCTGATTTTATTTTTAAAAAAGCAGGCTTTTTTGGTCAAAAATCTTTTATCGATGCAAATAAAACAAAATTATTTCATCTTATCCAACGTTATTTTTCGACACAACCAACATCACAAAAAATAAACACAGTTAAAAATTTAATCAACAAAATGAACAATATAAGTGACGAATGATTTCAAAAAGAAAATATTAAAATCATAAAAAACATTTTACACATGAACAATTACCCAACACACATAACAAATAACTTAATAAAAACTACTATCGAAAAAGAAAAACCAGAAACCAAAACAACAAAAAAATCGACAGATGGTAACACCAAATATTGCAGTTTGCAATATATACCAAATTTAACTGACAGTAAAAGCCTACATAGAACTATTAACAACAACAAAGTAAACTATGCATACAAATCAAATAGAACACTGAGAAACCTTTTTACTAACAAAAAAACACCGATCGAAAAGGAACAACAACACAATGTAATATACCAGATTGGTTGCAATGGAAAAGAGGGGGAGAGTTGCAATCGAATATACATTGGGACAACAAAAAGACAATTGGGAAAGAGAATTTCTGAACATAGAGCAGACGTAAAGAAAGGAAGAAAAGAGAACAAACGCAAGGTACACACTTGAAAGCTTACGAATACAACAAAACCTTTCAAGAACAATGAACACAATGGAAGACAGAGACAACACAATAGTGAGCTATGCTTTAGCAATAAAAAAACCCACCCTCAATCTGTGATAACAATCAGCTGTGCTAATACTGTGACGTTTTTTCTGTTTGTTTTTAGATAAAAATTGTTATTTTCTTGTTTTTCTTCTTTTTTTAAAAAAAGTCTTTTGTTTAAAAATTTTATCTAGTGTTAAAAAATTTTTTTATGTCGTTTTTAAAATGTATTAGAGTGAATAAACCAGAACATTTTGTAAGTTATTTAATATACCATTACATATTCATATAAAAAAATTGCAAATTAAATGTAATAGTTTTTATATATTTAAAAAAAAAAAAAATAATATTCTTATTAAAGACATTCCCCTGAAGAAGTCGTGGAACACCGACGAAACGTTGGGATAAGATGAAATAATTTTGTTTTATTTGCATCGATAAAAGATTTTTGACCAAAAAAGCCTGCTTTTTTAAAAATAAAATCATTATAAAAAAGAATTGGTCACATAAAAAGAAAAATACATAAAACAATATCTTTGGTAGATGGAGCTATAACAGGGTGCCATGTGATTTAAGCAAATATTAGTTTACACAAGAACAAAAATTATAAGTCGTTGTAGTGGTTTCTTAAATAAAATAAGCTTTTTATTACAAAATTTTTAAAACATTTTTAAGAAAAATTTTGATACGCCAACTTAAAATTTTTATTATTGTAGGAATAAGAAAACATACAAAAAAAATAGTGAGCAGTTTTTGAGATATCGAATTTAACAAAAAAAATAGATTTTTTTTCCAAAAATTCAAAAAAATATTTTTTTTTAAATCTTGAAATGCAATGTTTTTAATCTTTTAAGAAGCTTCTCTATAAAAAAATTTATTAAATCATTATGCCGATAATGAAAAATTTAAAACTTTATAAAAATTCTCGGATCTGTTTTCAAGAAAAATACAATTTCCGAAAACTAATTTGTAACATTTGTATAGTGCGTACCGTTATTTTTAGGTAAAATAATTTTATTTCACATCTTTTAGATTATATTAAAAAAACTTTTATATATGAAGTTTAATAAAAATCGAGCATGGTGTTTTCGGAATATTCAGTTTTGAAAAAAAAATTGAAAGTTTTTTTTATATCCAAACAAGGGTTTTTTGAAAATTTTAATACTTTAAACTTTTGGGGAGCTTAAGCATAAAAAATTGATCCAAATCGGTTGTCCCGATTTTGAGAAAATAAAAAAAGGAAAAAAGAGAAGGGTACCAAAAATAACCATTTCTTGTAAAATTTATTTCAACCATATTACCCAGCTTTACCTAAATGAAATTTTCGAACTTTTTTTTTTTAAATCTGTATAACAGTTTTTGAGAAAAAAAATATGTATAAAATTTCGAAAAAAAAATTCGTATGGCTGCTATCATTACTTTTGGTCTTAAAAAAAGAGACAAAACGTGTAGGGAAAATTTCAAAAACGTTATCTACAAAATCTAACGAAAATTGGCCGAGCCGCTTAGGCTGTAGTCGAAAAGACAGACAAACAGAATTTTGAGACCCACTTCGCTATCATCGTATATCAACTTTAATCAAAATCTTGAGTTAAATTTTTTTCCGAAGGCATAACTTGCCTTATAGTACCTACCTATAGGTCGCAAGTTAAAATTAGGTGTGTAATTATTGGCGGTTTCTGTCATAGAACTTTCTTTTGATTTCCGACTTTCTAATTAACGGCTCTAATATTCTTATTTGTTTTTCTTGAAAAATTAATATGTATCTTCAAAACGTGTAAACGATTATTTTTTGAAATTATTTCCTAAAATTTATAATACATACTTAATACTTAAAAAATTGGCATCCCAATATTTAGCCTCAGTACAAATTGCGGCACGGTACAGACAATGGGATTAAATCCCTAACCTCAAACAAACGTTTAGTGCCGAATAAAGCGGCTGCAAAAAGTGGGATAAATTTCCCTAGCTTTCAAGGAAGTTCAAGGCAAACGCAAATGGGATTAAATCTCTAGCCTACAACAACGACAAGTACGGTGGGATTTAATCCGTAGCCTTGATTGAATGCTAAGGCAAAAACAAGAAATTGGATTGAATCCCCAGCCTCAGCTCAAACCGCAGCACGGTTTAGATGTAGGATTAGATCCCTAGCCTCAAACGAAGTTTAAAACAAAATAAGTGAGGGTGACTGAAGAAACAAAAAAAGAAATATATGGCCAAAACCTCAAAAAGTCTAGAAACTTCTTACTGGTACACTACGTACCCAGCAGCTTCGCAACGTGCTTCAATGGATACCCTCTTGCCTTAGTACTCGATATTCATACCACTATCTCAACGAGCGCGAAGAATCCTGCACCAAATAAAAGACAATTTTAAAAATAATTTAAATACCTCTATTGCGGGTTCAATAATGGAATGAAAGGCATTATTGAAGGTTATCGAAAGTTTTCTTGACCCAGTTTTTTTTTTAATCTAATATTAAATTTGAAAAATTCCTGCTTGAACCCCTTTATATAATAGTTTTTTTTTTTTAATAATTTGTCTCAAGTGGAAGCCGAAAACCTTGCATAACTCTGGCCAGATTGTACCATCTAATGCTTAACGAAAGTAAAGTCCACATTTTTTCCAAATTGTTCTTTTTTTTAAGAGAAAATTCATATCTCAAGCTAAAACTAACAAAACGTTTATTTTTTATCGGGGAACAAATTCCAAGAATATACGAAACCAATCTGTAACCAGAATCAAATTGAATTAACCGCCTTTGGCAATGACTATCAAAAAGTTCAATATTTTCACAATATCTCAGTTTAAATCAACATTGACTTTGGGTTAGTATCGTCACTGTCGTCGGTTGTCGGTTGTCTTCTTCATTCTCAGCGAAGCGAAAAGAAATATTAAAAACTAAAATCCACAGTGAACTTTTTCATTCTTGATTTTTCGTTGAAACCCCGCGCAAAGTTGCTTCCGCTGTTGCCACTGCAATCTCGGATTCTTCTACCAAGCCGAGTAATTGATGCAAATAATAATGCTCTTGCATATTGTACTTTGCATTATAATAGTTGTAGTTGCAGGGGTTAGGTTAATCTTCAGCTCCAACCCCCATCATTTCCACCAGTTTTCCGAATCGTCGTATGGCAAGAACAAATTTAGAATTTCAATTTTGCTAGAAATTCTTGCGCTATTTATTCAGCGTCTATTCTACCCTGTATACATACCTATGTACGTCCTATAGGAGTGCATTTCTCAGTTTCTTTTCTTAGCAGACTTTCGACTGTGTATCTGAGCTTTTAAGGCAAATAATAACTTTGCCTTTTAATATTTGCCTGAGCAAAATAAAATGTTATTGAGGCTTTCTGCCTGCCTCGCAAAAATTTAATTGTCAAAACATAGCGATTTAAATAATGATTCTTTTATGATTTTCAAAAATATGCGTTTTTTCTTGATATTTTACAAACATTCAAAAGCCGGAAAACCCAAGGTCTCGATACATTGAAGCTTAATTATAATTCATGCATTCGAGTGAAAAGAAACTGCTGGATGAAATTGGACTTGTGGCTACAGCATAATTGCAAAAATTGATGGCATAGGTTTTTTGCTTTTTTTAAACGACTTCGTTGTACAATGGCAACGGATCCGTTTGCTGGTCGGTACTGCTGGAATTGACACCACCACCTTCAATATCTTCTCATTCATTCTGGCTTAATTTGCAATTTGCTGTTTGGGGAAAGAATACGTCACATGCAAAGTGATACAATTTGTCCATTCTGGATTGTGCTTTCTCTCGGTCAAGTTGAAAGGAAGCATGCTTCTGCGGTATGCTACGGTAATCGAATGACTGAGCAGAGCACCGCACCGTGCTGAGGACATTATATTCAGATATGGAGACTACACATAGAGAAATAGGCGGACATCTATTTTTTTTATCAAAATAGTTTCCAGTTTGAAAATCAAAAATTAAAGGATAGAAAATAAAATGCACTTGTGTTTGACACACTTATAGATCCCCTAACAAGTCAATGGCTGGCTCAACAGCGTTATAGCAAAAGAGTAAATTCCTTGAAAATTAGTACCTTCTCTCTATATAAGTCTTCAGGTCTGGATGGCATACTGCTAATTATGCAACAAAAACTGCAAGATGTGTCAGTTCCATGGCTTTAAACAATTTTCAAAGGATACCTGAGACAACCTCCTTCAGTCTCAGAACATCGTGCCACACATCTTTCCTATGCTTCGTTCTCTTCATTAACTTCACGCCCGCGCTGTGCTGAAAACATTTAAAGGGTAATCATAATCCCTTGAGCGCGGGTAAATTATAAAAAAAAAAAAAAAAAAAAAAATACCTCTCGTAGCTACCTGTAGTAAACACTGGCTAATAGGAGAGCATGCAGCGAAGCTAGGCATTCCGCACAACACTATAACTGTCATAACTGTAGAGAGCAGAACGAAATGGAAACAGTCTTCCATTTCCTCATTTCCTCTGCAAATGTCCTACTCTGGCCAAATTTTGAATAGAAACAGTCATTAGGAAGGGCATTTATTGACGACAGTGAAGAACTCTTAGAAATAAATATAAAAGACTTGATCTATTTTCTCAACGCGACGAAATGGCTCTAGGATGAACTTCAAAATCCCGAGCAAGCGGACTGATGGCTTTGATAAAAGTTTGCGGTGCGGGGCGAGATGATCACTCAATCGGATTAGCTACTATTTTAGCACCACTCAACAAGCTGCCTAGCTTGTCACAGTGTTGATGGTTTAGGTGACGGAGTACAATACTATTAGACACTATAGAGCAGACCTATTTGGCACAATCTAGGCGCCCATAACTATTTGCATGATCGGCTTTCTATAACTTTTATTTCAACTATTTTTAAAACCAGAGGGGAGCTTCTTTGATTAAATTACCAGCCTTATCGTTTCCACGAAATTACAGACTCGACTCAGAATGTACTGCATTCCTTAGGAGCGTGTCCTATTCTATCCGCAATTCCACGAGCACATTGGAGAAAACACACAGTCATCAGCTCAGACATAGTCCGGCAGTTTAAGTTGCAGAGAGGATAAAAGGTAAAACGAAAAGGTAACCCCATCTACCAGTATTGCATTATACTGTGATCTACCAGGCTAAATACCTGTGATGTACCAGATTTATATAAAATCTGCGATTTTACCAGTTATACAAAGACTGTGATTTAACCAGGCTAAGCCTGCGATTACCGGACAATATTAAAAGTCCGCGATCTACTGGGCAGTGAGCTCGTGATCTTAAAGATATCGAAGTACGAACAAACGCACAGCGCAGGCCAAGCAAAGACGATAATACAGCAGCAGTACAACACGCTCAACCAGAAGACAACATCGGTACCGCACATAGCAAACAATAAAATAATAAATTATACTTTTATTTGAATTACGAAGTAATAAAGAGATTTAATCGATTAAACTAAAGTTTATGGTACTTTCTTTAGTTCGAACCCTGGAAAACACCGCTGAGTATCTACCTTAGCTGGAAACTCCAAAGTACCGTTACAAATTGGAAGAAGTTTTCTAACTCTGAACGAAGTCACAGAAATTTAAAATGGCTTGGACACATTTCTACTACTGCTATTTCTACTAAAAGAAATCTATTAGATGAGCCTACTTCTTTGGGATATAGTAAGACAAGTACAGAGAAGGTGAGAAATGGGTTCTACATCTTCCTCATCCATAAAGTTTCTCCGAAATTCTCTTAAAAATACGTCAGCACACTGGCTATGGCACGCTCTTAGACAGTCTGCGTTTATGATATCTGGTACGGAGGTAATGCTCAATCTGCTTAGAGATATCAATCAGTTAGACCAACCGAAATTTTTACTCTTTATAAAATAAGCAACACATAGCTCCAGCATAAATTTACAGACATATCTGAGAAATATAGGTATTTTCGTTAGACTTTTCGTGAATTCGTCAGCTTTTAAATTTCCCGGAGTGCTCGAATGCTTTGGCAATTAGTAGAAGTCAATATACGCATTGAACTGGTTCGCCAACTTCATAACAGATAATCGTAAGGTGCGGGGACATATTTTTTCCGTTTAGATATTCTTACGACCTTGGGCGTTTATGTAGGAAGATGATGTAGAACATATTCCTCTTCATGATGGTAAAAACCTCTTAGGATGTCAACAAAAATATAAGACAACATAATGCAAAGTTTGTAAAACAACTTCTTTTACAAAGTTCTTAAACAAGTATTGAAAATTATTGTGATTTTTTATTGGAGAAAATTGCGTTAACGGTCAGTGAGACCAATAACAAATACATGAAGCCATCAAGAAAAAGAACACCCAGGATGGATGACTTGAGCAACACGTCACCATATAGCCAACTTTATTTATTTCGTCTCGCAGGGACATAATCCCCAATTTTAAATTTTAGAACATTTATCCCAATTAAGTGGGACATAAGGCCCAAATCGAATTTTGGACATATTTCTCACCTATGTCGGACATACATAAATCCAACTAATAAAATGTGCATTCAGTTTTTCTAGGACGATAGTAGCTCGTTTGGATGGCTCGTTTCGCAGGTTTTCAGGATTTGAACTCCTTTTTCAGGGTCCCTGTACACGGGTATCGAAACTCCGTTGCTCCGCTAGATTTGTTTTTTCAGTCGTGATGAAGTTGCCTGTCCACAGTTTTCTTATGTAACAGTATCACCGAAGATACCATCCAAAGTAACTATTGCCCAAAAAAATTACTGATATAGGCGCCTAACTTACAATTGAATAAACTTGAAGCTGAGTAACGGAGGTGCGTGAGCGGGACTGAGAACCCAAATAAGGGGCTAAGATCCATTTAGTCAACGGAGCGTGCCAGATACAATTGATCAAGAAAACTATTGGAATTGGTACCTGCCCTTAAGGGCTATTCACATGAGAACGACCAACGACCGACGAATGAACGAACATGCGCCCATTTTGACATTCAGTTCACATGCATTTTTACTTGCGACTTATAGGTACTGAGTATAAGGCAAGTTATGCATTCGTAAAAAAAATCTAACTCGAGATTTTGATCAAAGTTGACATTACGATGATAGCGAAGACTAAAAAAGTGAGTCTCGTAATTCTGTCTGTCTGTCTGTCTGTCTGTCTGTCGGTCTGTCTGTCGGTTCGACTACAGTCTAAACGGCTCGGCCGATTTTCTTCAAACTTGGTAGATATCATTTTTAATTTTTTCCCCCCACACATTTTTTAACTTCCCATAGGAAGTCGGTCCGATTTGTCAAATTGGAATTTTTGACATTTCTCGACATTTCGAGGTCCCTAGAGGCTATATCAATCATTTTTAGAGAGATTTCTGTGTGTGTGTGTGTGTACGTACTGGTACCATTTTTCGTCGTCGATATCTCAAGAACAAGTAAAGATATCGACTTCAAATAAATTTTGTTTAATAGATAATAACTTCGAAAGATGCTGAAAGGGCGTTTATTAAAATTCAGTGAGTAGTTTTTTCACTATAACGGTTTTATTCTAAGAACGGAAAACAATTTGAAACTCAAAATAATTTTATTTTACGAAAAATAATGTGTTTGACAACTAGTAAAAATTAAAAAAAAAAAAAGTTTACAGTTTTTTTTACAAAAAATAAAAAACTATATAAAATTCTATTGAAAATTGGTAAAAATCGTTTTTCGACTCAAATTTCTCGAGTGATATTGACTTATAATTTAGTTTATTTTATACATAGTATAATTTTGTACAATTGGTAAAATTTTGACAAATATTGAATTAATAGTTTGTTTTTTTAAACAAATGAGAAGTTATCACTGTGGGTCGCACCCAGCCTCTTTTTTCTTTTTCTTTTTTAAGACCAAAAACAACGGTACCTGCCATACGATTTTTTTTTTTCAAATTTTGTAAATATTTTTTTTTCTCAAAAACTGCTCGACAGATTTAAAAAAAAGAGATGCAAACAAATTTTATTTAGTTAAAGCTAGGTACTGAATGAAAAAATTTTTCCGAAAAATGGTTATTGAGGGTACCCCCCAACGAACTATTTTTTTAGTTTTTGATTTTCTCAAAAACGGTACAACCGATTTTGATCATTTTTTTTTCTAAAGCCCCCCAAAAATTTAAATAGAATTTTGTAGGTATTCAAATTTTCAAAAAAAATTTTTTTGGATTTAAAAAAAAATAAATTTTTTTTTTCAAAACTCAATATTTCGAAAACCTTATATTAGATTTTTTTCAAACTTTATAAATCAAAATTTATCAACATAGTCTACAAGATGTATGAAAAAAAGTTTTATTTTACCTAGAAATAAAGGTACCCACCATACAAATATCAAAAAATGACTTTCA
Source organism: Philhelius festivus (assembly GCA_963931855.1). NCBI lineage: Eukaryota > Metazoa > Arthropoda > Insecta > Diptera > Syrphidae > Philhelius > Philhelius festivus. The sequence continues at coordinate 75,541,987 of OZ007557.1, read as the reverse complement.
AAAATCGTATTATTCTTTAAAACGGAGCCTAGAGTTTTAATAAAAATTTTTTTTGTTTCAATTAATTTTAACGATCTTTAATTTAATAAAAAAAATTGAACTTAAGTTATTACAGCTTGTACCTACCATAGAACTATTTTTTTAGATTTTGAATGAGTCATTATCGACATGACGGATTTTAATGAAATTTTTTTGTAGAGATGCTTCTAAAAAGTCTAAAATCCATTGTATTTCAAAACTTTAAAAAAAAAAATTTGAATTTTTGATAAAAAAAATCATTTTTTTGTAAAGTTCGATATTTCAAAAACGGTGCAATATTTTTGTCTGGAAATTTAATTTTCATTTGTACAGTAATAAGAACTTAAAATTATCATACTAACATTTTGTATATAAAAGGTTTATTTTAAGAAACCACTACAAGAACCTATAATTTTTGTTTTAGCATAAATTCATATTTGCATAGCATTCTGTTCTTGTCTCTAAAAGAATTTAAAAAATTAATTTTCTCCTTATGAACAGTTTCTCTAATAACATTCGTTTTTAAAATTCCTAGTCTATTACAAAGGAGCAAGTTCGTGCGACCCAGTCGTGCATTTTATTTTTATTCGTCACGAATGGCGTTTGCTTAGACAACTTATAGAATGATTTTGAGGTTAGTCGCGTGCGAACAATTGATTCGTTGCAGTGTGGAACTGTGGATGGTATGTGGAAAGCGAATAGTGTTTGACTGTTCGTAGCAACAAATTTCTCTAATTTTCGCATTACAACGCAAATTTTAATATATTAACATTAAATTAAACTAGATTTCTAACCTTTTGTAAAGTTTTTGGGAAGAATTTAGGCTTATATGGGTCATTTTTTAAAAATTGACATATTTTTTTGATCGTTTGAAAAAAATTTTTTTCAGTTTTTCTTGGGTTTTAGTTTCTAAATCTATAGTAAACAAGTAGAAAAGGAGTTCTCCGAGTTGCGCAAAAATAATTTCAAATATTTTCCATTTTACGAGTATTTTTTGATACAAATTTTAATTTTAAATTTCGAATGTACTAAAAATGTTCTTTTCTTGCATAAAATAACAATAATCCACAAAATAAATAGTAACAATAAATAGTTGAAATTTTGTGGAAAGCAACTAAATTTAATAAGATAATTAATAAAAAAGTTGTTTGTTTACGAAATGATTTTGTTTAAAAGCATGAAAGACAAAAAAAAATTATTTTAAATAACGGCACATTACTTTCTTGGAACTTTTACGGTACCAATATTGTAAGGAATGATGAAATTCAGTATATTTATCTAGAATATAAAAAAATTAATAATGATATGAGCCATTATAAACAAAAAAAAAACATTTATTAAAAAACAAATACGAAAATGGCCACGGAGATTACAGGCCACGGAGATTACAAAATCGACTATTTCTTAATTTTAATATAGTTAATGTAATTCAATGTCATCCAAATTATATTAGGTTCAAGTATGAGTAAATACCTTTCTTTTGGCGGTGGTTAGACTAAAAAATATTTATACAGTACAAAGATAACAAGGCCACGGAGATTACACTGAATTTTTACTCTGATGAAAAAATTATTTTGTATGCAAATTTTAAAGGAATTAACTGCAATAATTAAATTATAATAAAACATGAAATTAAAGGTTTTTTGACGTACTATAAGATAATGCTTCTAAAAAAATTATTAAAAATTGTTTAGTTGTGTGAAAAAGCGAAAATGTTTAATTAGGTATTTTTTTTCCAAATCTTGTCACACTCGTTCAACTAAGTATTCGGACAACAAAACAATTTTTTTTTTTTGGCATATCATAAAATTGAAACGACAAGGCCCAAAATTAAATAAAAAATCATTTTCATCATTAAAAATATTAATAAAACTGATTAAGCATGAAAATCACATCCCAAAAAGGCCACGGAGATTACACATTATTAATTACCATGGCTATTCGTTACCATCAATCGATCTGCAAATTTTTTCTTATAATGCTGACATATAAACACAGTTCCATACCAAATTTCAAGTCTTTAAATTGAAATGCAAAAAAAATAGAAGCTATAACGCTAAAAATGTAATTTTTTTAAACGACCCATATGTATATGTATGTTTTGAATCTCATTGGTTTTTTAATTCGTTGGTCGCTCTCATGTGAATAGTCCTTTATACTGATAAAAGGAACAGTTCAAAAAGACACAAGGCTAAATTAGCCCTATATTGCAAAAGTTAACAGGGTTTGCAATACTGTAAATGCGCAAGGTTTTTTTTTATCAAAATACCGTTTCTGTAATATATCTCGAAAATTAAGGCATTTTTGTCCGATCTATTTGGGATGTTAATGACCGTATCGGAAGATATTATAACTTTTCCAATCATATGTGGAGCGCTATACTCCGCAAGAGCGTCTAAAAATTGTTTCGATTTTCTTGACCAATAATTGGTGGTGGTAGAGCAGCGTGAATTTCGGCTGAATAGCAGCTGTGGCTGCCGATGTCGCTGAGAACGAAGAAACATCAACCAGACGACAGGCCAAGCAATTGGACATCACCAGACAGATCCTACAACGAATTTTAGTGAAAGACTTACACAGTGTGAAAGTGAAAGCAGTGGATCGGTTTATGCCTACTGACCATCCGTGAATTACTTTCAAGCCATCCCCAATCTCAACAACGAAGAGGACCATTTTATGTCGAATGTCGTCCTAAGCGACGAGGCGCATTTTCACTTCATCGCTTACGTCAATTAGAAAAATAATCGTTTCTGGGGCACCGCATGTGATGCACGAAGAGCCATAACATCCACTAAAAGCCACTGTATACGGCGAACGCTAAAGGGCCATGATAAACGACTTAATACTGTCGGAATCGGATAAGCGGGGCTCGGTGAACATGTGGTTTCAACAAGACAGTGTAACCGCACACACACTACGAGCCACAATGGATATTGTGAAGGAAATGTTTCCTGGTCACGTAATCTCCCATTTTGGTGATTTGTCATGGCCATCAAGATCGCCCGATTCAACCATTCAAGACTTTTTCCTTTGGGACTTCTTATGCCAACAAACCTCCGACAATCGCAGCCTTTGGCTGCCCCAAATGTGTATCAACATGATTAATTTTGCGCCAGCTTGTATGACCACCTGTCATAGAGCACAGAACGTTCACTATCCAGTGCTGTGGATGGAGTCCAGTTAAAGCAATCTGAGCATTAATCACATGTACTGCTACTGCTATCCGCTGCTCCGCCCTGCTGGAATTAAGTGCCTACTTATTTGAATTCAACAAGTCATGAAAAACCCATGTTTGCGCAAATAATGAAGAATGACTCCGTTGTGATTCAATATCGAATCAACCGAGAGATTCCAATTGTTTGTGTTGTCACACTCGCGATTTGTCGCTGAACGTAGCATGTATCAAATTTATTTACGGTCCAATACAGGCCTAACGAGACTATACTGAAGCAATTTCGAAAGTCATTCCGGATTTCCACCACAGAACATCCGTTCGAAAAGTTGACCTCGTTGGAAAACCCATTCTCCTCACTATTCAAAACCGTAATGATGGTTGACATGGATATTAGCAAAACCACATCTGTCTACTTAGACTACACCGGTCTTGATACGACCCCTACCTGCCGTTTAAGGAAATTAAAGTGACGCATACTATATTACGATATAAAAGTAAACACCTCATACCAAATAAAATCTTTCGCAAGAAATCTATTCTGACCGAATCAGTCTTTTTGAATCCCAAACCTGCCATACGGAGCTTCACAACTCGATTATGGCATACCATTTGATCACGTCTAAGAAACGCAGTGCATATATACGCGATCACATAGCCTTCTCTTGAAGCTTCTATTTGCTAACAATGTAGTATTTTTAAATAGATTCTGTAAGATCTGGAAATTATCAATTTAAGTTGTCATCGATCAAACCTACATGTCTACCAATGCTGAAAGGCTTTTACGGACGAACGATATTTTTGGCTTTGAATCTCTCAAAATGAGTTTCGATTATATTTCTCACATGGGTATAATGTGGATTTTGTCTGAGTGTATTTTCCAAAGTCCAGACACCCAGGACTAACAAAAAGTTTCATTTAAAAGAAGAAACTGTAATCCTTTTTACTGTACACATCCTAGAATGCATATCACACCAAAAGCAATCCAACACGATAACGCCATTATGTAGATACTCTTAACACCATGGCTTTCGTGTTGCGGAGTTACTTTATGTTTGTGTTTGATTTTTTTTTTCTTTTCATTTTTTTTTTTTTGTTGGTGTACTCGAACAGTTGTTGTTTTTCGTCCTGAGCGTTTGTGTTTCGCTACTTAAACCACCACCGCTAGCTTTTAACTTCTTGCAGAGTATTCCCGAGCAAACCGCAAAAAGGCAACCGCCATTCATTGTGCTCTTCTCTCCAAAGAAGATATTATACATATCTAATAGAGAAGAAGTAGAAGCTACACTACACTGCTCTTTCAGCATTTTGAAGCTTGCTTCTACGATGTATGAATTTTTAATTTAATTTAAGGCTAAGCTTTTGATGTTTTACGCCTGTATAAGATTTAGCAGTTGGTGATGGGATAAATTTAAGAGGATATACACTTCTTGCGAGAGAAGCAGTAGAAAAAGAAAAGACAACATGAAGTGAAGTGAAGTCAAGCTGACGCAAAAACAATTGTTGATATTTTCTAAAAAGAGATTTGTATTAAAAGTACGTGAATATTGTATTCGAAGGCGTGTAGGGCGATTTAAGTCACAAAATGCAAACATAAATGATTACTACTGTAACAGGTTCAAGGAACTAGAATTGACTAAGTTTAGATGAAGTTTGATATTAAGGTTGTTAAAAGAAATGGTGCATGCAGTTCCGTTCATTTAGGAAGATACATTATTTACGTCTTCATGGATTATATTTTTGTCTTTGAGCAATTTCATTTTAAGAGTTTTTCAATAAGGGCTCATATATGTTTTCAAAGACCCATGTATGCCAATAAGCATGGAATCTGACATCGTTCAAATGCTCGTCTCGGCTTCAAACGTTGGCACGGATTCCGAGTGATTCAATTTTCAATGATTCTTCCGCATAGGTACATCCGGGTGAATTTGAGCGATGAACTGTATTATGATCACCTTAAGGGCATTCTTCGACTGTGATTTATTCTCATAGACCTGTGAATTCAGGAAACCCCACAAGTAAAAGCCCAGAGCTGTCAAATCGTATAACCAATTATTCAGGCCACCACTGACTGCGAGAGATAGCCTTATCCTCAAATCGTTGTATAATTTCGTTATTGCGTCTGCTGTGCATTACGTAGCACCATCTTTTTGAAACCATGTGTCGTATTGGTCCATATGGTTCGGTATGGGCCATAAGAAATTGGATATCATGGTTCTGTAGCGCTCGCCATTGACGATGACTTCACCACGGGCCTATGATGACACTGGCCCAAAATCCACACCAACTTTTGAAGGTAACATTGTCTCCTGAGGAACCTCGGATGGGTTGGTGTCAATCCATATGCAGACATTTTACTGTTATTACAGCTATTCATCTAAAAACTCGCCTCGTCGGTAAAGATGATTTTTGGGCCAAACGCTCCGAAGTCCAGTCAGCGAACAAACCACGTTGTCTAAAGCCATGAACTTTGAGCTCCTGAGACAGACAGAACTTGTACGGGTATAGGGCCCAAGTCCCAATAAAAAATTCACCAAGTTGAAGTCTGCGAAAGTTCGGCTACCTCTGGTTCTGCTATATAGTAATGAAGTGGACAATTGGTTTATTTGTTTTTTTTTTTTAAATTCTTTATTAGGTAGATGTAGATAGTATTCGAGTGAATCAAAACTGAAGACTGAAATAAAATTATCAAATTATCTTCAAGAGAAAGATGCGTAGCAGCCAAAAGTGCTGCATTGCACAATAAACGTATGCATAGGATTCAATGTGGAATGTGCTGATGTTTGAATAAACAAAAGCATACATTGGATCCGATGAACCAACACTTTAAGTTGACACCTACTTAAAGGGTCCGGATGTGACTATATACACTTTCACGAACCGCGGCTATGTTCTCTACTAGTCTTGCGTTACTTTGACGTACGAATTTTTGCTGATTGATTATCAAACCGGTCAACTCAAATTTGGTCACAAACGTTGAAAAGTCAATTGTGAACATGATTCTTATATCCAGCACCAGCGCAGCAATTATAGAAGTGAAAAAACGTTTATACATAGTTTTGCTCTTATATTCCTCAGCTCCTGATAAATAACCTGAAGATTTTCTGCGACTTTTAGGATCTTAAAATCAACTCAACCAAATCCAAGATCATGATTTTTAGAACTTATTACCATTCTGAATACAACTCAAGGAACTAGACATTAGTTGGTCGTGAATGAGTTTAAATATCTTGGCTTTATTATTTCACATAATCCACATGTCAGGACCCATATTGAAGAAAAATTAGCTACAGCCAAAGCAGCAGTAAATACAATGTAAAAACTTTTTTCTAACAATTACTTACTAGATATAGAATAAAAGTTCAAATTATTTGATGACACCATAAGCAGTTGGTTCTGCTATGATAAGGAAGCTTCCGGATACAAATGGTTGGGGGAGTTTGAAAAAATTCAAAGGTACTTTTTTAAAAAAATATTTTGGCTACCGTCGAATACTTTAAAAAATGCTTTTTTATGTTGAGTCCGGTATATCGAAAATTTAATTTAGAAATTTAAAGGTAAATGCTGGTTTTTTGTCTTAAGTTATGATAATTCCAGGCAACAATTTACAATACAGAATATTACTTGTGTCTCTCTAATGTAGTTATAAACCTCTTTTAAGAACTGGCAAGAAATCACCTTGTCACATGAAGTTCCTTTGAGAGTGGAAGAATATTTTCTATGACTGCATTTCAGTAGCTGATGAATGAAGGTATCAGATCCACCTTGATGGGACTAGTAAGTCAACTTTTAGGACTATGTGCAGAAATTTATATATGAAATTGGGCGAGAACAATTATTTCAGAAATGATCTCACGGTCTCGGATATGATTCTTATCTTCAAAATCATAACGGAAATTCTCGAACTAAATTGCAGACCATATTGAACAGAAATCAACCCACTATGTAATTTAAACCAAAGCGAACACTTTTTTCACTTCCTAGCAGTGTGTCCTATACTACAAGAAACACTCAGACTTTATTTGGCAAGAGATATCTAGCGTTCAAAAAGTGTGTCATCGTTTTGAATCGATAATTTGGTTTGAAATTGCTGGTACAATATGTTTCATATGCAAAGAACTATCGTAATACATATTTAAACTTGTCCTAACTAATACACATAATTATGATTTTTGTTTTAGATTAATTAAAAGCCCGTTTTCACAATTGGAATAATCTACAATCTTTCTCGGTTTGAAGATGTTTGCAATTTCTTTTTAAATTAATTTTTCATAAATTTATAAAAATTGTTATCTTTTTTTTTTTTACTTGCGACTTGTAGGTACTATAAGGCCAGTTATGCATTCGGAAAAAAAATCGAACTCGAGATTTTGATCAAAGTGGGTCTGGCAATTATGTTTGTCTGCCTGTCTGTCGGTTCGACTACAGCCTAAACTTTAAACTTGGTAGATATCATTTTTAATTTTTTCCCCCCACACATTTTTTTCTTTTTTTTTAAGACCAAAAATAACGGTACCTGCCATACGATTTTTTTTCGAAATTTTATAAATATTTTTTTTTTTTCAAAAACTGTTTCACAGATTTTAAAAATGAAAATACAAAAAAATTTCATTTAGGTTGAAAAAAATTTTCCGAAAAATGGTTATTGAAGGTACCTCCGATTGAACCATTTTTTTTTTGTTTTTGATTTTCTCAAAAACGGTACCACCGATTTTGATCAATATTTTTTGGTTAAAGCTCCCCAAAAACATAAATAGAATTGTGTACTCAAGTTAAAAAAAAATTTGTTTTTGGATTTTTTTTTTAAACTTGATAAAGAAACTTTTCTCAATATAATCTATAAGATGTGAAAAAAATAAAATGCACGACTGGGTCGCACGAACTTCCTCTTATGTAACAGACCAGGAATTTTAAAATCGAATGTTATTAGAGAAAACTGTTCATAAAAAAATTGAAATTAAGATATTACAGCTTGTACCTACCATAGAACCATTTTTTCGAATTTTGAACTTCTCATTATCCACATAACGGATCTTAATGAAAATTTTTATAGAGAAGCTTCTAAAAAGTCTAAAACACATTGCATTTCAAAACTTTAAAATAAATATTTTTTGAATTTTTCGATATCTCAGAAACGGCTAAATATTTTTTTTTTTGTAAATTTTATTTTTATTCGAACAATAGATATTAAAAACTTTAAATTGGCGTACCAAAATTTTTTCTTAAAAAGCTTTTAAAAAGTTTGTACATAAAAGCTTTTTTTTAAGAAACCACTACAACGACTTATAATTTTTGTTCTTGCATAAATTCATATTTGCATAGCATTCTGTTTTAGTCTCTTACTACTAAAAGAATTTAAAAAATTAATTTTATCTTTATGAACAGTTTTCTCTAATAACATTCGTTTTTAAAATTCCTAGTCTATTACATAGGAGCAAGTTCGTGCGACCCAGTCGTGCATTTTATTTTATAAACTTAATGGTGCAAAAATTTAAACAGCAGTGTTATATTCAATGTATTATCATGACACTACTTAAAAATTTAAAGTAGTTTACTAACTCATTCTTAATTTAAAATATTTTCTAACTAGTATCGTACAAAATAAATATTCTTAATAAATTGCTTCTGAGCACACCTAAAACAATGACAGTTTGTGCAAAAAAATAAGTAAACAAACCCTTTTTGGCGTTTGAAAATAGCACGATACTAAAAAATATAAAATAGGTATTCGATGATTTTAACTTTAATAAAGAATGATGCTATTTTTAAATAAAACTTGCAAAATCATTGTTTTAATTATTTTTATTAAAATTTTGCGCCAATATTTCGAACTTGACATTAACTGTCAAGTTTTTTTTTAAACAATCTTAAAGATGTGGGAACATTTTTAATCTAAGAATAACGGTACCAACCGTACAAATGTTAAAAAGAAATGCCTTTCGAAAACGGCGCCTAGAATTTTGACAACATTCTTTCTTTCAACTAAGTTTTACGATCTATTACCTAGTCAACGGAAAAAAATTTGAAATTAAGATTTTACTGACTTTACCTACCCTAGAACCGTTTTTCGAATTTTGCATGGGAGCGGGTCATAATTCTGGTTTTCAAAATTCTGTTTGGTCAAAATTCTGTTTTTTTATAAAAATTCTGTATGGTCAAAATTCTGTTTGTCCAAAATTCTGTATTACTAAATTTTGTCAATGCAAAATTCTGTATTTCAAAATTCTGTATTTCAAAATTCTGTATGTGCAACATTCTGTTTCCTGAGCAGTGAAATTCTGTCTAAGAAAAATAACCATTCACGTCAAAAAATATGTATAACAATATGATACTCGTAACATATGATTTATGATTTCAATCTAAGCGTGATGAATATGCGTCCCTCTTTTGCAATATTAAAACTGTGTAGTACTATTTTATAATCCTGTCATTAGGTACTAAAATTAAAATCGTTTTAAGTGTATACATATATTGTATATTCTTATTCTGTTTAAATTATGTATTTTCCATAACAAATATTCTGTTTTAAAAAATTCTGTAAATATGTATGTTGTAAAAGAGAAATCGTTTTGATAATGTAAAAAAGTGCGCACTTTTTTACATTATCAAAACGATTTCTCTTTTACAACATATTTACAGAATTTTTAAAAACAGAATTTTGAAAAACAGAATTTTGAAAGCAGAATTTTGAACGTACAGAATTTTGAAATGCAGAATTTTGTAATACAGAATTTTGGACATCCAGAATTTTGTACAAACAGAATTTTGCAAAACAGAATTTTGGCATGCAGAATTTTGAAAGCAGAATTTTGAAAGCAGAATTATGACCCATACCGAATTTCGACCCCAACCCATTTTGCATTTCTCATAATCGGCAATAACGGATTTTAATTTTTTTAAAAAAAGGTATTTTATTTTTGAAAATTCGATAGGTCAATATTTTTTTTTTTTAATTTAATTCATTTGTGCAGTAATACAAATTTTAGTTAGCATTCGAAATTTTTTTAAAATTTTGTAGATAAAAGCTTATATAAAAAAAAAACCAAAAACGATTTATAATTTTTGCTCTTGCATACTCGTACATTCATATTTGCTTGAGAATTCTCTCATTTTGTTTTTAGGTCCAACCTCAAAATGCATTGTTTTAGTCTTTCAAAAATATACTTTATGCTTACAACCAAAATTTTAACGTCCATTTTTTTAAGTTTCTCCATTCTCCTTAACATTAGAGCAAGTTCGTGCAACCAAGTAGAGCATTTCATTTGTTTTAGCACTAAACCAAAAATTGGGGTTGATTTTTCTCCATTTTTTCGATAAACTGAAAAATACGAATATATGTAGTTCCCTAAAAATGTATGCAACTTTAAAAGATTAATGGCCAAAATTTCGAATTAAAGGTTCCTAAGGAACCTTAATGCCTTCTCCAATGAAATATTCCAAAAACAAAATAAATACCGGACTACTTGGAGCTATCAAAAAAAATGTATGTAAGTCCCAAACCTTACCCAATTCTCTTTGCTCACCATACCAAACCCAAAAGCTTAAAAAAACAGTTATCCCCATGTTTGTACACATATAAAAATAAAAAGGGACCATTATTGAATGACTTCGAGAAGTTAATGCTTGTACAGGTCGTGTTTAATAACAAACTTCAATCATATCAATTTATAGCATGTATGTCGTAAAAATACAATTTTAAACGATTTTCCAGATATATCCTTTTTTGACAGAGTGCTACCGTCATTTCGTAAAAAAAAGGGAACTTTGCTTAATGTTTTCGTTAACTGCTTCGCATCCATCTTGGAGAGCCTGTATACAACCGATCTAAGCAAATGACTATATGAGTTCGTGTGTATTCCCTGCCCTCGCCCCTTCCACAGACGACAATCTTAACTTACGATGTGACATTTGCCAGATTGAATAAAAAGTTTTTAATATCGAAGTACATATATCCAGGCTTCAGTCAATATCGTGATATCGCGACTGTTGGATATACACATAGGTAGATAGACATCCACCATATACTAACTCCCAAAAGACGGACGGAAGTCCTAGCACTTTAATGGATTTTCAATTTCAAAGTTCAGTTTTTCGCTTTGCTTTAGACGAACACACATCATGTAAGTATGTGTTTCGATGTCGATCCAATGAGATTGCTTCACCCACAGTAACGGCGGTGAAGTAAATTGTAATCGTATAAGCCATATATCAGCAAATTTCGGAAATCCTTAAATTTACTCAACTCGCGCTCATATTTGAGGACACACAGGACAATCGAAGACAAACTCTGCTCGTTTCATTTGTGACATTATCCTTTAATTTGATAATACCTCCACCCACACACCACCAAAAAAATAATCCTGTCTGCTGCGGCAACTGTGAAGAATGTCTTAGTGGCCCAAAATTTAATTTGCCAATAAAATACTTTGAAAATGCCAATTCGACACAAAACTTGATTTCAACTGATTTATAGCCCTTTTTGTTGGAGGGGGGAAACAAAAATTATTTTTATGTTTTTTTTTTACAATTGAAAACACTTCTCGCATGTAATACTTTGTTGGTGTATTTTATTGCAACAGGGACTTAAGGAATTCATTTTCAAATAAAGGACGACACTTTGATTTGTGATTTTTCAACATTTATTTATTAAAAACCAACAACAACCACTTCGATTTGGCTACATTGTGTCTGTTCTATTCACGGATTTCTCTGTTGAATATTCTTCCCTCTGAAATATTCAACAGCAGCTGTCAAACTGTCAACCTGTTCTTGTCAGTTGTTTTCCAGCCGCTTTATGTGAACCAGAATTTACGTCCCCTTTCGTGTTGGTATTAGCAACAAGTATGCTTAAGCTAGATCTCTCTGGATATATATACAAGAGATGATGACACCTCCATACCTCTGAAAGGGACAATAACAAGCTTTATTCGTAGCTCGTAGGTGCTTTTTTTAGGCATTTTGTTCATCATCACGACCATTATTGTATACATATATATGTTATATTGCTGAAGCGTAGAAGTGTGTATTTTCATCTAGGACAGCAATAAGACAGTGTTGATGAAGACATATTGGCATCTTTAATTTTAAGTGCAAGATAATGTTTTTAGTTCGAAAGAATAAAGTTTTCCAAACAAAATATAATGTGAACAACACCTGGAAAATACCTCCTGCTCCCTAGCACAAACAATTTCGAATCAACTCGCCCATCGGTCAGTTTGAGAAAGTACTACAAGATCCAAACAAAAACTGTGAAACCCCTACTTATCTCAAATATCTAATTATAGAAACAAGTACGAACTTATCTCTCTGAAAAAGTTATAAAATATGTAAAGAAGTCATAGAATAATTGATGAATACCTTATGCTTTTTTTTGGTCAGGAGTTATTAAACGAACTAAGAGGTATTGGGTTTGTTCGAGCGTAAATTCTGCAAACTTCGATCTGAATTTATGTAATTTAACGTAAAAAATCCTGAAAAATCGGGAACTTATGTTTTGGTTTTGTCAAATCCAGCATTTTACACAAATCCTTACGCTTACAAATAGGACTTGATTTGAAGCGAAATAAAATAGAACTTATATTTAGTTCACTAAACTCAGCATGAAAAGTCCTTCCAATCTTAGCTATTTGGAGTGATGGGCCATTTTAGATGTCCTCCATTCCCAACGACAATACGCGCACAGAACTAAGTACAGGGTGAGCCATCTAGTTGTTTCTTTTTAAATAATAGGTTATTTTGACACTGACAGCTGTTTCTCACTCGAAATATTGAAAACTTATTTCCAAAGTGAGTGCTGTGTTGTGTAGTCCAAACAGTGCGTTTTTTGAAAAGAAGTTTTGGCCGAAATGAAGCACCCACTGCGCCTGCTGTAGTTTGTGCAAAAAGTTCGTGAGACTGGTACGCTAATGGACAACACTCATTATCCCCGTCGTCGTAAAGTGCGCTCAGAAGAGAGAAGAGAATTATGGCTGCTATAGCCGTGATTGTGACTTAATTCACGAACATCAACTCGCCATCGATTTCAACATCTCAACATTTTTCACGCACTAGCCTCAGGAGAATTCTGCACATTCACAAAGATCTCGGATTTTTCGCTTACAAGGTCCAATTGACTCAGTAATTGAAGGCGCACGACCATCTGCTTGAACAACGTTGTGTTCCATAATTAATGAAAATATTTGCTTCTACTAACAAAGCCATAATACCTGCGAAATAATTAATTTCATTCATACTATAGCATTTTTAAAAAGAAACTTGTATTTGGTCCACTTTAGGTTACTAGATTGAGGTTCTGCATAGCTGTATTCATTTATTTCATTCATTCATTACTTGCTTTTATGGACAAATATTCTTTTTGTGTTTTTCTAGTGATTTGTGATTTTATAAATAATAAGAGATATTATTTTTAATATCTAACTTAAAAACATACTTATTTTATTTATTTATTTATTTACTTAGATGCGTTTTGGAAACTATGGTTCCATGATCTACAAATAAAGCTTAATTATTTTGTTTACTTGCGACTTATACTCGTTGGTACTATAAGGCAAGTTATGCATTCGGAAAAAAAATCGAGCTCGAGATTTTGATCAAAGTTGACATTACGATGATAGCGGTAATAATAATAACGGTACCTGCCATACCATACTGCTTAGCGGCATCTAAGGAAGCGAAAGAGCTTACAAATCAGAAGTGGCAAGAGCGCTGGAACTCGGAAACTAGAGGAAGATGGACAGCAAGGCTGATCAGGAACGTGGCTGTGGCTGAGTAGAATGACGGGAAACACGGTGAAGTTTATTACTACATCACCCAGCTACTCACCAGACACGGTCATTTCAACGCTTTCCTCCATAAGATCGGCAAAAAAGAAAGTCCAGTACGGGGACTCTGCAGAAGATGAGGTAAATCATACCTTCTTTTTCTGCAGTAAATGGGATTCCCCCCGGCTAAGCTTGCAAAACAACATGGGTGTTATCACTCCAGACAACGTAGTAGAGAAGATGCTAGAAAGCAAGCAAAACTGGCAAAATATCGCTAGATACATAGAACACATTCTCAGAAGTAAAACAACAGATTTAAAAAAATAAAAATAAAAAAATTTCATTTACTTTAAAAAGAGTACAACGGTTTTTGATCATTTTTTTTTGCTAAAGCTCCCCAAAAATTTTGAAAAGTTAAATGTATTAAAATTTTCAAAAATTTTTTTTTCATTTCAAAAAAAAAATCAAAATTTTGTTTTCAAAACTCAATATTTCGAAAACCACTTGCTCAATTTTTCAATCTTAGTAAATGAAAGTTTCTCAATATTGTATAATCTACAAGATGTGAGAAGAAAATTTTGTTTTAATTAAAAATAAAGGTACCCACCATACAAATGTTAAGAAATGATTTTCAAAAATCGTATTTTTCTCGAAAACGGACCTTAGAATTTTGATATTTTTTTTTCTTTCAATTCATTTTTATGATCTTTAATTTAATAAAAAAAAATTAAAATTAAGATATTACAGCTTGTACCTACCATAAAACCATTTTTTACTAATTTTGAATTTCTCATTATCGACATAATGGATTTTGATGAAATTTTTTATGGAGATGCTTCTAAAAATTTTAAAAAACATAGCATTTCAAAACTTAAAAAAAAATATTTTCTGAATTTTTTGAAAAAAAGTCATTTTTTTTTTTGGAAAATTCGATATCTCAGAAACTGCTCAATATTTTTTGTGGAAATTTAATTTTCATTAGTACAATAATAAAAACTTAAAGTTGGTGTACCAAATTGTTTTCTTAAAAATGTTTCAAAAGTTTTGTATATAAAAGCTTATTTTTTCAAGAATCCACTACAACGATTATAATTTTTGTTCTTGCATAAATTCATATTTGCATAACATTCTGCTTATACTATCTACCTAATAAAAGAATTTAAAGAATTAATTTTATCCTTATAAACAGTTTTTAAAATTCCTAGTCTATTCCAAAGGAGCAAGTTCGTGCATTTTATTGAACTTCAAAAGAGAAATATTACCATCTTTCACATTATTCCAATGAAGAATTCTGGTAACATTTTCTGATAAAAGTCAACATATTGATTCAAAAAAATACTAATTACTTATTACTTACATATTATGTAGTAATTGCGCATATTGAAATATTGTATTAGTTTTGTAGGATGAAAATCGAAAGTATTTACGACACCAAGTCAACCAACTGTTAGAGCGAAAGAACTAAAGTTTAACTTGTTGTGCTTAAATTTGTGTGCTGTTTTTGACATTTGCCATCATTACAATTAGGTATGTGTAATAAAGTTTCAATGAAAGTCTTGCTATGTAGGAAACTCAGAAACTCTTAATAAGTCGAATGCAGAAAGTAATAACTTGAACCTGGCCATTCTATAAATGTCTTAAAATGTTGAAATTCTGAATATCAATTTGAATGAACTTTATGAGAAAAATAAAGAAGTAATATGCTACCTGGTCCTAAATAAAATTTAAATTATTCATGAACCGTCGGAAAGTTGCCAAGAGAAATGGAAAATTCAATACTTTTGTCGATGCCATTGTGAAGGCTTTCATCTATTCCATGTTACTGAAAAGTCACAAAGCTAGAAAATTATAAACTGCAACAGTAAGAGTATTTTTTCTAAATTGTTTTTGGTATTGAGAGAAATGTCAATTTGAAGTAGCATGACAGGGTCACACGAACTTGCTCATGTGTTTGAGTGGCCTAGAATTTTTAAAATGGATGTAATTAGTAAAAAATATTCAGAAACATAAAATTCACTTCATAAACGGCTAAGACAACTCTTAAAGCAGTTGAAGCTAAAAACGCAATGCCATAAAATTTCTTGACAAATCAGATTTTTAACAAGAACAAATTTTTATTTATAAAATATTTTCCAACTATTCTGGTATGGTTAGTACCGTAATTTTTAGATTAATAAAAACAGTTTACATAGAAAGAAATTTAAAACTTTTAATAACTAACTCACTTAAGTTAGTTGTTAATAATTAAGTTCCAAAGAAATTGAACATTTGGTTTTCGATATATTGATTGAAAACTCACTTTCTTCAAACTTGGTAGAGTGATATTTTTTTTTCTCAAAAACTGTCCCACAGATTTATAAAAAAAAATTCAAAAAATTTCATTTAGTTAAACCTAGTTAATGGTTGAAAAAAAAAATATTATTTTTGGTACCGCCCTTGGAACCATTTTTCTTATTTTGATTTTCTCAAAAACGGTACAACCGATTTTGTTCATTTTTTATGTGTATTCAAACTTTCAAAAATTTTTTTTTGAATTGTTAAAAAAATTTTCTAAATTTTCGTTTGAAAACTCAATATTTCGAAAACCCCATGGTCGATTTTTTTAAAACTTGATAAATAAAAGTTTCTTAAAATAATCGACAAGCTATGAGAAAAAAATGTATTTTACCTAGAAATAACGGTACCCTCCATACAAATGTTAATAAAATGCGCGACTGGATCGCACGAACTTGCTCTTATGTAAAAGTACTTTGGAATTTAAGATACATTTTATAAATATAAAACATGGATTTAATGAGATAATAATGTTCAAATGCATAAAATTGCCGTCTGGTTTCCGGAAAAGTATGAGTTTATGCAAATAAACCTTAAAAAATCGGTTTATTATTAAATACATTTTTTATATAAGAAATTTCTCTAAAATTTTTCAAGAAAAAAATGTGGGATGCGAATTTTAAGTATTTAATAATATTGGTTTTAGGAAATAATTTCAAAAAATAATCGTTCATAGGTTTTGAAGATATTGATTTAAAATTTTGTTTTTTTAAAACCCAATAAATATTTTTTCGAATATTTTTATATACAATATTATTTTAAACTTAAGGGGACTCCTGCTAAAAATTTTGGGTTAAAATCCTTAGAGCCGTTAATGAGAAAGTCGAAAATCAAAAAAACGGATCTATGGCAGGTACCCCTAATAACATTTTGCCCCAAAATTTTTTTTGACCAAAATGTAGTCCATGTCCATAATATCACACCTAATTTTTTTTTATCAAAATCGTTAGAGTCGTTTTCGAGATAAATAAGATTTTGCATTACGGGTGTATGAGGGTTAGCCTTAGTTTTGGAGCTAAAAAAAAATTTCAATTTCTCCTCTAGGGAATCACCGAATACTCTTAACTACAGAGATTTTAAGAAATAGGTCCAGTGGTTTAGGCTGTAGTAAGAGGTACAGATATACAGACACACTGAAACATGTTTTTTGTGTATTAAATTTTCCTTGAAATTTTTATACAAAAATTGATATGCAAATTGTTAGTACTTAATAAAATACATTTTTAAACGTAACTTAAAAATTTAATCGTGTATCGGTTTTCAAGATATTGAATTTTCAAAAAAAAAATTGTATTATTTTCTTAAAAATCCAAAAACTATTTTTTCGAAAAACTTTTTAGTTTATATGTTTTCAAATGCAAAGCAGGTCCTGCATAAAAATTTTGGTTCAAATCGTTATAGCCGTTGGTGAGAAATTCGAAAATCAAAAAAACCGTTCTAAGACAGGTACCCCTAATAACATTTCCCCCCAAATTTTTTTTTCACCAAAATATAGTCCATGTCCATAATATCACATTTAATTTTTTTTATCAAAATCGTTAGAGCCGTTTTCAAGATAAATAAGATTTTGCATTACGGGTGTATGGTGGGTACCGTTAGTTTTGGATCTAAAAAAAAAAATTTCAATTTCTCCTCTAAGGGAATCACCGAAGACCATTAACTACCGAGTTTGAAGAAAATACCTCCGGTAGTTTAGGCTGTAGTTCGAGGTACAGACATACAGACATACAGACATACAGACAGACAGACGGAATTGTCGGACCCACATTTTTCGTCTTCGCTATCATCGTAATGTCAACTTTGATCAAAATCTCGAGTTCGATTTTTTTTCCAAATGCAGAACTTGCCCTATAGTACCTATATCGCAAGTAAAAAATGGTTATTGAAAATCGTATTTTTCTCGAAAACGGTTCCGAGAATTTTGCTTAAATATTTTTCTTTTGATTGATTTTTAAGATCTATAATTTAATAAAAAAAATGAAAACAAGATATTACTGACTGTACCTTCCATAGAACGAATTTTTAAAATTTTGAATTTCTGATTTTATCGGTATAGCGGATTTTAATGAAATTTTTTAGAGAGAAGCTTCTAAAATGTTTAAAAAACATTGTATTGCAAAACTCTAAGAATTTTTTTTTTGGGTTTTGAAAAAAAAAATTATTTTTTTTTTTTGGAAAATTCAATATCTCGAAAACGGCTCAACATTTTTGTTGTATATTTAATTTTTATTCGAACAATAATAAAAACTTTAAATTGGCGTACCAAACTTTTTTCTTAAAAATGTGTAAAATTTTTTTTATATAAAAGCTTATTGGGTAGGTATGTTCTAGGTTACTCTTTGATTCGAGCTGGTTTCAAAGAAGTTCCATTACAATGCAGCAGGCATACTCCATGGCTTCAAGCCATCCAATGGTCACGGGGTACCTTACACCCTGCATTAGTGACATAAGTTTCTGGTTTTTCGCTTCTCTACCGATTGGGGGTTATCATAAAATCGCAGATCAGGTTAGTCTTTGCTACCTAAGACTTTACACCATGCATGGCGATTGCATTCGCGAAGGTGATGAAATCTATGCAGTTACCTGCTAGAGTAATTGAAACGGAGAGGATTATAAAATATTTAGAAATTACACTTATATTACAATTATAATAAACAACTGGAAGTGGAACAAACACTTAAAAGCTACAATCGGGAAAGCCCTAAGGATTTGCAAAAGACTTGCAGGTAAATCATGGGACTGCAAGCCGTACATCATCAGGTGGATAAAAACTATGATTGTAAGATCCATTATTGTGATGCGGTTGCATGGCACAAGAGAACCGAATTATCAACAACTAATAAAACCCTAGAAAAAGTCCAGTGCAGCAATGAGAACCTGTCCAACCGCCTAAAGCTATGAAGATAGACCTCCATCTATCCCTCCTCATCCCTTCTACATGAGGTTATATGAAGTGCGGCAATGCGGGAGATATAATAAGATTGGCAAAGGAAGGACATGGGATAGGCAAATTTATTGTTCTCAGGGAAAGAGACTTAATCAGCCGGTCCAGAGTAACAAACCTTCTTGACATCACAAGAGATGGTATGATCAAAAAACATAATTTCGATAAAAACGTTTTTACAGAGCTAATCAACAAAAAAGATTGGGTAGAAGGAGAAGTAAACTACACCCTCGAAAGAAATGCCATCAAGTGGTATACTAATGGATTGAGAACAAGTTAAGGGACTGGTGCAGGAATCATTGGGCCTAGAACCAAACTTTTCATACCGACGGGGCAGTCCGCCAGCATCTTCCAAGCGGAGGTACACTACATATCGAAACATGAACATTGTCATCACATCAGATAGCCAAGCTGCATTCAAGACACTAAGATCATATAGCATTAGCTCTGAATTAGTGTGGGAGTGTATAAACAGGGCCTGAGCCCAATTGCGGAATAGGAGAGAATGTCATCAAAAACAAAATTTAACAAGAAGAGGAGCAAGCAGATCCAAGAATTTTAAAGAACTCCCAAAGTTAAGGCTGGCGAAACTACTAGGGGCAAATACAGCAACGTTTTACAAACTTCATAAACTTATGTAGGAACAACCCAAGAATACTAATAGTTTTTCCAACTGGACACTGCAAATTCAGAAGACGCCTAAAGGCTTATTTGGTGTTGTAAGCAGTGCTAAATGTAGGTTCTGCAACATGCTCGAGGGAACACCGATTCACATAGGAAAATATTGTCCACTCAGGAAAAAACCATCTGGGACAATACCAGATAAAAGAGAGCGACTTATCCGCTCTGAAGGTGCACCAAATATAAAGACTCGTAGCAGCAATCAATTTGGAGGAAGAACTATAAGATGAACAAGCTCTTCCATATTCATATGGGGGCACAGAAGATCTCCAGGTCGCAGTGCTTCCTTTGAAGTCTGGCTGACATTTTTTGAACAATGCCCTTATATGTTTATGAATGAAAAAATAATGTTGAAGTCGGTTTTTTTTGTTAAGGGTTATCCATAAAAATGTACCCCAATAGTGCCAAAATATGGTATGTTTTGAGTTTTAAAAATTCAACTTTGCAGTGAACAATACCATTGCATATCTGGAGACTGATATTTATGTTTCAACACACAATAGCCTAGATATCCCTAATTTGTATTTTCGATTTTTTTTGTTCAAAGTCTAATCAATTCTATATTTCAATCAAAATATCCCCAACAAAGCAAAACCATTGTTTCGAATATAAAATTTGAATTTCGGTATGAAATTTATTCTTTTATTGTGACCGACTGCCATTTTTATTTGGCTTTGGGACTGGTGTGGACAAAAGAAAAATTGAAATAAAATCGATTCATAGTTTTCTAAATATTTGTGGAATAAAGAGAGGTAATATCAATGGCATACCAATATCAAGCTTTGTGTGATTCGCATTCATCATTTATTTTGATTCAAGCAACAATCGAAGTGGATGATTAATGATGAAAATGAGGAACACAGTCCCTTCGCCATGTTTATTTTTTATTATATACCTACTATACAAAAAAATCAATTCACATATTTATGAGTTGGATACTGAACGAAAGCTAAATTGATAACCATTTGCCAAAACTTGAGTGATTACTCAAAATATCTATTTAATATATTCGTATGTATGAAAATATGTCGGTCGACTTTGTTGTTATACTAACGTTGTTTAGTATAACATTAATCATCGAACTTCAAAGAAGGTAAGACGAATTATTATTCAATTTGTAGGTTCCCAAAGTCCGCAGTGGTATTTTTTGAAACTAATAATATTCTATGCAATGTATATTTTCGGTACAGGAAGAGCTTTTTCGAAAACACTGTTGTCTGTCGATGCTTCAAAGCCCAGCGTTGCCGCAATGTTACAAGAACATATGTATAACTAAAGTGTTACCTACACCTTTTTAAATTATATTTTGTGTTGCTACTGTTTTTTGTTAGACTTACGCTTTCTTCCATAAAATATTTGGCTTGAATTGTTTCTTTTTAAAATTTTTGTATGTCTGCAACTGGCAGCAATTTTCTTAGTTATGGTTATTATTGAACATAACTAATAAAATCTGCGTTTATATCCAGTCTTGAAATTTTTTTGAACAACACTTCCACTACCCTGAGTCAAAATATTGTTATGTTAGCAATCTCTTCAAATTCCAGGTCGATTTCTCCGCATGCCGAAATAACCATAATTGTGTTTTATAAGGAAGTCTATTTGCAGATCAAAATAAAATGCACAGCTCGATCCTACATGCTCTTATTTAAAAGTACTTTTTAATTTTTTCAATTTCAATTTATACATATGGACCAAAACGCAAAAAACGAAACCACAAAAAAAAAAAAAATTTCAAATTTCGCGGGCTTTTCGCCATTTTTATTTTTTACACTGAGCCTCCACTTGAAATAAATGATTGCAAGAAATGTGTCATGTAGCCAATATTTCTTGTGGAGCCCCCTTATGTCTCGATTTTTGTTGTTTTTAGACATAATTTTTTCTATTTATTTCTTGTCTTCGTAGAAGAAATAAATGCAGATATAAATTTTGACGTTTCGTGACTCGTGACTTCACTAGACACAAATTTCTCACAAGACGTCGAGTCTTGACACCAATTCCCACATTTTCATGTAACATTCCTTCATTTCATTGACAAACTCATGTTATGTTTTCACTTCGTATAGAAATTATGTCCTGTTAAGCCAAGATGTAATTTTTCTACCATTTACTGTCTGTTGAAGTACATACATAATGTTGTTTGGTTGTTTGCAGGTCAAAATTAACATTAAAAGAATTAAACATTAGCCGTGTTTTTTTGGAAAAGTTATCCGTAGTACAGTAGGATTTTATATGAATAACAAATACAACATCCGCAGTAGGATCACTGCCGATAAAAGGAGAAGTGAAATCCTGCTGCGGATAGAGATTTGAAGTTTATTCGAGTATCGGTAGTGATCCTACTGCGGATGTTTTATTTGTTTTTCATATAAAATCCTACTGTACTACGGATAACTTTACCAAAAAAACACGGCTATTGAAGATAGTAAGTATTTTGATAATTTTTTTTTAAATTAGTTTGGGCATTCAGAGACTTTTCATGCTTGTGGGACTACTCAATTATGTCTCGGAGCAAATGTTCTTCAAGGTCGTGCAAATCTCTTTTGCTCAAAAATGGATTGACCCAAAACCTGTGCTTCCTTTTGTTTCCTTCCCGTCTTGCCTCTTCCAGTTGTTCCATTGCGTTTATGGCTAAAATCAAACGACGTGACTAACCTGCTGAGATTATGGCGAGGAATGAATAATCACGACATAATTTGCCCACAGAGTTAAAGAAATATAAACTTCGTTCAGATATAGTGTCTGATATAATGTCAGAAATAAATATTGCTAATGGAGGTGCGGCGTTATACATCCCAAAGTAACGGGTAACATAAATTTCAAAGAGATATTCGTTACTTACTTCGCGATAAACACGTTTTTCTTTGATTCCTTGAATTTAAAAAAAAAATTAAAATACAAAACGAAACAAAATGGTAAGTTTTATCAATTCAAAATTAGTTTTTTAAGTGTTATCCGTTTTGGTCACATTAAGTAAGTTTTGTTGAAAGTATAGGGCTTAAATGGAGGGCTCACAGCTGTACCGAACCAAGTCATTTTAAAGAAATCCAAAACTAACGCCAGGATTTCCGCAAAATTGACCTCTATTTAGAGCTGTAATGAACTACAAAGTTCATTAAGATCTACATAGTTCTATTTAGAGCTGTAATGAACTATACATAGTTCATTACAGCTCTAAATAGAAATAGAGGTCAATTTTGCTGAAATTTTGGCGTTGGTTTTGGATTTTTTTGAAATGACTTGGTTCGGTACAGCATTTAAAATAACAAAGAAACCCAGCGCAGTATTTGATGTAACGTAACAGTCCAAGAACCTTAAAAGTTTATTTTTCCAGCTTCTATTATAGGTATCAACATATTAATAAAACCATATTTTCTCCGAGTAGTTTTAGTCTATTTCAAAAATAAAATAATAATTCTGTTGTGTACTAAATAATGCCGTTGTTTAGAACAGAAAACAGTTTGTAACGTAACAGTCTTTTTTCGTTTCAAATTAAAAAAATGTAACTATGTTGATTTCATAACCTCAATCATACTTCTATTGTTTAGAGAAAGCTTAGTAAGATTCCGATTTCTACGAAATGTACGAATTTTGTATGATTGTAGCCGTTCCGATAGGGCAATCGGAAAAATCTACGAAAATAAAGTTTGTGTGCGTTGAAATGTCAAAATGGCAGCAACGCATGGTGAATTCAAGCGATTTATGAAGATATTTGATTTCCGATTTCTCCGACAGCAAATTATAAGTTTAAAATTTTTCAAAGAAAAATTAAAAACGAATAAACTTTTATAATTTATAATTACGCTGTATCTGAGTTAGATAATATTTGATATATTTCTTAAGAATATTCTTTTTTCTTTATTTAATTTTCTTTATTCATATCTTTCCGCTTCCAATAACACTGCTGCACTATCCATGATTCTTCTTTGCTTATTTGACACGAATCAACACTTCTTTATTAATTTATTGGCGTTTACGTCAAATACACGCGTTAGTAAACGTCGGTTTTTTCCGTTACGAAACAGATACCATGAAGGAAATAAACGTTACGATCGTTACGATACGATGATAAGGCTGTATATATGTATGTATATAGTTAAAAAAGGACGGAAAAGTTTGAGAAGTTGTTGAACTCCAAATTAGAATTGATTTATATTTATTTACAAAGCACTATTTATACTAAAAGTTTGTTTAAATTCGATAAACAAACTTACTAAATTATTATAATGAATGATTGATAAATTTATCTTAAGTAAAGTAAAATATTATTATTTTTAAAACTAAGTGCAAATACTTAAAGTAAGTTAGTGGATTAATGGATTGCCACAATTTCGATATGTACTTACCTATAATGAAAAACCTACTTCCAAATTCATGTAACGTAACAGTCCTGCTAAAACATTTTTAGCGTTTAAATGACAGGCCTCACTGATTTTTAAACTAATAGAAAATGTTAGTTAGGAAGTCTATTTTGAGAAAAAAATAACAGATATTGAAAAACTATTCAGTTTCATATATTTTCAGGTAAATTTGTATTGAAATATGCGTATGAATGTAACGTAACAGTCCGCGTTTTGGTCCATATATACATATTTCAATGCGGGCAAGCATAGTCAATAAGTGGTACAAGCAGAGAGAACTTATTCAATTTACTACTCGAAAACTCAATTTGAAACTGTGCTAGAAAAACGGGTGATAAATTGCTCGTATCAAATTTTCGTCTAGAGATGGCAATAATTTGAGATTTGGCTGGACTAAGCGTAAAGCCATCACAGAGAGATCAATTTTGATTTTCATCCAGATCTTCATTTATTCTGCAAGATAAATTTGAGCAAAATCAGCGTCGAAATGTAACATGACATTTTTACAAACATGTTATAAGTCATTTATAAACATGCAGAACAAAATAAGACCTAAGATGGAACCCTGTGGGACGCCAGCAAGCAAGCTGATTGAATCAGAAGAATTATTGCCAACTGTAACCTTTTGAGTTCGATGACTTAAATAGTCTTGTATAAGATGTACCAACCAGTCATTGAAGCCAAAGGAAAGTTTTACTTTTTTGCACAGAATTCTGTGAATAACATGGTCAAGAGGTTTTGTAAAATCAAGCGTACAAAGTACATTTAACATGCCTTGGTCAAAAAATGTCTTATAAATCGTTTTCTTACTAAACAATTTTTGTAATGTATATAAGAAATTAAACTTTTTCTTAAGTATTTAATAATAAACATATCAGGAAATAATTTAAAAACTAATCGTTGACTTCTTTCAAAATATTGATTTTTCAAAAACAAATTTAACTTTTTTCCCAACACCAGCCAATACGCTTCTTTCAGAAAGACAAACTCCTTTATTTGGATTTTTTTTTAAGTGAACTAAACGATTTTTACTGGCGACATATACAACATTTTCGAAACATGTTTATTAATGGAACCCATCTTAGAGACATTTTTTTGTTTTGGATATTCTCAAAACCGGTTATACTGATTTTGATCGTATTGTGTATGAACATTTTTCTTTAGATTTAAAAAAAAAAAAAAAAATCAGAACTCAATATTTTTAAAATCCCATATGTTCCTTTTTTTAAACTTGGCAGCTAATAGTTCTTTCATGCGATCTACAAGATGTCCGAAAAAAAATTTATTTTATCTAAAAATAACGTTACCAACCATAGCAATGGTTAAAAATCGGTTTTGGAAAATCGTATTTTTCTCAAGAACGGCACCTAGAATTTTGATACTTTTTTTTCTTTCGATTTATTCTTACGATATAAATATAATTCAATAAAAAAATTTAAATTACCTGATTGTAGCCAACATAGAACCATTTTTTCGAATTTTTTATTATCGGCATTAGGGAAATTCATGAATTTTTTTAGAAAGAAGCTGGCGATCATTTTTTTTAATTTGTTACAATTTTTCAGCTTTTATTAGAATTTTTAATAAACTTTGTTACACTTTCGTGAAGGACTGCGGCGACGCTAAGTCTGATCTGATCTCAAATTTTGAATCAATCGTTTATTTGAAATAACACACATTAAGTTTCCATTGTATGGTTTATGGGTTTATGCAAATCTTTAAGGCTTTTTCTTTGGCTTTTGTTAAAGAGCTTTCTGAATGTATGCGTTTTAAGAGCTTTTGAGAAGAAGATCGGCCGATTTTCTTTAAACTTGGTAGATATCATTTTTAATTTTTTCCCCCCACACTTTTTTTCTTTTTTTTTAAGACAAAAAATAACGGTAGGGTAAGCTGGGGTACATTTGACACCGGGGCACATTTGACTTTGCGTTTTTTGGTATGATCGTGCCCTTAAAAAAGAAAAGTTTGGATGAAGGAAGAAGCTTAGTTTGATTTCAAGAAACGTTTTGAAATTTGGCAGCCTTTCTTTAACTCTTGGCGGAGTACCACGTTTTTTTGTGTTTTCTGTGTTTCTGATCTAATTTTTGATCACCGGTGAGTAAGCGATTTGTAAACCTAATAAAATAAATTTTTTTATCGCGAATCAATATTATGATAGCACTATGCTTAAAGTTCAATAAATTGAAGCCAGTTTTGTGAAAATATAATATAAGTTATTAAAAAAAAACTAGATTAAATAGTTCCTTCGGGGCACCTTTGACTTTTGCAAAAAAATATTTGTTTTACGTTGATTTTGGGAAATTATATACTAAATAAATTATTTAAAAAATGTCGATATCGATAAATTTGAATCTAGATTTATATGGACTGATTTTTTATGTTTATAAATGAAATAATTTATGTTTTTTATTCTTGTTGTTTTTTTTTTTAGAAAGTGAATTAACTGATTTATTTTCTTCGTTATATTGTTTAATAAATTGTTTAAAAACAAAAATTTACTTTTTTACTATTCAAACAACAGACGTGCTGGATCCGTTGATACTTTCATAAATATAATGCACACGATGTGGGATTTAATCAACCATTGTCAAATGTACCCCTTTTAAAGACAAATGTGCACCGCTCCCGGGGCACTTTTGACAATATGACTTTTTTTTAGCAAATATTTTTCTTTAAAATGTGGAAATGTTTTAAAACAAGAAATTATATGTTAGCATAATCTTGAATAATCAATAAATCAAATACAAAACAAAACATTGGAATACATTAACAGTTTTCGGAAATACAGACTTTTAAAAACTAAGTGTCAAATGTACCCCCTTCTCCCCTACCTGTCATACGATTTTTTTTTTTTTTTTTCTCAAAAACTGTTTGACAGATTTTAAAAATAAAAATACAAAAAAATTTCATTTAGTTAAAACTAGGTAATGGTTGAAAAAAAATTTCTGAGAAATGGTAATTGAGGGTACCTCCCATGGAATCATTTTTTTTGGTTTTTGATTTTCTCAAAAACGGTACAACCGATTTTGTTGATTTTTTTTTGCTAAAGCTCTCCAAAAAAAATAAATCGAATTGTGTACTTAATTTTTCAAAAAATTGTTTTTGGATTTTTAAAAAAACATCAAATTTTTTTTTTTCAAAACTCAATCTTTCGAAAACCCTGTGCTATTTTTTTTTTTTAAACTTGATACATAAAAGTTTCTTAATATAATCTACAAGATGTGAGAAAAAATTTTTATTTTACATAAAAATAAAGGTACCTACCATACAAATGCTAAAAAATTAAAAAAAAATGGTTTTCAAAAATCGTATTTTTCTCGAAAACAGCACCTAGAATTTTGATAAAATTTTTTTTCTTTTAATTGATTTTTACGATCTTTAAGTTAATAAAAAAAAATTGAAATTAAGATATTACAACTTGTACCTACCATAGAACCATTTTTTCGAATTTTGAAATTCTCATTATCCACATAACGGATCTTAATGAAATTTTTTATAGAGAAGCTTCTAAAAAGTCCTAAACACATTGCATTTTAAAACTTTAAGATAAATATTTTTTGAACTTTTGGAAAAAAAACTTATTTTTTCTTCTTTTGAAAATTGGATATCTCAGAAACGGCTTAATATTTTTTTTTTGTAAATTTAATTTTTATTCGAACAATAATAAAATAAAAACTTTGAATTTTTCTTAAAAATCTTTTAAAATTTTTTTGTATAAAAACTTTTTTATAAGAAACCACTACAACGACTTATAATTTTTGTTCTTGCATAAATTCATATTTGCATAGCATTCTGTTTTTGTCTCTAACTACTAAAAGAATTTAAAAAATTATTTGTATCCTTATGAACAGTTTTCTCTAATAACATTCGTTCTTAAAATTCCTAGTCTATTACATAGGAGCAAGTTCGTGAGACCCAGTCGTGTATTTTATTTAATATTGGAATCCATTAAAGAGTTACTTTTAAGATTTAGGAAGTATTATTCTTGTGGTTTTCTATCATCAAAAATGGCTGCAAATTCTTCAAAGATCACAACTGAAAGTAAAAAGTAAGAATCGTTGACGTAACAAAAAAAATCATACAACTTTCTTAAAAATGTGTCAGGAGCTCTAAAAATCGCACCTGTTATCTTCCTGCTGGGTTCTGTGGAAAACTATAGATTCAACTTATTTCGGTCAACATGTTTTTGACTATGCAGTCTTAATCTATAGATGGTAACTATTCTGAAAATTGTAGCAGATTTATAATAGGTACTCACAATGGAGATAGGTTATTGAAATTCATGATAGAGTGAAAGGCAAATATCCCGTTTCTTCTATACGGAAAATGTAAATTTGACATAGTATAGTTTGCTAGGATCAAAGCTCGTTTAAAAGTGTATAAGTTCTTTTTATACACAAAAGCCCTTGTTTTATGAATTACATCACTCATAATTACGAGACAATAGACAGAATGTATTCTAAAGAACAAGTAGCTTAGAATTCTAAACAGGGATTAAAAAAAAAACATGTTTAAAAGTATGAAATTTATCTAAAAAAATACCACCTTATTTCTTAAAAAAAAATAAGTAGGTAATAAAACAATTAAATCACAGGTGGGAGAGAGTACGATAACTTAGGCGCCAAAAATTGATAACGGATTTTTGTAGAAGGGTCAAATACAAGCGTTTTTTACTATGGGAGGGGGGGTCTATCTCGCCCCGTTTAGGAGGTAGGGGCGATTTTAGAAAAAATGACTTAAATTGAAAAAAAAATATTAAAAAACAACGGCAACACTTACAATAAAATACTTTACCGGTTTTGAAAGCAGAAGTCTGTTCTATAATCGTAAATCTAAATTAAATTATTTATGTCAATAGTTTTTGAAAAATTTGCATGCAAACTCAAAATTTTGTTAAAAAGAATGAAAAAAACAGTTTAGACCAATTTTTTTCAAAATTGTAAAATGAAGTGCTTAATTGGCTTTTTGTGGTCAATGCTGCTATTAATTCTGAATCGAGCACAAAAAACCGAATGGTTTTGTCCCTTCTAGTTTTTGAGAAAATCGAAAATTACTAAAACTACTTTTTATGAAATTTTTGATTTTTGGTATTTAACTACGGTGATTTCATTTTGAGGATTAATGTTAATGTGGTTCATTTGTAGGTAAAGTACAGCAAATCATGTAGGGTTACCAAGAATGCACCAGAGGAGGTAGAATTGCATGGCATTTCGAGTCTCAGTCAGTCAGTTTGTGAGTAAGTCAGGTGTTACTTAAAAATAGTCAAGTCAATTTTTCAATGTTCAATGCATTAAAACCGTGTTTACAGGCATTTTGATCACAAAAAAAATTATAGCAAGCACCTCCCGAATCTCTAGCCAATATTGAGGCCCATGGAAAAATGTGCCGATAGATGGGTTTATTGCTCTGAGATTAACTTTTATATGGATTGCACCAGAGAAACTTTTAACTCATTAGTTTTAAGCAAAATTTAAGTAACGTTATTTATTAAAATAAAAGATTAACTATGTAAATCATTTAAATGTAATTTCAATTTTATATACCCACCTACAAATTTGTAACTATATATTTACTTATGTATCTTAGTCTGTAAGAGTATAATATGCTCTGGTTGATGAATAAATAATAATAATAATATTGTATTCTTACAATTTTTGTCACCTTTTTGAGTTGGAGTTAAGGGGAGTTGACGCTTTAGTTGGAATTAGACCAATTTCTTCTAAGAACGCGATGCTTTTGAAATATTTTTTTTGAAATATTGAAAAGTTATTTAATTTAGGATGAAGTAGTGGATGCTTAGCCGCCATTCTTTATTCAAAGAAAAAAATACTTCACTCTTACAAAGGTTGAATAACGAATGACCTTGGTAAACAATAACCTGTACCACATTAGCATTAAAAATGTTAGACACAAACAATAAACATACATATTAATTAAGGAATTGTATAAATTTGCTGCATTCGTACAGTAGTACCTAGGTAATGTGAATTTTTCAGAATGTATTAAAATTTCATGTCTGAGCATTTTAAATGTGCAACTTTGGGCTACGTACATATATATATTTAGTAGACATTGGATATAGACCATAGGGTAAATTCAAAGTTTCTTTAAATCCAGATTCTGTAAATGCAAAAGAAACCTTGCATACACCCAACCTCGCACCTACCCCAAATCCTATAGTGTGCCCAGGCAGGGGGGTTGCAGGGGGGCAGCATGCCCCCCCATACATATCTCACTGTTTATACGCCGTAATGCGTAAGCAAGCAAAAAAAGCAAATATCCCATAAAAAAGTAGTTTTAGTTATTTTCAATTTTCTCAAAAACTAGACGACATAAAATCATCTAGTTTTCAGTTTTTGAATAAGAATATATTAGAGCAACGAATTTTAGAAAAAATAATAATATATAACTTTGCAGTTTTGAAAAATTAAACTTTAAACTTTTTTTTTATGTTTTTTTTCACCAAAATTTGAGTTTAAAAATCGTTTTTTCAAAAACTGTGCATAGATTCCACTTGATTTAAAAATTATCTAATAGCTCAGAGTATTGGCTTTAAAAAAAAGTAAAACACTTAATTGTAAGTATTACCGTTATTTTTTAATATTTTTGTTTCCATTTTAGTACCTTTTTTATAAAATTGCCCCTCCCGCCCAAACGGGGGGAGATAGACCCCCCCTCCCATAGTAAAAAATGCTTGTATTGAACTGTTCTACAAAAAACCGTTATAATTTTTTGGCGCCTAAGTTATCGTACTCTTGCCCACAGGTGTGATTTTTCCTTAAAAAAGTTATACATTTAATAAAAAAATAAAAATATTTTGTTGGAAAAATCTTCTACGGTTACTATAAGTCATTTAAAAAGCAAACAAAAACATAAAACAAAACAAAAAATAATAATCGAAACTATAGGACTATTATAAAGATTGATTTTTTTAATCCAACAAATATTTTTTCTTATTTTAATATGGGATATTATTTATACTTTCTTAAAAGCTTCTGCATATAGATACACTAGCTGACCCGGCCACGCGTTTCTGTGGCTAAAGTTTTTGTTATATTACATTATAGTAAACAATCTAAGAGGAACAATAAGAGAACATCAGTCACGGAGTCCACTATGCTTTTTCACACAGATGGTATTTTTAAAAAAATATGGTGATCTCCTTATTCATCAACGTTTTTGGCTGCCAAAATCGCCCGTTGACTAAGCCATTCATGATTCAAATAACTATTCTGTATATCCGGGAAAATACTCTTGTGCCATTTTCTCATTGATATATTAATTAACTTTTATAAAACTATGTGATATTACTTACATGTATAAATTGAAATTATTGTTCCTGTGCTCCTACTGTGGCTATGTCTCGTTCTCCTGCTGCTCTTGTTCTTATGATATTCTCTTGAAGACGTTCGTTCTTAATAATTATGTGATAATACTTACATACATATATTCAAATTAAATTATAAAGTTTTGATCAATGAAGCACAAATAAGTAAAAAACAGGTTTAATTTCACTGTATTTTCTTCATTATAATATGAATGCAATAAATTGCGACTATAATTTGAGATTTAAACTATCCTATCTCTCAAGTTGGATCGAACTGCACATGGTGTGCGAATTTTATTATAATCGGTTAAGTGGTTTAGGAGTCCATTGAGGACAAACATCGTGACACGAGATTTATATATATTAAGATTATACAAATTTAAATCTTATCAAAAATGATATCTTCATACACAATTTAAAATACATATTGGTTTTAGCATTGACGTGATACAACCAGACTCTTGTGCTCCCATTTCAAACCCAAGATCAAAATTCCAAGCAAAACTTTCCTATTCTCTTTTTTATCTTTCTATTTATTCCACAAGAGAATTATACTTATAAAAGCGATGAGATACAAATTTTCTATTCATAAAGAAACAGAAAGGAAAACTAAATACCTTCGACAGAACAGAATTCTTCCATTACTGTTAAATTGAGGATTATCAATCAGGACTTATTTGAATAAATTTGCTTGTATAAAAAAAAAATATGAATTTCAAAATCCCCATGCATATCTATCTTCTGCTCGACAGTGCGCCCTGACTTGGCTTTGCCACGCTATTATCCATTACCAATTGTCCTTTGTTCACGCAGCAGGCCGGCCCACATCAAACACCCAGATCCACAGTTCCAGTAATCAGCTAGTTGATTATAGAGAAATGATTTACATAAACGTTGATTGGAAATAATTTCAATTTATCCGATGGATGAAGTGTATCGACTTCGACTTCCACAGCCAGAGCCAGAGCCAGAGCCAGCGTTAGCATTCCTGATGGCACTGAAACACTGGCCCCATAATCGATTGAGGCAAATTATCCATCAGCACTCGAACTCGATTCGATATCCGAAGGCTCAAAGCTTGTTAAAAATTACCCAAAGAGGAATATTCCAAAGAGACAAAAAGATGGGTTCTTTTTATTTTTAAATGTGTATGAGTGTGCGAGTATACGACTCAGACCCGACCAATGTGCTTTCTATCTTCTGTAATAATCAGATTCATAATGGAATACACTGCGAAGAAAAAATACTGAAGAAGAAGAAGAAGAACAAAGACCAGAATGAAATTAGGTATATTCGCCAGAAGCAGAATCTATTTTCCCTTTTTGTCTGCATTTTTCTATTTTTCTATCGAAAGTCAGAGAATAGTTTTTTTTTTTTATTTTTATTTTTTGAAAGCTGCATAAAGAACCGATAATTCAATTATTGATTTTAATTGAAACGTCAAGAGTAATTAATACTTCAGAAAAGTTTGCTCGAAAGGATATGCCCAGAAGTACCCTTGTTAATAGACTTGAAAGACTGAATGGTCATTATGAGAGGGGCAGTTATTTCCAGATTCAAGAATAAAAGGGTGGCGGAGTATTATGATTGGTAATGCTGAGTGAAAGTCGCATAATGGTTCTTCTTTGAGAAGATAGTTTGTTTTTTTCTTCAATTTGAATAAAGTATTATTCAAACTATAGCTTTACATATTTTAAGTGCCTGTAATCAATTAAATAAAATTAGTTTTTAAGCAAATCAAACAAAAATTTGAATTGGGGCTTTTATCTGTAGTATACTCGCTTTTAGAACCACCAGTAAAGGCGAGTGGACTTAATTTTACACACAGCCTAGCGAAATCATACTTTCAATTCAAAACAATATCCCGGAAAGCTGGATTTTGGAAGAGACTTTATTTGTAAGTTTTACACAATTTTAAATAGGACCCTTTTTCTGTTTTCTGATTTTGTGCGGTGAAAGGGTTATTGTTCTGATTTTGTGTAAATTTCTCAAAAACTAAGAAACTATCAGTTTTTAAGACGAAATGACAAGTCTTAAGTGTACTTTCGTTCTACATAAGATCTCTCTTAAATATTTGAATGGTCTAAAAGATTTTCCTCGATGATTTTATTGTTAAATTTAATTCAAAAAATTAATTAAAAATTAAAAAAAAAGAACCCAAATCATTACATACAACCTTTCCAGATGGGTTAAAACAAAAATTCGAATTCGTCTAACAAAGGATTACAAACCCTTACTTAATGTTAAGTAGACGTATGGACGCATATACGCACAAACGAAAAATAAAAGATATACAAGCGGGTTGGGGTCATAATTCTGTATGTGAAAAAATTCGGCATGCAAAATTCTGTTTTTCAAATGTCTGTTAATTCAAGGTTCAGTATTTTAAAGTTTTGGATTTAAAAATTCTATATTCCAAAATTCTGTAAATTTACAAGTAAATAGGAATTATGTCCGATACCCAAAATAAA
The DNA here is from genome assembly GCA_963931855.1 of Philhelius festivus. Classification (NCBI taxonomy): domain Eukaryota; kingdom Metazoa; phylum Arthropoda; class Insecta; order Diptera; family Syrphidae; genus Philhelius; species Philhelius festivus. The sequence goes on along the minus strand of OZ007557.1, from coordinate 75,507,922 downwards.
TTTTAGGCTTGACAGGAGAGCAGAAAAAATGAAATGCACGACTGGGTCGCACAAACTTGGTCTTAATTAAAAGACTAAGTATTTTAAAAATGAATGTTGTTAGGGAAAAACTGTTCATAAGTATGAGATTAATTTTTTAAATGACTAAAACAACTCCTTTAGTTGTGTTTTAAGCAAATATTATTTTATGCAAGAACAAAATTATAATTCTTTGTTGTGGTATCTTAAAAAAATAAGCTTTTATATACAAAATTCTTAAAACATTTTTAAGCAAAAATTTTGCTGCGCCAATTTAAAGTTTTTATTATTATACGAAAATACCATGAATTTCAAACGAAAATATTGAGCCGTTTTTAAGAAATCGAATTTTCAAAAAAAAAATGATTTTTTTTTTTTTTAATTCAAAAAATTTTTTTTTAAGTTTTGAAATGCAATGTTTTTTAAACTTTGAAGAATCTTCTCTATAAAAAAAATTCATTAAAATCCGTTATGCCCATAATGAAAAATTCAAAATTCGAAAAAATTGTTCTGATGTGGTAGGTACAGTCAGTAATATCTTGATTTCAAAATTTTCTATTCAATTATAGATCGTAAAAATTAATCGAAAGAGAAAAGATTTTAGAAAAATTCTCGGAACTGCTTTCGAGAAAAATACGATTTTCGAAAACCATTTTTGAACATTTGTATAGAGGGTACCGTTATTTTTATGTAAAATAATTTTTTTTTCTCACATCTTCGAACTTATATTAAGAAACTTTTATTTATTAAGTTTTAAGAAAACCAACCTTAAGGTTTTGGAAATTTTGAGTTTTGAAAAAAAAAATTAATTTTTTTTTAAGAATTCAAATTTTTTTTTTTGAAAATTTGAATACACAATAATATTCAAACTGCTGTCAGCCTTAGGGTAAAATAATGATTTAAATGGGTTGTACCGTTTTCGAGAAAATCAAAAATCAAAAAAACGATTCCAAGGCGGGTACCAAAAATAACCATTTTTTGAAAAATTTTTGTGAACCATCACCTAACTTTTATTAAATAAAATCTTATTAATTTTTTTTTAATTCTGAGGGAAATTTTTAGATTTTTAGAGAAAAAAAAATAAGAGAAGACAACTATACAACAAGAGAATGATAATCGAAACGCTGCATATCATCAACGCCAATAATACCATGAACCGAAAAACCGACATGGATCACCCAGAGAAAAAAGCACGTAAAATCAAAAAAAAAACAACTTTGAATCAAAGTAAAACCAATATGATTTGGCTCTAATGCCGAAAATATTTAAATCAAAGTTGTTAATCAATGAAAAGTGATTCCCTAATTCATTTCAAATCAAATTTGAAACCAATATGATTTAAAGTTGTAGCATTATAGTTTTAAATACGATCCGCATTTGATTCAAAAAAATATCAATTGATTTTAAATACGCTTTGCGTTTAAAGTAAATAGAAGATATCGGGAATAAATCCATTACAAATAATTTAATAATATTTACTAGCATTCATTGATTTAAAGTCATTCTCACTATCAAATCGATTAAAAACAATTATTTTTGCAAAAGTATTTTCTTTTTATTGTAATAAAATAATAAAAAAATTCTTATAAACTAACTTAATAACAAAACAACAAAAAAAATTTACAAATATTTGTGTCTTACATAATGTTTGTAAGTCTTGCCATTGCCATTATTAATTTGATACAAGTGTAGTGGAGGGATTGTAAATACTGGATCAATGATTTCCCTTTCGATGATGAGTTAAAAAGTTTTAAAATATCCTATAAAATATATATTTCATTTTAATTTTTATATTGAGAAAAATGTATGAATGTATACTTACAATTTTAAGAAATGATTTTAAACTTGAGGTTGGTGTTGACGGGAATCAGAATTGTTGCAATTTTGGCACTGCCACTTTTCCTCTTTGGATATCTCTGAGAGGGTTTCTTCATCAATTCGAAACTTGAATAAAATTTATATAATAAGAAAAAAAAGAGATAGTTTAATGTTACCTTCAAATTTCTGAATAAGTATAGTTCCAGATCTTCATGCAGCTTTGCGGAATCGTCGCGGTTGTTCTCGTTAGCAGGATTAGAATAAATTCAACTTCGAAGCTGTCCGCTTTCGTCCACTACTTGAATTATTTTAGTTTATTTTATTACTTTTAGGTTATAACGTTCACAATAAGTACAGCTCACAAGCTCTAAAGAGAATAGCAGATACATTTTCCTCGACCCGCAACAAGGACAGCCGCGAACACACATACATATGATTTCTTTCTTATACAAAATGTTTACTGTTATCGTTCACAAGTCAAAAGGATTACAACTTTGATTTGTTGTACTTTAACTTTGGTTCAAGTTCAAAGTGAATTATGTATACGATTCAAAAAGGAAAAAAAATCAAATAAGTTACCACTTTGATGTATTAAGTTTCAAGTTTGATTCAAATAAATTAAATATCAAACGTCTTTAAATGAACAACGAAAATGCCTCGATTACATTTCAAAATAGAAAAACATTAATTCAATGGTGTTTAACTATACTGTGATTAATTAAACATTTTTCTTATTTGAAACAAAGTTGATCGTATTTAAATTAAAGCGTATAAATCAAAAGTTATAGCAACGTAATTTTAAATACTTTTCTACTTAATTTTATGATGTTGTTTTTCTCTGGGTGATGAAATAAGCCCTCAATACAAAAACTTGTTGCAGAGTACAAGAAAAAAAAAAAAAACTTCAAATGAAATGATCTCTTGATGCATGTTACTTGTCAGTTGTATAGTTAGGTCCAATTCTGTAATTTTAAAAAAATTGTTGTCAATTAAATGATTTTATTCTTTAGTGCAATATTTATGTAACAAGTGTAAGTTTTCAAAGTTTTTCAATGTTTTCAAATCAAATTGTAACCAATTTATTAATTCAAATATAGATTAATTGCCATACCTGAAGATGTTCATAGACATGAACGAAACGTCGTGACAATATAATTAATTGTTTTTTTCATTGACCTAAAGCCCGTCATTAATATTTTCATCACTTTGGAGATAAAAAGGTCACTTCTACCAACAACGAGAAAAAAAATATTTATAATATTTCGAAAAAAATTCGTATGGCAGGTACCGTTATTTTTCGTCTTAAAAAAAAAGGAAAAAACGTGTGGCGGGAAAAAATTCCAAACGAAATCTACCAAGTTTAACGAAAATCGGTCGAACCGCTTAGATTGTAGTCGAACAGACAGACAGACCTACAGAATTGCGACAAAATTTCTAACTACGTGCTTAAAAAGGTAACAAATCTAGCTGTTCTCCTGATGACTATAATCTTCAAAAAACTGGATTTGTACTTCCTAATCACTTGGTAAGAATACCAAAAAAATTTCTAAACCATAAACTTTTGTATGTACAGGTAGCAAAACATGTATCATCAGCCAAGGGAATCAACGCTGGAGTTCCTTAAGGATTAAAACTTGGACCGCTGCTGATCAGCCAGCTAACATACCAGCTGACAAGAGTCATTAAAAACCTATGGAAATATTACTATGTCAAATAGGGACTGAAGATAATCACCCAAAAGACCGAACTCATCTGCTTCCGAACACCAGTAACTGTCATTCAAAGACGGGCGTTTGCGACACGCTATGATGTGAGCAAACTAAAGTTTCCCTACAACACTGAAATAACCGAATCGTCATTTGGTTTAACGTGAGTACCTGCCAATTGCCGGCTCAACCCCACGGGAGGCCTACCTCCATTGGGGTCAGATTGGGTCCTGACCATTAACCCGAATCAGACCATCAGCCGAAGTCGATTCAGTTGCAAAGTTGTGACATTTTGCAGGCATGAACACACCTCTTGCTTCGAGGCGAGTCTATCTAACACCTCATGAATCAAGGCACGCCTGGAAACCATGTGTCTCCGCATTCGGAATAAACCAAGCCACCACGATACTCCCACTAGAGGGCCTACCTCATAGATAGTTCGAAGAAAGAGTGCACGTATACGACAGCTGCACCTCACCCAGATATACACACAGCCAGCTATAGTCGAGGTAGAAACCATCAACCAAGAATGTGCAACCCTCTGGTGAGTTGTTACACACTCCTTAACGGATTCCTACTTTGAGGACACCGTCCAGACTGTTCCCATCTAATTGGTTCAGCTACTTGCGTAACCTATCCACAGGCACCACGAGGAGGTCGATAGGAACCTGGAGTGTAATAGATTTGTCAATAGTAGCAATACCGGCCCACCGAAGTGGACGAGCTCGTTGAAAGTCAAGACCATGAACCATGCATTTAACCACCTAACCACCATTCAACAACCATGGCCTTATGATAGCCGGCACCCATTATGATCGTGGAACTACGCATGCTGTACGCGGACTGGCATGCCACCACGCCATGCATAATATTGGACTTATGCTCGCAGCCATGATCCGATGTATGGTTCAGTAGCAACACACGCTTATTGGTCAAGTCTCTCAGAGCCCCGGAAAAATAACAGTTAAATCATCAACGAAGTACTTTTCCTACAAACTGAAATTCAATTGATGTTGAAGAGAGCCAACTATTCTCTGCGGCGAAATGGACTAAGTAAAAACACCAAGCTGCTTGTGTAAGTAAAGAGATTCGTTAGAATTCAATTTTAATGAAAGGTGCCAGTAATGAAATTCAATTCCGTTTTATTATATTCTTTATTATTTTGGGCCTTGTGAAAGACTGAATCACTTATTGCTAACTTACTACCTAGAACCCTGAACCCTGCAAATGCTTTCGATATCTTGCGGATCGTGCAAGATATCGCATTTCATCTTTCCCGTCGTCGGTTCTTGACACTGGGCTGTTTCGTTTATAGAAACAGCTGTGTCTGCATGGTTGTTGATGACGACGACGATGTGTGGCTCGGCGGATGTTGGGTGACCGAACTCTGTGTCAGCAGGGTTTGTTGTTGCTGATGATATGATGACTATGTGTGGCTCTTCGGATACTAGGTGATCGTGTTAACTCCTCCCTCACTAAAATGAAGGCCGTCCTCGGGCTTCTTGAGAGCTTTGATGACTTTTTTAAGATCGGCATTTTGGCGCTGCTTCTTCTGACATTGCTTTAATTTAATGATGGTATAACAAATTGTAATGAGTGCAAGTGTCGCGAGGCAAGCGATGAGTGGATGGGTCGTCAATTTTGTCTCTATCTCACCAATGTAATGTAAGTTGTCAATGTTCATTTTATGAAGGAATGGTAGGCTCAATATCCCTTTATGACCGGTGATATTGAGAAGCGTTGATGTTGCACTACCGGGTTGCTTTTTCTGGATGTTATTTCGATTGATAAACTTGGACCCATTGATCCAAACAGCATCATCAAAAGTCAGCAAATACGTCCCGTTGATGTTTGTCTCAAAATCATTCGCCTCCCTTATTCTGGCATTTCTGTTGTTTATAATAACTATGCCATCATCAATAACCAACACGGATTCCCGATGGTCTGGCTGTGTGTTGCAATGAGCCATACCTCCAGAGTGTAATTGTTGAGCGCATGTCCTGCTCGGTAATTCCTTGCAAAATGTTAGCTTTGTTGCTACGTTGCAGTCCTCAACAGCTAGCACTTGTCTTCCACATTCCGCTACCACATCATCTCCATTGAAGAATAAAATCTTGCCGTTATGAGCAACAGGGTAGATTATTACTTTCTTACAAACTAACTTAGGTCTAGGATAATTAATATTGCCGTTATGAGCAACAGGGTAGATTATTACTTTCTTACAAACTAACTTGGGTCTAGGATAATTAATTATGAAATGTAAAATATAATCATTTTGCAGAACCTTTACATTTGACACTTCCATAAGTTCTGTAACACTAACATTAAAAAATTGTTCGTTTATTATGACTTTTAAGTCATCATCATCTAAAATTACTGGGTTTATGACCCCGAGCTTTGCAAGTGTTATAAAGAACATTAGATTTTGAATTTCTGAAATGAGGATTCTATTTCTTGCTAACAAGATTTCATAAACGTGGCTAGTGTCGATTTGTGATTCTTTTGAATAAGCCAAAATATTATTTACGGTGTCTGTTAATTTATTAATTTGCTCCTGAAAGATTAATTGCAAGAATAGAAAATAAGTAAGGTTCTATTTTAGATTGTCTTTATGGACCACCCTCCCTTTAATTAGAACCGTTGTCCCTAAATCGGCTTCCACTTTTTCTTCAACGTATAATGGCGTTAGCTTATTTCCTAATCGTCTATTTGTTTTTACTAATACCTTTTCTCCTACTCTGAAAATCCTGTTCTGCCTTGTTTCATTTTCCCTTTGCAACTGTAATTCTTGGGCCTTTTGAACTTTATTTTTAATTTTTTCTCTAAAATCTGTCGGGGAGGAGTGTATTACATCGATTGGTCTTTGGTTTGTAACAGAATGGACGGTCCTATTGTATTCTACTGTTGCTAATAGTATTAATTCGACTGTTTCTTCGACTTTTCTGTCTAGTTTTAGACATCTTGCAATTTCTAATAGAGTGCTGTGAAACCTTTCTACCTGACCGTTGGATGTACTGTGTAAGGGTGGAGCATTTACTATGTCAACATTAAAATGATTGAGCAAAATTGACCTATGTAATTGTCTCGGATTTTAAAGAAGCCTCATTGTCACAAAAAATTTGTTTGGTATTTGGGAAGATGTTCATTATCTCCAGGATTGGAACTTTTACGTCTATTATTGTACGTGATGGTATTGGCATCACAACCGTAAATTTGGAAAACTTGTCAATGCAAGTTAAAAAATATTTTTTATCCGTGGAGAATATGTCAATGTGAAGCATTTCTCCAGCATACGAGGGAACTGGTGTCTCGCCAATCAATTGTTTTTTTGGATGCCGATCGTACTTCGACTTTGAACATATTTTACAATTCGCCACAATCTCGTTTGCCTGTTTCGTCATTTTTGGAAAGAAATAATCACATAGGATTTGCTTCACGTTTTCCTGAGCTGCTCTATGTGCTCGGTTGTGTTCAGTAATTATGATTTCTTTTTGTTCATTCGGGTCGAATATATCTAACACAAATTTATTAGTATGCCAAAACTTAGTTGATGGAAATAACTCGACTAAATTGTGTTGGATAAAAGCTAGAACTGGCAGGTCACAATGAATTACGTTGACAACATCTATTTTAATCACGTTTTTTAAAGTGTTTATCAATGTCTTCCTGTCTGAAAATTTAATGAAATGTCTAGATTTTTTACCAAATATTATAAATGTACGGGTTGAAGCAATTGAGTCTTCCTCTATAACTATTTGATTTCTGAAGCAGTTTAGAGGTTTATCTGTTGTTTTGATTACATAAGTCAATGATAATTCGCTGTGAATTGTAGCGGCATCAGAAGACGCCTCATTCTCCAATGCATGAATATTTTGTCGCGAAAGTGCATCAGCGACATAATTCTCCTTTCCTGGCTTGTAAAATATTTGAGCATTATGCTCGTCTACATAAGCTTTCCAGCGCTTAATTTTTGCGTTTGTATTTTTATCTGAAACTGAAAATGAAAGAGGTTGATGATCCGTAAAAATATTTAGAGTCTTCACTCCATAGAGATAGTTACGTAGATTTTTTAATGACCACACAATGGCCAACAGTTCTCTTTCATTTGTTGCAAATTGCAACTCTTTATCTTTGAGAGTTCTTGAAATCATTGTTATAGGCTTTCCGTTTTGTGATAAAACAGCTCCAAGACCATGTGATGAAGCGTCCGTCGTAAGATCGAAAGGCTTCGAGTAGTCTGGATATAACAATGTGACGTCTTCTGACGCCAAAATTTCTTTTAATTTATTAAATGCTTGGAGTTCTTTCTCTTTTAATTCTATTTTAATTTTTTTTGATTGATTACAACTTATTTTGCCATTCTCACCCTTTAATAAATTGGTAAGTGGTTTGGCTATTGAAGCAAAATCTTTAATAAAGCATCTATAATAACTAGCTAGACCTAGAAATGATCTTATTCCAAAGAGTGTAGAAGGTTGTGAATAATTTTTAATCGCCTCCACTTTAGTAGGGCAAGTTTTTATACCATCCCTCGACACTATAAAGCCCAGGTACTCTACCTCTGTCTTAAAAAAATTTGATTTTTCTCGCGAAACCCTCATGTTCGCTTCATACAATTTTTTTAAAACCGAATCAATATCTTTGACATGTTCGTTCTCAGTTTCTGAGAAAACAATTACGTCATCGACGTAAACATAGCAATTTTTTCCAATATGCTCACGAAGGACGTCATCTATAGCCCGTTGGAAAATACTGGGCGCGTTTTTCAACCCAAACGGAAGGCGACAGAATTCGTATTTTCCACCGTTAACGGAAAAAGCAGTTTTTTCCCGATCCCGTTCCGCTAATTCAATTTGGTAAAACCCTGATTTTAAGTCTAGGGTTGTAAAAAATCGTGCTTTGCCTAAATTTGACAAAATCGTTGTAATATTTGGGATAGGATATTTATCGTCTATGGTTTTTTGGTTGAGCTTTCGAAAGTCCATTACTAAACGTTTCTTTTTATTGCCCAACTCATCTGTTCCCTTTTTATCAACTACCCAAATGGGATTATTGTAAGGTGACCTTGACGGTCTAACAATGCCATTCTTTAGAAGATCCTTAATTTCATTATTTACGAAATCTGTCACACCCATAGGATATGGGTAAAATTTTGAGTAAATGGGGTCTTCACTTACTGTACGAATTGTGGCAACGATGTTGGTGTTATACGGCAAAGATTCATTTGAATCTGCAAATGTTTTTATTCTATTACGTATCATATTTTTAAAATCTATGCTCACGGATGATGGAACCTTTATGTCCTCTACTTTCGTAAAGTTCACATTGTCACATTTATGGAAGAGAATAGTTTCTAACCCTGAATTGAAGCGAATTAAATTTTCTTTTAAGCAAATTGTGGCGTTAACCTGTGTTAACAGGTCAAGACCAATAATTCCGTCAAAAGTTGACAGGTTGGGTAAAATAAAAAAAGTGCTATTTCTCCCAAAAATATTTATACAACATTTGAATTCAATATTGTTGAAACCATGAATAGATTTTACCAAAAAAGGTGTGTCTACTGGCACTAAACCTTTTATCTCTCGAAGTGGCCTGATGTAATTTTTCGAGGCACCTGTGTCAATTAAAAGCTTTACTAACCTCCCTCCTACTGTTTTTTGAATAAACGGTAGTTGGGAGTTTCCCCCTAAAAAATTAACGTAGTCGAAGTCATGTGCCTCAGCTTCCACTTCATCTACCTGCAACGCCGCTATGGCTTCATAGTCACCTTCATTATTCCGTGGAGGATTTTCCTGCAAATAATTTACTCTTTGGCGGCGCTGTCCCGATTGTCTTTGAAAGCTACTTGGCCTTTTATTCCTTTGTTCTTGCCCTTGATCATAGGTATTGGTATCGCTACTATTTGGTTGTTGATAGCTATTAAATTGGCGTAAGCGTGATGATGTCGGATCAACATCCATTTTTTCACGACTGCTGGGGAATTTAGAACTGTTAAGTTCCAATTGTTTGTCATTTTCATAACTTTGTCTTTTGTTAAAATATGGAGTTTTGCTCTGCTTATTAGTTTGGCTGTTATAATTGAAGTTATTACTATTGTTTTGGTAACGGTTCGGCGATCGTTTGATCTCGGACCTTAGAGAATTTTCTCTAGAATTTTTCGCATAACTCGCCGCAAACAAATACCTTTCATTGTTTGCTTCAACTTCTTGAGCTAACGCCAAGGCAGTAGGCATATCAGACGGACGGGCCGAAAACAGAACATCACTTAATGGTTTTTTTAACCCAGATATAAAAACTCTAAGGGCGTCTCTTCTGTATTTTTCGTTAAATGCAATGGCTAATGTACTGTCATATGACATATTGGCTTTATTTGTAAGGAGGGTAAGTTTTTTTTCAATCTCGTCATAATACTCTAGAACGGTAAGGTTTCCTTGCCGCAATGTACTGAGCTCTTGCTCAATTAAATAAATCGGACGTACATCGGCGTACGTAAAGTCTAACCTAGCTATGATAGCTTTAAAATTTAAAACTGTATTGAATGAAGCCAAAACAGCATCGGCTGGGCCTCTTATTTTATTTCTTATTATTCCAACTGCCTGGTAATGTCTAGAACTACCATCGTATTTTTCGAAAACTTTGTAAGCAGAGTGAACCGCTTGACGCCAAGAGACATAAGTGCCCTGTTTGCCCTCAAATTCCGGGAGAGATTTAACTATGTCGAGACACTCTTCACACCTATTACCTTCCACAATTTCAATTTCTTTAAAAATTTCAACTTCAGGTTTGTTTTGTGTCACTGTTAAATTTTTCACTGCATCACTTAACTTTCGTTCAAAATCCAATTTTTGTGCTTCAAGGGCACCACTGACTGCGGATTCTACTAATACTTTTAAATCTGTAGCATTCATTTTTCTTTCTATTTTTTTTCCTATTTGTAAGTAATTGAACTTTTCTAATAGTGTTTCAATATTCTCAGGTTCACTCATCAACCGTAAATGATATTTATATGCTTTAATTAATTTCAATGCTATGAAAAAAAAGTCAAAAGAAGCACTCACAAAAAAATAACACTTGCAAGCTTTACAAATAAAAATATTCAAAGTACAGACAAAATATTCAAAGTATAGACATTTTTACATAAAAGAAAATAATTCTTAATGCTCGCAACCGATGAATGATGATGATGTTTAATTAATTTCAATGTTGCGAAAAAAAAAGTCAATAGAAGCACTCACAAAAAAAAATAACACAAAGTATAGACAAATTCTTACATAATTCTTAATGCTCGTAACTGATGAATGATGATGATGATTTTTTTTAGTTGGTTGATTCCGGTTGATATTGTTTAGATTTTTGGTTGATTCCAGTTGATATTGTTTAATATTGTTTAGATTTCCAAAAAGTTCTTCCAAGTTGGGCGCCAGTAAAGAGATTCGTTAGAATTCAGTTTTAATGAAAGGTGCCAGTAATGAAATTCAATTCCGTTTTATTATATTCTTTATTATTTTGGGCCTTGTGAAAGACTGAATCACTTATTGCTAACTTACTACCTAGAACCCTGAACCCTGCAAATGCTTTCGATATCTTGCGGATCGTGCAAGATATCGCATTTCATCTTTCCCGTCGTCGGTTCTTGACACTGGGCTGTTTCGTTTATAGAAACAGCTGTGTCTGCATGGTTGTTGATGACGACGACGATGTGTGGCTCGGCGGATGTTGGGTGACCGAACTCTGTGTCAGCAGGGTTTGTTGTTGCTGATGATATGATGACTATGTGTGGCTCTTCGGATACTAGGTGATCGTGTTAACTTGTACAAACAACTTATCCGAGCTGTACTAAAAAGCAAAATTAATACCACTGGACAAGTATAGTATTAGCTGCAGCTCTCCGGAATAATCATCAGGAACCTGGAAGATCATCCCAAATCAGAAGTGCAACAACTCCTCCAGCATGAACTAGACAGGTATCCAGCGTAGTGACAGGTATCTATACGTCCTAGCCATCACTGATGATACATTTAAAGCCATCACCCGTAACAACGACGCACCCTTTTATGATTACGATACAATCAGTACTACAGGGGATAAAAAGCCCCTATTTTAATTGAAATATTACCTTTTGAAAATTGCCCTTGAATATTTCTTTGATTTTTATTAGTTAAACTTTCAGTTTGTTAATTTGAACTTTAGTGAGGTTTTAGCAAAGTTAAAAACAAGTTTAAATTTTTATTATACGATTTTTAATATCTCCTAGCGCCACGCAGTGGAACAGTGTGGCACTCATGAAGAAGATAATAGTGAGGAATGGAGAGATTAGTGTAAAAAAGAGAAATTTGAAAAACGTGAAACATTAAAAAAACTTATCTCTATTAAAATCTTTTTCTTCCTTTTTAATCTTGTGTGCGTAAAATTTTGGGAATGTTCAATATCCTGATAAGGTTAAAACAGAGACGTGTGGATAACTTTAGTTTCATTTCGTCTGCTCGGTACACATTTTAATATATTTTTACAATTAACTTGAGATATTTTAGCTAAGAAAACGCGTTTTTGTCCAGTTGTGAGTTTTGTTTAAAATTTCAAGTCTCTGAATCTGGAAAGAAACAGAGCTAATACAAATATTTTAATAATTTCTTTTTAATTTTTGACCTTCCTCAAAATGTTAGCTTTATGCACCAATACATTCGCCTCTCTTATTATGAGATATACTTTTTCTTTAAGACCCTTTTTGTCATCATTTTAAAGCTAAAAAAAATGGTGAATGGGATATATTTCCAAATAACCCTAAAATACTATATGAGTTTCTCCATTTGCCCGAATTGACAACACGAATTTATGTAGCGGTTTAATTTATTAGCACACGATAACATAACACTAATGCCTTAATTATTGAGGAGTGGGGATCACTAATTACCATCATTCTAATTGATAACACAAACTGAAACAAAAGGTCTGATTCCGAACGAATTAACTGGGTAACGAATGGACCTTTTTCGCTGGCCTTCGAAATCCTCCCCCAAAAACAACAAGCCAATTTCAAATGGCACCAGCGCTTTTCACTATATGCTGTTGGCTAAAATTTCCACAAAACAAACCTGTCGAAGCATTGACAAAAGCTCAAAAACACAAAATTTCGAATGTTGAGAACAGAGAGTCAGATTAGATATCCCGCTTGCAGCCAGTTTTCCTCCGCCCAGACATAGACAACGCTAATGCCTAAATCAACGATGCACTTACTGTCATTGAAGCCGGTGCACCGCATGTAGAGTTCAGCCCCAGAGTTTCCCCAGGATAAAACAATGACACGACACTGTCCCAACCATAAATGTCGTTATTTTACCTAAGCCCAGAGGACAGGTCAGTAATCATTGTCTCCGTTGCATTCCGTAAGTTTACCCCGTTTATTGTTCATCCAATTAGAGAAAGCCCCATGACCGGGTTCGTGTCCAATGTCCATCCTTGCTTCCTTCATATCACAATATACATACATAGCTATCGCTTGGCCCAGACCTGGTCACATTCTGCAATGTATTATAAATCCTCGAGGGTGACATTTGCTTGTTTAGCGGCAGTGGCTGCCAGATAAAATTTGTTGCCAGACGTCAACGCCGTCAGACCTTCAGTATCAGAGCAAAGGTATACAAGAAAGAGGATGCGCTTGTCATAATATTTAACCAATGAAGATTTCCAGGACAACAAAGCCGAGGTACCTCTCTCTGTTTCGCATTATATGACTCACAAGATCTGAATGTCGGTGCATTCCTTAGTAATTCGGATTGAGATGACGACGGATGGTTGGGAAAATTTGTGGTGGAATTAATAATGAAACATTTCGCAGGTTGCCATAAATGGAATCCTTTATAGGCTATAAACAATGTGTCAGAACTCAGAATTCAGAAAACTGCAATCATAACATAATTTTACACGACAACTGCAAACACTGTAGGTATTGGTATGTCTTGGAGTGTAATTAAGGTAATTGTTTCTTTCCAGGCTTGGCATGACCATGATCTAAAAGCTGGCAGCCCTAGATGTGAGTATTTGCATTTGGGAGTTATATGTTTGATTTAAGTTACTTCAAAACTTTGTTAATTGATAAGTAAATCTTAGTCTGGACTTTGAAGTAGGTTATGCTGCTGTGTTAAACTTCACAAAATTTCCAAGGCTAAGGATACACAAATGAAGCTTGTTTGACCACCAACTAAATCCACCAAGTACTAATCGACACAAGGCACGTATCTGACATTTAAAACATGGGAGTATGTTGAAAGCCAAAAATCGATTCACAACTCTACTGTCAAATGAAAATAAATTGAACACCGTTAAAAAGAAGAAATTCGACGCGACGACTTAGAAAATGCACTTGCGAATATGCTTCAGCGCGAAACAGGAGCAGGAAGAAAAGAGTAGAGATCAAGGAGAAAATAACCTCCTGCGTAGAAAGAAGTGATCATACGCAGATCTCAGCTCAAGAAGATCTAGAGAAAAAAGAACCTTGAAGATTTATAAAATAGCCAACCATCTGGCTCCTGGTTTTAAGACCGGTAAGCAGCCTCTTTTATACAGAAACACCACCTGGCATATTGAATTGTCAAGCAACATTTCAGCAGCTGCTAAAATAGCATCGAATAGAGTGAGTTCTTGGGCTCAAAGACAAACCATTTCCAATAAATGAAGAACTAGTTCCATTATCGAGTATAGAAAAGGTAGGCTTAGCTTTAAAAATGATTGAGAATAATAAGGCGGCAGAATCTGATGGCTTATCAACAGAGGTCTTCACGGCTTATGAGTAGCACTTTTCATGACGAGAGATAATCTTGGATAATCTTGGATAATCTTCCTAGAGGCAGTACGTCCCATTTGGTTTTTGTTAAAAAATCGATGTAAGATTACCTGAACTTAACAAAAATTTTGTATTTTCCATAGGTCCTCACAGATGGTTGCATGTGAGATCATAGGGACGAAACGCCAATTTTTGTCGACTTAAATCCCAAAAAAAATATTTTGACAAAATTAATTTTGTGGATTCAACAAAATAAATTTGTAAAATTGACAAAATATTTTGTTGAATTGACAAAATATTTTGTTGAATTGACAAAATATTTCGTTGAATTGACAAAATATTTTGTTAATTTAAAAAAAATTAACAAGAAATTTTGTTAATGTAACAAAACAATTTGGTTAATTTAACAATACAATTTTGTTAATTTAACAAAACAAGATAATAATAAAAAAAAACAAATTTTTGACACTAACAAAAAAAAATTGTTAATACAACAAAAGAATTGTTAATATAACAAATTAATTTTGTAAATTCTACGAAATTTTGTCATATTGACAAAATATTTTTGTTAGTTCAACAAATTAATCTGTTATCATAACCACACAAGTAGCACAAAATGGTATTATTTCGGTATCACATTTCTTAATTCATACTTTATTCCTTCTTTATTAGGTACTCGTATGTCAATTTATGCCTTCTTAATTCCATCTTAATATGATCTTTCATAATGAACATAATCAAATTTGAAAATTTTCAAACGTGAGTAAATTTCTTTTTAATTTTCGCAGGATATTGGCCATTTTGACAGGTAATATTTCCTACAGTTTTTGTCGCACATAAATTCTAAAGATACCAAAATGTAGGAAATAAAGATCTATAAAAAACAACTTAACTATTTTTTTGATCAGATGAACATGAGGCGAGATAAACGTTAAAAACCATTTTTTACTTCAAAATCTCGACAGTTTTTCGTCGATATCTTTTTTTTGGAAAGAGGTTTCAAATTTGTTTCTCAACAAAAGTTAAAGAAGATGTTTTAACGTACAAACCTAAAAAAAAAAATACAGCTCTATATATGATAGGAGCCGAGAAAATCGAGTTCAAGCTTTCCAAAGCCTTTTTCAAAATGGCGGACAACGCAAGGGCGTTTTTTGTTCGAACTTTTTGGATTTACACTCTCCAATAGGTACTCTTTAAGAAACAAAAAAAAAAAATTCGACGCAGTATTTTTTGTAGATATAAAATACTAATTTGATTGGACTAGGTATTGTTTTAAAGAACTTAACTTGGTGTGTTTACTCCTACTTAAAGCATTCTTAAATACTTCTTAAATTGTCATTTCTTAAATCGGTTTTTTTTTGTTAATTAATTCCTTCTTTAATCCTTCTAAAAACATAACTTTTTTGTTTTGGTTGTAAATCGGTATTTTTCATATTCTTTAATACGTATTTAAGTCTTCTGAAATAGTATGATTTATAACGCCGTTTTCGTACTTTTAGTTTTAGGTGGAAAGCAAAATGTGTGAACCGAATTTATTAAATCTTTAAAAAAAAGAGATTGATTCATTATTGCAAACAAACAACAATTAAAATAGCATTTATGTAAAATGTGACTTTTTTGATGACATCCGTTTATGTAACTGACAAAATGTCCATACTTAATTTATACTTTATTCGTTCTTTATTGGGTAGGTGTGCCAATTTATGGCTACTTAATTCCGTCTTAATTTCGTCTTTTTTAGGTATTGCTTTACAGAACTTAACTTACGTTTTTTAACAAGATGTAAAGAACTATTTAAGAAGGAGTAATGAAGTATTTGAGAAGAATGATATCCCGATTTAAGAACATTTTAAGACTGAATTTATCTTGTTATTTCCTTCTATCGGACCGCCCACTTGCGCCTTTTCTCTACTTAATATGAACTTAAATCCGTCTTAAAGAAGATGTCAGATACCGATTTAGAATTCTTAAAGACTTCGTTAAGTAATTCTGTGCTACTTGTGCAAATAATTTTGTGGATAATCGTTCAACAAAATATTTTTTTTTTACCTCAACAAAATTCTGTAATTTTTATCAATTTGACAAAACTTTTTGTTGGACGTATATTGACAACATTTTTATCAGATCAACCTACATTTTTGTCATATATACCTAGATTTTGTTTTCAGTGTACCGTGCCCTTTGATTATCCACACATTCCGGATGCACATTCTCAATACTTTGACAACGAAAATTGAACAAGTTAAGGCCGAGGTATTGACAAATATGTGTCAAAAATTCATCGAAAATTACTTTGTAAAAATCGACACCAACATAACTCTCCCTACAGAACATTTGCATAACAATATATCGTCGCTGTAGATCGAATGCCTCGTAACCCAGAAAAAACCGATTTTTAGGTAATGATGCAATTATATTGTGAAAAAAAATTCCGGATCTAATGAAAAATATCCTGTGAACCTAAAAACTATAATTGAAGAGCCATGCGCATAATTAACAACATGTCTCTCATTGCCTCTCATTGATTTGATAATATGTTTTTTGTCTCTCCTGAAAAATAAACTTTTCTGGGTTACGAGGTATTCGATCTACAGCGACGATATATTCCATTCATAATGACAGTTAGGTAGGCAGAAATGGCGACCACTGGCAGTCTAGCCCTGTGCCTGTGGCCAAATTAGGGCTGAAGTGCGCCATTTCGATACCACAACTCATGTGAACCTGTGGATGAAATTGAAATGGGATATTGTGGAGATTCTCACGGAGTCCTGGATTGAGTTCAAAGAGAAGAAAGGATCTAGAAGGTTTTGATGTCTCTTATTTTATGAATTTGAATCACTCACTTAACCGGTCAACAACATTCATCCCACACTATCTGCCCATGTGCCAAGCTATGGAGGACTTTTTCCCTTTTCCACTGGTCTCCACAGTCTACAACTATGACTATAATCCGTCCAACAAAAATTGTCAGTACAGAGAAGATAGGACGTTTGTCTCTCATTCTGGTTGCATTGCCATGCATAAGTGTGTCGCCTTGTAAAACTCTCACAGGGATTCCGTAGCTTATATTATAAATCGCCGCAAATGATATTAAAAAACCCGTAGGGCTACCGTCTGCCGATTCAAAACAACTGAAAACAATATTCAATTTACCTTTTCCCACAACACCAAGCGGTAAGATAATATGCGCGTTTTTTTTAAGTTGAAAAGCAATACGACAACACTCAACATACTCATCTTCTTAAAATGTGCTCTCAAAAGCTTCAAATCCTAAAAGCTCCTTAATAAAAACCACTGAAAAAGCTCCTTGCTTGCAATTGAGAATGATAATGGTAACTATGTTTTGATGTGGATAAAGAGCGAACGATCGTATTGAGTGACACTTAACACTCTTGACACTGTCAAGTTGACATGACAGTATCTCATCAGCAGTGGGACGGTCGTGTTGGGGTGTACAACTTTTTGCAAAGAATTACAACAACAATTCCTTAAGAAAACTCAGTGGCTTGCTCTTTTTTTAGTGTCATTTTTCCTAACGCATTGTAGTGAGGGTGCATCAGGCGCCACTGCTTTAGAAAAAGCTCTCCAATAAGGCCTGTACTGACAATTTTTGTTGGACAGAGTATAGTGTTGTGAGGAATACCTAGCTTCGCTTCTCTTGGCCAGTTTAAACTACAGGTAGCTACGATTTTGGCTATGGCTTGCCTGGTTCGGCATATCAGATCAAGGATCAAGGCTTTAGGATTTACTGTAGATATATTATGGGTCAAATCTTACACGCCATCAAACCTCTACGGTTTGATTCTTCAAGAAAAATTGATAGAATATGGCCCTTCATAACTCTGAGCATAATGTTGACTCTTTTCCGCACTAGAATGGCAGAATTCAAACCATATTTTTAAAATAGAAGTTTCTGCGAAAAATAAATTAAATCATAAATGAGTTTTAATTCAATTCACTTTATTCGCAACAATAAAATGGATCACCCTATAAGTGAAAATATAAAAATTAAAGCGATTCAACTTCATTCAATGTTAAATTTTTGTTAGTAAATTATTGTAGCAATTTGCAGTTGTCAGAATTTTGTCCACTGTTAACAATTTTACTTTTAATAATACCTACGACAAGCTCATTCATCTGAATAAAGCAAACAATCAGGATCAGGTGACATTGACCGGATAGCAGTTTCAAGTTAACTCAACATAAAAATCAACAAATAAAATAAAGAAAACTCTTTTAAAGCAATGCAATTAAAAACCCCTTTAAATATGCACGTGTGCATTTATTAAAAAACAATAAAAAATGCAGATACGGATGGATATATGTATTGCGATGATTGGATTGAAATTATATTAGTATTTTATTGGTAATCTATACATAGTGCAGCAATGCAAGTCCGAATAAAATGCTGTTTTTGCTGCGTACACACTTTTATTTTAAATTTTAAAGTTGGTATGCTTGGCATGTCAAAATCAGCTGATTTGAAAAAAGTAAAATAAATATGTAATTTCTTCCAAAAATAATACAAATTGAAATGAATAAAGAACCAAAACAGATGAGGGCTATAAATAATTTCTGAGTTTCTTTTTACCAAATCATCTTAATTTAGTAGATATTTCAGACTCATTAAGTGAATAAAATAAAAGGAAAAGAAAGCGAAAAATGAAATATTAAGGATGCGTTGGAAAAGTATACGTTTTTGCATGTCCAATTGAAATATTAGATGAGATTGATGGTTATATGTAAATTATTGTAGTAGGTGAAAAATAAAATTCTTAAAAATATCGCTTAAGCTATAAACTCGCTTAAGATAATGTTTGATAAAAACAAATGTCAAAATCATTAATTCACTCCAAACGTTAAGATGTTGTTTGTGCTGAATCAACACCACTGACAAATTTTCTGTCAAACAATTGGCAAAATTATTAATAAAATCAAATCTTAATGGCATGTATGTCAAATAAAGGCTTGGTGTCAGGAAAAATCAGCAAGATTATGCTTCCTTACATGATTTGCAATATGGTGGTCATACAATATTATGACGTGTTGTGTTCTGAAATTTCTCAAAAAATTTCATAACTTGCTGTTGAACGTGAACCCCGTACGCAAAAACCAGCTTCACTATACATATTTTGGTCAAAATTTAAGTTACTTTTAAATTAAAACGAAGCCAGTTTCTTTTGTCGAAAATAAAAGCAGATCCAAAAGTTATTTACACGATAAAGTTAAGTCTTAAAATAATTTAAATAATAATTTGGAATTCATTTTGATTGTTTCTATGGAAATAATGTTTATCCTCAAGTGGGCTTTAGGTCAATATTTTGTTTTGTTTTTTATGTTGTGACGTTTCGGATGTGGTTACACCCTTCTTCAGACAACTTTAAAAATACAAATATTTTTTTATTTGTTTGTTCTTTTTGGTTTCCGTATTTTTTTAAAAAAGTTTAAAAGACGTTTTAAATCTTTTACTTTTTGTTTTATATGTATATTTTATCTCTTTTGTTTTTATTTTTTAATTTGTTTGAAAATTTATTTGATGTTTTTAATTATCTGAATTTTCAAATTCAAATAAATGGTCACGAAGAAAGAAAATGTTTCTATGGAAATCTTTTTATCTTCTCAGTTATTGGAAATAAGACATCGAATTCGTGGATATTATGGATTTCGTTGAAAATGTCACCGCAAAGCCCTCCAGTTGTTTTTTCAAGGACGAAAAATATAATGTCATTCCTTAACTTTTCATATGCTTTTTAATCTCTTGGCATAGCAGCCATCCTTCGATGAAATTCATACTGTCACGTGACAGATAGGGCACATGCAAACGCATTAAGAGAACATTTTGAACATTGACTTGTGATGTGCTTTTTGCTTTCCAGCCGAGGTTCTGATCGCCGGTCTCGCCAGAGTCGTCCTGAAGAAAACACGAAACTTCAGAGTAAAAGGTCTTCAAACCTTATTACAAGATCTTTATGGAAAATAGCTCCTAAATCTATAACACACAATATTCTGCTCAGGCGCGGATCCAGGATTTCGTTCAGGGGGGGGCAATTTTCGTAATATTTTGCTTAACTTTAAAAAAAATGGTCCATCGAATACTTACGCTTTTTTAATGATTCTCTGCATTTCTGTCTTAAAATATTAAAAGGTATAAACACAATCGAATATAAAAATAGCAATTTATTTAATTGAATTAATTTAATTTAATTTAATTGAAGGAAAGCATGTGCAGGTACATAATAAAGTTCGTATGTAAATAACGCTGTTGGTTTACACGGTTGACTATTTCCAGGTTTGGGTTATTATAAGTGTGAAGAAACTCAGTTCCGTCCTCAACAGCTCGCTTGTGATAAATGTTATTAGCATGATTTTCCAAGTCTCCTTTTTGTCCAGAAATATCTTTGAAGTTTATTAAGGGTTTTTTCACAAGGCTTTGTAAAGGCACGGTTTTTTGACTACCTCCAACACTTCCAGTGACGAAGAAAGGGCAGTATTTACAAAACAAACCCTGTTTTGACGGTGAAAACACAAGCCAAGAATATTTGCTGAGATATTTATGGCTAAAATACCTTTTGACCACCTTACCTTTGAGCAAGTGCGAAGAGAATGGAAACTTGTAGTCCTCTTTTGGCTGCCAAGGATTTGATAGAAGCTGATGTTTCGTGAAGTCATCAATTTGTTTATTCAAAAAATTTCCAATATCATAGGGGGCATCGGACCGAATACAAGATGTAGACTCAGGAACCGAGGGAGAATCAGGTGCAACTCTCGCACTAATTGAGCTCTCACTTCTCTCTGTGCATTTAGGAGAACGGTGAGAAGATTGAGCAACAGGATCAACATTATTACTTTTATCCAAATTAGAATCAGAAGTTTCAGTAAAAGATAAAACTGGTCTCTTATTGATCGGTTGAAAAAAAGAGTCAATGCTTCTGTTATTTAAGTCTCGCTTTTTGGACGGACCTGGTCGGTGATCTCCCTATAAACAAGGTAAGCTTGCGTTAATATGAGTGGATATATTATGTGTACCAACAAACAAAAATGATAAAAAGTAGACGAGAAAGAGCTAGTATCAAAATGGCAGAGCCAATAATTTTGAGATATTGGGGCCTTTTTGGATTACATCTAGAACGGTAGATACAAGAATTTTTCTATTATGCATATCATTTAATACTTTCAAAAATAAATACCATTGTTTTTTAATATAACGATGCACGGCTCAAGAGATATTTAACAAAGCATTTTTCCTATCTTAGATCATATAAAATTAAATTTTTCTTAAACAAAATCATCATCTTTTTGATACTAGGAAAATTCATTCCAAATTGCATTTTTGTAGGTATGTACCACTTTTTGAAATTATCGATTATATTTTCAAAAATACGCTTAGGTACAGAAAAAGACCACATACCTATAAAAAGCTTTCAACCTCGTTATCGAATCGATTTGTTTATAGATTTATTAAATTAAATAGGTACCTCAAAATAATTTCTTTTATTTATATATCATCAAATCAACCTTGATTAATTAAAAAAAAGTCTCAGCTATAACTTTTGTCAATTTCTTTGGAATTGTTCAAGGAACAACGAAAACCACATTTTTGGGAATCACTTAAGTGAAAATATTTTATTTTTACCTCATTATTCTTATAAGAAATATAGATAAGATCGAAAGTGCCACAGTGGGTATCTCAAAATTATTCTTTTATGAAGTACCTATCTACCACCACCAAAAATTTTATGCCTGTCACAAAATGTGCACAATTGACTATTTTAATGATAAAAAGCCTGCTCACTACTTCAGCTATTTTCGCCAAATAAATACGTCTTGGTAATCTTTTAAAAATCGCTTAGATATGTACGAGTACCTAGATACTATTTTTCAGTCATTTCTATGTATTTCTCATTTTGTTTTCTAAATAACTCCCCAATATTTAAGAACTTAATTTAAGAAAATATTCAATAAACATACCATGATTTGCTGCGTTTTGAAACACAATAGGTAGGTAAAATTATAATCTGGTCTTCGTTTAATGCTCTTTTAATGTATCTAATGTACCCAACACTTGTTTACAGTTGATTACGCACAAATATTATTTTATAGAATATACTGACACTTTCGGCACGCGACAAAACACTGTTATTAACTACACACAAAAGCCAAACACGCGTCGACTATCGACAAGAAATAGCAAACAGAATATGAAGTGAAAGGTTGCAATTTGAATTAGATGCATATAACTATTTTAGAGTTCTTTATTATTTCTACCTAAAACTTGAGACACATTTTCATTACTTGTAACGGTCGTGGTTGGGACTTGCAAAAGAAAATAAAAAAACCCATTGTCTTTGCCTGAAAAAAATAATATGGAATTTATAATAGGCAGTGAATGAAGACATTATGGTTTTATTGCGCTCCTTTTGTTTTGCAATTAACGAGTATTCCTAGATCATAAAGTCAAATTTGTTTTTGTTGACACATCACACATCATCCCTATTCCTATTCCCAATGCTTGCAGGTAGAGAAAAGGGTTCATTCTTCAGTCAGTGAAAAAAAAAAACATAAAACCATGATAGGCATTTCAACGACCGACGCACGCGACAGGCGGGCGCCGAACGCAAATAAAGGAAATAACTTATGGAATCGTAAAATATATACATATACGAGTACATACATATACATACTTTCATACAGAGAACTTAGGTATATCTAAAATGCGTAGTTGCAGGCTGCACTCCAAACTTCTATTCTGCCTTTGGGAAAAAAAGAAAAAAGTGTTATGGTTTTTTGTACGCAATTTCAAGAATGTGAATAAAGGTATCTACATAAATAACATGAAAAGTGAAAAGTGATGCGTAAGCGTTTGCGTGTTGGTTGTTATAGGTTAAGGCTGGGATTGAAAAAAATTTACTTTATAATAATTGTGAAACGATTGTGTATCCGCGCCTGATTCTGCTACTAGTATTTCAATTAATTCTGGTAATTGAATGATCCACGGGCATCAACACTTCTGGATTCTGGTCTTGCTGTGTCGTATCGGCTGTACTGGTTGCTGACGATTCGGATCTGGTACTTCATTATGGGGGTTACTAGTAATTCGGCTCCGAACTGGTCCTATTATTCGTATGTCGGTCTTATGACGGGATCTGGAGGTCCAATGCCCCTGGTAGCACTTAATCGGCAGGTACGATCCTCTTGATGACTTTTCAGTAAAAACTGAATGTGAACTATGTAGGTGGTGAACGAAAAATATCAATGTAGTTGATTTTTCTGTGATGTCATGTGTCCATGGTGCTTGTGAATCGAATTTGGTAAATTACAATTTTACTTGTAATACCAAAACAACATGAAGTGAAGAAGCATGGAACGCTTCGTTACAGACTATTAACGTTCACCGTCTAATCGTAGATTAATATTTCAAACCACACAATTTTGGCTCTAGTGAAAACAAGCCATAAAAAGAGCAAATATCACCGAACACATTCTCGAATAATCAAAACTTGCCAACCTCACACAAAATAAAATTTCTGCAACCAATTTGAGTGTCACTGTAATCCAGACGCTCCAAAACTTTATCAGCACTATTATGTGCACTCTTATTACTGGCTAATTTATATGCTCTATTCCCGTGTTGTTGTTTACTGTGTAAATTTTTACTACGCTGTCTATACATTTAACAATAAAAAACGACTTATATAATATATAGCTACTTTCCTTTATGTTCATGAGAATTAAAATAAAAAAAAAATTTGTACTGGTAGGAATCTTCGTGTCAACAAACCCCAGTTAAGGAAAAAACCCTATGAGAACCGTTTGGCTGTACGAGAAAGCCAACTAGGACGGTCTCAATGATTTCTTCGGCAAATTTAACTGGTCACTACACTATGCTTCGTCGATAGCGAAGGCTCGCTGTCGCTTTTGCTCTGCTTCTCCGGGAATAATGCGTAGACATAAAGAAAGCGATCTAGAAGTGAAGATGCCTACAAGATATGTCTACTAAGGGCAAACACTTTTTTAAACATTAACAGCCGTATCTATAAGATTTTCTTAAGCTACATCTTAGAGGTTATTTAGTCAAGCATACTTAGATATTTAATTTGCCTTTTAATGACGAAATTTAAATTCGTATCTATAATTGATTTTTCATTGGTTCTTAACTAAACGATGGCTGTGTCACGTAACGTAAAAGCAAGCAATTGGAAGAAAAATTTGTATAACTGTGAAACTAAGAAAAGAAAAAGATCTAAAAATTGGGATGCTTCCGACAAAGAAACGTCTTTATTTAAAAAAAATGCCATAATTTATTAAAAAAAAAGAATTATTTCCATGCACATGCACAGATTCCTCTCCGACAACGAGGACAAAAGTGTCGATACAAACACTTTAAAGGCTAAGCGTGAAGCGTGGGCGAAAATTCCTTGCGCGTACACATATTTTAATCAATAAAAATTTTCTGGCTTTTAATTCTTTACATTTTATAATTCTAAAATACCACTATAGACAATACACACTCAAAATTTAAAACTTCCAAATTTCAAAGATGACAATTGATACAAATTTCAAAATACTTACATTTTAAAATGCCTTTAAATGGCCTTTAAACGCAGTGGATGGCGTTTAAGTTAGGAAGCCTTTAAGTAACGTTACTTAAATGTGAAAACTGATTATGGATACCGATTTAATATTTAAGAGCTGTTTCGAGGTATTTTAAAGTAAAGCAACCTTTAAAATTTTTCTATAGATTCGGCTGTAAATGTTTTGCACTGATTTAGCCGCCCGAGGCAATTGCCTGTTTTGCCTACAAGCAGGTTCGGTATCGGTTGCACACTTTTTCTTCTCGACCAGCATAAATTGAAATAAATCGATTCAAAAAATAACTGCTCCTCAAAATCAAAAAAGCTTGACTGAACTTAAAATAGCATATTATAGTTTTACATTTACGGTGCTGAAATACTTTTTTCAGTTAGAATGATTTTTTTTTTCTTTTTTAAAATTAACTACGAGTATCATACCTTTCTCCTTGATACAGTGTTCTTAAGATTAAAATTGGATCAAAATCTTTTTTCTTACAAAGAGCAAAGTTCAAACTGAAAGAAAAAAATTAATTATCGTACGTCAATCGCAGTGATGAAAATATACCACAGGACTGCTTTGTGAAATAAAAAAAAAATGCGTTAAATTAAATACTGAGAAGCAATGAGGCGTGTGCCAGAAATCAGTTAATTGACTCGAAAGCTGAGTAATTTGCATACAAAAGGTAACTGCAGACCAAAGAGACAAAAAATAAATACATAAAAACATTGTAGGAGAGCTTTGTATGAAAGGGTATGTCGAATTCTCAATATGGTATGGAATTTAAATCGAATTAATTGATTTTTTAAAGGTTGAGCTTTGATGAAGGAAGAGAAAATTACAACTTGATTGGATAAAAAAGAATAATTTAATTAATTTATATTTTATTGTCTTCAGAGGCGAAAGATGAGTTTTTTTATATCGATAAAGCTTATATGAAAAAAAAAAAAAAAAATGGCGAGAGTAGATAAGGGTAATTGTAAAATTTCCTACAATTGTTGCAAAATTATGAAACACGATATTTAATATTAATTAAATAAGACTCAAATAAATAATTAAAAAAAAAACAAATCACTGATACATGAAACCAGCCGGCCGTCTACCGATGCAAGAAACAGATGGTTGACAAACTAGCAAATGTCAAACGAAATAGATGCGTTTGATTAATTACCAACAGTCAGAAACTTAAACGCTACTATTAAGTGGTTCAGCGATGCGGTGGATAGAGTGATCAGTAGAATTTTATCTAAAAAAATTGATTAATAAAAAAATAATTAAGTTAACGAATACAACTTAATAAGTGAATTCGAAAGTACAGGGTTTACTGGCACTGAAAGTGGGTGCCAATAATTTTTTTAGAAAGTACCTGTATATGAACAGTGAAATTCTAAAACTCTATATTCATTTAGAATATACAGTCCCTGGTCATATTATTAGACGCACTGCAGATTTTAAGAAACATCAAAAACAGTTACTGTTTTGAATATTTGATTGCAGTAAATTTCTCCTTTTTGTATAATTACTGCTATAATTTAGACCATATTTGGACAAAGATGAAAAAAACAGAATTAAAATATTTAGTTAAGCGTCCTTCTGTCAATTCAAGACTGAACTGATGCGGATTATGATTCCACACATGAATCATTTTGTCCAAGAGCTGCTTGTTGGTTGTGATGAGCTCTTGAGTAACTTTTATGCCTTAAACCATCTTCAGACGTTCGATTAAAAGTCAAAAATATATGCATATAATTTTGTACAACCCCTGAATTTCTGAAAAATGCATAGTGCGTCTAATAATATGGCCAGGGAAGGTATAGATTTCTGTATTCACTTGTGCACTTAAAAATAACTTTTTTTTGGGAAACCAGGAATAAAAACGGGAGTGTAACGGAATCCCGCTTTTATAATCTCGTTTTTCAAAAATCGCGCAAAAAAAGTTTCAAAATACCGTCCTTTATAGTACCGTTTTTTAAGATACCGCTTTTTAAAATCCTGTTCTATTATAATCCCGCTTTATAAAATTCCGTCTTATATCGCTTATCCCGTTTTTTAGAATACGTAACTAAAACTTATTGATTTTTTGTTTCTTATTTTCCAGGTTCTTTAAATCCTAAGGAATCTTTGCATACAACCAACCTCGCACCTACCCCAAATCCTATAGTGCGCCCAAGCAGGGGGGCAGCATGCCCCCACTTACATACATCACTATTTATGCGTAGTAATAAGAAAAGGGATTATCAAAAACGGGATTATAAGAGACGGGATTTTAAAAAGCGGGATTTTGAAAAAACGGATTATAAAAAGCGGGATTTTAAAAAAGCGGGATTTTAAAAAACGATATTGTAAAATGCGGGATATCGTACCCAACCCAACAGAAACACAAATATTTTCAGTAAAACAAAATAAGATAACAACGGTACAGGATTGTTTAAAATACAATACGTACTTATTTTTACTTACGACTTAAACGTTAAAGGTTCTATATTATGTTCGAATACAAACTAAATGAATCGGCTGATTTTCCTTAAACTTGGAAAGAATTTCAAAATGTCCCCCCACACGTTTTCTTCTTTGTTCTTAAGACCAAAAATAGAGGTACATACTATACGATTTTTCGAAATCTTATAAATAATTTTTTTTCGCAAAAACTATTCTACAGAATAAAAAAAAATCACAAAATGTCATTGAGTTAAAGCAGGGGTTCCCAAACCTAATTTGTCTACTGCCCACTTTGAGAATAAATTATTTTTTAGCGCCCCCATTTTTACACCTACTTACAAACCACTTTAACTGCAAATTAAATTAATTAATTATTGTGAGCTATATTAGCGGAGGTTAAACATTCATTCTAAAGAAGACTCTTACGGGCTACACCTGCCAATGAGAATGATTATTATTGAAACAAAACTTTAAAGTATTCAGACAGAGTATTTTTTATTCAAAATAAAACAAACATAAAATCGATTCTTATATAAAAACTAATATGAAGGATGAATCTGTTGCTGTTTAATAAGTTTGTTGATATCAGGTTCCAATTTACTTAAGAACAGCCGCAAGTCGCCACGTTCGGTAACATGCAAACGATTTCTCTTTTTAGTAAGCAGCATTGCCACAGCACTAAATCCACGTTCATACAAATATGACGATGGGAATGTTATCAAGAATCATTGAACGATTGACCACAATCCAGGGTACAATTGCTGGATCGGTTTTTGTAGCCAAAATTCTTGATAGCCATTTTTGAACTTGATTTTTATTTCCTCGTTTGTTTTCAATTCTATAAGTTCTTCTTCCAGTTGAGGTGACATTGCTGTGTTGACATTTGGAAACGGATCCAACACCCAGTCTGGTATTTCAAAGTTCAAAATGTCCTGGTATCGTTCGGTGAAGTCAATGTGGAGGTTTTCTAAATGTTGGCAGTAGGCAAACAAGTCATCGTTACTGCAGTATACTGATAAATTCGGAAAATTGTGAAACTCACATCTACCCATATTCTTTTTGTGCAGAAGCAGTTTGGCTGCGAAAGCAGCAACGACATTTTTTGTTTTAATTAAATTTAGTACATCACCTTGCAGTTGGAGATTCATGTCGTTGAACAATTTATACAGGTCTGTCATGTAAGCTATACTATTCTTTGATGTAATGAGCTTGTTGCGTAATTCTGTATCTTTAGTTTCCAAGAACTCTATTACAGTGTCAAATAGGTTGTAAAATTGAGTCAGACAATTGCCTCTTGATAGCCAACGAACTTCAGTATGAAGCAACAAACGGTTGAAATCTTCGTCATTAGTAACACAAAGCTGATGAAATAATTTTTCATTCAAAGAGCTGCTACGAATTTTATTGACTGCTTTTATGACATATTGCAGTGATTGAAATAGTCGTTCAATTAAGTTTCTAGCAACCAAATGTTGTCTACGAATAACGCAATGTACAGCAGGGACATCTGAAATTTTATTTTTTAAGTACGCTATGAAGCCTTTATGGCACCTTGTCATTGCCGGAGCGCCATCCGTAGCAACTGATATAATTTTTTTTTGAGGCAATTTCTTTCTCATCACAAAACTTTTCCAATGTATTGAATATGGTTTCGCCTTTTGTATCGGTCTCTAAATTTCTAGCAACCAATAGTTCTTCACATATTTTCTCATCTTTAATAAACCTCACGTAAGACAGCAACAATGCTTCATTAGTTGGTAAAGAGGACTCATCGAGCTGAATTGAGAATTGACTAGTCCTCAGATGAGTGCACAATGATCCTTCAATGTTTTCAGCCATTTCATCAATTCGTCTTTGCACAGAATTATTACTCAAAGGAATTTTTTTTGGATAATATCTGCGGCCGGTTTATGAACCACAGTACTCGTAGTTATTACTTCCTTTATTGCTGGCAAAATTAACTCTTCTCCGATGTTGTGTGGTTTGCCTTTTTGAGCAATTAACAAAGAGATATTGTACGAAGCTCGAAGTCCGTCGTCATCTTGCTTAGCAGCCGCCGAAAATTGTTTTGCTACAGTTGGCTGAGTATTATTCTTCTTCTCTAAGTCTTGAAAATGTGCTACATTCTTGTCTTTCTTATCTGGATGTATTTTATTCAAATGATCTTGCAGTCTTTAAGGCTTCATTGCTTCATTCGAAAATGATTGCCAGCGGTCTATTATCTACGAAAATTACCTATCTAGGAATACTAATAACTATTAAAATGCGAAAGTGTGTCTTTTGCCTTTTCATTTGTTTGTTTGTGTCTACTTTCAATTCGAAACGGAGCGACCGATTAACATGATTTTTCTTTTATCTATTGAATGAAACAGGACAGATTTAAAAAACTACGCGGAGAGAAATATCGGACCGAGTTTGAGCAATCTCTTAATTATTATTAGTTGATGTTCATAAGTTGTAGTCGAGAGCTCAGTCGGTGTCTAAGAGTCCTCCTAGCTAGATGGAATTACAAATCGCCCCCAAAGTCTCTACACAACGCCTCCATTTTTTTCTGAGTCTCTTACCGCCCCCGTTTAGGCCTGCAGCGCCCACAAGGGGGCGTTATCGCCCACTTTGGGAAAGGCTGAGTTAAAGCAACATAGGTACATACATACTCGTATTATGCTTGAAAAAAAAAATTGCGAAAAAAGTTCTTAAGGATACTCCTCCAGAACCATTTTTTTGTTTTTGATTTTCTCAAGAACAGTATAACCGATTTTGATCATTTTCTTATGTAAAATTCCACAAAAGATCGAATAGTATTGTGTTTAAAATTTTTAAAAAAAGATTTCTGATTTAAAAAAAAAATCATTTCTTTTTGTACTAAACTCAATTGTTGAAAAACCCCATGTTTGTTTTTCTTAAACTTGACAATTAAAAGTTTCTTAATACAATCTATAAAATGTGAGAAAATCAAAATTGTTTTGACCAAAAATAACGGTAACCATTATACCATTTTAAAAAATGATTTTCGAAAATCTTATTTTTCACGAAAACGGCTTCTAGAATTTTGATAAAATTTTTTTCTTTCGATTAATTTTAACGATCTAAAATTAAATAAAAAAAAGTTTTGAAATCAAAATATTACTGACTGTAATATCACAAAACTAATTTTTAGAATTTTGAATTTCTCATTATGGGTATAAGGTATTTTAATGAAATTTCGTACAGAGAAGCTTCGAAAATGTTTGAAATGCATTGTATTTTAAAATTAAAAAAAAATATAATTTGGATTAAAAAAAAGACAAGAAATTAATTTTTTTTAAGTATTCGAAATTTCAAAAACTGGCGTACCAAAATATTTTTTTAAAAATGTTTTAAGAATTTGGTAAATAAAGCTTATACAGGGTGATTTGCATAAGGTGTGACTAAAAGCTAGGGCGTGTAGGTTGGACTTAGACAAGAAAAAAATCGTATGGGAGGGGGGGTCTATTTCCCCCTGTTTAGGCGGGAGGGGCAATTTAAGAAAAAAATCACTTAAAACAGAAAAAAAAATATTTAAAAATAACATTGATACCTACAGAGTAATGCTATAGCATTTTGAAAAGCCAGAACTACATTCTTTAATTTTGTTTTTAAATAAAGTTGTTCGAGTGAATAGTTTTTGAAAAATTAATTTTCAAAATCAAAATTTAAAAAAAAAAATGAAATTTTTTTTTAAACAATTTTTTTTAAAAATTTTACGTAATCAAGTATTATTTTTTATTCAATATTCAATGTTCTTATTAATTTTTGATCAAACATCCAGTACTTTGTCACTTTATTGTATGCTTATAAGACTGATAATAAAAAAATTGTACAAAAGAAGTTAATCCTTTCTTTCGTAAATGCACCTAATTCAAGCCGACCTCACCATAATAAAAAAGTGGCAGGTCAATTTTAGACCAATGCTCTCACGCAGGCTTTCTCAATGAAAAAATGTGTAAAATATGGTTAATCCAGTACTTTGTCACATTATTGTATGCTTATAAGACGATAATTAAAAAAATAGTAAAAAGAAAGTTAATCCTTTCAATCGTAAATTCACCTAAGAATCCAAAAACGTAAAAACTAAAATAAAAGGCTTTTCTTAGAACAAAAGTAGTTTTTGTTATTTTTGATTTTCTCAAAAACTACAAAACATTTGGCATCCGGTTTTTTGTGTTTGATCAAAAATTAATAAGAACATTGAATATTGAATAAAAAATAATACTTGATTACGTAAAATTTAAAAAAAAAAATTGTTTAAAAAAAAAAATTCATTTTTTTTTTTCAAAATTTTGATTTTGAAAATTAATTTTTCAAAAACTATTCACTCGAACAACTTTATTTAAAAACAAAATTAAAGAATGTATTTCTGGCTTTTCAAAATGCTGTAGCATTACTCTGTAGGTATCAATGTTATTTTTTAATAATTTTTTCTGTTTTAAGTGATTTTTTCCCCTCCCGCCTAAACGGGGGAAACAGATCCCTCCCCCCTCCCATACGATTTTTTTCTTGTCTTAGTCCAACCTACACACCCTAGCTTTTTGTCACACCTTATGCAAATCACCCTGTATATTTTTTTAATTTTTTTTAAGATAAAAATGTATTTTTGCTTAAGAAATGACATGGCATTCTGTTTTTAACTCTTACTATTAAAAGAGTTTAAAGAATATGTCTTATGCGTATGAATAGTTTTCTCTAATAACATTCATTTCTTAAAATTGTTGTCCTTTTACATAAGAGCTAGTTTGTGCGACCCAGGCGGGCACTTATTTTTTTATTGGCACACATTCAAATTTTCTCTATGCCTTTTAACCTGTATTGACTTGAATTGGCCTAAGTCTTCTTCAATTTCTTCAACTTCGGAATCACTTATTTTCTACCAAATTTCTTCACATTTTTTTTTTCTTGAAATCTTTTTAAATTACTTCTCGATTTGTTTCTCCTTTTAATTTTTCTTGAATATTATCGAAACTATTTATTGCTTGGATATGCCTCTTCGACTGAACTTTTCCAGCTTAAGCCAAAGTCTGTCTAAACCAGGAAATGAAGAAACATCAACCAGACGACGCGACGGGCCAAGCAATTGGACATCAACAGGCGGACCACCCTACAGCGAATTTTAGA
Organism: Philhelius festivus; assembly: GCA_963931855.1. Taxonomy (NCBI): domain Eukaryota; kingdom Metazoa; phylum Arthropoda; class Insecta; order Diptera; family Syrphidae; genus Philhelius; species Philhelius festivus. Next base: position 75,475,462 of record OZ007557.1, on the reverse strand, counting down.
GAAAGACTTACACATATTCCCGTACAAAGTGCAAATAGTGCATCAGTTAATGTGCTCATCGTCTGTCGCGTGTGATTTACTGTGAAGCCACTGTCAAGCCATCCGCATTTCCACATAAGCGGTTACGTCCATAAGCAAAATCTTCAATTCTGGGGCACCGAAAATCCGCGTGTGATGCATGAAGAACCATTACATCCACTTAAAGCCACTGTATGGTGGGGCATTCACGCGAGAGGAGTGATTGGACCTTCATGCTACTATACAAGATTTGATCAAATTTTCGATTTCGATTTTGTAGCAGTCCAAGAGTAGTGACCTCATTCAATAAAAAAAAAAAAAAACCAATCGACTTCATACACAATACTCGATATTGAAATAGTTCTTTCCCAAGCTATACCTACCCCCAAATCAAAATAGTGCAACGTTTCAATCAAAATTTCCTGAAACACACACAATCGATTTGATGGTTGTTAGAGCACAATCAAAAAGAAGAAAAACCTTTCTCCTCCTCAATTCCCACCATATTGAGGGTTGAATAGAGAGACTCAACACCTGACGATATGGTTACCCGTATCCGGCCATGCTTGGAATAAGTTTGGCCGAATACGGTGGACCACATTCACACTTTTGATTTGTTAAGTGCGAACAGATTTCATACATTCAACAACTCGGGTAGAACTGGGCAACCGCAATGAAATTGATTTTGCAATTTACCGCCACCCCAACACCGCACCGCACTGCACTGCACTGCACCGCCTTCACCACCACCACACTGTTGCTTTGTTGGAAAAGCATTGATTTTGATTGCGTCATTAGCAAGTAGTGCATCAGCAACAGTCGTAGTCGTTTTATTGATCAAAAATTTTCGGGCGAGGATAACCAATGAACAAAAGTAGTTGCCTCTGCATAATTTAGCAAGAAATCGTCTATTGCACTTGGAGGAAATTTTGTGTTGGATCGATTTTATTTAGCTGGATATTTGTGTTTTTGTTTTGTTTTTTTTTTTCGAAAACAGACCGAACTATTGGCGTCATTCAATGAAAACTCCGGGATCCGCATTGTTCTGTTTTGATGGTTCCAATTTGTAAGGGACTCTTCACAGATCACAAATGTTTGGATTTAAGCGGTTTTTATTACTGAAAAATAAAGGAACATCCAACCATAAGAGAAGCCAGGTTATAGGAACTTTGAAAGAGGTATTATTATCGACATTTTCTCTACCTACTCAAGCTCGTATTCGTTCGAAAACAGCTAAACAAAGTTCTTTTTTTCGATTTGATTGATTTTTTTTAAACTTCTGCAAGGCTTTATGTATGTAACAGGTACTTTCTCTTCTCGGGTGGTTTTACCAATATTTGATATCCCAAAGTCTGCGCTTGGAAAACTGACAACAGAAATGTGTTGTAGCAAATATGTACATACTCGTATAATATATGTGTAACTTGTGCAAATTAAGAAACCTGTGTCAACTGAAAATAAAAAAATGCATGGCTGGGTCGCACGAACTTGCTCTTGTGTAAACGACTAAGAATTTCAAAAATGAATGTAGTTAGAGAAAAACTGTTCATAAGCATAAAATTCATTTTTACTTGCGATATATCTGTGGCCGCAAACCATAACCGCCTAACTCGAGTTATGACGAAATTGAGTTTTTATCATAATCGTGCTGAGAATATAAAAATCTGTCCCCACTCAATTTTTTACGTCTGTATCTTTTTTTAAACAAAAGTTATAAACAAAAAACCTAACAACCTAACTCGCTTTTCAAAAATTATAATTAGCCATAACAACTTAACTCAATAAAAATACAACGGCGGTTTCATAACTTAAGTTAAGTTTTTATTATTCTGCATTTAAAAAAAAAATAATCGGGAATAACAACATAAGTCAAGTTAATCAATTTAAAATCTGCCGAGAATTAAAAATGCTTATTTTTCATTTTTCTTATATCAACATAGGCTCTTATTCCCTGATGTAGAACAAATATTTACTTTTCTTAACTTGAGTTAGGTTGTTATGGAAAACCACAATTCTATTTTTTGACCAACTTAACTGAACTTAAGTTCTTTTGGCTAACCAGACTATGATTGCATGAAAATCTTAAATCGAGTTAGGCCGTTATTCCGTGTTTCAATTTAAAAAATCACAAATCTAAGTTGACTTATGTTCTTTTGCCTTAATGAGTTTACTGTAAAAATGAGTCATAAGTGAAGATAGGTCCTAACGAACAGTTGCATCTGTAGTGTAAGTACTGTTTAAAATTGAAAGGTTTAATTAAAGAAGTGCGTAAGATATCGATTAGAGCTGTGCAAATAATGGAATTAGCAAGGATGCTTACAATTTACAAGATAATTATTATCTATTATCATTCTGATTACACGATATAGTTATGTGATGTATTTAGGAGCTGTGATATCATTGGGGCAGTGCCCTACGAACAAAATTTGTTTAGGTATTAGGTACGAGTACTCAATAAGAGAAAGTACTCATTACAACAACAAGCGTGGTTTCAGTGCTTTTCTATCTCCCCTTAAAAAAATTCCTATGTAAATTGGTGATCGAAATTAGAAAAACGGTTTATAAAAATATTTGTTTTTCATTTGTTCTTAAATAAATTTGGGGTGTCAAATTAAAACAAAATTCAAAAAGAAATATCAAAATAAGAAGTCGTAAGAATTGATCTTCCATTGAGCATTTTTTTTTTACTACGCTTGTGCAAACCTCAAAAACATTATTGTCTATTATTTTTTTTGCAGGACAATGTAATAATAGAGATCAGCTTCTGCGTGAATAAAATGGAATGAAATTAAAGAATTCCTGTTGCCAATCCCTGTTTTCATGATTTGAGAGTGTACTTTTAGAAATATATTTTTGCTTTAAATCAAAATATAATATTATGACTTTTGTTACAATTAAACCAAACAAAATTGTTTCCATATTTTGAACCGAGTATAACGAAATACAGTCATTAAAGAATAGCCAAACTCTTATTTTTAAGTCATCAGTTATAGCAACAAAACTTTCAATATTTAATAGAATTCTAAGGTTTATGTTAAGATATGCAAACAATGTTTTGTTGTTCAGGTGAAATACATAATAAATGTACATGAAACTGAGAACGTTGAAAATGATCCCGAATTTGATGGTATTTTTTTAATAAACCAGAATAGATACTTACACTTATTTAATAAGTCTAGTAATTCAATTTCTGAGAGCTCAACTAGAAGAAACATTTGCAAGACCTAAATGCAAAGCTAAGGAAAAGCTATATATTAAACTTTCAATCAGCAGAAAGACTAATAAGGTTAAGGCTTGCAAGCCTCTTTATATTTGTAGAAGTAAATACACCGAGAGCATTAAATTTTAAAAACTTGAACTGTAGTTCAACAGCTACTGGTCATTAGAAAGCTATTACCAAAGAATTTAATATATTGGTTCCCTCCAACACATTGAGGATATAAAATTTGACACCTTGGTGTACGCAGTTAACTGGAAGCCAAAACGCGACCGTAGTATAAAAAATACGAAAATATTTTTAATGTTTTTTGTAAAAAAAATATTTTCTTCAGTTCTTTGATGAAACTGAGAGCTTCTTTAAATCCGTCATCAAAACAAAAAACTTCACTGTCGTTAGTGTCGTTCGATTCCATTTAAGGATATCAGAGAAAAACGTGCTCCTAACAATAAAACGACATATTTCGAGGTTTACTGCACATGAAAGCCACTTTATTTGAAAAGACTCGTGTACAAAATATTTAAACGCCAGCTTTAATCTTACATCAATACACGGCCATTATAAATCATAATCTTTGAATCTGGCAAGCTTATCAAAATACTTAAATATGTTTGGATTTATCGGCCAAGAGTTTAATGCCCCAAAAGTAGACAAGTGTTCTTTTGCTTCGAAGAGAAAGGTTACCGAATCCGAGAATGAAAAGTTCGCATTGCAAGTGAAGCAAATCGCAACGAAAAAAAGAAGCAATAAAAACCAAACACTTTTAAATTAAAGCTTTTACTTTCATCGATCCTTGAACCAGGGCTTACAGATGTGATTGCGCCCATCACAAGCTCAATTAGCTTAGTGAGAAAGAAAACGAAGGTCCAAATTGATTTTTATTTCGTCAATAAGACTGATTTAATTGACACGAAGAACAACGACAATGCTTTTTCTGATTTTGCCAAATTTTATAGATCTTAAGTTTCTTGGAAACGAATAGATGAAGATGGTAACAAAATAACTTGGAACTCTATTCGGTAGCTACGTTACTATAAAAACTGCATCAAATGCCCTACACAAATTTCTTGCACAAAGATGAGGTTTCTAAAATTATAAAAAGTAAAAAAAAGACGAGAGCTTCTTTAAATCTAAACAACTTTTTTCCCGAAAGAAAAGAAGATTTCATGGAAAACATCAAGTCTTGATTTTCAGTCTTTCTATGACAATCTTCCATCCAATATGGACGAGCCAAATACTTATCCTCATTTAACAGGCCCTGACAACTCAGAAGATACTTAAATATCAATTTTGCTCAAAATTTAATCAATAATGTACAATACATAATTTAAACTTATGCATATTAAAAACTTGAATAGATAAAATATTCTTATTACAAAATGTTCCTTTACTTGTATGATACTTTCACGACCAAAAGAAAACAAACATGGAAAATTAACTTAAGTTAAGAAATACCCTGGTTTATTGGTAAGGAAAAAGAACTTAAGTCAACATATGGAATTTTTTCCCACAATCTCACACATGGAATAACGACCTAAGTCGACAAAAGAAATTTTAATCATTCTTTCTTAATATGCCATTACAACCTAACTCGACCTAAGCTTTCTATTTTTTTAAAGTTCAATAAGCCATAACAGCTTAAGTGTTTTTTTCCTTAATTACTCACTAAATATAAGACATACATTTTATTACTTCTAGTATATGAAAAATGTGTATTCTTTCTTCATTTCTGCATTTAAGAAATTTAAAAATTCATAATTCCTGATTCATAGAGAGATTATGAAACTTAAAACTGCTCTCCTGAAAAATATGAAAAATCGACTTAAGCGGTTATGCCTTGTGACCACTGATTATGTACTATGATCCATATGGATTTTCCTTTGAAAATAAAACGGTTCGGATCATAGTGACAGAAGTATTTTATGCTCATCTCTCTTTTGCTTATATTTTTTCATTTTCAAATTTGTCTTTTTACTTGCGATATACATAGGTACTATAGGGCAAGTTCTGCATTTGGAAAAAAAATCGAACTCGAGATTTTGATCAAAGTTGACATTACGATGATAGCGAAGACGAAAAAAGTGGGTCCGACAATTCCGTCTGTCTGTCTGTATGTCTGTATGTCTGTATGTCTGTATGTCTGTACCTCGAACTACAGCCTAAACTACCGGAGGTATTTTCTTCAAACTCGGTAGTTAAGGGTCTTCGGTGATTCCCTAGAGGAGAAATTGAAATTTTTTTTTTAGCTCCAAAACTAAGGGTACCCCCCGTACACCCGTAATGCAAAATCTTATTTATCTCGAAAACGGCTCTAACGATTTTGATAAAAAAAATTAATTGTGATATTATGGACATGGACTATATTTTGGTGGAAAAAAAATTTGGGGGGAAATGTTATTAGGGGTACCTGTCATAGAACGGTTTTTTTGATTTTCGGATTTCTCACCAACGGCTCTAACGATTTTAACCAAAATTTTTATGCAGGAGCTGCTTTGCATTTGAAAAAATATAAACTAAAATTTTATTTCGAAAAAATAGTTTTTGGATTTTTAAAAAAATAATACAATTTTTTTTTTGAAAATTCAATATCTTGAAAACCGATACACGATTAAATTTTTAAATTACGTTTTAAAATGTATTTTATTAAATACTAACAATTTGCATATCAATTTTTTTATAAAAATTTTAAGGAAAATTTAGTACACAAAAAACATGTTTCAGTGTGTCTGTATGTCTGTACCTTGAACTACAGCCTAAACCACTGGACCTATTTCTTTCAATCTCGGTAGTTAAGAGTCTTCGGTGATTCCCTAGAGGATAAATTGAAATTTTCTTTTTAGCTCCAAAACTAAGGGTACCCCCCATACACCCGTAATGCAAAATCTTATTTATCTCGAAAACGGCTCTAACGATTTTGATAAAAAAAATTAATTGTGATATTATGGACATGGACTATATTTAGGTGGAAAAAAAATTTGGGGGGAAATGTTATTAGGGGTACCTGTCATAGAACGGTTTTTTTGATTTTCGGATTTCTCACCAACGGCTCTAACGATTTTAACCAAAATTTTTATGCAGGAGCTGCTTTGCATTTGAAAAAATATAAACTAAAATTTTTTTTCGAAAAAATAGTTTTTGGATTTTTAAAAAAATAATACAATTTTTTTTTGAAAATTCAATATCTTGAAAACCGATACACGATTAAATTTTTAAATTACGTTCTAAAAAGTATTTTATTAAATACTAACAATTTGCACATCAATTTTTTTTATAAAAATTTTAAGGAAAATTTAATACACAAAAAACATGTTTCAGTGTGTCTGTATGTCTGTACCTCTCACTACAGTCTAAACCACTGGACCTATTTCTTTCAATCTTGGTAGTTAAGAGTCTTCGGTGATTCCCTAGAGGAGAAATTGAAATTTTTTTTTAGCTCCAAAACTAAGGGTAACCCTCATACACCCGTAATGCAAAATCTTATTTATCTCGAAAACTGCTCTAACGATTTTGATAAAAAAAATTAGGTGTGATATTATGGATATGGACTACATTTTGGTCAAACAAAATTTTGGGGCAAAATGTTATTAGGGGTACCTGCCATAGACCCGTTTTTTTGATTTTCGACTTTTTCATTAACGGCTCTAAGGATTTTAACCCAAAATTTTTAGCAGGTGTCCCCTTAAGTTTAAAATAATATTGTATACAAAAATATTCGAAAAAATATTTAGTGGGTTTAAAAAAAAAAATTTAAATCAATATCTTCAAAACCTATGAACGATTATTTTTTGAAATTATTTCCTAAAACAAATATTATTAAATACTTAAAATTCGCATTCGACATTTTTTTCTTGAAAAATTTTAGAGAAATTTCTTATATAAAAATTTTATTTAATAATAAAACGATTTTTTAAAGTTTATTTGCATAAATTCATACTTTTCCGGAAATCAGACGGCAATTTTATGCATTTGAACATTATTATCTCATTAAATCCATGTTTTATATTTATAAAATGTATCTTAAATTCCAAAGTACTTTTACATAGGAGCAAGTTCGTGCGATCCAGTCGTGCATTTTATTTAAAGTGATTTTATGGGATTCAAACAAATATTAGCCTATCCAAGGACAAAAATTATAAGTCTGTACTGGTTTCTTTAAAAAATAATTTTAAAACGTTTATAAGAAAAAAATTTGGTACGCCAATTTAAAGTTTTTATTATTTTTCAAATAAAAATTAAATTTACAAACAAAAATATTCAGCCATTTCTGAGATATCGAATTTTCCAAAAAAAAAAAATTGATTTTTTTTTTTTTTTTCAAAAACTCAAAAATTATTTTCTTTAAAGTTTTAAAATGCAACGTTTTTCAAACTTTTTAGAAGCTTCTCTATAAAAAAAATTCATTAAAATCCGTTTTGTCGATAATGAGAAATTCTAAATTTGAAAACATGGTTCTATGGTAGGTACAGTCAGTAATATCTTGATTTAAGTTTTTTTATTTGATTACAGAACGTTAAAATTAATCAAAAGAAAAAAAAATTTAGCGAAATTCTCGGAACCATTTTCGAGCAAAATACGATTTGCGAAAACCATTTCTTAACATTTGTATGGGGGGTTGTTTTTAGGTAAAATAAATTTTTTTTCTTACATCTTATAATTTATATTAAGAGACTTTTATTTATCAAGTTTAAAAAAAATCGAGCATGGTGTTTCCGAAATATTGAATTTTCAAAAAAAAATTGATTTTTTTTTTAATTTTTTGAAAATTTGAATACACAATAATATTGAAACTGCTAGGGAGCCTTAACATAAAAAAAATAATCAAAATCGATGGTACCATTTTTGAGAAAATCAAAAACAAAAAAATGGTTTCAAGGGGATACCAAAAATAACCATTTTTTTTTTGAAAATTTTTGATTTTTTTTTTTAAATCTGTGGGACAGTTTTTGAGAAAAAAAAAATATTTATAAAATTTCGAAAAAAATTCGTATGGCAGGTACCGTTATTTTTGGTCTTAAAAAAAAAATGTGTGGGGGGAAAAATCAAAACCCATATCTACCAAGTTTGAAGAAAATCAGAAGAGCCGTTTAGGATGTAGTCGAACCGACCGACAGACAGAATTGCGTGACCCACTTTTTTGGTCTTCACTATCATTGTAATGTCAACTTTGATCAAAATCTCGAGTTCGATTTTTTTACGAATGCATAACTTGTACTTGGAAGAAACATAAACAAGTCAGAAAGCATTTCACCGCTGTTATTAAAAGAACAAAATTTTTAAATGGCCAGAAGTTAAGGCAAAAAATCATTCAATTTCCCAAAGGCAGTCGAAATTTCTGGAATGTAAGAAATTCAGCTTCAATCATTCAATGGAACAGGTATACTTTCGTACTCGTACAGTTGCAAGAGCCTTTCGAGATCTTCAAATAAATAAACCCACTGGTCCTGATGGTACACCACTCATTCTTCTGAAGAGTTATTCTTTATCGTTGGCAAGACTATTACATAATTTTTTTGATCGCTACTACTGTTCTGGAATCTTCCCTAGAAGATGAGAAATAGCATTGCCCAGCCTAAAAAAGCCGGTCCTTCCTCCTATCGATCAATCGCACTTACGTCCTCTATTTCCTAAATCATGGAAAGACAGATCAATCATCAACTTGAAAAAATATCTCGAAGACTGAAATCATCTAAATGACCGGCAATACGGGTATCGCAGTAAACGTTCCACTGGTGATCCACCGAAGAGTGATACAGATTCTTACATTGTTTTGGATAATGTAAGATTATTGCGCTTGACAGTTCTACGGCATTTGTAAGAGTTTGGCACCTGGCTCTCTTATCGAAAATGCGTGCGTTTGGTATCAATGAAACCCTTATTCTTTGGATTAGAAATTAACTTCTAGCTAGATCATTGAATATATGTTGTAATGGATGGTTTTAAGTCTGATCTTCACAAAATAAATGCTGGTGTGCCCAAGGGCTCCGTTTTGTCTCCGAAACTCTTCCTTATTCTTATAAATGATATCTTGTCTGAAACTCTTGCCCACTTGATAGTTTTGCCGATGACTCTACCCTCAACTTTTCGTATTCGTTCTCAAATTCATGTCCATCTCCTTCGAAAGTCGAAATGCAACTCTTTCGTATAATAAGCTTATACTTAGCTCCGGGCTTTAAAGCATTATTAAATGGGGTATAAAAAACCGTGTGGAGTTTAATGCTTCGAAAACTCAATGCTGTCAATTTTCGTTGAAGCAAAATGTCTCCTTTATGCCATTGTCCCTGAATGGCACTTGTATCGAAGAAAACGAAAAACTTTTTTAGAATTCATCTGTGTATATCGATGTAAGAAATTTTTCACATCCAAAACACGAGTATAACTTAAATTCTCTCCACTCATTAGATAGAATTCAGAACAGGTCGTTAAAACTGATAGGAAACCCAGCTATTATGGATTCGTTCCCATCTCTTGAACACCGTCGGAATGCGTCATAAATTTCCTTGTTTTATCGCTTCTTTCACAAGCAATGCTCACTCGAAGTAGGCAGTTCCATTCCTCCCCTTTATCAGTTCACCCGCGATACCCGCTTCGCCAGGAATGCTTATCAGTTCACCTTTGCGTCTAATTTGTTGTACCGTCAAATATAGAGATTCGGTTTTTAGTCGCACAAGACGAATATGGAATAACTTCAACGCCACGGCTTTCCCTTGCCATTTCAATTTCCAAACATTCAAAACCGATGTTCATCGACACCTCCTTTCTCCCCCCCCCCCCCCATCTCATCATCAGTCGTGCTATTTTTATTTTCAACATTATGAGGATCTCAACATAAACCGTTAAACGCTTTTGAATTATAAAAAAAAAAGATGCAGTACCCCTGAAAAAATATCTTGATTTGAGTTGGCAGAAGCTGTTGAAACGAACCTCTTCTACAAGAGTGTTCAATATACTAACCTTCTTATGTCAATTACCTAACCTTAATGCTCGCACTTAATTATATCATATTATCATAGGTGAGCATTTAAGAATCAGCGTCGCACATTTTTTTTTTTCGGGACGCTTCCAGATCTAGCTACGGCCCTGGTATAGGGTAAGCGCTTTAGCTGACCAAGGTTATCCTTGGTATCCCTTAATGAAAACACTGGTCTGATTCATTCAAAAAGCTACTTGAATTAATTTTGTTATTATGGTGACTTTTGGACTACAAGAATTGTCTGATGAGAATGTACAGCATTACAGTTTTCGGAGACGCTAAATTGGGTTCTTTGTTTGAAACTATTCAGAGCCTATTGATTTGAATCGCGTCATCCAAAACTTTCCTTTCAATAGACACAAACACAATGCCTATCATTTCAATGAAAACATTTGATATTATCTGAGAATTCACAAAACAATGGACCTTTTGTCTCTAAAAATCCAAAAACATTAATTCCATCCTAAAAGGTTGCTCTGCTCATTTAAATTTCATTTAATTTTTGTTGGTGTGAGTGTTTGACACTAAAGATATCACAATATTGCGGGGTATGAAATGAACATGAAAGTTCCACAACATATAACTAGTACAATGAAAGTCTCTTTAACAAAAAAAATACGAAAAAAGATAAAAGTTGATATTAAAAGCTTTTACTCTTTAATTTATAATGACACAAAATTGAGTTCAAGTGGATAATTCAATAGATGCCTGATAAAAGCCTTTAAAGGTCTGTGATGCTCTATAGAGGTAAGGAAAGGAAAGAATAATGCAATTTGGCATGTACTTTATTTTATTTAATAATATTTTCCCTTCGCTTCTCTTGCTCTCTCTCTCTCGATTTCATTGAAAGTGCTTTTATCATCCAACATACACAGTATGAAAGTAAAGATAGCTATTAACGTACAAAATGTATACGTGTGTCAATATGTATGGCAAATTGTAATAGCTGATAAGTCCTTACATAATATTCTTATAAGTATAATTAAGTTCGACAAAATTTTATAATTTATAATTTTAGAATGGATTTTAAGCCCTGAATGTCCTACTTGGTCTGTAAAGAGAAATAAGGGGCATATATTTAGGATACCACTTTTCCGACTTCCCTATCATCGTTATATTAGGCCAAAATCTCAAGTTCAATTGCAAATAATAGCTTTCGCAAGTAAAAATGTTGACAAAACTTAAATTATCTTTTTTAAGTGGGCGTGTCAGTGGGCATATACACTTATTGTGATGAGTAGTAAAAAATCTCTGCTTTTCATTGCCTCATAAACTGTCGTTCGTGAGGCAAATTTCAAAGCTTAAATACCTTGATATTGGATATCCATTTTTAAAATGGGGACTTTTAAAGCTCCTTACAACTATGTACCTTAACCAATCATTAATGCTGCTCCTTTAAAAGTGTTTTTATTCTTCCATGCTCAAATGTTTTAATTAATCTTTAGGTTAAGAAGGTGTTAAGGTACCGGTCCTTATCTTATTATTTTCTCTCGTGTACAATAAAATTGACATTTTAAACTTTATTCGACTTTTTAACTTATGGATAAGGTAACTAACCTGTAGACATTGATTTCCATTACCAACTTAATCTTAAATCTACTTTAATTTGCTCAATAAATTCAACAACACTTCGCAGCCAACAAAATGAATTTTCAAAAAAAAAAAGCAAGTCCTTTTGACAAACTCTTCAGACATTGAAAGATTCTCTAAATTAAACCACCAACATTAGTTGTAGGTATGGCATGGATGGCGTGGCGCTGCCTCCAAGCTACCCACACTCAAGTTTCAATAATTGATATCTATGTGTTCTCATTTATTATTCACTGTGCCACAGAGCGTTTAATCGTGAAGCCAACTCAGGGGACGGTTTGTTTTTGTTGTTATCCAAGGCCATGCCACTAATTAGTTTTATGTGGTTCAATAAACTTAAATGATCTCAGCCTTATGGCATCATTAAAACCTAGCCCCGTCTTCTATTATGCTCCTTTGAGCACAGAGATCTCTGGGATCCCATCAAAATATTTATCTTTTGTGAACTTGAAACAATCAAAAAGTACAAGGGCTATATATGCGCGAGGCAACAGTCATCACTTTGTAAAGCAATAAACATAGCTCTACGCAAAATCTACATAGGGATTAGTCTTTTGAGGTATGTACGAGTAGTTAATGGGAGTTTATGGCAAACTTGTGAAAGTTTTTCTCTTGTTTTGTTTAATTCTTGTGTATCTTTTCTTTTGATTTTTGTCTATAGCTTGTAGATTTTAAACTTCAGATTCTCTTCTTTCGCACAAGGAGGTGGTAGATAAAGTGTCGGGATTAATTACCATTTGGCTTATAGTTTAGTGAAAATCTTTGTTTTCTTGAGTTTTAAGTCAGAATTATATTGTTTTCGATTTAGGCAAAATATGCCTTGCATAAAATCGTAGACCTTTTTCAAGGAAGACCTCGAAGGCAAACGCAGGTTCATCTCAGTGTTTCAATACAATAATGGGCACTCACCTGGAAGGAAACAAAACTTTTGAACCGCGTCTTTCGGAATGAGATCACTCTTGCCCTGTTACAATGTCTACCGCTTAAATGAGTTACTTTTAAGAAAAGAATGTTTTGTTGCCGAACCATATAAAAAGCTATTTGAACTGAGCAGTGATGTTAAATGAAATTAAAAAAAAAAATTCCAAAAACAGTTTTGAACAGCCGTTTTTGAAAAAATCATTTGCGTTAAAAATGGAGCTTCAAGATGTTCTAAAACTGATAACTGCAAAAGTCAAATGTTTTAAGACCCAAAACATATTTTTCATGCGAAATTATTACTATCGATAACGCATTTTGCTGAAGTCATACATAATGTTCGATAACATCATTTGCTGCGTAACTCTGCAGTAAAATAATCGATTTGACCAAAATATTGAATACAAGAGAACTTGTTCTTAAACGTCAAATGCGATTGCAAGAAAATTGACTGACTTTGGTTAAGAAGATTTTGTGGAAGCAGGGTGATTGCATATTTGACTTTGGCAATATCTGCGTTAAAAATGACGTTCATTTGACGTTTTCGAAAAAGGTCTTGAATTAATAAAGTATCACGCCAAGGTTGGAGATATCCTGATCGATATTCTCAATGAGATGTTCATACATAAATTATTGCTAAGCTAGTTTTTAAATCTAAGCTAGCGATTTGCGCTTGTCTTACCGACTGGAAAATATTGAATTTTTGTGTTTATTTAATTACTTTGTCCAGATAACTGAAATTTGGAATTTCAGTAGGGATAGATAGATGATTGCAGTAACTCTTGGCATAATGGTTAATGTGTTGGAAGGCTGAACTGAATATCATACGTAAAATGCCCCGTTAAAACTGGTCTCTGACATCCAATGGAACAAAGCTAAAAGGCAATGTAATGGTGCTTGTCTGATTAATTTGGAGAAGGCTTTCAACACGGTAAGATTAGAAGGTCTCTATCCAAAGTTGACCAGACTCGCCATATTGAAACCACTATTTTATAATTATGCTTTATGACATGTAGAGAGTCTGTTTTAAAAAGTGGCAATATAACTTATAACGGAACCTTCCATGTTAAAAACAGTCTTCAGTAGGGATTGGTCAGCTTGCCGTTTCTATTCAGTATTTAGACCCATCGATCTGATAGGTAGTCTAACTCAGGCAATTGCATATGTAGACGATCTTATAGCGTATAGAACAGCTTCAAAAGTCGAGGTCATCAGAATTCTTTTGCAGCGTGACTTCGGCAAGATTCATCAATATTGCGTTGAAAATCAATTTTCAGAAAAATGAAACTATTCTGCTTAAGCCTCAATTGCATAGAACCCCAAAGCACATAAGAAAGAACTGGCGCAAGTTATTGATTGTTCGGCAACTTGGACTGGTTAATAAAAGTGTATTAAAATTATTGTATTGTATTATTGTATTATTCCACTTTTTCCAATAAATCTTAAATGCATCCATAATTTTTGATGATCAATACTATCGAATGTTCCTTATAGGTCAGCAAAGACAGCAAAGAAATTTCCTTTCGTTTTTGAAAGAGTGATATCGATTATTGTAGGTATAATAAATAAATTATCAACATCTCTCCGCCCTTTCCTGAAACCGTTTTAAAATTTAGGTATTAATCTTGCATCTTCTGCACACTCTTGAATTCTGTTTGATAAAATTTGGTTGTAAACATTCATAAGGTCATTTTCAATTGCAATAGGGCGATAGTTTCTGTTGGTAAATGCTTATCTCCATTTTTAAATATCATCACTATATCAGCTCCAAGAAGTTCTGTGGTATTTCTTCCCTCGTTATCCAATATACTTTGAAAGAAAGAGCGCATTTATTCAAGTTTCAAGCCACAGGTTTGAAAGGTTATTCAAGAATTCATGAGAGATTTTATCCAAACCCGGGGCTTAATTATTCTGTAATCCTAGTACTACTTATACTAATTCAAATAGGCTTATGGCTGTGTCAAGGTTTTTTGGTGTTTTGAAATTGAGTCAGTTTCTCATCTTACTGCTTTTTGGGTGTATTAATAGTTGACGCGTATAGTTTTCTGCTAGTGATATACTCAGATCTTTTTTCCATGTTATTGGTGTTTTTGTGATATAATCTAAATTTTTGTCTCATACTTCGTTTCTATACTCTTCATTCAGCATCAAACCGTTTGTTCTTTTGAGGTATTGTTGCAATATTTAGCCTATAATGTTTTACCATACAACATTCTACTGCAGTATTTTTAATGTTTTTAAATATTTGCTCATATTATCTCCCACAGCTTGTAATTCTTCGCCTTTAATCTGCATACTTGAAGTGTAGTTCTGAGCTGCAGTCGAATTCCAAACTAATTTCCAATCCGATAAAATTTTTGGTGCACTGTTAAAACTTAATGGGGAACAGCACAAGAAATTTAAATTACAACACATATGGTCTGATTGTACGGGAAGCTGATATACCTCGAAGTCATCAATAATTGCTGCCCCTGGTGTGAGTCAAACGTAAAGTTAGCCTACGCATCGCTTCTACTTCTCCCGTTTATAAGTAATAGTCCAGCGCTTTCAAATATATCACCAAGTAATTTACCTCTCCTACTAATTATTGTGTCTCAACTTTTTCTTTCATGGGATAGTTGAGAGTTTTTCACTGTCTATGGTAGGTATCTTAATTTCAAATATTTTTTTATTGAATTAAGTGAGACAGGAAAATTTGTATCAAAACTCGAGTTGCCGTTTTCTTGAAACTATAAGATTTTGGAAAAACATTTTTTTAATATTTGACTTTATTTTTCGATAAAAGAACTACTTTTTTTTCTGAATCTTCTAGATGGTACTAAAAAACTGTTTTCTGTGGTTTTCGTAATACTCGTATTAAGTTATTATTTTTTTAATCCAAACTTTTATTTAAACATTTGAATTTAAAATACTATTCAAACTTTTTAAGGCCCTAAAAATTAAGTAAACTCACTTGTATCGTTTTTGAGAAAATTAAAAACAAAAAACGGTTCTATTGGAGATACCATTAATAACTATAGCCATTAGCTAGCTTTTACTCAATGAAGTTTTGAAATGATTTTTTAAAAAAATATTTTCTAAAATTTCGGAAATTTTGTATGGAAAGTACCGTTTTTTTATCTTAAGAAATAAAAAAACTTTTCGGAGAAAAAATTTGAAAAAATTATATATAAAGTTTCAAATGAGCTTAGCCGTTTATTTAATAATCGAACGCACAGGCAGTCAGACACGCACACAGGGACAGAATTGCGAGAATTGACACTTTAACAATTTCAAACACGAAAAAGGCTGCTTATCTCGTTCAGACGCAATTAAAAATAAAATGCACGACTGGGTCGCACGAACTTGCTCTTATGTAAACGACTAAGAATTTCAAAAATTAATGTTTTTAGAGAAAAACTGTTCATAAGCATAAAATTAATTTTTTAAATGACTTAGACATCTCGTTTAGTAGTTGGAGCTAAAAACGGGATGCCATGTTACTCAAGCAAATATTAGCTTATGCAAGAACAACAATTATATGGTCTGTACTGGGTTTCTTAAAAAAATAAGCTTTTATATACAAAATTTCTAAAACATTTTTAAGAAAAAATTTTGATACGCCAATTTAAAATTTTTATTACTGTTCGAATAAAACTTGAATTTACAAAAAAAATATTGAGCTGTTTCCAAACAAAAAAATTAATATTTTTTTTCAAAAATTCAAAAAATATTTTTTTCAAGGCTTTGAAATGCAATGTTTTTTAAACTTTTTAGAAGCTTCTCTATAAAAAATTTCTTAAAAATCCGTTATGTCGATAATGAGAAATTCTAAATTTGAAAAAATGGTTCTATGATAGGTACAGCCAGTAATATCTAGATTTAAAATTTTTTTTTTATTAAATTATAGATCATAAAAATTAATCAAAAGAAAAAAATTTGAACAAAATTCTCGGAACCGTTTCCGAGAAAAATACGATTTTCGAAAACCATTTTTTTAACATTTTTTCTTACATCTTGTAATTTACATTAAGAAACTTTTATTTATCAAGTTTTAACGAAATTGAGTATGGGTTTTTTGAAATACATATTGAGTTTTGAAAAAAAAAATTTGAATAATTTTAATACACAATAATATTTAAACTGCAATGAGCCGTTTAGGCTGTAGTCGAAAAGACAGACAGACAGAATTGCGAGACCCACTTTTTGATTTATATAAAGCTGAAATACGACGTTAAGTGTACTGATATTTCACGTTATAGAATCAATGGGAAAGAATTCTAAAAAATAACCCTTCGTTACGTGGAATTCCAAACTATATATATGTAGTATAGTTACAACTGTACCACTTCCGTCCACTCATACTTGACCTTATACACGACACTTAGCTGCAAAAATTAAACTGGAACATAATATGGTTAACAGTCTCTAATAAGTCTTTACCGAATTTCTGATTTGTCTGGTTCTTCACCTTTTCATATTGATACCTTGCGGAGACTATCGCAGGCTCAACGCCATAATAATGAGTTATAAAAGCATATCATTTGACTCTCGTAGTACCAGAAGATGTACACAAAATAGCCATTACGAGCCTTCAAAATGCAGCTCAAATATTTTAACGGTTCATAGCTAAAATCTGCTTAGATTATGAATTTGTGTTTTCATGAATTGACGACATCGACGCTTTGATTACATCCATTTCGACTTATTAGTTGACCAACTTCCTAAATCGAATGGAAACACCATCCTTTTAAGAGTAGTAGATAGGCTTTTAAGGAAGCTCGAAGCTTAAATATAGATACCTATACTGTTTAACGAACTAACTAAATTATAAGGCTTTCAAGGAGTGCGTATCACTCATGCCTAATATGGTAAATTGATTACCGAGATTGTACGATTTTTTTGTGGGGCTTCCATTAGTCGCCGGTGCTTGCCTAATAAGCCGCGAACGAACAATAACCACTGTCATAGCTCAAATTCAGCCTGGTATATCTGTCAGATTCATCAAAAGTTGAACCTCTTATGTACATATATGCGTTCCCGATAAGCCGTGCCCATTTGCACGATGACATATTCCACACAATGCCGTTGATATGTCTTTCAAATAAAACTGAAAAATTCATTTAATTCATTTTTAACATCCACCCGTCCACCGGCCTTCCCGAAAGTCCCTAGTTACCTACCACCGGAGCTCGTTCATTATTATTTTAAGCCCCAAACAGAAATATTAAGGTGCTTAGTGAAAAGTTATGATGTTTTCTTAATGACCGTAAAATGATTTTCTATTACCATCAGTAGTTGCGGGTGCTGGTATTAAATCGGCGATAAAATAAAAAACGACGACCCGACAACATTCAAGCCCCCACCGATAGAATAGGGAATACATTTTCCCTGAAAAACATGATAAACATTAACAACCCTAGCAGCGTACAGGGTACCTATACCATATCGCATCATATCCCATGCAATGCCATATATCTGTAAATCATGTTAACACCTGCACATTAATAACTGCCGGTTACATCCTAAACACCTGCATAATAAATGGGCCAGCACATCCACCACATGCGATGCGACATAAGTACATACATATATCGGAGGAACGTAATCCTTTTGCTAACGCCGAAGCTGATGCTGACGCCAATGTCACCATATCCGGATTCCAACAACGCTACACAGCTATACACATCCATGCTTCAAGCTGCACGATTACATTCTGTTAGGAAGGTACGACTATAGGGTGCTATGCTACGCTACGCGTTCTGTCACAAATGAATGGATATGTGTGTGATGCTCCCAGCAATTACAACTGCTGTAAATGTCAAAACAGTTATGTGCACTGCGAACATTCATTTATGTACCCTCGCATGTTTATAGCTTTATGTTTAAAAACCCACTGGCTGAGTAATATTATCGCATCGACTTACCAAATAGGAATTGGATTTCGGCTAAACTAAATGCGCGTTACAAAACACAAGGGCTATAATGTCCGAAATCAAGGATTTTATCACCAACTTCTCGTTTAGTGAGGGGTCGTAGTTATCTGGGAACTGGCAACACCCTTATAATGAATGAGCCCTGGGAGTTTAGACACTGTTAATCCGTTTCTGTCGCAGTAAATCTTTCAGTTCGGCTATATCCGTATTGAAACATTGTTGGTGTGATTCAAATGCAGTGTTTTATTAAAACCAATTTAAAAAGCTTGGAATGCATGTCAGTCGGTGCGGTGGGAAGATCATTGAAAGCCGTTGTGCAAGGTAATAAGAGGGATTGAGGGATTGAGGGATTGACTTTTGCCAAATAGTTCGTATAACTTAAGAACTCGGACAATTGGTTGGTATTCGGAAGTATGTAAATCAAATACCGATGACGATAACTATTTATAAGCCCTCCAACAATGGCACGAAAAACCGATGGGATTTTAGCTGGTTGCAGCACTCTTAACCTCTCAGCTAGCCATTAATACCAAACTACCAGAAATATGTAGACTTTTTAGAACAATAATGCATCACATTTTTGGACATAAGGTGATCCAGTTTCTACTCCTAAATGAAGCAGAACATACAAATGGTACTGCTCATAGAGCCTAAAATAATGAGATGTTTTCTTCTGATTGCATCCTTGTGGCTTACTAAAGTAAGCAATAAGTGTTACAGGAAATGGAAACATTTTCCATCTAGCTCAAATTGGATTGCTTACAAGGCGGTAAGAAATCGTTCCACTGTGGTAGTAATAAGAAACCCCAAAAAAAATTATTATGCATTCAAATTGAATGCAACCTTTCCCCCAAAAAAGCTTTGGAGTAATCTGCGGTAGATCGGAATATCCAATGCAAAAAATGTTTCAAAATGTGAAATAGAACCTGATGTGCCTTACTGCTTTACGATGTTGAGGATTTTAGTTTCAACTTTTCGGAATACATTAATCCAAACTCGCGAGATAAGTTTTGTAATTGAATCGGTTGACGAAAATGATGTTATCAACGGTGTTGGGCTTATCAAGTCAAATGTTGCAGGAGAAGATGGAATACCACTTCGATTTATAAATTTGATTCTACCCTATATAACATCCAGCCAACTTCAACCTTGCCGAAAATAGCTAAGTTGTTCCTGTTGTAAAAACGAAAACATTTCGACATTCGCTACATATTTCAGACCCATAAGTATATTGCCTTGTTTATCAAAGGTCTTCTTGTCACTTGTATAAAACCTTTTGTATACTTGTCAGTCCGGTTTCAGATCTAAACAAAGTTGTTCTGATGTCATGATGAATATATTGGATGATATATAAGGCAGGAATATGATAAGGGGCATGCAACGCTTCTTTGTCTTCTAGATTTCTCGAAGGCATTTGACAAAGTAAATCAAAAAATTCTTTGATGAAAATTGAAAAATCTTTTTGCCTTCGGTAAGGTTATTAGAAAGTCTGACAGACTTCAGAGAGTTACAATCAACGATTCTGTTTTACATGTAGAACAGGGCGTTCCACAAGGTTCAATCCTGGGTCCCATTAATTTCTGCATGTTCCTGATTTACCGTCTGTATGGAAAAATTCCACAGTACACTTTTATGCTGATGATGTTCAGTTGCACTTTGCTCGGCCACTTAACAATATACATAGCTGAACTTGTTAGTAATTTAAATGAGGATCTTCGTGATATTTTCTATCGGTCTAAGACCAATGGATTACTACTTAATCCTAGAAAGTCACATATTTTACCAATATCTAGAAAAAAATTTGCACTCGATACTTTACTTGCTGTTTTACTTTCTGAAGATAAACTGAAAATTGTTTAAACAGTCACAAGTCTGAGTTTTGTATTGAACTCTAGCCTATCAGGATAAGATCATAAGAACCATATTATAGATAAAATACGAGGGCGGTCCGATATGTACTTAAGCCTCACAGCCGGATGGTACCAGTATGGCAAAAGATATTTACTATCGTCTAGAAAATTCTCTACGGCTACGGCTACTGTCAAAATTTTAGCCGAATCGGAATCATAGTTTTGTTTTGACCACGTGTGGAAGCCAGCTTGTCCGCGAATTTTAGAAAAATGGAAAAAAAGCAATATCGGTCGGTGATTCGATTCTTGATTTTATAAGGTAAATCTGCGCAGCGAAATCAAAGAGTGCTTGGATGCTGTGTACGGTGACTCTTCTCCTTCGATGGCGACCGTCAAAAATTGATATAACGTGTATCAGAGCGGTCGCACATCGGCTTTTGATGAGCACCGCCCCGTAAATGGCTACCACGTATGATAACGTGTCAAAAATCCACGATCTCGTATTGGCAGACCGCTGCCGATTGAAACATGCAAACTTGAAAAAATCATTAGCCGGGCAGAAATTTAAGTCGAATGACGAGGTCATCGCCGCCTCCACACAGGTCTACTTTGTAGAATTCGAAAAAAACCTATTTTTCGGATGGGTTAAAGAAGTTGGAGCATTTTTGTATCGAACTAAAAGGAGACTATATTGAGATATAAATCGCCACTCTTCCAAATTTTTTATTTTTCTTTTGTAGACTAACTACTCACGGACCGCCCTCGTATATCTTCGGAAGTTGTGAATGGATGGCAAGCCTTACTGGTCCTGATTCTACTCGAAGGCTTGTTAAAATTCTGATCAAGTTTGAGGTCGTTTATCCTAATGTTGATTCTTTGTCCCAAAGTTAATTGCAAGTAGCGTTTAAAGACTCCGTTAGATACATTCATGGGCTTCGCAGATATAACCATATTTCTTAGTATGCATCAAACGTTTTGGCAACAACTTTAGCTCGCTTGCTGGAACTCATTAAGACCCTTAACGGGCTTGAATGACATGGGATTTATCATAGGTTTCATTACATGGGAGTCAAAATCCCTAAGGAATCACAATAGATCTACATTGATCTAAGTGTGACGGTTACAAGATCAAGAGTCAGCCCATGAACCTTACTTAACACTCTTGTATGATTGTGTTTCTTAACACGTTTTATCCCACTGTCGCAAAAGCACTCTGGACGGGGTTTTTGCTTCTTTTTAACTTCCTATAGGGAGTTATTGTCAAATTGGAATTTTTGACAGTTCTCGACGTTTCAAGGTACCTAGAGGATATATCAATCATTTTTAGAGAGATGTCTGTGTGTGTACGTACGTTCGTACGTCCGTACGTTCTGGTACCATTTTTTGTTTATCTTAAGAGTCTGCCTCTTTATTGCCTTGGACAATTACGTGCCTCGAAACCCAGTGAAGTCTGACATTATTTATACTTGCCCAGTTTTTTAAGCTTGACCAAACACTCCCGCAATAGCTCAGAAGTATCTACTAGTAATCAGAATAGAAGTTAAGCATTTTGCAAGCATATATTGCTTGTCTTTATTTCCAGATGACGTTCTGCACAGTTTTCTATGGATTCCTGATAACATGACCAAGTTGCTTTTCGAAGTAATGCCACTCGGTCCTCGATATTACAAAACACAATCTATCAAGTTTGATGGTTGCAGCATGTTTTGATGAGCCATACCTACGAATCAATACAACCGACCAGAGCTGCTGACAGAAGTGCCTCAGAGCTCAGATCTTAAGGACACAACCAGATACAAAATAGAACTTAAACGTCTTTAGGGCTGCCAATTTTCCATATCCGTAAATGCTTATAAAACAGCGGATCCCGCAATTCTGTCTACCACTCTGTCAATTCGTTAAATTTTTTGTTAGAATTCTGTTAAATTTTTCGTCCCACCAGTTTATTAAAATTACTAAGACATTGCTGATCTTGCTAGAAAACAAATTTTTTAATTTTTCGATTTTTGATTTTCTCATTAACGGCATAACCGATTTTAATGCACAATCTTCTTAAAAGTTAAAAAAAAAATATTTTGAGAATTTTTGAAACTTTGATATCTCAAAAACTGGTCAGTAATTATTTTTTGAAATTTAATTTTCATTCGCACAATAATAAAAACTGAAAATCGAAGAAGAATTTTTGCAAGATGATTTTGAACAACCAGAAATTTTGAATTCAAATTCATGGGTTTTTCAATTGGTGTGGGTAGATTTTGGCGGCCAAGTGACATCTGTCAAATTTGTTGTTTATTATTTAGCTATTGATGCCAATTCACCATGGCCTGTTACACGATTGAACATCCCATCTAAATGATAAAACTTTATTATCAAAATGAGTTTTCGTTAATGCAATTGTTGGGCGTGTTGCGCCTATTTTATGGTACACGTGCTGGTCTTTCACAGTCGACTCTGCAATGTGTTTTGCCCAAATTTGAGATGACCGGTTCACTACGTCAAAGAAACTCTAAATCGGAAAAGAACATCGCCGCGATCCGTGAAAGTGTACAAGTGTACATTGGAAGCCAAGGCAGGCGGTTTATCGCCGATCACACGAACTCGACCTTTAGCAGACATCAATTTGGCTAATTTTGTGTCGGGACTTGAGCCCGACTAAAAGATGCAACTGACCCAGGAGTTCATAGTTCATGACCATAGACAACGTTTGTTCGCTGACTGGGCCTCAGGGCGTTTGGAAGAGGAACCCAATTTGAGCCGAAAAGACATCTTTAGCGACAGGGACGTTTTTGAATGAAATGGCTGTGTTAGCAAAAAAAAAAAATGGCGTATGTTGGATGGTATCAAACAGCTCAAGGTTGTTCACCAGGTGACAATACATGCTCAAAAAGTTAACGTATGGTGTGGATTTTGGGCCGGCAGCGTCTTTGGTCCGTACTTTTTCCAAAACGTCTCTAAAGGTCAACCCTACTGAATGACGATAACCAATTTCTTATGGCCCAAATTGAACCGGATCAAGACGATATATGATTCCAGGAAGACGGACAGCTTATGATTTGATTGATATTCTGCATGAAAGATTTGATGGTAAGGTTATCTCTCGCAGAAGTGACGAGAATTATCCACTAAGATCGTACTTTTTTAAAATAAATCACTATCGACCGCACACAGGTCATCGCTTAAATTCAGCCAGATTTATGGGTAAGGGTCATTGGTAATTGTATCACTCAGATCAGATCCAAAAGCCGAGGGGTGATTTTGAATGATGTCATATTCCATACACACATAAAAACAGAATTTTGTTAATGCCTTATACTCAGCTTGTGATAAACCGTTTCAATATCTACCATCCCAAATTGAAGCCTTTACATTTAAACGCCATTTTGAAGACTGTATTATGATCCCTAAAGCAAATTAACCCGAAGCCTCTTGGTAATTCATGAATTTTGTATAATTTACTCAAACTCAAAAATACGGTACATACATACAGACCATAAATTTCGGTAAAAAAATAGACGACCTCAAAATTTTTGGAGCCCTTAAGACTCTCCAAACATTCACATAATTCGATTGCATAAAAATACGTTATACTTTATTATTAAATATAACACAGCCTTTGCCATGAATCTTCATTTCAATTAAATAAATTTGAAGAAAGAACCTTACCATCTGCCTTGTTCATTTTATTTTCGACACTTAGAAAATGAGCTCCTATGAAAAGTTAAATTTCGTGTGTCAAAGTAAATTGAGTGCTAATTAAAAGAAAACCCCCCAACGTATTTGAGCGAGGGTGATGGTGTCCTTACCAATTTCAATTTTCCCTATCCTTTGAAGGAAAAAGTGCTATAAATAGATACATACATACAGTGGCGGATTTACACATTTCCCAAGTATAGGCTGTTGAATTTTTGCCGCCCTTACCTCTACAATTGTGAACTGTCAGTTCCTAGATTATCTTTACAATCCAACAATTCGGTTCTAATTGTACAAGAAATAGTTTTTGAGTTTATTTTTGAGGTAATCAAAGTTCAATGATGTACGACTAATAAGGCGGGGTATGCCACTCACACAATAATGTACATTCGGTAAACGTAGTTAAATAATCTTTATTGCGCTTACAAACAGTGTAAAATAATAATTTCAATTAACTTATCAAAGTTTCTTACAATACCTTTTTGCGCGATTTTGTATTGGCAAAATCATCGATAATGTCGTCGTAAGGCTGAAAACACACCGGATAAAGCAAAACGTTTTTGATTCGATAGTCAAAAAAACATTTTTTATCTGAACACACACCAAGCAAAACAGAATAAAACAAAAACGTTTTGTTTTTTTGTTTCGTTTGGTGTGCGTTGAAATGAAACAAAATACGAACTCTATTGTAAAAGCTTAACTCCGGCTGAAAAATTATAACTCTACGGCAAGTAAACACAAATAAAAATTTTATGTTTACAAAATAGACATTATGTGTTTATTTATAAGAAAAGAGAAAAGCAAAAATGTCATAGTAGGAAATAGCAATGCACAGCTTATCAATAGTAAGTTTATATTCCTTATTTTTATAACTATACTCGTAGATAGGGCTTTTTGCCTCAATTAAAACAATTTTTCTCCATCTACGTCCATATTAATTTAAAAATTTGCGCACAGAGTAAACGTTGAAGCAAATAAATCTGTGAAGTGCAACGAAAAAAGAAAATAAAAAGAACGGAATCAAAATTTCGTTTTGCAAAAAACAATAGGTCAGCTATCGGCAACGAAACATGTTTTGTTTCATTTGGTTTTCTTTGGTGTGTTTAGTCTCATAAGAAACAATGTTCTCTTGTTTCACGAAACAAAAATAAACACGTTTTGCTTTATCCGGTGTGTTTTCATCCTAAGTAATCTTGTTCATTAATTCTGACTCTATACACAAAAGAGCTAAAGCCTTAATTTTTCTTGAATTAAGGTCGATCTCAGATAATTTTTTACCCTTTTTAGATAAGAAAAGCTTCTCTCACCCGAACAATTTGTCGCTGGAGTACATAATGCCCTACGAAGAGCTATGTCCAAGTTAGGATAAACGTTCTACAAATTCTGTTTTCGCAGAAACGAAGATAGAATTTCCAATGATTCAGAATTTAGTTTTATCTTTTCAAGATCTATCCTCCATTCGTTCGGAAAAAACGATTCGAGGAATCGAAGGAACCCAAACCTTCGCAAGGAAGATACTGAGGATCTTCACTGGACTTTACTTCGACCGTCAACGACAAAAACACTACAGGAACAAGGTTCTCTACACAGAAGCGAATATAATCCCACTGGATAAATATCTAGTTCATTCAACGAAGAAACTAATGGGGAACATCATCGACCACCCGAATCAGCTTATGAGAAGGATGACCACAGAACAACGCCATGCCGAACTGAGGTACCTCAGTGTGATGGAAACTTTGAATGACAACTTAATCATGGACAACGAGGAAGTAGTGTCGTTCTACGCTGACATTGGATCAGCCTACCACAGCGGCTAAAACGCCATCCCTGCCCACAACCCACAAAAATCACCAATGATAACCGGGAATGAACACCCTGAGTAAAATACAGTCAACCGACTTCTTAAATTTTATTTTTGTCATGTAAATTTTATATAAAAATAATTAAACTTAGGTCACTGTTATGGTTAGGCCCCCTATGACCTATGAGCCAACAAGTGTAAATTTTTGTATACATATGTATGAAGTAATGTAGTATCTTATTAGTTGTAAGCCAAATTGTAAATAGTATGTTCAATAAAACAAAAAAAAAGGAACCCAAACCTTTCTTGGAATGGGAATGGGCCCGGCAAACTGCACGTGGAACATTGATTAAATTGTAGCGTAAAAAAAACACCGCGTTCGGGGTAAGAACATTTATTGTGCTGAAAAGAAAGACTATCGTTGTATCACGCACCATCATAATTCAATATAATCAATATTGATAACTATGCTATTTGTAATTTCCATATCAAAACAAATTGAAAAAATAACAACGAGATTCCAGATGAACTCACACGTACGAATATTCAACGTCGCGTCGTCGATTGTATCTAGTTTTCAATCTGAAAAGTATTTGAGTTTTTTTAGCAGTCAAATAAAATTTTCTGAAGTTAGCACCTGTTCAACACACAGTATAGACAACACATAAGATTAAAATTGATAAAATTCGATTATTATTTTTAAATCTTTCGATCCATTCAAAACGAAGAATATCTCCAACAAAACATTTTTCTTTGCAACAATTTTTTATTCAGATCTACCACATCAATACCGCAATCACCAATACGTACGGACTTGTATGAGTACGTAGTGGGAGTGGGAAGAGTGTGAAATATATTTTCCGCAATTTCGCTCTCATTTCACTCATAGAAAGTGTGGGCAACGGCCGATTTCTGGTTGGGGCCGTGAACTAGGTGTCTTACCGTAGAATATAGAAGTTTGCGGTACCGTTGAATGTACGAGTAGACGGTTAAGAAAAAAATATCGGTTTTCAAATTTGCCGCCCCTAAAATCTGCCGCCCTAGGCTCAAGCCTACTCAGCCTGCTGGTAAATCCGCCACTGCATACATATACATACATACATTATCATCGCATCCAGTCGCGATTTCTTTTCTTTCAAGTAGCTGAGTGGTAGGTATCCTTAAATACTCCGATATTTTCAAAAGATTTTTCATTTTCTGCCCTTCCTTTTGAGATTGTCTAAATATGGCGGAATTTCCTGTTTTTTCTTGCACAGTTTATAATAATATTAGAGTATTTTAGAATTTAAAGGAGAGTGAGTTCATTAAAGTAATTAAAGCCCCTCCCCCTCATAAATAAGCAAACATGCACAGGCACACCCTTGGCAGTAATTTGCTTTATTTTCAGGCCTCCGCAACAGCAGCCAAGTCTCTGTTATTCATGAGTCTTTTTATTCCTTTTGATGACTACTTCGGTGGCCCTTTTTTAAGAGCAACTTAAAAAGATTAACAATACTGAGTCCCTTTAATTGCTTGTAAAATTATTAAAAATAAAAAAACTTTTTAATTAGATCAAAAACGGAATATGTATACTTATATCTTGTTTGAACAGCATTTAATAACATAAATGTTACAATAAATAAATTGTTAATTATTTTCTTGTATGAAGCTACGTATTTAATATTTATGTAGTTATGAGATGTTGAAAACGGTAAGACGAACGATTAAATAGAAGCTCGTGTCTTTCTTGTGGTATTTATGTCAGAGCGTTCGTTAAGGTGCCATTTTTCTAACTGAATCAATAATGATAACATATAGGTAGGGCATACTTGACTTACAAAATTTACTATGGAAAGGGGACGTGTTATTAATTCAAAAAAAAAAATTAAATTGAAATGTCCAATTGTTTTTTACGAA
This sequence comes from Philhelius festivus, assembly GCA_963931855.1. Taxonomy (NCBI): domain Eukaryota; kingdom Metazoa; phylum Arthropoda; class Insecta; order Diptera; family Syrphidae; genus Philhelius; species Philhelius festivus. Next base: position 75,447,594 of record OZ007557.1, on the reverse strand, counting down.
TTCTATATATCGCAAATACTTTTTGTTTTATTTTTTATAATTGATGCGCACTCAAGGGGGTTATAACTACCCTTAAAATGTTTAAACATTAATTAACATTTAAAATGTTTAAACGGCGGTCAGCCATCAGACGAATAGGGGGAACAACATGTAGCATACGAAAACATGCACGTGCCGTAACTATTCGGGACTGGTGGAAGTGTGATCATAGCCTCTCCGCGGCGGCCGCTAGAAACAAGCCTTTTAAAAAAGGTTTGGCTAATATGATCAGGCTGGTTCCTCAGGTTGGCGACAGGTTAATTCCCTGTCCCGTAAAACTAAAAGAATTACGAGACCGACAACAAGCCTCGGAAACGGACTGATCTCACGACGACAACCCACGCAAAGAAAAAGGAAAAACGATTTACGAATTTTCTTATGGAACGTACGATCGCTCTATAGACCTCGAGCTGCTCAGCAGCTAGCCGATGCCCTGTCAAAGTATAAAGCTGAAATCAGATGGACAGGGAATGGTGTTTTACAGAAGAAAGAATATGACATATACTACAGCTGTCATACAAAACACCATGTGCTCGGGGTAGGCTTCCTAGTCAGCGAAAAAATGAAGTCTACTATCATCGGCTTTAACGCTATAAGCGAAAGGCTATGCACCCTTCGCGTGCGAGGCAAATTTACGAACATCAGCCTCATTAACGTTAACGGACCTACGGAGGAGTCCCCAGACGAAAAAAAAGAGACTTACTACGAACAAGTCGAGAGGGCCCTCAATGCCTGTCCAAGGTATGATGTTAAAATCATCCTTGGGGATTTGAACGCAAAAATAGGTCGGGAGCCGGTATTCAGACATTACGCAGGCACCCATAGTTTGCATGAGAACACTAATGACAATGGACTTCGAGTCTTAGAATTGGCAGCATCGAAAAACATGGTCGTTGCGAGTACCAGGTTCCCGCGTAAAGATATCTACAAAGCCACTTGGGTATCACCTGATGGAGTCACTCGTAACCAAATAGACCACGTGTTGATAGACCGTCGCCACTACTCGAACTTGATGACGGTACGAACGTACCGAGGTGCCAATATCGACTCGGATCACTATCTTGTTGGTATGGTTTTCCGAGGGCGGATTGGCTTGCGAAGACGCATTGCATCCGCCGATCAGGTTCGAATCAACACGGCTGCCCTGCGCAATGAAAACACCAGTAACACCTTTGGTAATGCGTTAGGACTCGCCCTAGAAACACCTGACTTAGGGAGAGTAAGTCCTGGAGCCAGTATGCTGGGCGTAAATGAAAAGTGGACACGTCTTAAAAATACTGTCATTAGTACTGCCAACTCCATCTTAGGCAGCAGTCGTAAAAATCGGAACGACTGGTTTGATGATGAATGCAAGCTAGCGACTGAACGTAAGAATGTTGCGTACCGAGCAATGCAACAATCTCATAGAACGCGGGCACGCGAAGAGGAATATAAAGAGCTCAGAAGAACAGAAAAACGGCTTCACAGACAAAAGAAATCAGCCTGGGAGAAGAACCTAATCTGTGAAATAGAAAATAGCCGAGAGCGAGGTCATCCGCACCAGGCGCGGAAGTTCTACCAATCCGTCCGAAACATGACGCAGTACACACCACGCTGCACTTACTGCAAGGACGGAGAGGGAAATCTGATCACCGATCCTGAAAGCATACTGGAGCGATGGGAAGTGTACTTAAATGAATTGCTAAATGGTCAGCTCACTGCAGAAGTGGAGGCTCCACTACTTCAAGAAGAATACCCTATGTTGCCGCCACATTCTATGCCAAGCATAGAAGAGGTTGAGAAGGCTATAGGCCGGCTTAAACAGAATAAATCCCCGGGAGCCGATGGCATACCAGCCGAATTATTTCATCACGGCGGGCCAGCCTTACGTCAAGCAATTCATGATATTATAGTGCACGTATGGGAGCAGGAAGAAATGCCAGAAGACTGGCGAAAAGGCATAATATGCCCCATACATAAGAAGGGAGATGTCACAACGTGCAGCAATTATAGAGGTATCACGTTGTTGAGTACCGCCTATAAGATACTCTCCTCTATCCTATAAGACCGGATAACCCCATACGCTAAAACCGTCATCGGACAATATCAGTGTGGTTTCATTCCAGGCAAATCAACAACTGATCAGATCTTTACCCTTAGGCAGGCGATGGAAAAATGTCTAGAATTTAACATCCCAACATACCATCTGTTTATAGACTTTAAGGCCGCCTATGATAGCATAGCCAGGGTAGAACTTTACAAAGCCATGAGAGAGTTCGGCATCCCAAATAAATTGACACGACTATGTAGGTTGACCATGACCAACGTAACAAGCCAAGTAAAAATAGCCGGATTGCTATACAGACCAATCAACATCTTTAATGGACTCCGACAAGGGGACGGTTTGGCCTGCCTCCTCTTCAACCTGGCGTTGGAGAAAGCAATCCGTGACTCTGGCACGGCAACAAGAGGGACCATCGTCAACAGGTCCAGCCAGTTACTGGCTTACGCAGACGACATTGACATCATCGGAAGAACCGAGCAAGCTGTACACGATTCCTTCATCCAGATCGAGCAGGCGGCACAAAATCTGGGGCTGCACATTAGTGAAGGTAAAACAAAGTACATGGTGGCGTCGAATGCGAGAGGAACAGTTGGTCAAACAATCAAGGCTGCGGAGCACGAATTTGAAGTGGTGCAATCCTTTAAATACCTTGGGTCAATAGTACGAGTAGCAGCCGATAACAATATAGAAGAAGAAATACGCGGGCGGCTTCTCAAATCCAACAGAGCCTACTATAGTCTGTCAAAGCTTTTCAAATCCAGAAATCTCACCATAACTTCAAAACTGCTGCTGTACAGGACCATGGTCCTGCCAGTACTCACATATGGATCCGAGACTTGGGTGCTTAGCAAAAGGCACTCCGACCTCTTAGCTGCGTTCGAGAGAAAAGTCTTAAGGAGAATTGTTGGCCCCATATGTGAGGAAGGACGATTCCGGAGACGGTACAATCATGAACTGTACGCAATCTACCTAGAAGCAGATATCGTGATAAAAATTAAGCTCGGTAGACTCCGGTGGGCAGGGCACCTAGCTCGCATGAGCGAAGAGGAACCTGCTCGGAAAGTTCTTTGTAGTACATTCTATGGTAGACGACAGCGTGGTAGACCATGCTTGCGCTGGAGAGATGGCGTAGACCAGGACGCCCGAAGCCGTGGGGTGCGCAACTGGATGGCGTCGGCTAGAGACCGGGATAGGTGGAGAGACTTGTTGAAAGAGGCTAGGACCGGAACCCGGTTGTCGAGCCGATGATGATGATGATGAAAATGTTTAAACACAGGGCGAGCGCTTAGTAGAAAAAATTGGGAGAATTGAGTAGAATATATCGACGAACATTTCTCTTAAATGCCTGGGTATTGAAATTGGAAGGAAAAAGAGAGTTGGATAAGGAATTCCATTCGTGTGGTACGGCTTAAAAAAGAATCTCTATACTTGACGGTATGTCCGAAGTTATTATCGAATGTAAACTAATGAGAATTTCTAGCAGAGCGGATAGCGGGTACAATGCTGAAATTGCTTAAGGGGAGGGATGCTACTGGCTATTTTCAACAGAGCAACGTTTGAAGAAATAGCGATAAAACAGTGATAAACAAGACACACTTCGACGGTGTTCCAATGAAACAAATGCCGCCATAATCCATCTGTCGCCTGTCAGTTTTATAGCTCTATTCTGAATTCTATCTAGTAGGCGCATTAATAATTTAGGTGCGCTTAACAAAATATGAGAGTTATGCGCTAGTTTTCTGCGTATAATACTCGTATATGCTTTATAAGGAATTGCCAGATCAGAAGGTGAAAAAAGTTCCTACCTCGTTTGAGAAAACCTAAGCATTTTTAGCAATACCTTATATGTGGTCATTCTACAAAAGTTGTCCAGTAACGTACATACTTAAAAACTTTCCAGTTTTCCAGTATTGATGCAAGTCCTATTCCGCTTTACCGACTGAAGCCAGCTTTGAGTTTTGGAAGCATTAAATTCTACACGAGTATTTACTCCCCTTATCATAATACTGTTCAAATCTGAAGGTAAGGGTGAGTCAGGAAAGGAGTATGAGAAACTAAGGGTGCTGTCATCAGCGAAGCAGTTAAGTGGATTAGCAGTTTCAGGCACTAATAAAAACTTATAAAAATAAGAAATGGTGTTAGAGACAATACAAAGCCTTGAGGCACACCAGTATTGCATTGAACGGTCTGAAAGATAATTGCTAACCTAGCGAAGAATTAAAACGTTGATACCAAAAGCATGTACAATGTACATATTTTCGATAAGAGAACTTGATGCCGAACTCTATCAAATGCCTTAGAAATATCAAGCGCAACAATTTTGCCTTCTCCAAAGCGATGTAAGTATTCATTACACTTTTCGGTGAGAAAAGCCTTTAAATCACCAGTGGATCACCTTACCTTGAAAAGGATGGATGTCGGAGCAATTGGCCGGTAATTGGAAAATGAGGATGAATCGCATTTTGAAGGAATTGAGCGCACAAATGCTTTTCTATCAAGAAGAGAATGGCCTAAGTAATAGGAAAGTTAAAGAAGTTTATGCAGAGGTTAGGCCAAAGTGGAAGAACACATTTTCAAGACATTTGGTTATATGTATTCAAGTTATGTTAGATTTGGTTAGGTGGAGTGATAACGAGGCAAGACGTATCACCTCACCCGGATCTTAATGGATCCATTGTGCTACATAGGGTGTGGATAATGTAGGAATGGAATGGGTAATAAAGAGGATTTAGTGAAAATCTTAGGTATTGGATGCCTTCTTGAACCATCCCGACTTCCGAATGAAGTCAATAATGCTTTTTGGTGGTAAAAATGACACGTCGTTGCCCAGTTCGTCGAAAAAGTATTCTCCGAGGGCGTCTTTTCTAGTTCTGGCTAGGCTGGGGCTTTCACAAAGGAAATGAAATTAGCACTTTTCCATCTATTTGCCCATTCTGCCCATCTGGACATCCGTTAAGTTGTGGCCAGTAGATACTCATTTTTATCTTTGAAATATCTGGCCAAAGATTCGTTGATACCCGACAGGTGTCAATTGTTGACCATCTGTCATTTGCGGTCTTATGGAAACTTTGGTGAATTCTTTATTTTTCCTGCTCCAGTAGCATGAGTAGGCAGGGTACAATTAGGCTCGGTTCAAGTGATGTACCGTTTTTGGCCAGTTCATCAGCCATTTCATTTCCATAAATTTCACGGTGTCCCCGGACCTTTCCAAGGGTGACTGAATTTGTTTCGCCAAGTAGTCTTAATTCAGGGCTTGACAATACTCAGGGGCAGCGGATTTGCAAATATCGGGATCTTCTAGTGCTCTAGAAACTGTACATGTTCGAAAATGAAGTGATCAAAAAAAAAAAAAAAAATAGACGTTCTCTAGGACAAGTGAAATCCTGGCAGTATACGGCAATGTAGAGCTTACAAATACATTGGCACAGTCTATGGAACTAAGGACAGGCATGGGAACCGATGACGATGTTGAGTGTTTAATATATAGTTAACGAATGATCAAAAGCTTTTAGTGTTTTTAGGATACTGCAGTATAATTTGTTTTAATTTGTTGCTCATGAAAATATATGGTTCTTAGAATCAAGGGGTTCAGGAATTTCTGGCTTGTTTAAATTATACACGATATATTCCACTGTGGGAATGGTTTCATAGAACCGAAAAAATGATTCTCTCACTTTGATAACTTCTTTGCACCTGGAATTAAGTCAAAAGTTTTTTCGTTGGGTTTGATACTCTTTTTTTTTTCAAATTTTGCGGACATCACTGAAGGGATTATGACTATCCTTAAAATGTTTGAGCACAGGCATTGCGTGCATTTAAAGAAGGTTGCAAAGGATTTAAAACGAGATACCGATGGTTTTGAATGTCTGAATATCATAATGGGAGGTAAATATTAAGTCGGATAAAGCATTGCACAGTCGTGTAGTATAACTAAAGAAAGAATCTCTGAATTTAACAATACGTCCAAAGTTGCGCTCAAGTGTAAACTGTTGGGCATTTACTGAAGCGGGAGTATTACTTTTGAATTATTTAAGGGAGGAATACAGCTGGCTATTTCAAGATACACTGCTCGAGCGAGAGATTTAAATATTTCTATTACACTTCTCTCACCTATAATTTTTAAAGCTCTTTTTTGGATTCTATCGAAGAGACTAAAGTGAGTTATTAGAGCACCTGCCCAAATATAAGAACTGTACTTGATCTATTGACGAATGTAGGCCTTAGCCAGATAAGAAGGATGACAACGTCAAAGGAAACTTAGCATCGTTTTTGGCGACTTTGAATATGTTGTCATGCCAAACAAGATGGTATTATACCTATTATTACAAACCAAAACCTGAGTAATATCAGGATTTTAACTCCTTCTCGGTATAATTATTAGTCCCACTCTCAAATCTCTCTGTTTCCACTTAAAATTTTTCAGGGATTTGACAGGCGCTTTAGTCAACACATGGATAAATGATTTTGTTAATGGGTATTGCCTCCTGCGATAAAATTACAACTGCAAATTATTTTCCAATACTTGTGTTACCATTTCACCAAACTACTAAAATTCTATTTTGCCTTTAAAAAAATTTCCTAAAATTAAGACTTTAGTGAGGAAAAATTACCTACATACAATAAATTTGGAGCCCAACTTTTTATTTTGTTTAGTAAAAGTCGACTAGGTAAACAGTTTTTATTTAAATTCTCCGAAGACTATATAACGAAAATTAGGTCTCATTTCTGTACCTCGACCTACAATCTTATCCTCTGACGTGATTTTCTTCAAACTTTTTACTTAAGAGTCTTATTACATAGAGGGAAAATTGAAATTATTTAAGCCCCAAAAATAACTGTAACTGCCAATAAACAATGAAAAAGCCATTTATCTCGAAAATGGCCCTAAAGATGTTGATACAAATAAAAGGCAGCAATGGGTCGGACTAAGTTGGTCTTATGCTTAAGAGACTTAGAGTTTGAAAATGTTCTTTATAAAACATGAATGTTATTAGATAAATACGATTATGTTCATAAGCATCAAACTAAAATTTAGTCGAACCCATTTATGCAGTAAGGGGCCTCGTTGCCGACCATGATTTTTCGACGGAAATTCGGGTCAATTTTCAACTGCTCGAGAGCAGTCCTATTAGCAGACATACATACGTCGTTGTTTATAGTCCTTAACTCTGAGCTCGTAGACAGATGAAGTTTATACGGGTGTAGGCCCAACTCATGACGCTTCGTAGCGCTGAATTTACTTTAGGTTAGGTTAAAGTGGCTGTCATTAAAGCGTCTGACACACTTAGACCATTATAGGTCCATTGTGATACCACGATCTAAAAGGGAACAAAAAGGTTTCCTACTAGTTAAAACCAGTTGGAGCCTCTGATGAAGCGAAGGAGACTTTTAATGTCTTTGTTTATGAGATCGCTTGGTTCATTATAGAAATGTTCTCCCAGATGAAGTTTGCGTCTGTAAGAGAGAGCAGGGCATGTACAAAGAAGGTGTGGGATTGTCTTCTCTTCCTCCTCGTCCAAGCAACTCCTGCAGAAATCGTTTGATAGCACACCGAGACGTGCGGCGTGTCTACCTATGAGACAGTGTCCAGTTATGACACCTATGACGGAGCTGATCTGAGATCTACTTAGGGACAATAGACATTTTGACCGTTTCAGATCCAGTTTAGGCCAGATCCGCTTGGTCGCCATACAAGTGGTAGTATTAAGCCATCTTGTGTTCGATTGTTCCAGAGCGATTCGTTTCAGCATAAGTTTACATGTAGCTATGGGCATACCTATATTTGCCTTTTCGGGTAAGATAGGCGAGTTCTGGCGAGTTCGTCGGCTTTGCAATTCCCCGGAATGTCCCCGTGACCCGGCACCCAGAATAGTTGAATGTTAAACTGTTTGGCTATCTCCATCAGAGACGATCGACAGTCTTGGGCTGTAATGGAGTTTACAGAGACTGATGCGAGGGATTTCAAAGCAGCCTGACTATCTGAGAAGATACGGATATCCGTGCTAGATACCACGTTTTCTTTAAGCCAAGACAATACTACATTTATCGCCAGAATTTCCGCTTGGAATACGCTACAATAGTTTGGTAGGCGGAAGGAGAGACTAAGGTTTAGTCCATCTGAGTACACTCCACCACCCACTCCGTTTTCAGTCTTCGATCCATCTGTAAAAAAATTTACTGATTTATTACCTATCAAAGCCCCTTTCTCCCAAACTGACCTTGAGGGAATGGTGACTTCAAAGTTTTTATCGAAAACCAAAAAGGGAGTGATGTAGTCAGAGTGACTTGGGAGAGTTCCGAATAAATTCAGAATGGTGGTGTGGCCAATAGAGTTATTGGTCCATTGAGAGATGGCTTTGAGACGTATGGCTGTGCTCGCGGCCATTTGTTTGCTGTTCATATCTAGGGGTGTCAGGTTGAGAAGTATGTCTAGTGCAGCGGAAGGTGTCGAGCGGAGAGCTCCGCTGATGCACATATACGCTGAACGTTGAACTCTGCTTAGTTTATCGCGATTTGTCGCTTTATCTAAGGCCGTCCACCATACGGTCACCCCGTAAGTGAGTATCGGTCTGATGACCGCAGTATATAGCCAGTGAGTAATTTGTGGAGACAAGCCCCACTTGTTCCCTACGGCTTTTTTACAAGAAAAGAGAGCTACCGTGGCTTTCCTTACTCTTTCCTGTATATTAAGTTTCCAACTTAACTTTTTGTCTAAAATAAGACCCAGGTATTTGGCTTGATCTGAGAAAGTGAGTGGAACACCTTTAATCGATGGAGGGTCTAGTTGAGGAATTTTGTATTTCCTTGTGAAGAGGACTAGTTCAGTCTTGTGGGGGTTAACACCTAAGCCACATCGATCTGTCCATTTTAGTAGCTTGTTGAGAGCGGTTTGTATAAGTTCTGTTAAAATTTGAGGATGCTTTCCTGATACGGCAATAGCAATATCGTCAGTGTATGCAATCACTTTGAATCCCTCTTCTTCTAGGTCTATTAGCAGATCATTAACTACCATGTTCCATAGAAGTGGGGATAGTACTCCACCTTGTGGAGTTCCTCTACTGACTGACCTTCTTGTAGTAAAGCTACCTAGTTCCGCATTTATAATTCTGCTTTTCAGCATGAAATTTATAAGTTCAAATAAAAGCTCAAGTGACCTCAACTCCAAGGTGCGTTTCGCCCAGGTACGACAGTGGGCTCATCAGTTAGATGCTGCCGTACCCTTCTAAGACGCAAATATTGGTCGATGTTTATCAACTCTTATAAAATTCACAGTCTGTTAAAGCTGTAAATTTTATAAGAGTTGATAAACATCGACCAATATTTGCGTCTTAGAAGGGTACGGCAGCATCTAACTGATGAGCCCACTGTCGTACCTGGGCGAAACGCACCTTAGAGCTGAGGTCACTTGAGCTTTTATTTGAATTTAATTCAATCACTCCACTTAAACAGAGATAATTCTCAATTATATTCATTGAAATTTATAAGGTTACCAAGTGAGCTATCCACATTGAGATTCTGCAGTGTCTTCGCTATTGCAGCGCTGTCGACATTGTTGAAGGCGCCTTCTATATCTAGGAATGCAACTAGAGTGTATTCTTTCTGATCTAGGGAGTATTCGATTGCGCGTACCAAGGTATGTAGCGCAGTTTCTACCGATTTTCCCTTGCAGTAAGCGTGTTATGCTGTAGAAAAAAGGTTTGGTTTTATAACACTACGCAGATGGATGTCAATCAATCGTTCCAGTGTCTTAAGAAGAAATGACAATAGACTGATAGGTTTTAGGTCCTTGGGCGTAACGTGGGAGCGATATTTTCGGCAGATATTGTTGGCCGATTGTTGATTGAACTGGGCGACTCGAATTTAACTATTGCGAATAGTCCTCCGGGAAGGACGATTATCACGACCTTAAAATGGGCAAAGCACATCAATTGTTCTTCGGACAGAAGACCACCCACTTTCATAAAGCTCTCCATTATCACATGTCTTTGTGCATGGTCATTAGCTGCGAGCTCCCGAATTCATGACGAACAATTCGCCAAGTTGTGGTCTGTTATAGACACAGTTACCTTGTGCGGCGCGGATTTTCCTACATACTCATACGGACAACGAAAATATTTTCGGTAGATATTGCGTTTCTTTGACGTATGGGTCTTGGCAACTAAAATTTAGCCACCATTTCGCAACATGGGCCTCTTGGTAGGAAAAGTATGGTGACCATAAAATGGCCAAAGAACATGAAATGTTCTTCGAACAGAATACTCATTTTTATAAAACAATTTATTCAATTCCATTTTAATTTGACTTAATCAATGACAGCCACTTTGAAAGATGCAACTTCAACAACATGGCCGCTATCACCTGTCAAAGTTCAGAAATCCCTATTGGAAAACCCTTTATATATCAATGCTGAGCCTTCAAAAGAGAATGAACTGATATTTCAGTTACTCAATGCACAAGACTAACGTAGGCTTTATTTAAAACTCAAAAACGCTCTTCCATTTATATTAAAAAAATCGCTAAGGCCTGACCGGCGACTTTCGGTCGTGAATGAAAATCCTTTGAATATATTGCTTTTGTTTCCGATTTTCAATAAAAAATCCGTAAATCTGTTAACGATACAAAATATCCGAATAAAAAGGATATCCCATTGTTACAAAAACCACACACCTGACGCGCCTCCTATATATGAAATTTAATATTTATAAAGACCTAGACTGCGGAGTATTCCGCCGGGTATTTAAATTCCTCACCGTGGCTTAATCTCTTCTAAGTTAAAAAATTCATATTTAAGTACTCAAAATAATTATTTTCGTCTGAATTTAAGCCAAAGTTTTATCTTTTGTAAAATATACAGCCTCTCCAAATTGAAAACAATATCAACGATTTTATGGGAAATTCATTATCACTTATAGCCAGCGAGAACCGCGATTGGTCGGCCAATCGACATTAATCGACAAATTTCGTCCCCGAAGAGAAATCAATTTAAGCTTTCCTTGACAAATATTGACACTGAACGTATATATATGAAATGACGAACAGGCCACCGTAGGGTCGCCGCAAATAACCAACCATGGTCACAATGGCTTTGACGCGACAAGAGATGACGGTGAAAGGATTTGAATTTTGGTTTTTTTGTTTAACTACGTCCAATATATGAGTGAAAATGTTGGCTCTATCCCTGAGCGCAGAGATGGTTATAGACACAGTGATGATGGTTTAAGCCCAGCAACTAGGACACTGAACTACGTCATATATAGTTCCAGAGGACATAAAGCATATTGTGTTGGTTGGTTTGGGACAGGGCGGCAGAATATGGTCTATATGATAGGCAATGTGTGTCGTTGCAGGGCTTGGTGCCTGGCATGCAGTTGATAAATGGAGTATAGGTGTGCGGAATGAAATATGTTTCGGTTATTTCAGTGTTTTTTTTTTTTGTTTTTTTTTTTGTTAAAGTCAAATTGAATCGATTCGAAAATTGTTGACTTAAGCTGATTTCCGCTCATGCCACAATCGAAATATGAATCTGTTTGGATGGGGGCTTTGATATCTGATCATTTATTGTTTGACTGGTGAATTTTATTTGCTTTGAGTTCGCAATAAATCGATGACAAAAATTGCATTCCCCAAATGGGTATTTGTTTTAATATTTTTTTTTTCGTTTGCCTTAAATAGTAATAAATGTAATGTGAGGTTCAGAGACTGATTTTATAATTTTACCATGGAATTTACGAAAGATAAAAAATAACAACAATCGCTCTTTGGAAAATGTATCCTTTAAATAGAAGGAAATTATATTATTCAAGAGTCGGCTTACTATGGTTGACTGGCTACAATTCATTGACTTTACAGTTTCGTTGGTTTATTAAGCTCGAAGATTTGTCGAATTATTTTTTTTAGTAACAAAAAAACCCCTGGTTTGACAATGAGTGCCGGCAAGCACATGAAGCAAAACAAAACGCATATAAAGCGGCGCTGCTCGCGAGCTCTACGAGCAGAAGAGGACAGAGAGAAGAACACAGGTTTCTAAGAAAGAAAAAGAAGGAGCATGAGAAGCGCTTGATCGAGGAAATAGAAGAATGCCATGGCAGGAATGAGGTTCGGAAGTTTTACCAAAAGGTAAAAAACATCACAAGGATGCAATCCCCGAGCCCAAGCCTGCGTGGATAATCAAGGGAACATCGTAGTAGAACCGCAGTCCATGCTGAGAATATGGAAAGAACATTTCTAAAATCTTTATAACGGTGATGAAGAAGAAAATGCCACTGCTATAGAGAAAGCACCTTTCGATTTTGGCGACGCAGACCAACAATACCTCCCACCCGACCTGGACGAAGTGAAGATAGCTATATCGAATCTCAAGATCAACAAAGCCGCTGGAGCTGACGGCCTCACAGCCGAACTGTTCAAAGCGCCAGGCGATGACTTGGTTGGGAGTATGCACCAGCCACCAGCTCATCTGCAAAATATGGTTATAGAAGAAAGCATGCCCGATGAATGGAACCTCAGTATTATATGTCCGATCCTCAAGAAAGGAGACCCTCTGATCTGCACCAACTAAAGAGGCATAAGTCTCCTAAACATTGCGTACAAGATCATTTATGCCGTATTATGTGAACGTCTGAAGCCTTTCGTCTACAACCTGATAGGTCCATATCAGTGCGGCTTTAGACCAAGAAAGTCCACCATCGATCAAATATTCACATTACGGCAGATCTTGAAAAAACTCAGGAGCTACAAATCGACACATACCTCCTTTTCATAGATTTCAAAGCCGCCAACGATAGCATCTATAGGAACGAACTATATAGAGCAATGTCTAGTTTTTGCATCCCTGACAAACTTGTCCGTTTGTGCAGGATGACGATTGAGAATGCACGCTGCTCCATCAAGGTCAGAAAAGATCTCACCGATGCATTTGATGTCAAAAAAGCTTTTAGGCTAGGCGATGCTCTATCGCGCGACTTCTGCAACATATATGTAGTTCTTGAAAGAATAGAGCAGAACTCACTCGTCAACACAAGAGGCACAATCTTTAAAAATCCCGCCCAATTACTCGGATACGCCGACGACATTGACATTATTGGAAGAACAAAGCGTGATGTCAGTGGCGCTTTTGTGAACATTGAGACGGAAGCGAAGAAGATGGGTTTAGCGGTAAATGAGGGCAAGACACACACTTGGTTATGCCAAGAAAAGACACACAACACCGACGTCTTAGACAAAACGTCATTATAGACAGCTATAACTTTGAAGTAGTGAAGGACTTCATATACCTAGGCGCCGCTATAAACTCAGAAAACAACACCAGCGCTGAAATCAAACGGAGAATAACTCTTGCCAATCGCTGCTTCTTTGGACTAAGAAGGCAATTGAGTAGCAAAGTCCTGTCTCGAGCAAGTAAAGTGTCCCTCTATAAGACCCTCATCATCCCGGTCCTTGTCTATGGTGCAGAGACATGGACTTTGTCGAAAGTGGATGAGAGCGCTTTAGGCTGTTTCGAGAGGAAAATTCTTCGTGTGATCTTTGGTCCCGTCTGCATAGACGGGGAGTGGAGGAGAAAATTTAACCACGAATTGTACGAGCTGTACAGCGAAACTGACCTAGTCAAAAGAATCAAATTCCAACGGCTGAGATGACTAGGTCATGTAGAGCGAATGGACCCGAATGCTCCGGCCCGGAAAGTCTTCGAATCCAACCCCAAGGGACGGCGCAGTAGAGGACCGAGCTAGCTGGAGAAGCTTGTTGGTTGAGGACCTGGTCCACTCCGGATTGTAGCCCCACCTTGAGTAAGTAAGTAAGTAACAAAAATTGCTCTCTTGAATATAATCATGATGGAATCAGAAATTATTAAGTTCACGATGCTCTGTAAATTAAGGGTTGTTTTTAATTTGACTGAGACTTCTACTTCTACTACAGGCTCTTTGAAATGCAGAATAAGAATGATATTATAGGCAAAATGTATTGGTCGCCAATCGATAGAACCTAGTATAAGCTAGTAGGTGTGATGTAGCATGATTCAAAAAATAAAATTTTACAAACTAAAGAAAAGTATCAAATTTGTTACTACCTTTTTTCTGAAGGCACGAGCGATTTGCAGTTTCAATGAAATCACTGAAAATGATAAGATTTGTCTTATATTTTAACTTGCAATATTTAGGACCTACGTATGGCAAGTTATGCATTCGTTAAACAAAATCGAGCTCTATATTTTGAACAGACTTGTCTTAACGATGATTAAGAACACGAAAAATGCGGGTGTTCTATTTTTATCCCTATTTATGTCTGTTCGACTACAGCCTAAACGTAATAGCCATGTTTTTTTTTTTTAAACTTAGTTGATATCATTTTTAAATGTTTCCCAAACACGTTTTTTACTCTTTTTTAAAGACAAAAATAACTCGCCCTATAAATTTTGTTTGCAATTTTAGAATATATTTATTTTTTTCGAAAAAATTCCACAAACTATTTTCAAAATGTTTCAAAAATTTCATTAAGAAAATGTTTCCAAAAATCCGTATTGATGATACTAAAACTCATAGAAAAGTTTTTTTGTTTTTAATTTTCCCAAAAGCCCTGTATCTGGTTTTGATCAATTTTTATATGCTTAAGCTTCTTCAGAGTTTGAATTGTATTTTGTATTAAAATTTTTTCAACACTTTTTGGATTTAAAAAAAAATCAATATTTTTGTTTGAATTCTTAATATTTCAAAAACCAGAAAATCGATTTTTTTTTTAAATGTTAGAATTTACAGTTCTTAAATTCTACCTTAAAGATGTTGGAATAATTGATACTTTTACAAAAACTACAGTACACATCCTATAAATGTTAATGAATCGGTTTCGAAAATCATATATTTCTTCAAAGCGTCACCAAGAATTTCGTTCAAAAAGTTGTTCTTTCGTTAAGTTTTTCGATCTCCAATTTGATAAAAATATAGTGCACGACTGGGTCGCACGAACTTGCTCTTATATAATAGACTTAGAATTTTAAAAATGAATGTTATTAGAGAAAACTGTTCATAAAATTCATTTTTGAAATTCCTTTAGTAGTAAGAGATAAAAACAGAATGGCTTGTAATTGCTTAAGCACCACAGATATGCAAAATTTTTAAAATATTTTGGTATGCCAACTTTAAGTCTTTCTTATTCAACGAATAAAAATTAATTTTAAAAAAATATTGACCCCTTTTGGTGATATCGAATTAAAAAAAAAACATAACTTTTTTTTGCAAAAATTCAAAAAAAAAAAATAGTTTTTTTTTTTAAGTTTTGAAACGCATTATTTCTTAAGCTTCTTAATAGTACACCTAGGCATTATGGGGATAGTTGAACACTCTATCAACTATCATCCTGGAGCTCTTGCTTCGCTGCCAGGGGTTCCACATCTTGTGAGAATGTGACAAATCCTCCAAGAGTATCTCTTCTCGTGTAAAGTGTTTTTCATATTACTTATTCGGACTCTACAGAAAATTACAGATACGCTCCAGTCCTGCCGACAATATACACCTAGAAATGGTTGAGAGTGCAAAGGCACTACTTTCTGGTTATTCTTAAGCGGATGTTTCGCAGGGGCCGCTTTAACACACTTTATGCCACAAATCTATCCAACTACTGGAATATTCGCACAACACGATTATTTACCCTGCATCCCTTGTCATCTCTATTTGCAAATATTCAAAACCAATGTTCATCCCCCTCCTAATTTCCCCATTGCTGTGTTTAACATTATAAGGGTCTCTTCATATACCCTTGAGAGCGTGTAATTTATAAAAAAAAATATGCGGAAAATATCGACATCTTTGGTTGTACCCATCGCTTATATAGTTTTTAGTCTAATACGATTGAAGACCAAACACATGCTATCAACAAACATCTGTCCACCGACTAGGACTAATCGTACAACAGCTTTGAAAAAGTTGATCAGCTAATCTCCTCTAAAGAGTAAATAATAACTCCAAGAACTGTTCCTTATTTTTTTTTTTATAATCTACCCGCGCTCAAGGGATTATGATTACCCTTTAAATTTTTCAACACAGCGCGGGCGTGAAGTTAATGAAGAGAAAAAAGGATAGGAAAGATGTGTGGCACGATGTTCTGAGACTGTTGGTGGTTGTCTCAGATATTTTTATCTCCAGGGATGGCGGCTTTGCTAAAGCGGAGTAAGGCCGTGTCTTATTTCTATGACGTTTATAATTCACATTATTTTTTTTTTATTCATGTTCATCCTTGTTGGGCATACTAGTTTAACTCAATTACATCTTGTTAGTGTTATGCCTGAACAACATGTAAAGAGTAAACCAGCAACCCATTGATGACAATTTTAGAAGGTTTTAATGGAATTAAAACGACATAGACGACGGCAGGGATCTAACCTGTGATGATGAGGTTGACAGGCGAGCACACAACCATCGTGCCACGGCCACCTATTCTATTGCTATAAGAAATCACTGCTACTTTGATTTCGGGAAACAAATTGGTTCAAAAATCTTCCTTACAAAAACCTCTTATGCTCCAAGCCTAGCCTTATGGTGCCTAGTGTAATTAGAAATAGAGAATGGATACTGGGATCTTTTGGAAGGAAACATTCTTAGAATGATAATTAGTATTATATTAGATATGTCCAATGGAGAAAATATACCCACGGGAAATCTATGGGAGATATTAAGATGTGGATCCAGTTGAGAAAGTTGGCTCAAACAAATCGCTGCTAACTTATATTGCCGAGTGTTGCATGGTAATCAAGAAAAGAGAACTGATACTGTGATCTTTTTGAAAGCAACATTTTTGGAACGATATTTTGCCCTGAGATGTCCAAGGGAGGAGAAGATACACGCGGTGAATCTATGGAAGGTATTAAGATGTAGATTCAGTGGAGAAAGTTGGCTCGGATAAATCGCGGCTAACTTATAGTGCGTGCCTAGATTCGCATGGTAATCAGGAAAAAAGAACTGATACTGGGATCTATTTAAAAGCAACATTTTTCGAACGATTTTTCGCCCTGAGATGTCCAATAGAGGAGAAGGTACACGCGGGAAATCTATGGGAGGTATTAAGATATGGATTCAGTTGAGAAAGTTGGCTCAAACAAATCGCTGCTAACTTATGGTGCCTAGTGTTGCATGATGGTAATCAGCAAAACAGAACTGATACTGTGATCTTTTTGAAAGCAACATTTTTGGAACGATATTTTGTTCCAAGGGAGAAGATATACGCGGGAAATCTCTGGGAGGTATTATGATGTGGATTCAGGTCAGGAAAGTTAACTCGGCCAAATCGAGCGAATTGTCTTCGAATCCTAGAACCCATGAATGAAAAATTGGGGTATAAAAACACTGCGACCTAAAGATCTATTGTGTCCCCCATCTAGAACTGGATGAGGTTGGCTCATTACTACAGTTCTTCCTCCAAATCTGCTCCTCTGAGGAATCGAAGTATTTGGAGTATTTTAAGGGATGATAATTCGCTCTCCTTTATGTGGTGCTTGCCCAGATACCTGTGCCTTTGATGCACGAGTGCATCACATTTCCCCAGTATGTGGTCAGGTGTCTCTTCGTGAGTGTTGCAGAATCTGCAAGTCGCGTTGCTCACTAAGCCAAGGATGTTGAGGTGTCTTCTCAACCTACAGTGGCCTGTGAGAAGCCCCGTGATTTTCCTGAGGTTGTTCCTACTTAAGCTAATGCAGGTTAGAAAACGCTCTCGGTTGTAGTCCCCGAGTAATAGTTTTGCCTGTCTTAGCTTAGGGAGTTCTTTCCAGATCTTTGATCTTTTTGTCTCCTCTTCTGTTTCGATTTTGTTTTTGATCACGTTTTCTCCTATTCCGCAGTAGGGCTCTGGCCCTGTAAGGGGTGTCGATGCACCTATTTTTGCTAAGGAGTCTGCCACTTCGTTGCCCTGGACACCAACGTGGCCTGGTACCCAATGAAGCGTGACAGTGTTATTCTTGCCCAGTTTATTAAGCTTAATCACGCATTCCCAAACAAGTTTGGAGCTGATGGTGTAGGAGCTTAGTGCTTTTAGTGCAGCCTGACTGTCTGACATCCTAGAACCCATAGTTTCGAGACAGGAAAAACTGCATCTCCGATTAAAAGAGCACTGCACTAAGGAACGTATAACGTATACGAATGAAAGCTGACGTGTTTCAAGTGGATCAAAGCCCGGTTAATTAAGTAAGAAAGATTCTTATAGCATTCTATCCATTTTGATTAAATTATTCAGATAAATGGATATTAGACGAATTTTTCATAGAAATGATACCCCTTTGATAAAAATTGTATGCGTATTATGATTTTTACGGGAAAACTAAAAACTTAACACATAAATGAACCCTAGACTCTTAAATATTCATCTAAGTTAATGGTTTTGAATTCCATGGAAATGGTTTTTGGTAAATTTATCAGTAGCACTACCTGTCCTGTAATGTAGGTGGTAAAATAAAGTTCCACAAAATACCAAAACCTCTTATTTTATTTTGTGTTCGTCTTAAAAATTTCAATATGAGGTCCATTTTAAATGAAAAATAGAGGTCATAAAAAACACATAACCTTCCCACATATTCAAAAATTGGCAACAAATTTACTTGAAAGAGAATTTCAATATACCGCTTCTGTGCTTCTTTCTACATACAATTATGAGCCTTTTAACTATAGTACCAACATAAACTCAGTGAGGACTCACTAACCCACCCGCCTGATCCTTTAAGTGTACCTCTGTAATCATCATACGTGGCATCACTCATTATTTTCACCTCTGTGTACATCATGTTTATCTTCGGAGTATGTAATTTGCTTTACTGCACAAAACATTAACATTTCTCTACCTTGGCTAAATAGTTAATGAAATAGTCTTTCAACACACAATCACACTCTGTGCACACTTACATAATGGAGAGTGGCTAAACACCTGCTACTTCAGTAGCCATACATTGGTACATGTGTAGTGTGGGTATGTGCCCCAGCGTGATGTCGTTCTCGTCCTCGAACAAAGTCAGCAAGTCAGCAACCAAAATATCCAACTAACCAGATTCCAGAAACTTGGGTATTTCGGAATCCAATTACGAACGATAGAAGAAGAGGAAGTGAATCCGACTCTAACTTTGAATCCTATATAATATGTATAGTCGTAGGTTCGGGCCCTGTGTCCCCCTGTGAAAATCCGGTGTTGTGTGCTTTTCGTTTTTGTTTCATTTAAATAAATGTTAACCAGACCAGAATAATGAAAGGCATCCCGAACGACGACGACGACGATGCTGGGTAATAAAGATCGGTTCCTTTGGAATGGTTACATCACCTCTCTCAAATTCACATCCCCAATTGCCATGGAATGGACAGGACATAACAAACCAAGAGTTTCTTCTTGTGGTTCTTCTCTTTGTTACTAACTCCCCCTCAGATTCTCTCCGATTTGAATGTGAATTTGAATGGAATTACCCCGAAAAGTATTTATTTGAATGTGGTAAGGCTTTCAGTGAAGTGAATTGATGGCAAGACAGGGACTGCTAACTGCCCTGTGAAACAGGAACAGGCACAGGGGTCAGCTTACGTAGCCCAAGTCCCAGACTATTCTATATTTTAATTGACGGTAAAAATTCATGCCATGTATTGCCTTATTTCTAATTGCACGACTTCCGGTACAAATTGCCAGTTTAATATTAAGTTGAGGGACAAGGTCTATTGGATGCAATTTTCTCATAAGTCAGTAATTAAAAGGCAGCCCAATATTCATTGGGTATAAACTCGTAAGAGCAGTTATAATAAATAGTTTGACTCTGGATTATATAAAATTAGTTTGAGTTTTTCGGACACTTTTTTATTGAGTCTACATTGGTTTTAATGACGCACAATTGGCTTGGTGGAAGGACCTAGAGGTGTCATGCTGCTGATTTCACAATGGACACTCTGCAAAACTGATTTTTAGGGTTATCTGACGTAGAGGCGACGCGAGTCCTGAACTGACCACCGAGATTGTCTGATTTGTTTGAGTTTTTTCTTGTAGGGTCAAGTTGATAAGTTATACAAATCCAACACAAATGCCTGGTGCATTCAACATTACCCATATGTCATCGCTTAAACTCAGTCTTACCTATGGGGCATAGTCATCGAAACATTAATTTTCCCATGTGCCTTATTCAGTCAAGCCGTGCGACGATTTGAACGATTTCATATTCCATTCATAATGCGAGTTATAGGTGTTTCATATAAATCAGCAAATTATTCGATATCTCACACTTGTTTTATTAAATTTCAATATCCATACGTCCCTATTTAAAATTCATTAAATAAAAAATCAATTTTGTTTCTGTTATTAGAAGTTCATCTTAGCATTATGATTTATGCGTTCGAAATAAGTTCAAGTGATCGATTCCAATCAACTACCATCGAAAAACATAAATAAAAATCTCAGGGATAGTGCCTATTGGAAGAAAGTCCAAGTCCTCCAAGAGTATCTCTTGTCATGGAAAAGTGCCTCTCATCTCAGCTGCTCGAATTCGACCGAAGACTATAAGTTTCCTTCATTACTGGCAACAGTACGCACACAGAAATGCTGGAGAGTTGGAAGTAACTATGCATTAGTTCTCTACCAGCTGCAGCGCTTCAAATGTATATTTTTTTTTACATAGACATACTGATTTGTGGAATTTTTTACCTAATATTGGTCGATTTACTCAAATAACTCTGCAAAAAAATTGAAATATCCCAAACAGTGTTTCCATCGTTCGAATTTTTTGAACCAAAAAGGTGTAATCAATCTACGAGTAGTTAAGGAAATTGTAAAAAACCAAAATTAATTTATATAAAAGAAATTAAAAAAATTGAATTTCTACTCTAGGAAACTACAAAAATACAAAATGCGTTAAAATACTTATAACTGGACCACATGACGAGAAACACTTTTTTGCACTTCTACATCAGAAAACAAAATCTCAAAAAAGATATAAAAATTAAAAAAATCTAGCTTGGAATATTCGCAATTTTGGTTTTCTGAATTTTGGGATTTCCGGATTTCGGGTGTCCGGTATTCTGATGTAAAACTTGACAGTGATTCTAATATATGGAAATAGTACGAATTTTATTGACCAATAAAAATATATAAATAACATATATAAAATAACGTGAAGATTCCCATTGATTTGACATAATCATCATAATGAATTTCGTTAAGCAATTAATAATTGTCATGCTAAAGCGAAATAAAATCTTTAATTGCGACTTATGTATATAATTAGGCACTATAAGGCAAGTTATGCTATCGCAAAAAAAAATCGAATTCGAAATTTTGATCAAAGTTGGCATTAAGATGATAGCGAAAACGAAAAAAGTGGATTTCGATATTCTGTCTGTCTGTCTGTCTTACTGTCTGTTCGACTACAGCCTAAACGGCTCGGGAGATTTTCATCAAACTTGTGAGATACCGTTTTTAAATTTTTCTCCCGACACGTTTTTATGTTTTTTTTACGACCAAAACTAACGGTAGCTGCCATACGAACTTCTTTCGAAATTTTATATACATGTATGTATATTTTTTTTTCTCAAAAACTGTCCAACAGATTTTTGAAGACCTAAAAATAACGGAACAAATTATAAAAAATGGTTTTCGAAGATTGTATTTTTCTCGAAAAAGGTTCCGAAAATTTTGATAAAATTTTAAATCATTTTTAAGAAAAAATGTTGGTAAGCCAATTTAAAATTTTTATTATTGTATGAATAAAAATTAAATTTACAAAAAAAGTATTGAGCCGTATCCGAGTTATTGAATTTTTAAAAAACAAAAAATTGATTTTTTTTCAAAACTCAAAAAAATATTTTTCTTAAAGTTTTAAAATGCAATGTTTTTTAAACTTTTTAGAAGCTTCTCTCTACGAAATTTCATTAAAATCCGTTATGCTTATAATGAGAAATTCAAAATTTAAAAAAATCAGTCAGTAATATCTTGTTTTCAAATTTTTTTTTTTATTAAATTACAGATATTAAAAAATAATAGAAATAAAAAAAAATTTAAGCAAAATTCTCGGAACCGTTTTCGAGAAAAATACGATTTTCGAAAACCATTTTTTAACATTTGTATGAAGGGTACCGTTATTTTTAGGTCAAATGAATTTATTTTTCTTATATCTTGTAGATTATTTTTGCAAACTTTTATTTATCAAGTTTTAAAAAAATCGAGCATGGGGTTTTCGAAATATTGTGTTTTCAAAAAAAAATTTGAAAGTTTTTTTAGAAATCCAAAATTTTGTTTTTGGAAAATTTGAATACACAATAATATTCAAAGTGCTGGGAAGCTGTAGTATAAAAAAATTATCAAAATCGGTGGTACCGTTTTTGAGAAAATCAAGAACAAAAAAAAAATGGCCCCAAGGGGGTTACCAAAACTACTCATTTTTTGGAAAACTTTTTTCAACCATTATCTAGGTTTAACTAAATTAAATTTTTTGAATTTTTTTTTTAAATCTTTGGGACAGTTTTTGAGAAAAAAAAATATTTATAAAATTTCGAAAAAAAAATCGTATGGCAGGTACCGTTATTTTTGGTATTTAAAAATCAAACCAAAAAACATCCGGGGTAAAAAATTAAAACCCATATCTACCAAGTTTGAAGAAAATCGGCCGAGCCGTTTAGCTGTAATCGAACAGACAGACAGAATTGCCAGACCCACATTTTTTGTCTTCGCTATCATCGTAATGTCAACTTTGATCAAAATCTCGAGTTTGATTTTTTTTACGAATGCATAACTTGCCTTATAGTACCTATAAGTCGCAAGTAAAAATTATGAAGAAGCTTCTAGATTGAAAGAGTTATTCACTTATTCCTCATTGCACTATTGCAGTGTCACGGCACAAAGATCAATTTTCCCGGGAGGCAAGTTTAGCTAGAAAAATTTGTATCTCCTGAGTTTTATGGCTTTTTTGTGGCTTTATGGAAGGATAGTGAGTCTCAATCTGAAATTCCTTGGTGTTTTTCAGGATTCTTCTCAGTATGAAGAAGGAAATCTTTTGCGCTAGAAGTCACAATAACATTTGCTGACTCTAGAGTTTCGGACAGATCTTTTATGTCTCAAAAGTTCTTGCATTAAAATGAAATAGAAACCCTTTATATGTAGATATCGCATATGTAACATCTTGATTACGAGTATTTGACACTTGCATCTTGCCAATACATTACCGCGGTAGTTAAAGAGCTCTGCCTGTAAGTCATCTGACCCTGCGTTCTTGTTGTTCTTCAGCTTCCTTCCTGTTGATGGAATTCCTTTTCTTCTTCCCATCGATGTCTATTGATCAGTTGCTTCAAAAGGTTTTTAAGTTCTTCTTTTATTCCCAGTGTTAAGTCACAAGGTTACCTTTGCTGTTTCGACGAGTTTGCAATGCGATATGAAAATCAGTAGCCAGTGACATCGTATTCCATCTTCTTTCTACGGAACATTTTCTTCCCGTCTCTTCTTCTCACTCGTAGCCTTTTCCCGGTAGTCTCGTTTTGCGCTGCAGCATATTAGCATGAGCTACTTCTGTTACTTTTTTCAGTTGACTGCATTCTTCATTCTTTCATGGGTTGTCTCTCTGTTTAAATTTTTTTCCGAGTCCGAACGGTAAGATGAGAAGCACGTTTCATAACAAGACTTTGTCACTTTCTCAAAATAGGCAGTATGCACCTTAAAAACATTTTTGTAGCGGCTTGGAATTGCATCCAGAACTTCTGCATGACCGTACAAGCCGCTAAAAATTATGCCAAGGGTACTATAATATCATTGAATCGAATTTTGGAAGTAATCATTATTCGAGGCTCTCGCACAATTATTTTGTCATGATCGAAAAGTTAACCCGATGACACAACCCCCATATCTGAGGAACAGGTTCCCTTAGGTCAGCAGGTTCGAATATCCGTTCTAAGTAGCTCACAACAGCCAGCTCTTGTTGACCCATAAAGGGTTTATCTCCCATCATTTCTGTTTTAGGACTCTTTGGCTGGTAATGAAAATTCGTACTGATCTCAACTTAGGTGAGACATATGTAAGTCAAAAATCCCATCAGGGCCTTATGTCCCACTTACTCGAGCTATAAGTCTCAAAAATAAAAACTGGGAATTATGTCTCTCGGAGTCATGTCCCTGCGCCTTTTTGTTCGGCCATAGTAATATACCCGATTGGTCTACTTCTCACCTAAGTGAGTTATAAGTTCATTATTGAGTAATGTTGACACAGGTTAGTAATAAATAACATGTCTTTGGTTATATGTACGCTGACCATCCGTCCCGTATTTCCCGGGACAGTCCCGTATTTTACTCGTTTGTCCTGGCTAAATTTTAAGGAAATCCGGGCCGTAAAACTGTCCCGTATTTGATTTTTTGTCACAGGTTTGTCCCGTATTTTCATATATTTTTATTATTCGAATAACGTTCAAAATTTTAAATTTTATTTTAGCTGAGCTGTTAGATGCTTTTCAAAATGTGTATTCACAAAAAAAAAACAATACACAAATTTGAAATATATAAATCATCATTTTTTAAAATAAAAGCTTATGTACTTTTACCGAATTAAAGAACAAATTTGAGCATAAACTGGTTCAAAAAATGGAATTTGATTCTCTTAATTATTTACAATAAATTTACAAATTTGTAAAATAACTCCAAAGAAAAAAAATGTGAATTCAACGATGATCTTCAGAAGAAATTTTTCTTCATACAAAGAAAAAAATGGAAAAACCAAATATAGGTAGTAACCTGTTCAAAAATCGCTTATAGGTTTTCAGTACGCAGTGGTGATATTGAACAGCACTTAAAAGCAAAAAAAAAAAAAATCCGACATTGCTGCCGCTTCAAGCGAAAGTTTACAATGATTTTTTAGTTCATCAAATTTTCAAGGACCTGGAAAGAAGAATGCAATTAATGAAAGCACCTGGGCTTACCACACAATATAACATAACCACTCATTCAGGTTTAATTATTGCGCATCGAAACTTATAAAAAGTTGTTTTGATCGGGAGTCGTACGGAATCCCCAAAAAAATAAATCCCCATCGACCTTAAATCCCCAAACATTTAAATCCATCTAGCTAATATCCCCACAGACATAATGCACATGGACGAAATCCCCAAATGAAACTATCTTTTTGCCAAATCCCCAAATCCCCAATGTCCGTGTACATCTACATCATGTGAAAAATTCTCATCAAATTCTTTTATTCTGATACTAAACTTATTAATAAATGATAACGATTTACAGTTTCTAAACAGTAAATTACTATGAACGCATGATTGCATGCACTTTTCAGTCTAACTTTCGTATTCATGGGGAGTAGTGCTGTCTTAGTTTTGTAGTGTAGTGTTTTTTTTGTTTTTGAAATAAAAGTTGAAATGGATGATCATGACCTTATTTTGTTGTTTTGTATTGAAAATTTATTTTAACTTTAATAAATATTACAAACATTACATAATAAAGAATTTTATATTTACTCTTCGGATTACAATTTTGTAATATAAATTTAATTGCATGATTCACTACTTGAAGGTAATGGTTTTGGGGATATTGGCGTGGGGATTTTTGCCCTGGGGATTCTCTTTTTAGGGATTTTGCTGCTGGGGATTTTTCTTTGGGGATTTTGAATTTGGAGATTTTATTTTGGGGATTATAACTTGGGGAAAATGTCACCAACCCGTTTTGATCAAATGTATTTCCTTACACTCACAAAATGTGATCTTTTGTGCAATGTTGTTGCACCTAATTCCATCGAAGAAATTAAAACTTCTCTATGCAAAGTAAGTTTTGTAACCGTTTTTTTTTCTGATTGTTCCAATCATAGCTGTACAAAACTGTGTCCGCTCTTAATTCGTTATTTTACACCACAACAAGGTATCGTTGTAAAGATTTTAGATTTTGAAAATCTTCCAGGGGAACCATCTGGCATCATTTTAAAAAATATGGCAACGTAAACTGTAGTTTTGGCGGGCCAGCAAGAAAAAACTTCAAGCCGTAACCGGTATTGATCTCATTGGAGTTAATTGTGCTGCTCACGTTTTAAATAACTGTAAACAAACTGGAGTTGAATGTTCTCCAATAGATATAAAAGTTGTCATCATCAAAATCCACACTGTTCGCGTAGAAAAATTGAAAAAAAAAGACTGAATACCTTACTCTCAATAGCTAAGCTAGTAAAATAATAATAAAATTTATAATCCTTTAAAAGAATTTGCATTTTACAATTTGCAAGAACTTTGCATTTCTAAAGTTGAAGAAGAAAAATATTATATTGATGAAGGAAAAAGTCGAAGAAAAATTAATTACTCAAAACGAATGGAAAGCAAATATTCAACAATTTTACATTACGTGTTAAGAATACTTAAACCAGTGGGATGTATCTTTCAAAGAACTTGAAGTTTTTAGTTGGGTATATTTTCAAAACATTACTAACTGGCCAGAAATAGAATCTTGGTTATCTTTTGTTAACCAAAAGCTGATAGGAATGATTAAAACTTGTTTGACGAATTTGTTTGTCTAAAATCATTCTTAACCTAATAAATTATAACAAAATGGACAGAAAACAAAACTACTGTTGCCCCAAAAATGGAGAGAAATTTTGGAGCAATTTCGTAAACAAAATATAAACTTCAAAAATCTTTTATGTATTGAAGAGTTCGACTTGTGTCTTCCAGGTTCAAATGGTCTAACCGAAAGAGTCTTTTCCATAATGAACAATATTTGAACAAATGAAAAAACGCAACTGAGTGTTGGAACCTTGGAACTTCCATAGCCATGTTAATGGTAAAATTAAATTATAATTTTATCTACCAGGAATTTAAAAAAATATTTTAAAGAAATCTAAAAAATTTGTTAGGAAAAAAAACAAACAATAATCTCTTGGACAATGTGTGATTAATGTTTATTTTTCAAAGTCTTGGTAAAGAAAGACTAGACTGAATATTTAAAAAAAAAATGAAGGTTTTGTTTAGTTCTAAGCATTTTGTGCTGGAATTTAGTATTCTTTTGTTTTTGAGATTTTTGTTGATTTCTTACAAAATAAAAGTAAAAAAAGTATGTCCCAGGTTTTGCTTTGAGAAATATGGTCACCGTAGTTATATGACAAAATAACTTTAAACCCAGTTGGGCAACCACGAGTAACTTATATCAAAAAACGTCTTCGCGACCACAAGCTGAGCTACCCGTGAAGCTTAGCGTAGAACCAATAAGAAAGTCCAAAGACGAACCGGCTTTTCATTTGTTACAGTAAACCATACCTGACTAGCAGCACACAAAATATATATTCAAATTAATAAATCTCTTTGAAGAATTAAAAAAGAAAACCGGAATTAATACTGAAAAAACTAGAAAGTCCAGCATGAAATTGAACAAAAGCTTCGTTAATTAACTTTGAACAACGTTTGGAAAACTCTAATTGATAATATATAGTTTGAGCTATTAAATTGCTAGCCAACACTATCCGCACATGTATGTTGCATCCTTACTCTGGCCTGGCAGTGCCAACACACCCCAAAGGGGAGGAAGCACTTAACAAGAGTTGCAATAGCCAGCAGCTATTGCAATTTGCAACTATAAAAATATACATGCACACTGCACTCTGCAAACCGTGAGCTGGACAAAAGAGTGCCCTTTAGGATGTCCGGATCGAAACTTCTTGTACGCTGGGTAATTTGGTCAAAACTTTGTTTAGTTGACTGCTGCTGCTGCTGCTGAAGCTGATGCTTCCGAACTTTACATATATACAAAACGTTATAATACAGATTGCAAAATTCATAAACGATTCCATTAAAGACCATCAGGTGAGGGTGGTGGCGGTGGTGATGCATGGTGGTTTGGTTTTGAGAATATTGGGCTGAGGATGCAATGGAGATGATTTCATCCACACAAAGTTCAGCAAACAATCGGCCGGCCACATAGAATGTTTATACAATACACGGACGCTCTGCTACTACACCGGTAGATGATTGAACGTTTTTGATATTCTATGAAAAGTTGAGTTGCAAGCTTCAGAATTATTTCATTTTGCATTAAACAGAGGAGGGGAATATGTCCAATTTTCGATAATTGGGAACTCTACTCGTATAGGTATGTATCTACATGCAATTACATGCGTGTACTCTGCTCGTCTACAGTGCTGTTTCAAGAATTTGAACTTTTATGTTGGTTCTTCTTCATTGATATGAAATTTACTTGCGACTTATAGGTACTATAAAAGATAAGTTATGCGTTCGTAAAAAAAATCGAACACGGGTTTTGACCGAAGTTGACATTAAGATTATATAGAGAACACGAAAAAAGTGGGTGTCGCAATTCTGTCTGTCTGTCTGCATGTCTTTTCAAGTACAGCCTCGGCCGATTTTCTTTAAACTTGGTGGATATTAGTTTTAATCTTTCCCCCTACTCGTTTTCTCAAAAACTGTTTGAAATATTTAAAAAAAAATCTAAAAATTTTATTTAGTTAAGGCTAGGTAATGGTCGAAATTTTTTATTCAAAAATGGTTATTAATGATACCCCCCGATACCCCCCTGGAACTAAATTTCTTTTGTTTTTATTTTCTCAAAACCGCTATAACCAATTTTGATATTTTTTTTTGTATGCTAAAATACGCAAAAAATTAGTGTTATTGTGTAATCAAATTTTCGAACAAATTTTTTTTTTTGATTTTTGAAAAAAAATTAAAGTTTTCTTTTCAAAACCCAATATTTCAAAAACACCATAATCGATTTTTTTAAAACCTGACAATTAAAAGTCCACAAATGTGTGAATTTTTTTTTATTTTACCAAAATTGTAAATAGTATTATGTTCAATAAAACAAAAAATAAATGAAATGAAATGAATAAATGTTGAATTGGAAAATCAATTTTTATTCGTACAGCAATAAAAACTTTAAACTTTTTTGAATACTTTTTTCTTAAAATTTGTTTTTAAGATTTTGTATATAAAAGTCTAATTCTTTAAGAAACCGCTAAAACGACTTATAATTTCTGTTCTTGCATAAATTTTTATCTTATTAAGAAATCACATGGCATTCTGTTTTAATATCTCACTACTAATAGAGTTAAAAAAAATAATCTTATGCTTATGAATAGTTTTCTGTAATAAGATTATTTTTTTTTAAATTCTTAATCTTTTATATAAGAACAAATGCATGCGTCCCAGCCGTGCATTTTATGTAAACGACTAAAACAACGCCTTAAGAAGTTTGAGCTAAAAACAGGCTGCCATGTGGTTCAAGCATATATAAGTTTATGCAAGAACAAAAAATATAATTCCTTGTAGTGTTTTCTCATAAAAATAATCTTTTATATACAAAATTCTTAAAACATTTTTGAGAAGAAGTTTTAGTACGCCAACTTAAAGTTTGATTTATTCTACGAATAAAAATTAAATTTCCAACAAAAAATATTTACTCGTTTTTGAGATATCGAGTTTTCCAAGAAAAATATTTTTTTTTTTTTAAATTCAAAAAATGTTTTTCTTAATTTTTCAAAGGCAATAATGTTTAAACGTTTTAGAACCGCCTCTATAATTTTTTTACTATAATCCGCTTATGGCGAAAATGAAAAATTCTAAATTTGAAAAACTAGTTCTATGGTAGGTACAGTCAGTAACACCTTAATTTTAAAATTTTTTTTATTGAATTATATATCGTAAAAAATAATCGAAAGAAAAAAATTGTATCAATGTTCCAGGTGCCGAAATTTGATTTTCGAAAACCATTTTGAAACATTTGTACGGTGGCTACCGTTACTTTTAGTTAAAATAAAAAAATCACATCTTTTAAAATGTATTAAGAAACTTTTTATTTTTCTTAAAATCCAAGGAATTTTTTTTTTGTATTTTATTCAAATTTTTGGGAAGTTTAACATACAAAAATGATTAAAATCAGATTACCGTTTTTGAGAAAATCAAAAAAATAAAAAATGATTCTAAGGGCGGTACCATTAATATCCATTTTTCAGAAATTTTATTTCAAGCATATCCTTACTTTAATTAGATAAAATCTTGTAAATTTGTTTTTTGAATACTTTTTTAGGAAGTTCTTATTATTGTACAATTAATAATTTCAATTTCAATTTCAAATTTCTTTATTCTTATTTACAAAAACTACATGTTAATCCTTAATAGCTTAAATACAAAAATAAGAATAGTTAGTGCCATAATTTATTTAAGAAACAAAATAGCGTTAATGGCTCATCTAATTAATACTTTTTTTGTGTGGGGTGTACAATTAAAGGTTTGTATTTATACAATTAAACAAGAAGTTCAACATTATTATTTATTATCGTAATTCAATACAAAAAAAAAAAGAATTTAATAAAAATTTCAGAAACAAGGTCAGTTTATTATAAAGGAAATTCATCCAAATCAAGAAGCCACACTTTTAATTCTTTCAAAAAGACATTCAGATGTCTTATCTTACGAATATTAACCGGTAGTGAATTAAACAGTTTACAAGAAATAATTGGGTAAGAGTTTCTGTAACTAGTGGTGCGAAAAGAGTGAATATTGACCAAATAAGCAGAGTTGCTACGAAGATTTCTTGAGTCCGAAATTGGACTTTGCAAATAACCTGATCTTTTAAAAAACTCTTTCAGAACTTTAAAATAAAAAGAATGACGAACAGGTAGGACTTGCAGGTTTCTAAATAATTGCATTGAGTTAGCTAGTCGATGAGTTTTACATACATTTCGAATCGCTGATTTTTGTAAGACAGTAAGCTGTTTAAGATGATTCACATATGCTCCACCCCAACAACAAATACCATATTCCAATTTTGAATGGAAAATTCCATAGTAGATCATCTTCAACATTTTCAAGGAGCAATGATTCCTCAAATGCTAAAAATTGCGATTAGATGAAAACAGATAGTTCTTTAAAAGCGATATGTGTTTGGTCCAGCTTAAATTTTGGTCAAAAGTAATACCAAGATATTTACAGCCCGATTCTCCCCAAAGTCAGTGATGCCTCACAAGTCACAAGAAGAGGTGAAAATGATTTTGTGACTTTTTCGAATTCTGCCGCTCAGTCACAACTTGTGAGAGTCACAAAAACAATCGAAACTGTGATCTCCTTCAGAGCAGGTCACAACTCATAAATTTTCAAAGTTTCTTGGATTGACATTCAGTAAGAACATTTTCTAGATTTGTGAATAATTGTGAGAACACGAAAATTGAAGTGGACTTTGTTCTAGTGAATATTTTTGCTGATCTTTCCCACAAAAAAGGAAAGTAATATTATTACATAAACAAAAATTTCTTTAAGAAACTAATCGTATCAAGAAGTTTACAGCGTCGACGGCTTTAAGAACATTGAGAGATACAAATGATCCATTCGCTCTCCAAAACAATACATTTATAAAGTTTTTTCACCTTCCGAAAACTTTATGCAGTCGCCACGATTGTTTTCTTCTGAAAATGTTATATTTACATATTATTTAATCATTTTATTGTTTAAAAATTATGTTACCTTGCATTTTGTAATTTCTTCGTTTTGAATAATCAGCTGTTCAAATAATGACACTTAAAAATCTTACCATGCTGTGGTGAGTTTTGTTGTGAGTTTTCTTGTGACGATTAGGGGGAGAATACCAAAATGTTATCGAATCACAACAATCCTCACAAGGAATAGTCACAAGAGCTTGTGACTTGTGACTCCTCACAAGGGGGAGAATCGGGCTGTTAATGTCTTCTACACTTTCGATCGTAAAGCAGTTTTTACTACAAACTTGATAATTAGTACATTCATGTGAATGGAAAACTATGGGAATGTCAGGCGATATTTTACGAGTAAGACTAAAGAATATAAGTTTAGTTTTATTGCTAACTATAAGCTCATGTTTCGCAAACCAACATCTAAGCAGATGAACATCATGATTTATTTCACATATTTGATTTAAAGGACTAGATGAACAATAAGCAATTCCAAGGTCATCTGCAAAGGCTTTGATTCTCCCAATTATTGGAAGTGAGAAAAGAGAATTTATGTAAATTAGAAATAAAACTGGCCCAAGTACAGAACCTTGTGGGACTCCTAAGTGACTAATTTTAGGGTAACTGAAGCTGTTTTGAACTTTCACGAACTGCATTTTTTTTTAAGATAAGACTCAAACCATTTTAAAGTGCTACCACGAAAACCAGCTTTATCAAGCTTGTCCAGCAAGATTTTATGGTTTACCATATCAAATGCTTTAGTTATGTCCACGAAAAGTCCAGTACAGTGATATTTACGATCTAAACCACTTTGCAGAATACAAAAAAAAATCTAAAAGAGCATCTTCCATAGATCGTCCAGTTCTAAAACCAAATTGCATTGGACTAAAAAAATTTATTCTATTCAGATAAGCCAGCATTCTAGTTTTAATAAGTTTTTCGAATACCTTTGAAATTGAAGACAGCAAGGATATTGGTCTATAGTTAGATTTGTCTTCTTTGCTTCCTTTAAATTAAAATACACCCTTTTTACAGGAACAAACTCCGGCGATTTTCGACCCCTCCCTATCTTCATTACCAATGAAGTCAGAAACTTAAAATTTCGAATATTTGCTAAGCTAGTCACAGGTGCCTCACCAAATTTCAATTTTCTAGTTCCTGAGATATTAGGCCTCAAAAATCATAAAAACCGTAACTGACTCACTCACTGACTGACTGACAGATCATCAAAATTATGGAGCACTTCCCAACATAGTAGAATCTTGTAATTTTGCACAACGGTAGGTCTTGTCATGTAAGCAGAAGAAATAAAATGCACGACTGGGTCGCACGATCTTGCTCCTATGTAATAGACTAGGAATTTTAAAAACGAATGTTATTAAAGAAAACTGTTCATAAGGATAAAATGATTTTTTTAGATTCTTTAAGTAGTACATAAGAGATAAAGACAGAATCCTATTCAAATATGAATTTATGCAAGAACAAAAATTATAAGTCATTGTAGTGGTTCCTTTTAAAAATAAGCTTTTATGCACAAAATTTTTAAAACATTTAAAAAAAAAAATTGGTACGCCAACCTTAAGTTTTTGTTATTGTACGAATGAGAGTTAAATTTCCAAGAAAAATATTATGCCGTTCTTGAGGTATCGAATTTTCAAAAAAAAATGACTTTTTTTCCAAAAATTGAAAAAATATTTTTTTTTAAGTTTTGAAATGCAATGTTTTTTAAACTTTTTAGGAGCTTCTTTATAAAAAATTTCATTAAAATCCGTTATGCCGATAATAAGAAATTCAAAATTCGCAAAAATCGTTGTATGGTAGGTCCAGTCAGTAATATCTAAGTTTCAATTTTTTTTTATTAAATTATAGATCGTAAAAATTAATCAAAAGAAAAAAAATGTTAGCAAAATTCTTAGAACCATTTTCGATTACGATTTTCGAAAACCATTTTTTAACTTTTGTATGGAAGGTACCGTTAGTTTTAGATAAAACAAATTTTTTTCCCAAATCTTGTAGATTATGTTAAAAAACTTTTATTTGGCAAGTTTGAAAAAAATCGAGCATGGGGTTTTCGAAATATTGAGTTTCAAAAAAAAAATTTGAAAATTTTTTTAAAAATCCAAAAAATAAAAAATTGAAAATTTGAATATGTAAAAATATTCAATCTTTGGAGGAGCCTTAGCATTAAAAAAATGATTTAAATCGGCTGTACCGTTTTCGAGAAAATAAAAAAAAAAAAATTGCAATCTTTGGAAAATTTTTTCCAACCATTACCTAGTTCTAACTAAACCAAATTTTTTTAAAAAATTCTGTAGGACAGTTTTTGAGAAAAAAAAATATTTATAAAATTTCGAAAAAAAAAATCGTATGGCAGGTACCGTTATTTTTGGTCTTAAAAAAAAATAAAAAAAAACGTCTGGGGGGAAAAATTAAAACCCATATCTACCAAGTTTGAAGAAAATCGGCCGAGCCGTTTAGGCTGTAGTCGACCAGACAGACAGACAGACAGAATTGCGAGACCCACTTTTTTGGTCTTCGCTATCATCGTAATGTCAACTTTGATCAAAATCTGGACTTCGATTTTTTTTTACGAATGCATAACTTTCCTTATAGTAACTATAGTAACTATAGTAACGCAAGTAAAAATAGTAATAGTGAAGTAAGAATTTGGCTTACTTTTAGATATCAGTACTTTTCACGGCTGACTTGTTACACAATGGTTTTTGTATAGAAGAACTTGGCTCTTTTTTTTAACATTTATGTTTTTGGTCTGATATATACAAACGAATGGGTTGCCTGAACTTTGTTTTATATTCGGTTGCTTAGAATTATAATATGCAATAGTTGCTATAATAATTCCAATAATTATGATTGTATAGGTGTACATACATAAAATGCGTGAATGGATTGCACACACTGTGTCTTATGTAGATGACTTAACATTAATATAAGAAATCCTCGTCTCTTCTATCTGCCTACCCACCGTATCTCTTATGACTCCAACGAACCTATTACTCGCATGCTTCGGAGGATTAATTGTAACATTAACTGTTTCGACTTTAACCCTGCCCGAAACTCCGTCTTAATCATCCTTCCAATTCCCAACCCTATAGAGCTATATTTAAGTTAGATTAAGAATTAGCTTCTGTTAATCCTAATAAATGGGGATGTTGCCCCCACCAAAATTAAAATGTTAAATATGAATGCTTCTAACGAAAAATAAAAATTATTTTTTTTATTTGACTAATAAAATGCCTTTAAGAGATAGTTGGACCTAAAAACAGGATGCCATTTGATCTATCAGCAAATATTAGTTTATGCAAGAACAAAAATTATAAATCGTTATTGCGGTTTTTTTTTTAAATACGCTTTTATAGGTTGTATTTATCTTACGAATAAAAAATTAAATATAAGTTTTGAAATGCAAAGTTTTTCAATCATTTTAGTAAAGCTCTTCTAGAAAAAATTTCATTAAAATCCGTTATGCCGATTATGAGAATTTCAAAATTCGAAAAAATGGTTAGATTGTAGGTAAAGTTAGTAATATTTTCAATTCAAGAATTAAAGATTTTAAGAACTAATCGAAGCCAACAAATTTTATCAAAATTCTGTGTGCTGTTTTCGAGAAAAATATGATTCGAAAATCATTTTTTAACGTTTGCTTGTATAATAAAATTATTTTTTTTTCTCACCTCTTGTAGGCTATATTATAAAACTTTTAATTGTCAAGATTCGATCATGGAGTTTTCAAACTATTGAGTTTTGGAAAAATTTGTTTTTTTTAAATAAAAAAAAAAAATTTGAAAATTTAAATACACAATACTATTCAAACTTTTGGGGAGCTTTAGCGTAAAAAAATATCAGAATCGGTTCTACCGTTTTAGAAAATCAAAAATGTTTTTAACTTAGTATCCATTGTACGGATTTTTTTTGTACACCTTAACCTAATGAAATTTAGTGAATTTTTTGCGAGATCTTGCATCAAAATTCAAAATCCAATGTTCCGTTTTTGAAAAAATCGAAAATAAAAATGAATAATTCGATCAGAGGTACCATTAAAACCAATTTTTTAGATTTTTTTTCTAAATAGCTTTTTACTAATTTTGTTTCTTTTTTTTAAGAAAGATTATTTTCTATAATTTTGAAAAAGGGAATTGTTTTTGTCTTGATGAAATGTCAAAAAATTGTTGGGATAGTAATCAAAAACTCCAGCAAACGGTCAGACACACAAAATTACGTTCAAGGATTCGATCTTTTCAATCAATTGTTCACATAATCAAAGTCAATTTTATCCAGTCGTTTCGTTCTGAATGAGACCAAGACCAATACAAAATGTCTTTAATTGATCATTCCACTGACTCTCGGTCAGAAAGAAACGATGCACAGTGCGGTATTTTGGTCGAAAACCTGGCCAAAAATATTTGGGCACATTTTTCATATCAAATAGGTACCAAATGACTAAAAAGTTATTTGGAAGGATAAATTTTCATTTTTTAGGTACAGTAAAACCCACTTAAATGCCCATCCCGATTAGCTGAAAGAAAAAAAATTATTAAAAATCAAAAAAAGCACGTACAATACTGCGCTATAATTTTTTTTAAAGCTAATATTTTATTCTTTGTTTTGTTTTTTGATTCAAGTTGTTTAATTAAATAGTTTTTGAGAAATTAAGTTTTAAAGTAGAAATTTAGAAAAAAAATTTTTTTTTCGGTTTTTAATTTATTTTGTTTTTTTAAATTTGTTTATCAAGGACATTTTTTT
This sequence comes from Philhelius festivus, assembly GCA_963931855.1. NCBI lineage: Eukaryota > Metazoa > Arthropoda > Insecta > Diptera > Syrphidae > Philhelius > Philhelius festivus. The sequence continues at coordinate 75,411,356 of OZ007557.1, read as the reverse complement.
TGTCAATATTCAATGACCTGATATATTTTTAGTCAAATACTAAAAACATCATTCCGATAAATGTCATAGTTTATAAGAAATTAGAAAAAAATTGAAAGATACTTTTTCCTAGAAAATCCCTTTTTTCCTTTTTTTTATGAGTGAAATTTTCTTAATCCGGGTGTTAAAATTTCATTCCAAAATTTTATGTCCCAGTATGCAGGTAACCAAGTCTAAAATACCTGCGACCCTCTTAATCGAAAATACGAAGAATTCGAGATGTGGATTAGTTGTATATTTTATGAGTACAGGTCAATTATTGAATAAACAGATTAATCCTTTTTTGTTTTTCCTTCCCCAACTTTTGTTTTATATAGCAAGTAATAGAAAATGACCAGCATTAATTTAATTTTATAGTTTTTATTTTATTATTTATTCTTCATCTTTCATCACAACCTCCATCACTTTTGCGACATCAATATTTCCCGCTGCTCGTTGACTCATCTGTGCTGCGTATGTCAGTTCATCAAAGGACACACTCTTTCGAAGTTCCTCTGTTTTTCGACGTTTTGTTCGGTCACTTGATTCCCCGAACTCTTTGCTTGGGCGACCTTTAGACCTTCCGGGAAGTATGCCAACAGGTAGTGTTACTTCTTCGCTAAGCCATTCTTCATTCTTATCCAAAAAACGCTTTTCTGTGCAGTTGCAGAGTTGCCATCTCCGTTTATACTTCGCTTTGAACGCCTTGATAATTTTTGTAAGTTCTGGGGGACAGTTTGTGATGTCCATACATTTTTTACCCAAATCTATAAGTTTACCGTCAAGGAGTCTATGTGAGTTTCCTCTTACCAACTCATGGAGCTGTTTCCTGGTCAGAGACAAGGTGGAATTATAGACTCATCTGGAATATATGGTCGCTTGAAAGGAGTTTTTTTCAAATGCTTTGTTTTTTCTTCTACCTGAGCGTCGAACTTGTCGAGTTGTAGAAGCTGAGTAGGGTCAATGATTCTCGAGATGTCATCTCCAGAAGAGTCCTGAAACCAAAGGACGCTCATCATCCTCTTACACATCCTTGTATCCCTCCATCTCCCACATTGGAAATGCGAAAAGCTATCCAAAGTTACCAGCTCCTCTATTACCCTTAACGTCCTTCTTTTCAGAACGGTGCTTACTGTCTGATTCCCCGCCCACTCTCTCCTTTTCCTATTTTTGCAACTTCCCAATTGGGCTGGATTCAAGGTGTTATACGACCCGTGCCGATGATCAGCCTGGCTGAGGGCCCAATCAAAAAACTAGCTCAGTCGCTAACGGAGTATCCGGATACCAGGCGACCTCCGGATTAACTAGCCTTATCTGCATATACGGATCTCTGTGCAGATGGACCACCCTTTCTCCGTTACTCGTGGGATCTTTTATGGAAAATTTAAATAAAAAAGATGGTGGAAAGTCCTGGTCTTTGAGACAGGCCAGCAGTGCGACTGAAAAGCCGTCTGCTGTTTCTCCGGCTTGCGCTGGAAGTAGTAGTACTGTGGATTCTCACAGTCCTATTGCCGAAAGCAAAAGCAGGAGTAAAATGGTAGAAATACCTCCTTCCAGTAACAGGGGGGCTGTGAAGCATGGCCCTTCTATTACTACTTCAGAGAGTAAACCTCTCCAAACTTCGACACCGCGGTTCAGTGGTAGTAAGATTGTGAAGCATGATCCTGCTACCACTAAGGAGAGTAAACCTCCCCGAACTTCTTTGCCTCATTCCAGCGGTGGTAGGACTGTGAAGCATGGTCCCTCCACCTCTAACAACTCCACAAATCCTAAAGAAGGCCCTAGGGGGAGCGGACGTAAGCCCAACCCTTCTAGGACACTCTACAAGGACATTCGCAATGCTAAGAGGATACTCAGGGTGTATGGTGAACAACCTGGCGCCGGGGGGAACTCTCAGCATGATGCAAAAATCAAGTGGGCTAAAAGCTTTTTAGCTAATAATAGCGTCCAGGCCAGCGGAGACTCCACGTCGAAGCGTCAAAGGTCTATGGAGGGCACAATTTCAGTACCCAAACGCCCCAAAGTGCACAACATCAGCGCTCCATCACATCCCTGTGGAGGGAATAAGACCTTCAGTGATGTGGTTAAAAACAAAATCGTGGTCGCGATCATTGACGGGAACGACGTCGATGGCACGATCTCTGCGGAAAATTGGCAGGTGGTCAAGGGGAAGCTCCAGTTGAGCTTCATGAGTATCATGATGGAGAACCCTGGACCACCTCCAATCACAAACGATGGAGGCTGGCATCAAGGACATGTTAAGCTCATGGTTTGTGACGATCAGAGATCGTGTGATCTTCTATCGTTGGCCGTTAGCCGGTTAGGGGAAGTCTGGCCTGGTGCTAAGCTCGAGGTTGTTGCTAAGGAGAAAATCCCGTGCAGACCAAGAGCTCGCGCCATGGTTACAGCCGAACTCTCCAGCATGGATGTAATACTCCAGATGATCCGGCTATCGAACCCATCCCTTCCTACTCACAACTGGAAAGTTGCGAAACTGGAGGAGAAAAAGGGACCCTACAGAGGTGCAATTATTGTACTAAATAAGGAGTCCCTTGCTCCTCTGGCGCAGACCAAAGGTGTGATTAGGTTTGGGTTTGAGACCATCACACTGAAGGTGTATAAAAAGGACGCGGATGTTACTGGTGCATCCACTTCCTCCAACGTAGTCGAAACTGCTGCTGCAGACCCTGGTGCATCTATCACCTTCCCATCACTGGAAGAGGAAGAGGCATCCAGGTCATCTTCGGCAACAGTGGAGACAATAAAAACAGTCAGCGACATGGAGATCGATGACCACAGCAATGAAGATCTTCTGAGTGAGGACGCTCTTCTGGGCTCAACCTCGGAATCGGAAGACTCCAACGTCACCGTGTTGGAGGTTGATCGGGAGGGTTGTAGCAAAGATGCTGCGATTTCTTCAGATTAATCTCCAACACTCTATCAAGGCCTCGGCCTCCCTGCTTCTTCGTCTATCCAGCAGCGGAGAAGACATCGTCCTAATCCAAGAACCCTGGATTGTGAAATCCATCGTTCGGGGACTAAGGACTCCAAACTACTACTTGCTGTATGCATTAGATAAAGGTGAACCCAGATCTTGCATACTAGTTAAAAGTAGCCTAAATGTATTTTTACTACCTAATTTCAGTGATCGAGATGTAACCGTCGCAAGACTGGAAACAGCCAAAGGAACTTTCTGGCTGGCGTCGGCATATCTAGGCCATGACCACCTTGGCCCTCTCCCAGGAGACACTCTGAGGAGGCTTATCACTGATGCAGATAGGCAGAAGACTGACCTCATTATTGGAAGTGATGCTAACGCCCATCATACAGTGTGGGGTAGCACGAATATAAACGACAGAGGTGAGTCTCTTTTCGATTATATTTTGAACACTAACCTAACAATATGTAACGTTGGAAATGAACCCACATTTGTTACTAAAAACAGACAGGAAGTACTTGACATAACTCTTGTCTCAGATAAAATTTATCATACTATCTCGAATTGGAAAGTATCAAATGATCATTCTTTCTCTGATCATAGATACATACAATTCGAAATAATGGACGAACCTCCTAGCCAACCTTCCTTCCGTAACCATCGGAAAACAGATTGGCTTCTATATAGGGCAACTCTATTAAGGTCAATCAGGCCTGAGTTATATAGCATACCCTTCAACACTGAGGATCTTGATATTAAAGTCAATGACCTCACAGCAGCCCTCAACAAATCTCTGGAAACTGCCTGCCCTCTTATACAAATAAGAGGTAAAAAGAAACCACACTGGTGGTACTCGGGGCTGGATCCACTAAGAAAAGAATGCAGGAAACTCTTTAATAGAGCGAAAACCTCCAGAGAAGCTTCTGATTGGGATTCATATAAAGACTCCCTCAAGTTATATAAAAAAGAACTGAGGAAAACCAAGCGTATGTCCTGGAGAACTTTCTGTAACAATATAGAAGGCAACTCAGAGGCATCAAGGTTAAGAAAAATCCTCTCCAAAAATCCAGTAATGCCAAGTTGCCTAAAAAACAATGACGGTTCCTGGACAAACTCAAGCGAAGAATCGCTCAATCTGCTCCTGGATGTACATTTTCCAGACAGCTCTCCTTACGTTAATAGCACTGATCCTGATCCTAACAACATACTCAGTAGCATAACTCCTCCACAAGGTCTGATTACAGAGGAAAAATTAAAATGGGCAATAAACAGCTTCAATCCATACAAATCTCCTGGGCCAGATGGAATAATTCCAGCGGAATTACAGGAAAATTCCGATATTCTGATACCCATTCTGGTAAACATCTTAAATGGTTGTATCGCTCTGGCTCACATTCCTTTGTCATGGAGAGAAGTAAATGTTATTTTCATCCCCAAAGCTGGCAAACCTAGCCATGTTAATCCTAAAGATCTAAGACCTATTAGCCTTTCATCATTCCTACTTAAAACATTTGAACGTCTGATTGAAATCCATTTGAGGGCAAACATTGATAAGTCCTTACTATCCAATGCTCAACATGCTTATAACAAAGGGAAATCTGTAGAAACCGCTCTACATACGCTGGTTCGTACTATCGAACACTCCCTTCATCATAAGGAGTTCACCTTAGTCGCTTTCCTGGATATAGAAGGAGCTTTTAACAATGTCGACGCATCCGCAATCACATCTGCGCTGTCATCTCTAAAGGTGGATAAGTCAATCAGTAATTTGATAAATCATATGCTGATAAGCAGGATTATTAATTCAAAACTGGGCGATTTTACTACTCGAAGGACTGTCAGTAGGGGTACGCCGCAAGGCGGCGTCCTCTCTCCTCTCCTTTGGAACCTAGTCGTAAATGAACTACTAGTGATTCTTGAAGGGGAGGGGCACAGGGTGATTGCCTATGCGGACGATGTTGCGATAGCGATATCTGGTAAGCATCCTAATACTCTGAAGGAACTCCTACAAAATGCTCTAAACAAGCTTACTAACTGGGCAGATCAATGTGGACTCGGTGTCAACCCCCACAAAACTGAACTTGTCCTATTTACCAGGAAATATAAAATCCCACACATAGACCCTCCCCTCATCAAAGGTATACCGCTTAAATTCTCAGACAAAGCAAAATATCTGGGTCTTATTTTGGACAAGAAATTAAGCTGGAAGCCCAATATCCAAGAGAGAGTCAACAAAGCCAACATAGCTCTTTTCTCTTGCAAAAAAGCCGTAGGTAATAAATGGGGTCTACAAACTCATATAACACACTGGCTATACATCTCAGTCATTAGACCGATACTTACATATGGAGTGACAGTATGGTGGACTGCGCTGGAAACAGCAACTAACCGCGATAAGCTCAGCAAAGTCCAACGAACAGCCTGTTTAATCATGGGTGGAACTCTCCGCTCAACTCCTTCTGCTGCACTTGATGTTCTTTTTCATCTCATACCGCTAGATATTTTTAGCAAACAATCGGCCGCTAACATAGCCATTCGACTTAAAGCCTCCTCGCAGTGGATCAATAATGATATTGGTCACTCTACTATACTGAACTCGTTCAGTAGTCTACCTAGTAACGTCGATTACACCACCCCTCATCCAAAATTTGATAAAAATTTTCAAGTATCCATCCCTTCCAGGTCTTCATGGGAAAATGAGTCGTTTTTGATAGACGAAGCAATTCATTTCTATACAGATGGATCTAAAACCGATGACGGGGTCGGTGGAGGCGTATACTCCGAAAAATTAAATCTTTGTCTATCTTTTCGTCTTCCCAATCACTGTAGCGTGTTCCAGGCAGAGCTTTTAGCAATAAAAGAAGTCCTCTCTTGGCTAAAAGAAAACGTTATATCGACAACCGATATACGTATCTTCTCAGACAGTCAAGCTGCCTTAAAGTCACTGGACTCTGTCTCCATTAACTCACAAACAGCCCAAAATTGTCGATCATCTCTGGTGGAGATGTCAAAACAGTTCAACATTCACCTTACATGGGTGCCGGGGCATAGAGACATTCCAGGAAATTGTAAAGCTGACGAACTTGCAAAAAACGGAACAATATTACCTTTGTTGGATAGCAAATCTAACATCGGTATACCCCTAGCTACTTGTAAACTTATGCTAAAGCAAGATACCATAAAGAAAGCCAACCACAGGTGGACCAGCACCCCAACTTGCCGGTCTACTAAACTGATTTGGCCATTGTTTGATGCCAAACGCTCAAAACAACTAATTTCTATTGGTAGATTGCATATTAGCTCCATTATAGGTGTCCTTACTGGGCACTGCCTAATAGGAAGACATGCTTCTCGTCTTGGAGTTCCTGCAAATGACTTTTGCAGAAGCTGCATGGATGAAGAAGAAGAGGAGTCAATTCCCCACCTTCTATGCTCTTGTCCTGCCCTAGCGCAAAGACGTAGACTCCACTTGGGAGACTACTACTATAACGATCCTAGTGATCTAAATAATTCCGACATTCACTGTCTCAAACGCTTCATTATTAGCTCAAAATGGTTTAACGAGTAAGGGGGATTTTTGAAATCCTTGTGGTATCACAACGGACCAAATATTGGTCTAAGTGTGCTGTCCTTTTCCGGTCAGCAGCCACTTTAACCTAACCTAACCTAACCTTGTTTTTTCTTAGGTGAAAACTTGTGAATGGTTCTGAAATGCAGGATTGTTCTACATATCCAAAAGTTAAATAATATATATGACAAACTTTGTTGCGGGGTGTTGCCAATATTCAAAAACACTAATGTTTGGTAAAAACAACGGAAAAAGTGCAAATTTTGTAAGTACATTCTTTAACTCATCGATATGAAGAACTTAAGTTGAATATATAAAAATTTTTTTGCTTAAAATATTGTACATACCTTGATTTACGATATCCATATCAAATTTTTTCACAAAAATCACTTTTAAGATTGAAAAAAAACACACAGAAAATACACTTTTTTTTAAAAAAATCGCAAACAAACTCGTGCTTATTCAACAAGTGCAAGTTGCAACTGATGGTGTCGCGAACGGGGGTGACGAATTTATAGATCGACTTCACTAAACAGTAGCCTAGTTATATACCTGTTATGGGACACATGCTTAATCCTGAGAGTGAAAGTTGACAAAATTGATTTATGGCCACGTTTCAGGTCAAAATACCACACTGTCCGATGTGAAAATGAGCGAAAGTTTGGCTTTATTGACTTCGTTCACGGCATTTTCCATTGTATATAAAATGAAAAATATACTTTCCGTTTCATTTCCATTCCTATTTGGTATTGTGAAATGACTGAGAACGAGTTGAATGAACGAAACTTAACTTTTTTTCGTTCGTTTCATTCACTTTATGTTCATCATTGATTTGTTCTATTGTGATTGCAATCAATCAGTCTTTTTGAGAAGGGGTTAAAAAGGCCGAATCAATCGCGATTGACACGGCTCTACTCTGAACCATTTCTGTAGGTGTATTAACAGGAAAGGAAGGCGAGGAAAGGCGATCTACAATTTTTGCCCCGAGTCTGAATAGCAAAGATGGGAAGCACTTTTCATGACAACAGATAATATAGAGGATTTATCAATTCTGCGCAAGAGGCAGTACATCCCTGGAAATGGGAGCAATACCTTCATCGAACCCAGTCCTTCATAAAAATCTTGAGTTTGATTATTTTAACGAATCTTGAATAAGCCAGTGGCTAGCTGAAGACATTAGGGCTTTAAAGATTTCATGCATCAATGAATGTAATCAAAGAAAATTGTAAATAAAAATGTTATCTCGTTCTTTTAATTGCTATAACATCATCTTAAATATTTTTCAATATTTTTGCATGTAAGTTTTGAGTACTTATTTATTTTCTAACAAGTTAGACATATTATTTAAAAAAATAATCTAACTGATTTAAAAATACAAAAAAATGTAATATTATAAAAACTATAAAATAATGCTTATAAACAAATTTAGAACGAAATCGGGTAACCATTTAACGAGAAGTCGATTCAAAAATCATCAGAGTCGTTTTTGAAATATTTTAGTTATTCCTTAATAGTAATTTAGACGCACAAACCTTAAGGGGCTTAATTTTGAAGAAAACCACTGAAATGGCATACTTGTAGATAGAAGCTGTACATCAAGGTTCTAACCAACAGTCGGACATAATTCAGGGATTCACATTTTTCGGTTGCACTATAACCTTACGTAAGGTTCGATTAAATTCTCATGTTGCATATTTTTTACCAATCCAAAAATTTACCAAAATTGCAAGCAAACTTGTGTGTATGGTAGTTCAATTTAATTAAGGTCTTAAAGAATTCTGTGGAAGATTTTCACATCATGTTACTTTATCCTTACTCGGAAAAACCTAATACTATGGCCTAAACAACCCTTAAACCAGGTTCTGGTTGTATCTGATTTAACAAAAACCTAGTAATTTCTAATCACACAAAGTGAATGCATGTCCGCCTTAGAGATCCATTAAAAATGAGTGAGCACGATATTTTGCTAAACTTTACCTTTATTCTTTAGCTTCTAAAATATTTTCTTTAATACTATTATTTGATATGCCCGAATGTCAGCTATCGAGTCAATGTCAAATAATTTCAAAAATGTGTCAATAAAAAACTGCGTTCAAAGCATTCATCGACTGGACTATAGCGGAACTTAAAGCAATATAACGGCTTTAAAAAAAGTCTAAATAAAATACAAAATAGTTTTTATAAAATGATTTTTCTGAAGCCACTTTTTCTTAATTCAATGAGTTCAAAAGACTGAAGGCTTACTTGAACCAAGGTATCCTACATCTTATTCCAAATATTCACATTCTCTGTCGCTTACTCATTCAATTTAAATAAAGATTTAATTTAGTTAAGGCCTTTGTGTCAGTTTAATTTGTACCCATTTCCCAGGGACAAAAGTCATGTTTTATACAGGCACTCGTCTTGTAGGAATAAAATAAAATATCACTTTGAAAATCATGACCCGAAAGAAAGATTGTTTGCACATGCCTGTGAGTAAAAAACGGTGGTTTTATTCATGAATTACCTAAATTACACATACGGCTTCTACATGGAATTATCGCTGCCGCCTGGGGCGCGCCATACTTATCGTGTGAATCCCATCCCGATCCCGAGATTCCGAGGACCAAATGGAAACTGATTGAACTTGGCGTTCGGGCATTTTGTTCGTTAAATTTGCGGGATATTTTGTGGCAAGTACAACTATTGGACATGTTGTGCACAGCACAATACAAATATATATATGTATATAAAGATAGGTATGTAAGGTGGGTATTAAGTTAATAGCATGTCCCAGGCAGAACGAAGAGGTAATAGCATAATAGCATCGTATAACCGTATTCAAATTTAAATCCATATAAATTGGATGCTTAAGTCGATTTTTTGCTTCCTTTTTTTCTCGTTGTATTTTCAGTTGTTGGGTCGAATGTTTTTGCTGCGAGCATCATCTCCACTTACTTTGCTTTGGAAGGGAGAGGGAGGAGGGAAGGCTAGGGGGGGCGAAAAAAAGGATTAAGTGAGACGATTTGTTGAGGATGAGGTCCTATCTTAATAGCTCATTGCCTCATCTGTCCCCTGATAAAATAACACACAAAAAATAATAATAATAATAATAAATCCCTTAAGCACTAATCGGTTAGTTTTATCTTTTAATCCGTTGAAATAGTGTTTTGTTGTCTTAATTCTTCAAACCGGAGAAGAAAAGTCCGACGAGGGAACTGACATTTATTGGACTGATGATTTATCTGAAGGGCGTTCTATACTGTGGTGTGACAACTGCTGTAGGTTCATAGTAAATACTTACAAAAATGTTAGTTAGAGATTATGTTTAACTAAGTTTTATTATTCGATTAGAATTCCTCCAGTTCTTCAGTTTAAGTGCTTCGAACTTATACAGGATTTACGCGACTCATTAACTGAGAAACGTGATTGGATAAAATCAATTTGATCAACGATATGGATTCTGAAACATGACAAATGGCATTTTACACAACTTCATCAAAATTGGTAGTGTTAAAATTGCTGGATTAAAATTACTTTACTTTCTCAATTTTAAGAAAAATTATTTCTTCAGCTTTGTTGATAGATACGAGTGTACATAAATATATTAAAATAAAAAAAAATTGAACATATCACGTATTTAAAAAAAAAGGTCCTTCTGGTCTGATACAACCATGGGGCACGTGCAATAGATAACCTATAAGTAAGGAATGGCATGCTTGCTCCGTACGGAATTATAATAATCCTTCCGTCATACAGTTCTGAACTACGACTAAAATTTAAAATCATTTGTGGATTGGAAAGTTGAACTTGAAATCACTTGCAAAATTTTGATCTGAACAGACATACAGGGAATAAAGTGACAAGTGAGTCAATAAAAATACTTTAAAATAAGTCGAAATTTCATGGGAAAAGTCTATTTGGAGTATTGCCTTAGTTTGTAATTTATTAGCAGTTAAAAATAAAATATTTAAATAAAATATTTATAATAATTAAGGATGTTAAAATTAAACAGACTAATTGATCGGAAATAATTGGACTGAAATATATTCCATACGGAGTTACTTACTTACTTATTCGGCTCCCGATCCATGGAGATTCTTTGCCTGAAATATTGCGGTCTTCCATCGGTTGCGATCCCTCGCGAACTCCCTCCAGTCGTTGAGACCAAGCGCTCTTGCGTCTGTAACCGCCTGGTCCCTGTAGCCGAGGTTCGGTCTTTCTCATCGTCTCGAACTTGTGGGCTAGGATTCGAAGATTTTCTTGGCTGGAGCGTTGTTGTCCATTCGCTCGATTTGACCGAGCCAGTGTAGTCGACGTGTTTTGGCTCTTTCGACTACATCCACATCTTGGTACAGCTCGTATAATTCACGATTGAATCTTCTCCTCCATTCGCCCTCTTCGCATATAGGACCAAATATCCGCCGAAGAATTTTTCTCTCGAAAGTGTCCAGTATCAATTCCCCTTTTTTACTTGTCGTCCAGCACTCGGCGCTGCCGCTGTAGAGTAGGACTATTAAAATCAGAGTCTTGTATAGCGTGCACTTAGTCTTTCGAGAAAGGTGTTTTGAACCCATTTGTTTGGCCAAACCAAAGTAGCAGCGGTTCGCTAGGGTAATTCTTCGTCGGATTTCCACTAAGTTGTCGTTCGTGAGATTGATGTTTGTTCCGAGGTTGGTGAACTCCTTGACTACCTTGAAATTACTGCTACTAACAGTGACGTTTTGTCCTAGGCGATGGACAGCTGAGGCTTTGTTTGTTGATAGCATATATGTACTTTGTTTTGAACTCATTAACTTCAAGACCAACTCGTTACGCCTGTTCTTCAATAGCTGTGAACGCTTCTAGCACAACTCGCTTGGAGCAGCCAATGATGTCGATGTCGTCCACATAGCCAAGCAGTTGGGAAGACCTGTTGAAGATAGTGCCTTCTAGGTTAATACCACTCTTGCGTACAATCTGCTCTAGCACTAGGTTGAAGATATTACATGATAGCGCATCTCCTTGTCTGAAGCCTGTACATGTCTGGAATAGCTCGGATGAGCTGTTATCTTTTGACACGTTGCACCGCGTATTTTGTAACGTCATGCGGCATAGATGGATCAGTTTTTTTCGGGATCCCGAGTTCTGACATCGCCAATAGAAGCTCTTGGAGATTTATGCTATCATATCCGGCTTTGAAATCGATGAAAAGATGTTGGGTCTCCACTTGATATTCGTTGGTCTTTTCCAAGATTTGCCTCAATGTGAAGATTAGGTCTATCGTTGATCTGCCTAGCCTGAAGCCACTCTGGTATGTGCCAATCATAGTGTTGCAGAAAGGTTTTAGACGCTCGCATAGTACGGTGGATAGGATCTTGTTGGCAACATTAAGCAGGAATATGCCTCTGTAGGTTTTGCAGGACATACGATCGCCTTTTTTGTATATTGGGCATATGGAGCTATTTGACCCTTCGTCGGGCATACTTTTCAAGTCCCAAACTTGAAGAAAATGCTGCTGGAAATGCTGCTTAAACACGTCTACAATTCCCTGTGCTTCGGTGACTAGGTTCCCTTCGCTGTTTCGAAGAGCTTGCGTGCCGGTCCTATAACCTGATGCTAGTTGCTTGGCTGTTTTGTAGAACCAGAGTACACGTGTTAAATTTAAATATGAGGTTCGATATTTTTCTTTTACCTTATGATGATCACGTTCGTTTTTCAGCGATCGATTCGTTGGAGCCGATTTTCCAGCTCTCTTCCATACATTTTAGCCGGAAAGTTGACAATTTTTAATTCAATATTGTTTCTGAGATACAATAGCGTTGTTCACTTGTTAGCATAAGCCAATAACTTAATGTAACCGCATTAAAAGTAATTCAACGGTTTTCTATCAAAAAAGCGATCAGACCATTCTACTAAAAAATTTCTCAATACTACGCGATTACCTTTAATAAATTAATAATTCTTTCATCAATTGTTCGAACAGTTGTGTGGCAGGTGTCACCGTCTTGTTGGAATCATATATCACTGATTTGGCAAAAAAATAATCTACTAACATGGCACGATAGCAAACTTCATTGACCCCAACACGCTGATTATATTCATAGACGAAAACACCCGATTAGATTACAGTATAGGCATGAAATTTACACCACGCGATAATTTTTTGTCAAATAGGTACGAAAGCCATTTAGCAAAAAACCAGCTTCATCGTTCAAGATTTTTTTTCAATTTTTACTTGCGACATTTATTACTTTTTTTTAAGACCAAAAATAACAGAACCTGCCATACGAATATTTTCCGAAATTCTATAAAAAATGTTTTTTCTTAAAAACTGTTCCACAGATTAAAAAAAACACAAAATTGCACTTAGTTAAAGCTAGGTAATGCTTGGAAAAGAAAATGTCCGCAAAATTATTATTAATCGCACCCTAACATGTTAAAACCATTTTTTGCTGTTTTGATTTTTTCAAAAACAGTATAACCAAGTTTGATCACTAAAACTTCCCAAATGCTTGGATAGTATTGTATATTCAAATTTCCAATTTTTTTTCAAAACTCAATATAATGAAAACCTCATACTCGCAATTTTTAAAACTTGATTATTAATAGTTCTTACTAGCGATGTAAGTACTATAGGGCAAGTTCTGCATTTCAGTCTGACTGATGTCTGTGCTTAGACCAACAGTCTAAACTACTGCAGGTATTTTCTTCAAACTCGGTACTCAAGGGTCTTCGGGGACTCCCTAGAGGAGAAATTGTTTTTTTGTTTTTAGGCTCCAAAACTTAAGGTACCCTCCAATACAGCCTTAATGTAAAATCTTATTTGTCTTGAAAACGGCTGTAACGATTTTGAATACAAAATTAATTGTGCTATCATGGACAACATTTTGGTAAAAAAAAATGTTGGGAAAAATTTTTATTAATTTTGGTTTCGACTATCTCATTAGCGGCTATAATGATTTTGACCAATAAGAGTTCATTTAAATTTAAAATAATATTTTATATAAAAATATTCGAAAAAAATATGCCAAATTGTTTTTGAAAACTCAACATCCTTAAATTTAGAATACCAAATACTTAAACTTGGCATCCCAAATTTTGTTCTTGAAAAATTTTAAAGAAATTTCTTATATAAAAAAAAAATAATTTTTTAATAAAACTATTTTTAAACTTTGTTTGCATACATTTATACTTTTCTAGACATTATACGGCAATTTGAAGTATTTGAACATTTTGCTCTAATTAAATCCATGTTTTTGTAGTTATAAACAATTTTTAGATTCCAAAGTATACTTTTACGAGTACATAAGAACAAGTACGTATGACACAGACGTGCATTTTCTTTCGTTTCCAATCTACAAGATGTGAGAAAGAAAAATGTTTTCTAAAAATAACGCTACCCACCAGACAAATGTTAAAAAATGGTTTACGAAAATCGTATTTTTCTAGAAAACGGCACCGAGAGTTTGGAAAAAAATTTGTTTCTTTCTCAATAAACAAAATTTGAAGCTAAGATACATATCTGTGGTGTTTGGTAGAAACGTAGCTAAGTCCTAAACGGTTAGATTGATTTTCTTCAAATTTGGCATATTTATGAGAATATTCTTTAAAAAATTATGTTCCAAATTTTAAGAAAATCGGTTTACCTGTAAAGATTCTAGCTTGATGTAAAGTGAAGATAAGAACGTAAATTATTTTAGGGAGTTATCATGTTTCTACGAAACACCACAGATATATTTGCCTGTGCTTACCATAGAACCATCTTTTCGAATTTATGAATTTTGTTATAGAGGAACTTCTAAAAACTTTTAAAAATATTGCATTTCGAAACTTAAGAAAAATATTTTTTGGATTTCTGGAAAAAAAAATCAATTTTTTTTCGAAACTTAATTTTGATTCGTACAGTAATACAAATTTCGAGTTTGCGTTCCAAAATATTAGTTGCCCTGTATTATTTAAAAAAAAATTACAATTTGTCAACATAAGGAAAGTAAAACAATGCCTTGGACATTCATTTAAATCGAGCTATACTCAATGAGCTTTCCGCTCGACATGAAGGAGCAGCTGGTTACCATTGTGTTTGTCGCTATAATTCAATATTCCTACATAAAACAAAATGGATCCACTTTTCGTTTACTTCTCTAAGTCATGTATGTAATCATAGTTTTCCGTAAATTTTTTTCTGAATTTCTCTTATAACGAAGTACAATTTAGTTAGGATCTCGCACCCCTTATATTTAGGAAGATATCATTAAAGAAAAATCAATTCTCAGCTAAACGGCACAACATGTTATAGTTTTTCTCCCATTTATAATGTTCATTAATCAGTGTGACCATTTGTTTATTTCAAAGAGCACTTCACGGATTGTACAGAAGTTTATTATGAATTGGATTGGGAAAATTTGGATATCGATTTCAAAGGTGTTAGCTTCGAGGTTTTATTTATAGTTTAAAAAAAATTTAAAAAAAAAACAAAGATTTGACTAGGAAATATGAACACTGACCATTTTTGTAGAATTTTTCTTTTATTTTATCTAAAAATCGGCCTCCATTTAGGTTGTTTCTTAAAAAAATTTGGTGAAATTGTAAAAACACTATTGGGGAATCAAACAAAACCTCTCTTATGCATAATGAGGTCAAATAACATATTTATCGTTAATATTTCTGCACATGTGTACTTGTTACATGCTCAAATATGTACTAACAACATATTTTCATAAGCAGTGATATACCCAGTAAAGAATTTTGTGGGATTATTCATATAGACTAAGAGCCCACAGCAATTTTTGGGTGTGATTGATAACAAAAAATAATTAGCATAATTAGATAGGCCTTTTATAGTTATTTACAAATGTGAAAGTCCTGCATACTCTAGTGGGAGCAATAGTGCATAATAGTGCATTAAGTATGCAGTTCTTTCCAAGTCCAAATAATTGTGATAACAACTTTGCCAAAATGTAGAGCTAAGCCCCCTGATTGAAAATATCGAGGTCCAAGACGTTTTACAGACAGCCTTCTGCCTGCCAGACGCGATAAGAATAGGCTACTTCTTACACTAAGAAGGCCACCTTCAAAACGTCTTGGACTTCGATATTTGCAATCAGGGCACTTAGCTGTTCATTTTGAAGTTATGTCAAATTTTTTATTCCAATTTTTTTGAATTTGGAAAGAACTGCATACTTGATGCACTATAATGCACTATTGCGCCCACTAGAGTATGCAAGACGTTCACATTCATAAATAACTATAAAAGGCCTATCTAAATATGCTAATTATTTTTTGTTATCAATCACACCCAAAAATTGCTGTGGGCTCTCGGTCTAATATATTCATAAATGATTATATTCTATGAATTTATTTATTTTCTTAAGGAACGCATTATATATAAAGGGTGTCCTCTAATTCGTCAAGGATATTTCGGGATACGATCCTTGGTATGTTTTTCACATTCATATTTCACATTCATATAATTTTTCGTGGATTTACGAAAATGCTTAAATTGGTACAATTACAATTAGGGTGATTCGAAAAAAAAAATTCTTCAAGATTTTATCAAAATCGGACATGTTTTTTTACTTGAAAATTGGACTTCTTCCCAAATCTTCAAAATTGAATAACTTTTCGAGTTTTAAAGATAGATATGTGAAGTTTTTAGAAAATGTTCGTCTAATAATCTAGTTAATAAGCATTAAGTCAGAAAAGGTATTTTTTGAAATACATTTTGTACAATTTCTTATGGTAACATCCAGGGGCGGACGCAGAAAATAATTTCGGAGGGGGTATTAGAAAAAAATATCAAATTTTTATAAATATATTATTTTATTAATTTATTGTGGGTACATGCTTAGTACATAATCTTTATTGTTATTAACATAAATATGTTATAACTTAACAGTATTGGTTCTTAGGGATAGGGACTTTTGGAACAATTTTATATATGTAGCTAACGCTAAAAATCATATGGATGTTGCAACTGATACCCATTTGGCAAATTTGAATAATGTATTCAATGTATAATGTCAAATATCCTTTTTTTATTAATTTTTAGACATAGACTTTTACTACGGGCCCTGTGATGGAAGCCATTATTTGGTTCATATAATATTATCAAAATTCTTAAAACATTTTTAAGACAAAATTTTGGTACGCCAACTTGTAGTATTTATTATTGTACGAATAAAAAATAAATTTCTAAAAAAAAAAATATTGAGTCGTTTTTGAGACAACGAATTTTGAAACGCATGTTTTTTAAACTTTTTAGAAGCTTTTCCCTGAAAAATTTCATTCAAATCCGTTCTGCTTATAATGAGAAATTTAAAAAACGATTCATTGTAGGTACAGTCAGTTATATCTTAATTAAAATTTTTTTTTTATTAAATTATAGGTCGTGAAAATTAATCGAAATAAAAAAAACTTTATCAAAATTTTCGAAGCTCTTTAAAAAAAAAATACGATTTTCGAAAATAATTTTTTTACATGGTGGGTACCTTTATTTTTAGGTACAAACATTTTGGGGTTTCCAAAAAATAACAATGAAATTTTATGAATTTTTTTTTTTAATCTGTGGGACAGTTTTTGAGAAAAAATAATATTTATAAAATTTCGAAAAAAATCGTATGGGTAGGCACCGTTATTTTTGGTCTAAAAAAAAGAAAAAAACCTGTTGGGGGAAAATTCAAAACGATTTCCTTGTGACACGGGGGCATAATGCGGGCAATATTACTGTTTCTTATTCAATTATCTATAGTTACTTATTGCATACTTTACTAGACATTTTTAATGAAATTGTGGTATGAACATAATATCAATAAAGTTGTTTACTTTTGTTCCTACTTTATAATTTATTTAAGATCCCTATTTAAGCAAGTACATACAAGTATTGACCAAAAATTTAAATTTTTTGCTAATTTCAAAGAAAATTGCCTCAATCTTTATTTCCGGGAACTCCTATTCTTGGGCCGTACGTTAATAATATTTAAATTATGGAAATTTTGTATGAAAAGGTATAGAAGAATTTATGGCACGAAAATAACACTTTACTTTTTTTTTCCTTAAGAAAATGAATCCTTATTTTCTTATTCCACATGTTTCGGAGGGGGAACCCCCGAAACCCCCACCTGCGTTCGCGCCTAGTAACATCAAAGAAATGAGGACTTAGAAAAAATAGGCGCAAAAAATCTTGAACATAATTTTGTGTTAAGATTATCATTAATTACTCCAAAAACATATATCCTTAGTACATTGTACATACACGCATTTATAACTGGCGTTCAATTGAATTTGATATTTTATTGTGGTCTTAGGATATCCAATTCCTAAGCCTGTTAAGTTTTCGTTACCCACGCAAAATTTTGATTTTCATGTCAGTTGGTTTTCCGAAACTGGTTGCATGAAAAAAAGTTTCTGTGCACTACTCTATGGTTATCTGTAGTGAGTACATGATTATGTAGTCTGTACAGATTTTACACACTAAAAAACACATAAATATATTTTCTATAAATTCATAAGATAATATAAGAGTCTGTTATCTGCGATAATTATTTAGTGACTAAAGTTTCTGTGAATTTTTCTGAACACTATTCACATATGTACTTTGTAACTATACAATAGCTATTTGATGAGCCCACTTCATGTGGTCATTACATTAATCTCTAGTGTTTATTTTAACATAAGAGCTCATAACACTAATCTGTAATGGCTACATTAACACTGCAATCATCACAATATGTTGTTTAGTTGTATTCAACAGGATGGTGCCACTCCGCACACACCTAAGGTTTCGCTGGGAAGGCTAAGGACAGATTTTCCGAATAAACTGATCAGCAAGTACGGAGACATTCCGTGCTAAACTTGGTTCTTGGTAGACATGGGTAACGCAGTCAAAATTGGTGCGTTGATACATTAACTCAAGCGCACTTCACTGTATCAGCGAACTGCGTTCGCAGTTTGCGCCATAGCGCAATTTTTGTTTTAACTCATTTGAAGCAAAACAGCGCAGCGCAGCGCAGCGCAGCGCAACGCAGCTTTATTTTGTTAACCCATCATCATACAAACTTCGTAGCGCACAAGCGAACACAAGTTGTTCATCTGTTCAATCTGAGTGAGAATGGGGGTGTCTTTTCAAAAATTTTCTTTTTTCGTTCGATGTGTGGAGACGTTTGTACTTATATCTTTAGTTCTGATAGTTCAATCTTAAAGATTAATGTTTTAAATGAAAGATGGAATGTTTTCCTAAATACTGGTCTAAAAATTTTTGAGGAGGGACAAAGTTTTTTTTACTAAAAGCGTGCAAATTTTCTTTTTTCGTTCGATGTGTGGAGACGTTTGTACTTATATCTTTAGTTCTGATAGTTCAATCTTAAAGATTAATGTTTTAAATGAAAGATGGAATGTTTTCCTAAATACTGGTCTAAAAATTTTTGAGGAGGGACAAAGTTTTTTTTACTAAAAGCGTGCAAGGAGCTCCTTTCGATTCGATTTTAAGAACTCTAAATTCAAATGTTGGTGAAAAATTTAACAATTTAAAAAAACTAAAGATGCAAATTAATTGTAATAATGCTATTCTACAAATATGTTATAGGTCATTTTGGAAAATATGAAACAGGAGAGGAGGTACTTTTCTGAAATTTTCAATAAAAATGAAATGAAATCTTAAAAATATGCCGATTTACATACTTTCTAGTTCTTCTAACTTGAGTATTAGTTCTCAGATCTTAATTATTGAAGTATATGTTTAATTGAGAAATGTCAAACTTTATTTCAGTGTAAAAAAAAATCAAAATAACAAAAACTTTAATACAAAAAAGTTAATGACGCAAAAATCAATTCGATTCAAATTACTCAAAATTCAAAAGTTGATAAGAAATTTCAGAATTTTGGAATAAAATTACCACCTACTTATTGCCCCAATTCTCTTCTAAAATAATGCTGAACAATGTCTTACAATTAATTTGACAGGAAACACGCTAAATTTGGTTGAAAGGATTTGAAATGAAAAAAATTGATTTTCATACAAAAAAGAAAAAGACATGGTTTCATAAACTATTTTTTTACTTCGAAAATATCATATAGATCTATAAAGATTAAAGTCTTAAAATACTGTAGAATTAGACATGCATACAATTTATGAAAAACAAATATCAAGTTTTACTCGACTACACTGAAAAAAATGTACAAATAATCTGGAGTAGTGATTTTTTTTTTGAAATAAATATAAAACCCTCAAAATAGAAAATTAAAACCATTTTGTATTATTATTCAATATATTTCCTAAATATATGAAGAAAATTGAAAAGCTCTCAGTCCAACATGGGGGCAGATATAACCTATTTTCTAATAATTTTTTTTTAAGACTTTGTTTTTTTTTACACAGTGCTTCAGTTCAGTTGCTTCAGATATCACCTTTTACTTTTGGCATTCCTAACGGATTTTTACAAAATATATTTCATTCGATTAAGAACAAGTAAGCGCTTATATTGATAAATACAACATGCATGTGCATAGCCTAAAACCTTCGTTATAGTATCTAATGTGGAAAAAATTCAAAAAAATTTCTTCGATTTTTTTATTTTCCAGGTAAATGCAAGAAAATTTTCAAAATATTCGATTTTGCTGCACTCTATTGACTATTGACTATTACTCGAGGAATACTTCTTCCATCTTTAAGATTGAGGGAACACGGATAGGTTTAAATATCTCAAATATGAATAAAAAAAAAATTGTAGGTTGCCATACAACTTAAATAGTTTAGAGGCTTGGTTAGATTAAATCAGAAATCCTAGGCAGTATTGACGATTCTGCCCACATTTTGTAACCGATTTTAAAAATAAATTTTTTATTATTTTTTTGAACAATCAGCAGTCATTTTGGTATATGAAATATTTTCCCACGTTACCCACAAGCTGCAATAAGTCTTCTGCAATACTTAAAAACGCAAAATCTAGAAAAAATCTAGGCTTTGAAATTCTTTGTTTCATATATTAGGCAGACAACATGCTATATTTTGACGCAAAGATAATATTTCATTCAAAATGTCACCCAAAGACCCTTAAATCAAAATTTTAAAAAATAAACTCTCTTCAGAGGAACAATTCATTCTTTTTATCCATTATGATCGTAACATAACACAGTTTTTTAAAAGTATACAAAATAATACTTTAAAAAAGAGTTGTGAAAATCTCGTAAAATATTTTTCAGTTAGTTTTTCGGCGGGGTTTTTATTTATTTTTTTCGGCGGGATTTCGTGATTTGGGATTTATTTACTCTCCCAAAATCTTTTTTACCAAGCACCAAAATCATTGAAAATATTTGTTTCTACAACTATTTGATTCAAACATCACCTGCCTACACAGAATTTAACTGAATTTTGTTTAAAAAATGCGGAAGATCGCCTTTGTAACAAGCATCCTTTTGTGAAAATAATGTAGATATTTTATTTTATTTTTCTGGAACAACACACTTCACAACCATTTTTTTTCTTAAAAAGCAAAAATAATGGTATATGGTATTTTATTGAATTCCGTCAAAAATTTGAAAAATATGGAAGCGCTACATGGAAGTCAGCGCTTTTTGTATCTGCTTGAATGATTTTTGTCTCTGCTGCGCTTGTCAAAAGCACTATTCGATTATTGAGTTGATGAACTGCGTTATTGCGTCATTGAGTTACAAACTGATGTATCAGCGCACATAACGCAGCTGCTGCTTCAATGCATTGCGCTAACGCAGCGCTGCGTTGCACATGTCTACACCTTGGTCGCCAGACCTCACACCTTGCGTAAGGGTCCGACCGCAAGAGTGCATTGAAAAAACGGCCATCATTTGGATGATATCGTTTTTAAAAAATAAAATCCGCATTGTTAGGTACTCTGCATTTAATTAAAATAAAAACGATGTAGTTTTTTTTATATTCAATTTTAAAGTTGAAAATATTCCACTGGACACCCTTTATATCGAGAAGTGTTATGGTTTTCATTTTTTATTTTAAAATATTATTAATTCTAAAATATTTAGATAGTGTTCGGACGAATGCTCTGATTTTCACTTTGAATTGCTTTTAATATATCTGAATATCGATTGGTTATTTTTTTTTTATGAAAAATTCAATCGTTTTCTAAAATATATTTTTTTTGAATCAATTTTGTCTTTTGCAGAAAGCAGTTCAAAAAAGTTGTGCAGCTGGTCACACTTCCAAAAAGATACTGATTGCATTGCAATGAAAGTCCGAACAGCTCGTTTGAAAATCGAATATGCCGGTCCCGTTCGGTATTGCCTTAAAGTATGTGATAGAGTAAAAGTAAGCCCTTATCCTTAATTTTGAAAAAGTGATTGCAGGGTCAGGACCAGAAGCACATAGCAGTTATATATATGTATAAGCAGAGCGACGTCAGTGCCCCAGATGAAGTGTGAATCACTTATGATAACAGCTCGCATGGGAGTTTTGTGTTTATTGTTGCGTTTGCTGCTGACACAGAGGCATGATAAAGAGGTAGCAGCAAACAAACTGCGTAAACGTGCTTGAACCTAACCCCTGCTCAATCCCAGAATCCAAAAACACCAAATCCAATACCCGCTCAAACACTTCGTCGTCGTATACGATACTGATGGCAGTTGTTAAATTCAATGAACCCAAACCATAGGACTTTCATGCAGGAAGCCAGGAACCCATAAACAACCCAATGGCGGGATGATGTAGATAGACAATTACAACAATAAAAACAACCCCAACAACAAGGCATGTTGAAGGTGTATGTGAATGTGTGTGTGCACCTTTCGGCGTATGTATATAATTTTTTTATTTATTTTATTTATTTTAACACGAAGGAACACATTGGCCGCTTATTGGCATTCCGATATTTTGTGTTCTACTCATTTGTATGCGAAGGCAGGTACATAAATATTTTAGTGCATATTGTTTATCCTCAGCTGTGATCCTTGAAAAAACAGCTCATTTTCCACAATTCGATTATTACATGTGCCTCAAGTATGTACTTTTGGGGTTCTAAAAAAATGAGGAAGATTGCTAACTATACATTTTTTTTTCGGAAAATGGCTTTATGGGTAAATATCCAATTCACATCCATAAGGAATAGGCAGATGCATGATTCTTTGAAAGTCCTTCATATTTCTGATTGTCGTTCCATCTTTTGTATTTGTTTATTTTCTATAGAAGTTGCATTCGTGAAAATCATAGATCTCTAGATGAAACTGCACCTATCTACCCTTAAAATGTTCAAAAGCAGGGCAAGCGTTTAGCGAAATTGTATGGGAATTAAAAAGAGATATTGATACCAAGAACAAAGCCCGGTTGGGCATTCAACATTCGTGAGGTGAGGTTAAAGAAGGAGAATCTGTTCTTGACGATACGTCTGAAATTAGACTTAATGGGGACGAAGAAATAGAAAATAGGCCACTAGCTATTCCATTTGAGCATTGATTGATATTCTTCCAACTTTCAGCTCCGGATTGTAAAGATTTTTTTTTTTTTTAATAAGGGCGAATAGATGTTGCAATGGAATAAAAGTGTAACTGTCGCTTAGTACCCATTGGATGTCTCTTGTGATGCTTATTACATGATTCTTGTAATGGATAGTTAAGTGACATCTGATGTAGGTATAGTTTATTTGTGTTTGTATGCCTTGATTGATTTCAAAAACAAAGTGTTCTTTGAGCATAACACCTAGAACGGTTTTAATTCTGATTTGAATCCATTGGAGCTACACTTCACAGTTGAATTTAAATCATCAGAGTTACATGACCAGAAATTACGGAAAAAAATCCTGCAATGTCCCAAAGGTAGTAGAAATTTCTGGTCATCTGTCAAGAACGTAAAAAATTCGACTTCATTTTCGGTTCCAATGTTCATCTACATGACAAACCGATAATAAGCTCTTTAGCTCTTGGTCCTGATGGTATACCCCCCATTCTTCTGAAGAGGTGTTCTTCATCGCTGGTAAAACTATTGTGTAAGCTTTTCCATCGCTCCTACTATTCTGGAATGTTCCCTAGAAAATGTAAATCAGCATTTATCCAGCCTGTTCCTAAAAATACGACCCTTTCTTCCCCTCTTCTTTTATCAACCGATTGCACTTACGTCCCTTCTTTCCAAGGTCATGGAATCGCTGATAAATCATCAGCTCAAGAAATATCTCGAAGAACGAAAGCTTCTCAATGACCGGCAATACGACTTTCGCAGCAATCGTTCTACTGGTGATCTGACAGCATATCTCATCGTGGAATAGATCTTTACATAGTTTTGGAGAAAGTAAGATTATTACGCTTGATAGTTCTAGGGCATTTGATAGAGTTTGGCACCAGGCTCTCTTATCGAAAATGCGGGCGTTTGGTATCAAAGAAACCCTTATTCTTTGGATTAGAAATTAACTTATACATCATTCAATACATGTTGTAATGGATGGTTTTAAGTCTGATCTTCAAAAAATAAAAGCTGGTGTTCCTCAGGGCTCTGTTTTGTCTCCGACTCTCTTCCTCATTTTTATAAATGATCTCTTGTCTGAAACTTCTTATCCATTTCATTGTTTTGCTGAAGACTCTACTCTCAGCTTCTCATACTCATTTTCAAATTCACGTTCATCTCCGTCAGAAGTAGAATTGCAACAGTATCGTATGAAAAGCTCATTAAACTCCGATCTATAAAAAGCCGTGTGGAGTTTAATGCTTCGTAAACTCAATGCTATCCATTATCGTTAAAGCAAAATGTCTCCCTTATGCCAATGGCACTTGCATCGAAGAAACCGAAAAGCTCTCAGTACTCGGTATGTGTGTCGACGATGATTTTCGTTGGAATGAGCACATTCTAGAGAACGGCAGAAATACTGCGAAATGCTTAGGATTTCTATATCGATGTAAGACATTTTTCACCCCTTCTGATTTGGCTACCTTTTATAAGGCGTTTATACGTCCAAAACTCGAGTATAACTCACACCTTTGGGCAGGCGCAGCACAATCTTCTCTCCATTTATTGGATAGAATTCAGAACAGAGCTTTAAAACTGATTGGAAACAGAGCTATTGTTGATTCATTTTCATCTCTTGAACACCGTTGGAAGGTTTCATGTATTTCCTTGTTTTATCGCTTCTTTCACAAGCAATGCTATGTTGAAGTAGCCAGTTGCATTTCTCCCCTTTATTAGTTCACTCTTGATACCAGCTTCACTGGAAATGCTCAGCAGGTCACCCTTGAGCCTTATTTTGATCGTACCGTCAAATATAGAAATTCGTTTTTTAGTCACACAACATGATTATGGAATAACTTATCCGGCACGGTTTTACCTTGCCATTTTAATTTACAAACATTCAAGACCAATGTTCATCGACACCTCCTTTCCCACCACCCCCCTAATTACCCTATCGCACTTGCTGCATATAAAGAGTGAAGTATGAGCACTGTTCAAGGATATCATTTTTGGAGTAGATCTTGAGTTTGAATATTCCTTAACGGCTATCAAAAGTAAAGTTTTCTCCTGATCGTGGAACAGATATTTTGATATATGTTGATATGTTGAACCTGATCTTATTCTCGTCTTCTTCAAACAAAACAGTTTCGAATGTTCTTCAATCGCCGTGAAGGACTTTATCAAGGTACGCTGGGATTAGCCGATATCATACTTTAATAGTTAAAGACAGTGTCCTGAGTACTAACGCCTGTCTTACGTATCTACCATCTGTTCCATAATGAGATTGAAGAAATCACATCTTTTCTCGAAACTCGGTACATGTGTGTATTTTCCAATCTTATACGACATCGTTGGATCAGCTTTGTAGGGACAGGGACTTGTATTGCTATATTGAGCGTCTACTAAGTAAATCCCATCATATAAGTGGTAAAAATTTGGTGAGTATCAACCGAAAATTCGTTGATCTCTTCTACTTGTATTAGCCTGTTAAATCTTGAAGTATTGCAGAACAGCTCTAGACTCTTAAACATTATACGATAGTTTGTGCAGAACATAGGATTAAGGTAATTGTAAATGAGGCTTATGAAGTAGTAGTCTTATTATCGGACATGCTTCCTTCACCAATACTCGGTTGATGATTTGTTTATCCACTCTACCAACGCAACATCTCCGTTAACGAAAAGGTCTGATAGTAGGCCATACAAGCGTAAACCTACCACAGCTCTACGTAGTGCTAATGCTGGTTGCTTAAAGGCTGTATAAGTGCTTTTTTATTACCCTATTATTCTCTTTAAATGATGCCTATTTAATAGCTGCTGAAAACGCTCAAAGAACGTTAACTTTTCCTTTTGTGCTTCGGTGAGAACTTTAATTGAATTTATCAAATCAAAGCACCATTTTCTCTAATTCTGTATTCTTAACCTTTTTGTCTATTATTTTGTAAATGTTGAGGAAATTTCGTTCCCACAACCCTCAAAGTACTTTGATTCATTAAAGCAACTACGTGCGACCAAGTTGGAGAATTCTCTTTCAAATATGGGACCACAGATAATAGAGTTAGAGTTAGGAACTATAGTATCTGTGATGGGACCTTTCCATTTTTATTTTTTTTAACAGAAAACAAGTTCATAATATCCCTGATGGGATCTGAATTTAAAAATCAAATTTCCAAATAAAGAGATACACACATAAACAAAAGAGAACAAAACAGAGAGCAACTTATAATCACACTTCATGTTTACACTTCTTATTCTTACTGGTTGTTTGAATGAAATATAATGGCTGTAGAATGTAGATTCGCGGAAAACCAGCAGCGCTTCCGGCGGATACGAATATACTATTTTGTCTTGTGCGAGATATCTCTGCTTCTTTTTGTGTGCTGTGCGCGCGTTATGGCCTCACGTTATGCTCCAGGATGATTACATCCGGAGCTAGAACTTTTCTCATTAAATAACTATTCAAAAGATGAAGAAAAGTTCTGTCTTGAAATAAAAGTCAACCCCGTATCGACCGTTCTCTTCCGCCAAATAATAGACACGTCTCACGATTAATAATAATCCCCACCCCCTGTTCTCAAAGTCGCATTTCGTAGATTTCTATACGCCGCCGTACGCTAAAAACTCGATAGATGGAATTTTCAACTAATAATAATTCTATCAACGAGTTTTATTTTTGTAGTTACGGTTGCGGGCGTTATTAATTTAAATAACCCATAGGCGGGATTTATGGCTTTTGAATTTGTGTGTTTGTGTTTTTTTCTTCTTTTTTTTTTGAAAGAAATTCATTGAAGTCCCTTGAACAAAATCCACCTACAACTTACATACAATTTGTTTTTTTTTTTTTTTCGTATTATCCTTATTCTGATGGGGAAAGGACCTGTTGAGCGTCTTTTTAGTCTTATTGCAACAGGTGTGTACTCTCATTGAACATGCTTTCTGACAGCAACTGCTCATTGTACGTTAAGTGTACACTTCTTAGCTTTTGAAAAGAAGCATAAAAGAAGAACGAATCCCATTCAGGTGGCTACAAAAACTGCAAAAGAGGCTACATTAGTGTATGGTCGTGTTGCGTTGAAACGTTAATGATTATAAAGGAAATGAAAATGAGGAGTAGAAAGAGCATCACTACATAACGTAGATACCCGGTGATGTGTCTATTTATTTAAATATTAAAATACTTCTATGTTGTCTCGGCTTAAGGGATTCTTTTGGGGCTTCGAGAAATATTGAAATATAAATTAGTCTTTAAAAGTCTCTTTGCTGTATTTATATTTGAAGGTGTACAAGTCCAGTAAATAAAGTCTTAGTAACTTCGCATTGACAATTATACTAAGAGATAAAAGATGGCTTATTTGATTGTGAACTTGTTGACAGTTCTAACAGTTTTTAACACGCTTAATGACGCTTTTGTCCGATTTTAATCTTCTATTATACCCTTTGACTCAATTTTGTATAGGGATAAGTGTGTGTTTGTTGGCAATCGATGCACATATTATAGGACAAACAAGGGGAAATATGGTCTTAAGTTTTTTTTTTTCTACCTTTGTTTATTACAATGTAAGATTTTTTTCTTCAAGAAGAATACCCTATGTTGCCGCCACCAAGCATAGAAGAGGTTGAGAAGGCTATAGGCCGGCTTAAACAGAACAAATCCCCGGGAGCCAGCCAGCCGAATTATTTCATCACGGCGGGCCAGCCTTACGTCAAGCAATTCATGATATTATAGTGCACGTATGGGAGCAGGAAGAAATGCCAGAAGACTGGCGAAAAGGCATAATATGCCCCATACATAAGAAGGGAGATGTCACAACGTGCAGCAATTATAGAGGTATCACGTTGTTGAGTACCGCCTATAAGATATTCTCCTCTATCCTACAAGACCGGATAACCCCATACGCTAAAACCGTCATCGGACAATATCAGTGTGTTTTCATTCCAGGCAAATCAACAACTGATCAGATCTTTACCCTTAGGCAGGCGATGGAAAAATGTCTAGAATTTAACATCCCAACATACCATCTGTTTATAGACTTTAAGGCCGCCTATGATAGCATAGCCAGGGTAGAACTTTACAAAGCCATGAGAGAGTTCGGCATCCCAAATAAATTGACACGACTATGTAGGTTGACCATGACCAACGTAACAAGCCAAGTAAAAATAGCCGGATTGCTATCCAGACCAATCAACATCTTTAATGGACTCCGACAAAGGGGCGGTTTGGCCTGCCTCCTCTTCAACCTGGCGTTGGAGAAAGCAATCCGTGACTCTGGCACGGCAACAAAAGGGACCATCGTCAACAGGTCCAGCCAGTTACTGGCTTACGCAGACGACATTGACATCATCGGAAGAACCGAACAAGCTGTACACGATTCCTTCATCCAGATCGAGCAGGCTGCACATTAGTGAAGGTAAAACAAAGTACATGGTGGCGTCGAATGCGAGAGGAACAGTTGGTCAAACAATCAAGGTAGCGGAGCACGAATTTGAAGTGGTGCAATCCTTTAAATACCTTGGGTCAATAGTAGCAGCCGATAACAATATAGAAGAAGAAATACGCGGGCGGCTTCTCAAATCCAACAGAGCCTACTACAGTCTGTCAAAGCTCTTCAAATCCAGAAATCTCACCATAACTTCAAAACTGCTGCTATACAGGACCATGGTCCTGCCAGTACTCACATATGGATCCGAGACTTGGGTGCTTAGCAAAAGGCACTCCGACCTCTTAGCTGCGTTCGAGAGAAAAGTCTTAAGGAGAATTGTTGGCCCCGTATGTGAGGAAGGACGATTCCGGAGACGGTACAATCATGAACTGTACGCAATCTACCTTGAAGCAGATATCGTGACAAAAATTAAGCTCGGTAGACTCCGGTGGGCAGGGCACCTAGCTCGCATGAGCGAAGAGGAACCTGCTCGGAAAGTTCTTTGTGGTACATTCTATGGTAGAACTCAGCGTGGTAGACCATGCTTGCGCTGGAGAGATGGCGTAGACCAGGACGCCCGAAACCTTGGGGTGCGCAACTGGATGGCGTCGGCTAGAGACCGGGATAGGTGGAGAGACTTGTTGAAAGAGGCCAGGACCGGAACCCGGTTGTCGAGCCGATGATGATGATGATGAAGATTTTTTTCGATAGATACAGATCCAGATACAGATTTCGACAGATCGTTTTGAACTAGGGTCTAGTGACTTGCATTGTAACTATCAACCATTTCTGTGTAGGCAGGGATGAAGTGGAGCTATAGACTTCTGCCGAGTCCAAGCGGATAAGAAGAGAAGAAATGTTTCATGGCAAAAGATACTCTTGGAGGATCCTTCCAGCATTGGCTGGGATCAAACCCCGAAATTTAGTGCAACAATCCATTGCACTAACTATTAAGCCAAGGGGTACTTGTTATTGGATTTTTAACTCATTTAGGTAAAGAAATGTATATTTTAAACTGATTACATCAAAATATACTGTTTATTCGTGCTTTTATAATTCACACGCGCCCAAGGGTTTTTTGAGAGACCCTTATGATGACAAACACAACACGAGCGATGGGAAAATTGGGGGGGGGGGGAGAGAGAGAAAAAGTAAGGAGGTGTCGATGAACACTGGTCTTGAATGTCTTGAAAATTGAAATGGCACGGGAAAACGGTGCTGGGTAAACTATGTCATAACCGAGTTGTGCGACTGAAAAACGAAACCCTGTATTTGACGGTACTACCAAAATAAGGCTTGAGGATGAACTTATGAGCATTCCTATAATGAAACGGATATGATGGGTGAACTCAAATATGAAAATATCTTACCTCTTTTAAAAAAATGTGCTACTATTGAACAATCTAAATTCTAAACGAAGGACAGTTTCACTATAACCATCGAAGTAAGGTTTTTGATAAGTTTTTTTTTAAAATAAAATGAAGTTTTTCTGTGATTTCCAATTCAGTTTCCAAAGTACTGAATCTACTGAGGATGCCTTATTACATTCCTGCTTCCGAATATTTAGGATCTTTGATAAAAAGTATACTTGCCGCATTATTTGTAGATACAAGGTGAGCCACCTAGTGGTATCTTTTGGAAACATAGGTTATTTTGACACTGGCAGCTGTTTCACGCTCGAAATCTTGACAGAAAGTCAGTTGGGAGCGTATCGGAATCCCGCTTTATCCCGCTTTTCAAAAATCCCGAAAAAAAGTTTTAAAATCCCGTCTGCTAAAATACTGTTCTTTTTTTTAAATCCCGTCTTCTAAATCGTGCTTGTTCAAAATCCCGATCTATTATAATCTTGCTCTTTAAAATCCCGATAATCCCGTTTTTTAGAATACGTAGTTAAAACTTATTGATTTTATGTTGGTTATTTTCCAGATTCTTTAAATGCTAAAGATAAGAAACTTTGCATACACCCAACCTCGCACCTACCCAAAATCCCAAGCAGGGGGTTGCATACCTTACATACCTCACTGCTTACACGTCGTAATAAGAAAGGGTATTAAAAGAAACGGGATTATAAGATACGGGATTTCAAAAAGCGGGATTTAAAAAAGCGGGATTTTAAAAAAGCGGGATTATAAGAAACAGGATTATAAAAACGGGATTTAAAAAAACGGGATTATAAAAAGCGGGATATCGTACCTAACCCAAGTCAGTATCATACCTACGCGCAACAAAATGAGTCCGCTTAACGCTTGAACAATGTTGGGAAATAATGAAAACTTATTTCCAAAGTGACTGTTGTGTAGCAACGTGTTTTTTAAAAACAAATTTTGGCCGAAATGAAACACCCACCGTGCCTACTGTACTCAAGTTTGTGCAAACATTTCGTGAGACTGGTATTCTAGTGGACAACACTCATGGTCGTACGAACGTACAGACGAGAATATTGCTGCTGTAGCCTATAGTGTGTGACTCAATTCAAGAACATCAACTCGCCATCGATTTCAACAGCTCAACATTTCATGCCTGAGGAGAACTCTGCACAAAAATCTCGGATTATTCACCAATTGACTCAGAAATTGAAGGCGCACGACCGTCCCCTTTGCCACTTGACGTTGTGTTTTATAAATAATGGGAATGTTTGCTCTTACTAATAAATCCATAACACATGGAAAAAATTTAATTTTGTTCATTTTATCGCATTTTTAAAAGACTTGTATTTGGCCCACCCTTTATATCATGATATATTTCTTACCAAAATTGAAGATGCAGAATTCCAAGGTCTTATATGGAAATGGTTAGATCATATTTGATAAATATAATACATCAAGGAGTAAATCTAGAGGAGATTTGGAGCGATATGAGGTCAATCGACTAGGGAGTTCTCCAGAGGTCTGTCCTAGGACCAATTTTTTTACTGATATAATATCAATTCATTGTTTAGGCTGCCATTTAAAAGTGTATTGACAGCTATCACTGATGATGTGGGTTTCCGTTTTAGTGCAAATAGCTACCTTAATCTCACAGCTCCTATAAATTGAGATCTTAGCTTGCTAAGGATTTGGTTTGCTTAGCATGAATAAGTAATTAGTTGTAAAACTAAAGTGATATTTTTTTTTATTTTCTAGAGAAAAACATTGTTGATGCTGATCAATTCTTCATGTTACAGAATGCCAGAAATATAAACTTTTAAGCTTTTGAAAGCTTACTGTATACTGTAGCTCTAACTCCTACTCTTGTTCTTTGTCTAGTTCTTCCAGCAGTAGTGAAAGATGCTTTCAATGAGAGAATGTTAATGAGTTCAAATATTTAGGGCTTATAATTGATTCTGGAATAAGCTTGTATAATCACACAAATAACTCAGAACTTAGGAAAATTAAGATGATGTACTACAAGGTTGTGTGATAGGACCAACTCTGTAGTATTTGTTATATTCTATTCTATTGTTCAACAACGTTAACATTACCACAACCTCTGCTGATGATATAAGTGCATAATAAGCCCGGGCTCTGTGGCACGGAGCGCTGTCATGTTGAAGCCATAATTTATCGTTGTCCATATCATTGAATTCAGGCCAAGGAAAATTCTCTATCACGGATCGATAGCGCTCGCCATTGATGATAATGGGATGATAATGGTATGGCTACCATCTTTCTCATAGAAGTATGGATCCACCAGCCTAAAATCCGCACTAAATAAGAACTTTCTCTGGATGCATTGCAATCGTTTCAAATTTGACAATTTAATTTTTGACGAACCCATTTATCCAGAAATTTGATTTTTCGACCAAAATTGGTGTCAGCTTCTAACTGCTCGAGAGCCAAGTTAGCAAACACATGTAGTTGCCTAATATATGATCGTTAACACTGGGTCTTCGCATTAGCCGTTTGGAAAACAGCAGAAAACTGTAGGTCCCCTCCGTACCTGGTATCATGCACACAGGAATGATAGAGAGTTGCAAATCACTAGGTACTGGTTCGCAAAATTGTGGTCTACTAAATACGGGATTCTTTTGTGCGGCGCAGAATGGATTGACTTGGATTCTCCTATACACTGTACAGATGTTGGTAGATTTATTGGTGGACTCAAATTTATCCACTACTATCCACTACAATCCATTTCTTCAAGATGCGTAGATACTACTGTGGGTGTGTGTTTTTTTTTTTTTTTAATTTAACAGAACTTATCCCTTAAAATAGTAAACAAAAATGGGACAACACTACATGTGTTGTGTATATTTGATATAACATAAATTAAATAAGAAATCTTCACTAATATAACAACTTGTTTAGCAGTTAAACGTTCAACTGAAATCAGCTTAATGTACACATCTACCACATTTCTCCTTCACAATACTGTTCGATTATAAAAATTTGCCATAACTCCGAAAACCTTGCTTTTACGATCCGCCTTTTATTGTTAAACAGAATAAGGACATTTTGCCAATGCAATAAAAGTTTCTCTTAAAGAAAAATCGCAAAGCAAACTTTTTATTCTTTTAATTAAGAAGACAAATCATTGGCTGAGTTCGAACCCACATAAGCTGGAACATCCATCAAATAATCTTCAACATGGTGACTCAGCATCAGTTTGTTCAGCTTCAGCACATGTGGAACTAGAAGTACATAGTAAATTCATTTTTGTCGATTCCCTTATACAAAAGCAAGCAATCAACTAGCGTTTTCAACCAGCAGGAGCAAGAACAACATCACCATTTACCACCATATCGTATACCGTACACCCGGGTCCAAATGGAGTTTCTACATTACCACTATTATCATTGGCAGTATATAGTGCCAGTCCCACATCGAGCTGATCTGGGGGATATAACCTCTCAGGAGCTGCAGCATATGCTGTTTATTGTGTCATTTCGAAGCAATAAAGTTTCAATGAAAGGTACCTACTATGTAGTTAGTGGATGGTGTATCGTAAAACAAAGGCGCACACAATAGATGGCGTTGTGTGTGTGTGTGTTTCCGTGTTTTGTGAACCGGAAATTCTTATTACCTTTTTGCAAAAGTGTATAGTCAGTAGTTTTCGCAAGGTTTTTTTATTCTCCACTTTCACTTTACTCAAGCGATTGAGTTTTAACCTAAGGATTTGGTTGTATACGATATGTTAGATTGACAACAGTCATTTATGTCTGCGGATAGTGAAAGTTTAAGGAATGGGAAGCACTCTGCCGCAATAAAGGTAAGTATGCTCGTTTTA
Source organism: Philhelius festivus (assembly GCA_963931855.1). NCBI lineage: Eukaryota > Metazoa > Arthropoda > Insecta > Diptera > Syrphidae > Philhelius > Philhelius festivus. Next base: position 75,377,836 of record OZ007557.1, on the reverse strand, counting down.
TCGTTGTGGCTGACTATAGTTGACTGAAGTCGATATCGTTAAATTCTATATTAAACAACGTTTGGGCGACTTAAGACACTTAATTTTTTTTTATTAATTTATACGAGGTAGACGGACGTTGCTTTGGTCTAGAGAACTTTAATGTTTGTATTAGAAAAAATACTCTAATTTTTAATACAATTTATTAAACTTTGAAAATCACTTAATTTCAAGATTTATGTACCCAAAAAAATTGTTTGCACCTTGCAAGTAAATTCCAAGAGGTCAAAATGTAGAAGTTTTCATTTTTGTTTTTTTTTTTTTAATTAAAAACTTAGGAAAAGTAATATGAGTGTGCGTCTTCTGAAAAACAAACGGTTTGTATGAAGCAAATTTCTAGGTCAAATCAAATAGGATAGGAAGTGATTCTATCATACGTCGAGTCAAGGCAGTCTGTTCTGTAGGAAGTCTATGTTAACAGGTGAATATAAGCATACATACGTTGAGATAAAGCCTAAGCCGATAAAGACTTTCAAGGTAAAACCATTCCCTAAAGAAGAAATCATTTATTAAATTTTATTTAATTGAAGCTCGGTGGATTAGAAACTACCTTTCGAACCGCTTAATATAAGCTGTGTTAGTCTGTTTTAAGTCTGCAGTAAATGCTGGTGTGGCATAGGGCTCCGTTTCGTCTCCGACTTTCTAGCACAAATTCATCAATGATATTTTTTCTGAAACTTCTTATGCATTCATTTTTTTTGCTGACGACAGTACTCTCAGATTTTCATTTTCGTTTCCAGATGCAAGTTCTTGTTCTTCGGATGTGCACTGTCAAATCGGGAACCATAAGCACGCATTTTTATTATTGCACGAATAAATTTAATTTATTAAAAAAATATTGTTCCGTTTTTCAGATATAGAATTTTACAAGAAACAATTGATTTTTTTTTTTTTCTCAAAAATTCAAAAAACATTTTTTTTTTAAGTTTGGAATGCAATATTTTTCAAACTTCTTGGAAGCTTTTCAAAAAAAAAATTCATAAAAATCAGTAATATCTTTATTTAATTTTTTTTCCATTGAACTAAAGATCGTAAAAATTAATTAATAGAAAGAAATATGTATCGAAATTCTAGGTGCCGTTTTCGAAAAAATACGATTTTTGAAATCCATTTTTAACTTTGTATGGTGGCTACCGTTATTTTTAGGTAAAATAAGATTTTTTCTTCTCACATCTTGTAGATTATATTGAGAAACTTTTATTTATGAAGTTTAAAAAAATTAAATTTTTTTTTAAATTCAAACATTTTTTTTTTAAGATTTGAATACACAATAATATTCAAACTTCAAATATCAAAATCGGTTATAGCGTTTTTCATAAAATCAAAATCAAAAAAATGGTTCCAAGGGGGGTACTATTAATAACCATTTCTGGGAATGTTGTTTAAATTTTTTTGTATTTTTTTTTTGTTAAATTTGTCTAACAGTTTTTGATAAACAAAATTATAAAATTTGGAAAAAGAATCGTGTGGCATTTACCGTTATTTTTGGTCTTAAAAAAAGGAAAAAAATTAAAAATACTATCTAGCAAGTTTGAAAAAAATTGGCCGAGCCGTTTAGGCTGTAGTCAAAAAGACAGACAGATAGACAAAATTGTGAGACGCACTTTTTTCTTCTTCGCTATCATCGTAATGTCAACTTTGATCAAAATCTCGAGTTCGATTTTTTTTACGAATGCACAACTTGCCTTATAGTACCTATAGGTCGCAAGTAAAAAGAGCTTTAAAAATGATGAGTGATTAACATTAACAGAAACGTTTGAATTTCTTTAGTGTTCTATTGAAATTGGCTCTCCTTAACCAATTTAACCATAACAAACTATTTAACCTTGAGCCCAACTTTGGAGGTACACCGCCTCTTACGAGGAACTGAAAAATCCTCCTTGAGTGTCTCTTGTCATGGAAAGTGCTGCTCATTAGCCGTTCGGAACCGGCAGAAAATTGAAGGAACTTCCCATTCCTGGTAACACGCACATACATACATACAAAGGTTCACATTTTTCCACTTAATTTGTGATAAAGGTAAAGGGTGTTTTTTTAAAGGCAGATAACTTTAATTTGAAATGAAACACAGAAAATGTAAACTGCCTGTCTATCGTGGATCAGCCTTCGACTGTCTAAATAGAGAAATGCACTGTTGGGGTAATAAACCCCAAGATAAAGCTATTAGCTGAGGCCATCGCTCTTGCTTTATGTGACCCCAAATCAGCTTAAGAAAAAATTATCTAAATGCCTGTGTTAGACTACCTATCAGATCGCTGGTGTAAATGCTGAATAGAATCGGCGAGTTCACCGCTCCCTGTTGAAGACCATTCTTAATACCGAAGATTGCGGTAGAAGTTACATTGCCACTTTTGATAACAAACTTTCTCCCATTGAGCATGTCATAAATTATATATGTATAATAGTGGTTTACTTATGCCGAGTCTGGTTATTTTTAGATAGAGATCCTCTTACCATACGGTGTCGAAAGCCTTCTCCAAATCAACCAGACAAGCGCCCATACAATGTCTGTCTTTAAAATTTGTTCCATTGGATATCAGAAACGAGTTTAGACGCGGCATGAATGTTGTCATGTCCCGCCTAAAAACTGAACTGATTATTTCCATTTTTTTGGGAGAAGATGTACCACAGAAGCTGTATTCCTTTGCACTGGATAATGTGTGGTAAAATTGTCCATTGCCTCCGAAGGTAGATGTCGTAGTACAATGTTGACTTCTGCTGACTCCTGCTGACTTTTTTTTCTTTAATGAGTCGAATATGAGCTGGAGCTGAACCTTCGTAACTAACAGAGAACTGATTCATTTTGCTCGGCGATGATAGCATTGGCCAAGTGTTTTTCAATGAACCTGATGAAACCGAGGTCCTTTGATCGCCTTTGCGTTATGTCGTTACGAAGGTAGAAGTAATGGAGTAAGGGTCCAGGTCGTGGTTGAAGCGAATGCTTGCATTCACCTTGTATACTTGCTCAAAAGCAGCTCCCACAGACTCAACTTTCTTCAGCGGATCTTCAATAATAAAGAAGTCGTCGTCTAAGACGAGCGGCGTTCTCTGGATCTATGCCTGCTGTCAGAAGTAATCATTTGTTTTCTCTGGTCCAACAGCCCGTTGTTGAAAATGTGCAAGTAGATATGTTGGGTTTAGTAATGTGCGAGTAACGAATTCGCTCGTTGCTAAGCTTCGATTCGTGCATCTTTCCGAACCTACTTTTCACATAGTGCAAATCGGAAATAAAAAACAAACTTTAAATAAGGGAACTAAAGACTATTCATTACTCTTCGTATTTTCCCGTCAACCTTTACAAAATTCTCATTTTACTTGTCAAAATATGTCGAGCTGTTTTTTTTTTCGACAAAATCAAAACTTTTTTTTCATATTAATAACATATCTTACAATTCCAAAATCAACCTTATAAAATAACACAAACTTTTACTGCTCAAAACCAAGAGCACTTTTGTTCATTTATGATAATTCAAACCCCATATAGAACAAGAACGTGCAGTTTTACATTTTATGAGAAAATCCAGTTATCACTCTTCTTCAACTTGGCAACTCTAAGGATATCTTCATTTGTTTAATGAAAAGTTAGTGACATAAACTTTTAGCGCGAGTACCTACTTTGAGAGTTTTGGCAAAATTAGAAATTCTATTGACTAAAACCACCGAATGTATATGTAATTCTTGCCGCTAACGTTAACGTGAACAAATTCCACAAAAGTGAGATAATAGTTTGTCAACTAAAATATTTCGCCTAACTTCGAAAATATATGCCTCGCACCTAACTATATCAAACCAAGGATATTAAAGACACATTCCTCAATATTTGCCTTCATAAATATAAGACTGTAATAGGTGTGTGCCTTTTCCCTATATATGGCTCTAAAAAAAGCACGCATACTATAGATGAAGCCTAGGGAAATAGCAAATAGGTGCATGAGAAGATGCATGTTAGCATGAAAGTTGGCTTGTATAGTTTGGTGATGTGACGAGGTATCGTATTAGTGGCTGTATTTAAATTAACTCATCGTATCTAGAGAGTCCTTTTACAAATAGGGACTCTTTTGATGATGATGAGTACCTCTATACATACCTGAGTTTATTTCTTGTAAGAGAGTGACGAAGTCTCTATAAAATCCCACATTTTATGACAGACTTTTAAGAGGTATGTATTTCTTTAAAGCATGAAGAACGCTTTTATGATAAGGAACATTATTCAAGGAAATTTTAGTGCCTCATATAATTTTACAAAAAATTTTCACACTTTCATGACTATCACTTGACAAATTTGTCTTTTAAACTGCCATCACTTTGAAAAATATTGGTTAGCAGAAAATTGGTAACCACAATTTTAGTATTTAATTAATTGGTATAGGCAAATTATTTTATTATGAAAAGCAAATTAAATAACTTACACTTAGTTCCTTAATACAGGATTGACAAATTTCATTAATAAAGTGTGTAAAATGATAAGAGTTTCGGCTTCACCGATAGAGCTATGCATTGTAAGCTTTATAATACAAGAAATTTTTGTTGAAAAGAGGTGCTATCAAGGAACTTGTAAGGAAGTTTTTGGTTGGAAGAAGATTTTTTTCACTCCTAATCACGCCAAATACACCAATTTTCAACTAGTGCTTCACTTAAATAAATAAGGAATTAAGAAAATGTTTAGGAAGTTCCAAGTTCAAGTGGGATATTCGCAAAACATGTATGGCACTTGAAGGGTATGTGGTACCATATCAAAATCAGCTAGCTTCAGTTATTGGTCAGCTTTAAATTTTCTTAATGATTTTTAAAGTTTCTTTTTTTTCAAGATCATGAACGATTTTTGGCGTATCATTTCGGTAATTTAAAAAAATTAGGTATGTCATTTAAAAAGCCACTTGACGGTCATAAATGGTCAGACTTTCTTGGAAATTCGTCAGCCATAGCTCCTGTTTATGAATTTTTTAATTTTTTCAAAAGTATAAGAGAATGTACATGACAGTCCATTTTGAAAATGAAAGCCTATAGCTATAGCATGTAATGAACAGGGTTGCGAATTTTTGAATTAAAAAAAACCATAAGTCATAAGTCCGTAAATGATTTGTGATTTAAAAAATCTAATTCATAAGTTAGTTAGTGACTTATGATTTAAAAAAAATTTAATTTATAAGCTACTAAGTGACTTATGAATTAAAAAAAAATTAATTCACAAGCTCCTAAGTGACTTATGAACTAAAAATAATTTAATTCATAAGCTAGTTGGTAAATTGGAAATGTTTAAGCTTGTTTTAGCTACATAATTATTTAATTATTATCGAAAGTAGATTTCAAGCTTTTGTGTGTCATAAAATTATCATGCTAGCTTATCAATTTTCCAATTAATAATTTCGTAATCAGAATTTATCCATTAGTTTATGAATAATTTTTTTTTTAATTCATAAGTCACTAGGTAACTTTTGAATTAATTTTTTTTTTAATTCTTAAGTCACTTACTTGCTCATGACTTAATTTTTTTTAATTCATTACTCACTTAGTAGGTTCTGAATAAATTTTTTTTTATTTCATAAGTCACTAAGAAGCTTATGATTTAAATTTTTTTAATTCACGAGTTACCAACTGACTTATGAATTCATTTTTTTTAATTCATAAGTCAGTAACTAGATGCTGAATTACATTTTTCTTAATTCATAAGTCGCCCACTATCTTGTGAATTAAAGCCAAGCTTAATTTAAAAATTGACTTAAGCTTTTGCAACCCTGGTAACGAAGTGTTTCCTGCTACACAATTTTCTTTTCACAGCTGACATCCCTGCTTTTCTGATTAATAGTAGCAAATATTCAAAAATAACCTTCACTTCTACTGCCGTCAAATCACAGAACAGTATGTTATCATTAATAATATTATTTCAACTTGAAAGTCATCAGCAGCAAATTTTGATTGTGATCAATATATTTCACATTCACTAGGAGCACTTGACGTCACAGAAAAAAGTAAACAAATTCAAATTAACATTCATCGGCCTTACAGCTCACATTTATGTTTTGGCAGACGAAAACCACCTAGAAAACCATCTAGATATGCAATCTAGAGGAAGTTGTAGAAATCGTCTGCAATTCCAAGCTACAAAAGTCTGCTGGACCAGATAGTGTCTCCTTCTAAATCCTGAAACGGCTGCCACATGCAGTAATGATTTTCATCACAATCATTTAAAATAACTGCATCGACAACTGGTACTTCACCCAGAAGTGGAAAACAGCGAAGATTGTGCCAATTCCGAAGAAAGGTGCTAGTTTCCAACTACAGGCCAATATCACTTCTCAACAACATCAGCAAATTATTAGAAGAAGTAATTCTCCGAAGACTGAAAAAGTTCTGCAATGAAAATTTCATCATCCCTGACATGCAATTCGGCTTTCGAGAAAAACAGTCAACCTTGCATCCACTGCTAAAATTCCAACACGATATCACCACAACCCTCAGCAGTCATCGTGTCACCGTGGGATGCTTTCTGGAAGTCGAGAAGGCATTCGGTAGCGTGTGGATAGAAGGCCTAATCCACAAATTTCATCTTATGCAAGTACCTCCGCCATTTTCAAAAATTCTCTTTTCTGTCCTGTCCTTTGTCTTTTAGGAAATTTTTCGTCCAACTCGATAAATGCAAGTCAAACATGAAGATCGTCTTGTTGGAGTCGCACAAGGCTAAAAACTAGGCCGCTGCCTCTACAGCTTGATGACTTCCGACCAACCTGTCCGAAAAGTAGACACTCATATCAACAGACTATTCCAATTCTACCAGAAATGGAGCATCCGGATCAACACTTCCAAATCGGAACTTGTCTGCTAAGGAGACCTTCAACTTGTAGAGTCATTCGCACTGCAAGAATTTGCAGAAATCTGGTCCTGAGACTCCCTGACGGATCCACGGCAGGCAAAGCAAAACGTCAAGTACCAGGGAGTGCACTTCAACGAGTTGCCAAGGTTTAACCCGCACTCAATAAATGTTTTGAAAAAGCCCAGCTGGGCCTTCAGCCGTTATTAATTATATATTAATCTACAAGCAGCTCCTGCGACCAGTGATCAGCTATTCCTTCCCAGTATGGTTTTCCATCAAGAAGACAGTTATGAAGAAACTTCAACTAATCGAAAGGAAGATACTAAGGATCTGCACTGGACTCTACTTCGACCGTCAATGACAGAAACACTACAGGAACGAGCGTCTCTACACAGAAGCGAATTTAATCTCTCTGGACAAATGTCTAGTTCATTCAACAAACAAACTAATGCGGAACATCATCGACCACACGAATCAGCTTATGAGAAGGATGACCCCTGAACACCTGAACAACGACATCCCGAACCGAGGTACCTCAGTGTAATGGAGACTCCGGCTGACATAATCGTAGACAACGAGGAAGTAGTCTCGTTCTATGCTGACATTGGGTCAGCCTACCACTGCGGCTAAGCGCCATCCGTGCACACAACCTACATAAATCACCACTGACAACTGGGAATGAACACCCTGAAGACGATAAAGTCAACCGACTTTTAAATTTTTTTTTCGTCATGTAAACTTTATATAAAAATAATTGAACTTAAGTCACTTGGTCAATATAAATTGATTGCCACCATGGGCTTTGTACCTACTGATCTACCAGAGCATAGTGCTACTGCGCCAGGGCCGTAGTACTTGTCAATGCGTTAAGCGTTTATCTTAGCAAATTGATTGTCACAAGGGGATTTTTACCTGCTGATCTATCAGTGCGTTCAGCCTGCCATTTAGCATTTAGTCTGCTGTTTCAGTGCCATCAGCGGCGTAGAACCTGCTGATGTACCAAAGTGTAGTACCCGTCCAAAGTTGCTAGAATTATCCTTAGCCAGTTTTCTCAATACCAGAACTTCAAGAGTGAATTCCAGTTAAGTAAGCCATTAGACTAAAATGCAATGTATCAGAAACCAGATTCCTAGACTGAAACACGAAGTATAAGAATACCCCTAAGCCGAAACAATCCTTACCAGAAAAGATCCATCTTTAAAGTATTTGAATTAATGAAAATATTGGTTGATAAACGTATATAAGAGTTGTTTCCTACTTAAGATTTTGTAATAAGGTTTGAAGTTTGTGTTTCTTTAGAAAGACCCTGGTGAGACCGACGAGCCAAACCTCGGCCTTAAACAAAAAAGCACAACACAAGTCTTTGTTATACTGTGACCTAGAAAAAAAATTATAAAAAATTCTACTGCTGATCAATAACTGAAGCTAGCTGACCTTATAATTCTACAGACCTTTCAGGTGGTATACAAGTTTTGCGAATATCCTACAAATGAGTTGTCAAAAAACGTTATGACTTTGAAAAAATTATTTAAAAAATCTATGACTGACCACCTATGCTATGCTAGCTCACCTTTAACATGGATCTTCAGTCCTCTTAAGTGGTACATATTTTTTGTGAATATACCACAAATGAGGTGCGTATGAACTTGATTTTTTTTTTAAATTTATTAAAAAATATCTATAACTGACTAATTACTGAAACAAGCTGACGTTTTTGGACCATTTACTGATCTTTTAAATGGCATACTTCTTTTCTTAATGATGGGATGCCAAAAATTTTGTTCGTGGCCTTGAAACAAACTTGAAAAGTGGCTAACCAATTTCTGAAAACAGTTGACATTTTATTTGTGTCACAAATCGCTCGTGATCTTGCAAGAGCTTAAGCCTTGATTACAAATTTTCTATAGCTGACCAATTTCCAAAACTACTGAAATTCTAATGAGTTATGATATGACTAATTCCTGATTAATTAGATGGCATACCTTTTTTACAAAAAAAATGGCGTTTTGATAGTATCTGCAGGTAAATCTTTGTTGCAATAACATTCAGGACCGAGTGGAGCTTACGAACTGTATATTTTCATAGATCTATTTTGGTTCTTAACTAGATTTTATTTAATGTTTAAAGGGCTTATTTTTGTAAGCGACTAAGCATTTGGAATTTCATGGCTTAGGGTGAAGGTTATTGATGTTGGGCCCGTATTATATGCTTCTAAGATCGGTAATTAATTTAAAGGTGCCTTCTTCGATCATACCGAGCATGAGCCTGTAAATTAGTCGAACTTGAGCATCGTCATCTTATAAATCTATTGAAGAATATTTGTAGTATTAGATCAATACTTGCTGACGTATTTGATAATCGAAACTTATTCCCTAACTTTGATATGAATATGCTGTGGTTAAATGTATCAAAGGCCTTTGAGAAATATAAAAGCACAAAAAATTTTAACAAGTCACAATAAATTGCGATTTTTATATCATCAGAAACTTTAAGAATGGCTTATTCAGAACCTTTTTGTCTAAAATCCTTATTCACCAACGTATCTCCTACTAGATGGAAAATAAATTCTATTTAAACATCTTCTTGGAAGGAAACCTAAGAACTTAGCAAGGTTTTTCTTTTTCGTGATTTCGATTATGTGGTCATTCGACACAAAGATGGTCTACCGATGAGTGCTGGAGGCTAACTAAGAAACCAAACTTAACAATTCCCGACAATCATTTCTTAAACAAGTTTTTTAAAACACAGTAACCCTTGGCATAATGGTTTATAAGTGCGATGGACTGTCAGGCAGAGGGTCTTGGGTTCGATTCTCAGCCGCTGCAAGAAATTAACAAATCTTCCAAGAAAATCTCTTGTCATGAAAAGTATGATACTCCTTAGCCGTTCGGAAACGGCTGAAAAATGTAGGCCCCTTCCATCGCTCCAAATACGAGCACAGAAATGGTTGAGAGTTGTAGGCCACTAGGTTTATGATCCTTATGAGCCATCCTGGCCTCTAACTTATTTTTTTTTTTTTAAACACAAAATAGGTATATAATTCGAATGGGCTCATTTTCTTCAACCCTAATAATTTTAAACCAAGGAGAAATTCCGAGAAAGTTCGATATCTTATGATAATGGCTCAAGTTCGTGTCCAATTCAGCAAGTAAAAAATCGAAAAGTGCAAGATTTAATTTTTTTTAGCTTTGCCAGTCTACAAGTACCTACCTATAGCTTTACTTATTTCGATATAAATATCTTTGTTCTGTAAATGTATCTAATTTTACTCTCAAGAAACACAAATTTACCTCATTTTCTGAATAAGCCAAGGAACTAACAAGAAATGGGAACAAAAAATAATCCCCCAAAAACTTTAAGCAAATAGCTATAGCTAGGAAGAAATTTTAAGAAGCATCCTTTGAAGAACCAACCTTCAAATGCAACAGTTGCCGTGTAAAATAAGATAAATGTCTTTTGGTTGGAGTTGCAGAAGATAAATGATATTTTTATTACTATCCTCCTGCAAACACAAACACACACATACCACACCCACACACACTCACATGAATGCATGCTTAGCTTATACTTCAAAAGTGCAGTGCACCTTTTAACTTTAAAGTTTATTTATTTGTGTGTTTGTGTAATATATTTGCAAACTTTGGAAAACGCATTTTCTCTCCTCCAACGAAGACCGAGAGTAAGCTTCTTTTTTTTCTGTTGGTTTGTTGAGTTAGGTGTATGAGGTGTACTCGTAGAGATTCATTGAGAGATGCTTTTGTTCAACAATCACCTGTTAGAAAGTTTTCCCGCAGGAAGCAATTTTCATTTATTTATTGAAGGAGCACTTTAGAGCAATCTTGTCTTAATTTTGTTTGGTGGCTTGGGAACTCGATGGTCAATCGAAATCGATTGCTAAAAGTTCATGATATATGATTTGTTTTCATGAATGGTTTTTTGTTGTTGGTTGAAGAAACAACCGCAGTAAGTCACATAGGTTAAGTCTGGAAAGATCGTTTGAATATATTGGGCATGAGGGTTGATCAACTTTTTTCTTCTGCGTTCTCGAACGGATCTTAAGAGTTTTTGTACCGTGAAAACATGAATTCAAAAAATTGTCGGATTTTTCAATGGGTAGATATTTCAAAATCAATAAAACAAGTTGTGCGAAATTTTGTGTGCTGCTTATTTGGGAGGTGAGCAGTCAAGAAGTCCAATTGTCAATAAATCTAACATTGAATTTGAACAATGCCACTGTTAATGTTAACTTTGAGGGCAAATCAAACTGGAATACGGCTGTTAAAGCCATTCATTTGGCTCCTTCATCTCTTAGTTGGTCCAACAATGCTGAGATGACTTTGCGAGCCTAAACATTTACCTCAGTGTTGCTTTTATCTGGGTTCCGGGTCACATTGGAATTAAGGGAAATGGAAATGGTTAACAAGCTGGTTACTCGAAATCTGCCTTTCATATCTCACTGCAGAAAGAGTTAGCATTGCTCTTGGTGTTATGCAGGACAACATTTTCTCAAAAAATTCAACAGCAGGTGTAGCACTCAACTGCGTTAAATCTAGAAAGATGTGATGCATCTAAAATATGTCTTGAACAAATTACCACATAGACAGACTTAGGGCAATTACAACGTTGATGTAAAACAAATAAATAGGAGGCCATTACGGCTCGTAGAGACCCTTAACTTAGTGAATTAGAACTCTCAACAACTCCTGTGTGTGTGTTAACAGGAATGGGGGGGACCTACAATTTTCTGCCGATTCCGGACATCTGATGAGCAGTACTTTTCATGACAAGGAAAACTTTGTTTTGCAGCGGATGAGAATGCAGTGAAGCTGAGTATTCCTTACTATACTCTGTCAAACAAAAATTGTCAGTACAGGCCTTATGGGAGAGCTTTTTCTAAAGCAGTGGCGCATGATGCACCCTCACTACAATGCATTAGGAAAAATGCCACTAAAAAAAGAGCAAGCCACTGACTTTTCTTAAGGAATTGTTGTTGTAATTTTTTGCAAAAAGTTGTACACCGCAACACGACCATCGTATCCCACTGCTGATGAGATTGAGATACTGTCAAGAGTGCCAAGTGTCACTCAATACGATCGTGCGCTCTTTATCTACATCAAAACAGAGTTAAGCTAAGTGTACACGATTGGTAGATCTTACAATATTGTAAGATCTTACAATGTCTGACAATTATCTACCAATGAGCTGACAAATAAGTTGTGTGTGTACACGGTTGGTAGAAAATCTACCAATCTCTTACAATTAATTGTCAGAAGATGGCTGACAATTCATTTTCAGATAGCCGGCTAAATACCCACCAATTAATTGTGAGAGATCGGTAGATTTTCTACCAACCGTGTACACACACAATTAATTGTCAGTTTTTGTTGGTTATGGAAACTGACAATTAAACCCTGGCTGCAAATTTTCTGACAATGAAAAAATTGTATGATGCTAAAAAACGAACATCTTACAATTTCTTCATTGTCAGAAACGTCAGACAACGATAAAAATTGGCAGGCCTGACAATAAATTGTGTGTGTACACGATTATCAAATACCTTACAATTTACCGTCTTACAATCAATTGTCAGATACATTTTCTGACAATTAATTGTAAGACTACACGGTTGTATAGCTTGAACCAATTCAGTTGGCAATTCTACTGCGCAGGTCTCTTTAAATTTCTTTGCTCTACTCTTTAATTCTTAAAGAGACAGAAAAATCACTGAAAAAAAGAAAAAAAAGATGTACATGCCGGCGTTGTTTTCAATGACGCTGCTGCGATCAGCGCTGCCACCCTAAAGACAATCAAGCGAAGTATTTTTCAGAAAAAAGCGCAGTAGATTGCAATACAACGCAGTAGATTTTAAAATATGCAAAACAAAATTCAAATCATAGAAATACATTTTATTTATGAATAAAAGCAACAGAACTTAAAAAAATTAACTCAACAGTTAAAAAAAAAAAATAAACAAATTTCTTAAACTAAATAAAGAAAAAATCACATTTCATTTTGAGAATTCTTATATATACATAGATAAAATAAAAAGAGATCACATACTCGTATTATTTCGAAAATTCATATTATAAAAAAAAAATAAAAAAATAATGACATTACTTCATTATAAACTCACCATTTATGAATTTAAATTTATTATAAAATTCTATAATACCTGGTGAATCTGAGGGAGACCAACAATCCTCTTTTAGGTCTTTTAGCTCTTTGGCTAAAATAATACTTTGAAGGGTGTTGAGGCTGTTTCTAGTATCAGTTTTTATTACATAAGTTGACTAGCGAAAATTTCCTTTCAGCAGCTGCGCTGCTATTCGGTAAAAAGCGTAACAAAAGCATAAATTATGCTAGCTCCACCAATGCAAATTCACATACCGAGTTTTTAAATGTTCTGGCTTTTGACCAAAACTTTGTTATGTCTGAAGGGTCATTATATTTTTAAACAAAATCATTATTGCCTAACAAGAACCTCCATTGCATATTGAGTACTTCCGCATTTTCAGATGAATGTGGAAATTCTTCCAAAATGAATTTGAATTTTTCACTGATTGCATTCAGAGTGAGTGAATATGGTTGAGAACAAACTTTAGTTAAGTACTATTAACATTTTTAAAAGAGGAGTAGATTCGTTTTGCTGCGCAGTAGAAATTCATTTGGGCCAAAATGCAGTAGATCTACTGCTAAAGGAGTAAAGTGGCAGCCCTGGCTGCGATTATACTGAAGCACTTAGGAGGGTGAGTTTTGTTTATAGCTTCGCTCAGAGTAAAATAGAAATGAATTTCCAGTGATGGACTTTCTTTGAATAAGATATGATCATGGTTTACTTTTCTTTCATAGCTTGATGTCTAAAAAACTATTTCATCTCTGGTGAGATAAAAGGAAAAGATTTTTAGGTGTAAACTTTACTTCGAAAAAATAAAATTAATAATTTTTGTTTTTATTACTGGGACAAATTTCAGTGCACCTATAATAAAAAAATAAGTCTATTGCAAAATGCAATTGGGTCAGACAAAAAAAACTACCTGCGAGCTGCGACATAGGATTAATGACAAAAAGCTTAGGGATTATTGTTTATTTCTATGTTTTATGATTTGTGGCTTAGTAACAGAAAGGTTCCGGGGGCGTTGTGTTTATATTTATTTTATGGCGTTAGTGTATATTTGATATATTTTTTTTTGACCTGTGGGGTTGGGATTAATTGTAGATTAGTGTTAATTAGTTAGATTAGTGTTTACGAGTTTGAACAATTTTTGCATCAGAGGGAATTAACGTATTTAAATGATATTTGCTTTGGTTTGCAATTCAGTTTAAAAAAAAACAACCAAGAATAATACATTGAAATACATTTAAAAGAAATTGTAATGGATCCATTCAGAAAAGGAAAACCTATTGGAAGCCAGGCGCGTAAGATAGTTGTTAAGATATATAATGACAAACTGGAAGAAGCAAAGAATTCGTTTCTTGAAAATCCTGTGAGTTACGCAACAACGCAAGCAGTGGAAACTACTGGAATTTCTAAACGTTCAATCGGAAGGATTATTAAGGAATACGAAGAGACAGGAGTTGTACAGTCACCAAATAAATAAAATGCACGACTGGGTCGCACGAACTTGCTCTTATGTAACAGACTAGGAATTAAAATCGAATGTTATTCGAGAAAACTGTTCATAAGGATAAAATTATTTTTTAAATTCTTTTAGTAGTAAGAGACAAAAACAAAATGCTATCCAAATATGAATTTATGCAAGAACAAAAATTATAAGTCGTTGTAGTCGTTTCTTAAAAAAAAGCTTTTATGTACAAAGTTTTTAAAAGCTTTTGAAGAAAAAATTTTGGTACGCCAATTTAAAGTTTTTATTATTGTTCGAATAAAACTAAAATTTACAAAAAAAAATATTGAGCCGTTTCTGAGATATCGAATTTTCAAAAAAAAAAAAAAAAAAAAAAAATAGATTTTTTTTTTTCAAAAATTCAAAAAATATTTATTTTAAAGTTTTGAAATGCAATGTGTTTTAGACTTTTTAGGAGCTTCTCTTTGAAAAATTTCATTAAGATCCGTTATGTGGATAATGAGAAATTCAAAATTCGAAAAAATGGTTCTATGGTAGGTACAAGCTGTAATATCTTAATTTCAAATTTTTTCTTATTAAATTAAAGATCGTAAAAATTAATTGAAAGAAAAAAAATTTTATCAAAATTCTCGGAACCGTTTTCGAGAAAAATACGATTTTTGAAAAGCATTTTTTTTAATTTTTCAGCATTTGTATGGTAGGTACCTTTATTTTTAGGTAAAATAAAATTTTTTTTTCCACATCTTGTAGATTATATTGAGAAACTTTTATTTATCAAGTTTAAAAAAAATCTAGCAAGGGGTTTTCGAAATATTGAGTTTTGAAAAAAAATTTTGAGTACACAATTCTATTCAGGTTTTTGGGGAGCCTTAGCGGAAAAAAATGATCAAAATCGGCTGTACCGTTTTTGAGAAAATCAAAAACAAAAAAAATGGTTCCATGGGGGGTACCCTCAATAACCATTTTTCTGAAAATTTTTTTCAACAAATACCTAGCTCTAATTACATGAAATTTTTTTGTGTTTTTTTTTTTAAATCTGTCGAACATTTTTTGAGAAAAAAAAATGTTTATAAAATTTCGAAAAAAATTCGTATGGCAGGTACCGTTAGTTTTGGTCCTAAAAAATCAAATCAAAAAACATCCGGGGGGAAAAAATTAAAACCCATATCTACCAAGTTTGAAGAAAATCGGCCGAGCCGTTTAGCTGCAATCGAACGGACAGACAGACAGACAGACAGACAGACAGAATTGCGAGACCCACTTTTTTAGTCTTCGCTATCATCGTAATGTCAACTTTGATCAAAATCTCGAGTTCGATTTTTTTTACGAATGCATAACTTGCCTTATAGTACCTATAAGTCGCAAGTAAAAAGTG
Source organism: Philhelius festivus (assembly GCA_963931855.1). Classification (NCBI taxonomy): domain Eukaryota; kingdom Metazoa; phylum Arthropoda; class Insecta; order Diptera; family Syrphidae; genus Philhelius; species Philhelius festivus. The sequence goes on along the minus strand of OZ007557.1, from coordinate 75,362,028 downwards.
CAGCATACGAAGTGGAAAACTGGACTAGACGAATTTGACATCGCAGCTATTCGGCGTATAATGCACAACTTCCACCAGGAGGAAAAAATGATGATATCCTTAAAAATGTTGAGACAACGAGTACAGGAAGATCTGGACTTTAACTTAAGTATTACGTCTCTCAACAGGATTCTAAGAAGAAACGGATTTAGCTACAAAAAAACTCAAAACAACCGGAAACTTCTCTGTGAAAGAAATGATATTAAACTCATGCGAGTGAAGTATCTGAGAAAAATCCGGGAATACAGATCAAGAGGATATGATATCATTTATTTGGACGAAAGCTATATTCATAGCTCACATACAAGGCCACGGGCTTGGACTGATGACAGTAGCAGTGGGTTGATGACGCCAATATCAAAGGGAAAGAGGCTGATAATGGCGCATGCAGGTGGTGACAAAGGTTTCGTGAAAAACTCCTTACTTTTATTCAAATCTGGAAAGAAAACGGGAGACTATCACGACGACATGAACTTCGAAAATTTCTGCAAATGGATCCAAGAACAAGTTTTGAATAACTTGGAGGAACCTTCAGTTATTGAAATGGACAACGCCTCCTACCACAATAAATTAGAAGAAAATCAAATTACTTCTGCTAGCAAGAAATCCGAGATGATACAATGGCTAAACGAAAAGAATATTCCGCATACTATACAGATGTTGAAACTTGAACTGTATGAGCTAATAAAAGGACACCGAGCTACACACAACCCAAAGCATAAGATTGACGATATCATTCACGGCATGGGACATGAGGTTCTACGTTTACCACCCTATCATCCAGATCTCAATCCCATTGAAAATATTTGGGCAACTGTCAAGGCAAGAGTAGGTTCACGAAACACAACATTCAATTTATTGGATGTTCAAAAATTAGCAGAGGAGGAATTTTCAAAAATAACAGCTGAAGACTGGCGAAAAGTGTGTGAAAAAGCCATAAGAACTGAGGAAGAATACTTTTCTCACGACCTAACGTGGGACACAATTTCGGATTCTATTATAATTAATCCAGGTGACGATTCTTCAACCGACTATGAAAGCGACATTAGTTCTTAAAACTAAGTACATATATGTAAATAAACATTTATTATTTAAATTATATTGTTCTTATTTATATTATTTTTATTTTATTATTATGTTTCATACTTATCTCTGAAGTACAAATTTATAATAATTATTTTAAGGTAAAATAAATTCTTAAAAACTCGTAGGTAAAAATTATTCAAACTTGTAAACACTAATCTAAATAATTAACACTAATCTACAATTAATCCCAAAACCCCACAGATCAAAAAATTATAAATACATATATCAAATAAACACTAACACCATAGAATAAATATAAACATAACGCCCCCGGAACCTTTCTGTTGCTAAGCCACAAACCATAAAACATAGAAATAAACAATAATCCCTAAACTATTTGTCAAAGCAAAGTTGAGTTAGGCACTGTAAGATTTAAGGAAAAATGTTTACTCATTAAATAGCTTGTGCACCATTTTTGTTCTCTTAAATCCTCTCTCTGCGCAACCGGCCGTTGGCCAACTGAATTAGTTCAAGCTATAAGACATTGTAAGCATGTTTTTCACTGACAGATCTGACAATATTGTAAGATCTAGCAATCGTGTACACTTAGCTTTACCATTATCATTCTCAATTGCAAGCAAGGAGCTTTTTCAGTGGTTTTCATTAAGGAGCTTTTGGGATTTGAAGCTTTTGAGAACACAATTGTAGAAGATGAGTATGTTGAGTGTTTTCGTATTGCTTTTCAACTTAAGCCTAGTATACAGTTCTTCTAAAAAAAAAAAACCAATGCATTTCTTATGGGAGAGTTTTTTCCCGAAAAAATACTTTTTTCATTTCACCAAACTGTAAACCAAAATCGAAAAAAAAATTTATACTCACCACGATTTTTTTTCACGCAAAACAATGTGCATCCCATTGTTTTGACGGAAATTTTTTCATGAGAACAAAATTTTTTTTTCACCACTCATTTTTTTTTTTCTTCAAAAAGAACTGTATACTAGGCTTTAAAAAAAAACACGCCTATTATCGTACCGCTTAGTGTTGTGGGAAAAAGTAAATTGAATATTGTTTTCAGTCGTTTTGAATAGTGTTATATAGTGGCAACACTTATTAGTAATGAATTTTATGCTGAATTCTCTATTCATTTACATATGCATACATGCAAACATATAAACCAATGTATAGCTTATGAAGTGAATTTCAAGTCACTTGTGGTTTGACATTCTAACAATCAACATTAAAGCAGAATTAATAAACGAATTAGAAATTGAACGGTTGGCCTTTTATTAAAGATAGAACATTGGCGACGAGTTTAAAAAAAAAAAAAAAAAAAAATTATATCGGCTATAATAAATCGAGACAATATTTTCAAGTCGCATGCCCGGTGAAATTAAAAAAGATAAATTTTCTACTTCTCCGAGTGTCATGACTAATGTGCAGACCATCGCGGTTGGAAACAGCTTTGAGGAATTCAACCCAGAATTCGTGGACTGGGAAGTATTCGAAGCGAAACTTGAACAATATTTTCTCAGTGTTGGAGAAGAAGATGAACAAAGAAAAACAGCATTTCTGTTAACTAAATTGCACCATGAAACCTTCAAGCTTCTCAGAGACAGCGCGTACCCAAAAAACATCAACACATTAAGTTTCGCCGAAGTTAAAAATAATTTAACAAATTTCTATGGGAAAAAGGTGGCAGTATTTGTTGAACGGCGAAGTTTCTATAACTTAAAGCAGATGGTAAGCGAAAACATAAATGAGTGGTATACAAGAGTCAAAAAATCCGCGGTAAATTGTAAATTCGGTAGTCAGCTTGACGCAGCATTGCGTGACATATTTATAACAGGTCTTAAAGATGGTCCCATTCTTGAGAAGTTGCTAGAAGAGGATGAAACGATCACTCTCGACAAAGCATGGACAATTGCAATAAAAAGAGACATTGATAAATAGCCGAAGTGCAAGCACATTAATGGTAAATAAGGTAAACACACATACACGGTCACCACATAATGATAAAAATAGGCAAAGTCGAACCACCAAGTCATACGGTCATACCCCTGCAGGTGCAGCTGCAGCGGGGAAAAATAAAGGTATACGCACGGTAGAAAAAGCTCGCAAGAATGATGGATGTTATCGATGTGGTAGAGTGGGGCACAACAGTGAGCACTGCTACTACAAAAGTTATGTGTGTGATATATGCAGAGTTCGTGGGCATCTTAAAATTATGTGCAAAAACAAATATTCACGAAATGAACAGATTAAGCACATAAGTGCTGATGAAGGGGCACAAGAGAATGACGATGACGAATACATCGAACTAAAAAACATCACATCTAACTCAAAGAGCTGTCCACCAATAACCCTACAAGTAAAAATTGATGGCTGTCAAATTAATATGGAGCTTGACACGGGCAGTGCAGTTACAATAATTCCGCAATGTGTTATGAGGGACTTGTTTGCTACAAAAAAACTCATGGCATCAAGTTTAAACGTAAAGGGCTACGGCGGGGAAGAAATTAAAGTATATGGCAAAATGGAATGTATATGTGAATATCAAGGGAGGAAAAAACAACTGGAGGTGTACGTAACGGAGCCGGGTAGAAGTGCATTGTTAGGAAGAGACTTTGCAACGGAGTTTGGATTAATTATGTCGTTGAAAAATCCAATCGAGGTACACAGCATAACAAAAACTATTGAATTTAAAATTAAGGAATTAGAAAAAAACTTTGCGAACGTATTTGGGAATAAAATGGGTAAATTTAAATACGAAAAAATAAATCTAAAAATGGAAAATGAAACAGTAAGCCCAGTGTTTGTGAAACCAAGAAATTTGCCATATGCTCTAAAAGAAAACGTCGAGAAGGAAATTGATCGGCTGACAGCTGAAGGCATCATCACACCGGTAGAGTACAATAAATGGGGAACACCTTTAGTACCTGTAATAAAGTCTGATGGTCGTATTAGACTATGTGGCGATTATAAGTCAACAATCAACAAATATCTTGAGGTAGATACATACCCGCTGCCCAGGATACAGGATCTGCTGCATAAATTATCCGGAGGTGAGAAATATTCGAAAATAGATCTAAAAGAGGCTTATTTACAGATAGAGCTGGACGATGACAGCAAAAGGCTCTGTGCATGGTCAACGTCAAAAGGGGTGTATTTAGTCAATCGGATGCCATATGGGGTATCACCTGCAACATCGAAGTTCCAGAGAATTATGGCCAAAATGTTTCACGACATTGAAAATGTCACCGTATTCGTTGATGATATCTTGGTGACTGGAAAGAATGATGACGAACACATTGCAAGTCTCGAAAGGGTGTTCAAGAGGTTGCAAGATGCAGGTATGACGGTGAAGCTAAGCAAATGTGAATTTTTCAAGGACGAGATTTGTTATTTGGGTCAAGTCATCAACAAAACTGGCATAAGAAAGAATCCCGAAGGTGTCAAAGCAGTTCTCAAAGCTGATCCGCCGAGAAACATCAAACAAGTACAAGCTTTTTCTGGTCTTGTAAATTACTACGGGAAATACATTCCAAATGTATCAATTGTCATGGCGCCAATCTACAACTTGTTGAAGTCTGGAGTAGCTTTTGTTTGGACTCAGGAGTGCCAAGCTGCGTTCGATGAAATAAAAAGCATTATTGCGTCAGACAAAGTGTTGGTGCATTATCATCCCGAATGGGAAGTCGTGCTGGAGTGTGATGCATCCGATGAAGGTATTGCCGCAGCGTTGTCGCATAAGCTGCCGTCTGGAGAAGAGCGACCAATTTCATTTGCGTCCAGAATTTTGTCATCGTCGGAGCGAAATTATAGCGTGCTCGATAAAGAGGCTCTGGCAGTGTACTATGGGGTACAAAAATTTTCCGATTACTTATTCGGCAGGCAGTTTACTATTAGAAGCGACCATAAGCCGTTGCTCGCAAAGTATGGTGAACATCGCAGGTCGCAGCATTCCGTTGATGGCAGCTAAAAGGGTGCACAGATGGGCGACGTATCTGGCAGCATTCAATTATAAGTTCGAATACATCAAGGGTAAAGACAATAAGGTGGCCGATATGTTGTCTAGATTTTCATATAAAGACGAAATTGACATGAGAGAACAGGCTGTGGAAGAGCATATTAAAAAGGTAATTACAGAAGTAAAAATTATTAATTTTCGTGTCATTCAAGAGCTCATCAAGAATGATCGGGTGCTTATGGAAGTGCTCAAGAATATTGAAAAAGGATGGCCAACTAAAAATGTGGGTGATGACTTGAAACCATACTGGCTAAGAAGGAACGAGCTTGAGGTCATCAATGGCGTTATTATGTGGGGCTTCCGAGTTCTAGTGCCAGAAGAGTTGCAATCGCAAGTACTAGAGGAACTACACGATGCGCATTTGGGAATGTCCAAAACTAAGTCATTGGCTAGGTCGTATGTGTGGTGGCCACATTTGGATATTTGCATCGAAAAAATGGTTCGAAGTTGTTTAGCGTGTGGAACACACAATGCCAATCCTCCGAAAGCTGAAATTAACCAATGGCCAGAGGCAACAGAACCATGGGAAAGGATACATTCCGATTTTGCGGGACCTTTTCTCAATCGGCAATTCCTGATCATCGTGGACGCCAAAACAAAATGGGTAGAGATCTATCCGATGAACAGCATCGTAGCAAAGTCGACAATTGAGAAGTTTTATGAAACCTTTGCACGATTTGGGTTGCCAAAAACTTTGGTGACAGATAATGGGACTACGTTCACAGGTAGTGAATTTCAAGCTTTCATCAAGAGAAATGGGATAAAGCACATAACATCACCACCGGGCCATCCGCAAAGCAACGGTTTGGCCGAAAATGCAGTGAAGTCATTCAAGTTGGCAGTGAAGAAAATCTTAGAGGGTGGAGAGAAGTCGGTACCAATTGCTGTAGCTCGATACCTATTTCACCACCGTTTGGCAAAACATACTACAACAGGTTTGTCACCGGCTTCACAGATGTTTAAACGTAACTTACGTATGAGGTTGGACCTTCTAAGGCCAGAAGTTGACGGCGGCGTACATGCAGTGACAGGTGTTGAGAACAAATCAATAAAACGTGATCGAAAGGTGTTTTGTGAGGGTGAGTCAGCATTAGTCAAAGATTTTCGCAGCGGCAAGATGTGGTCGGTTGCAGTCGTGAAGAAGAAGATTGGAAAGCAGACATATTTGGTTGCTACTGATGATAACCATATTTGGAAGAGACATTTGAACCAAATGAAGAAGTTTTCCGAGAAGACAGAATCCGAGACAGAACAAAAATCCGATGAAAGAAGCAAACATCTAGATCACATAGTCATCAAGTCACAGGTAACAAGGGAAAACCCTACTTCTCGAGAATACGAATTGAGGCGTCGCAGTCGATTAAAAAAACCAAGGAGATATCCGAATTAGGGGGAGGAAATGTTATATAGTGGCAACACTTATTAGTAATGAATTTTATGCTGAATTCTCTATTCATTTACATATGCATACATGCAAACATATAAACCAATGTATAGCTTATGAAGTGAATTTCAAGTCACTTGTGGTTTGACATTCTAACAATCAACATTAAAGCAGAATTAATAAACGAATTAGAAATTGAACGGTTGGCCTTTTATTAAAGATAGAACAAATAGGCAGACGGTAGCTTTACGCGTTTTTTACTCTCATTTGCGGCGATTTATAATGTAAACAACGGAATCACTGTGAGAGCTTTAAAAGGCGACACACTTATGCATGGCAATGCAACCAGAATGAGAGACAAACGTCCTATCTTCCCTGTACTGACAATTTTTGTTGGACAGAGTATAGAGATGCCGCGTATATTTGTCCACTATTCGGTATTTGGCCTATTCGACCTATTTTTTTGATATTCGGTATTCGGCCGAATAGTTCACAACATTCGGCCGAATACCGAATATCAATTAAATGGAGAATAAAAAAAGATTTATTATTACAAAATGTTCTATTTTTATTAAAATTTTTTATTTTATTATTGAAAATCTACTTATGGTAAGTTCTGGTGAATAAAAACAGCTTTTTCAGCATTCGTTGGTAGCACACGTTTTATGTAAAGTCTATATATTCGAAATCAATTACAGCTTCTGCAAATAACCTCTCACTAATACACTAGTACCAGAAGACGAGAGGTAGATTTCAGCAAATGTTGTCAAATTGGGAAACAGTTTTGTATTTGCTGCCCACCACTTGTAAGGGTCTGCCATCCGATCTTGGCGAAAAGTTCTTAAAAAAAATCTATTTTGTTTTCAATGGCAGTTTTTTCAACATCTTTTTCATTTTGTTTATAGCAACTTCCTCAAAACATTTCCAGAAACTGTTGTACCTCATCAAAAGTCACACAATACAATAATGGTTTTGAGACGAACCTAGAAGAGCTAGCGATCTTCAGAGGGAAGAAGGCAGCTCATAAATCCGTGTTCATATCCCATTAAATCCACAGGCCAAACGAGATTATGGTATCCGCTTTTCACACTAAAGTGCTAATTAGGTCATTAGCCGAGCTGCTCATAGCCGTCATTTCTCCATGCTTGTAACTTGAGGTCATCGGTCATTTGAGTCTTACTAACTTATACCTCTTTAATACTGGAATATTTTTGCTTCTGAAACAAACTTCTTTTGTTAGATAATTTAGAGTTCATTTCTATTATAAGAACAATTTTGAACATACAAATAACTTTGAGCTATTTTCAATTGTTTTTGAGAAAATCTCCCTATGCTTAAAGAGGTTTAAGCCTATTTTTACTTGCGACTTATAGGTACTATAAAGCAAGTTATGTATTCGGAAAAAAAATCAAACTCGAGATTTTGATCAAAGTTGACATTACGATGATAGCGAAGACTAAAAAAGTGGTTCTCGCAATTCTGTCTGTCTGTCTGTCTGTCTGTCTGTCTGTCTGTCTGTCTGTCTGTCTGTCTGTCTGTCTGTCTGTTCAACTACAGCCTAAACGGCTCGGCCGATTTTCTTTAAACTTGATAGATATCATTTTAAATTTTTTCCACCCAAACATTTTTTTCTTTTTTTTTGTCAGACCAAAAATAACGCTACATTCCATACCAATTTTTTTTTTCGAAATCTTATAAATATTTTTTTTTTCTCAAAAACTATTCCACCAATTTAAAAAATAAAAATACATGAAAATTTCATTTACCGGGGCGGGTGAATAAGTCCGTGACTTTTTGAATTTCTGACCTCTTTACTGAAACAGCAACACTGCTCCTATCAACAGGCATCTGTCAGTTGACTCCTGTCAAAATTTAAACTTGCTGCATCAGTTAGTTTGTGTTTGACAGCTATTTTTATCAGACTACTCACTAATTTGAGGAGAAAATGGAAAAAAGTGAATTTCGTGTGCTTATTAAGCATTATTTCTTGCGAAAAAACCATCACCGAGACCAAGGCTAAGCTTGATAAATACTATGGGGACTCTGCACCATCGATTTCAATGGTAAAAAAGTGGTTTACTGAATTTCGTTGTGGCCGTACAAGCACTAAAGATGCCGAACGTCCTGGACGCCCAGTTGAGGTCTCTACACCCGAAACAATCGAAAAAATTCACGATATGGTGTTGGCCGACCGAAGATTGAAAGTTCGAGAGATTGTGGAAGCCGTAGGGATCTCGCATGGCTCAGTGGTTTCAATTTTGAATGATCACTTGGGCATGAGAAAGCTTTCCGCAAGATGAGTGCCGCGTTTGCTCACAGTCGACCACAAACGCAATCGTGTAACAACTTCACAGGAAGGTTTGGCGTTGTTTAATCGCAATATGGAGGAGTTGTTGCTCCGTTTTGTAACCGTGGACGAAACATGGATCCATCACAACACACCAGAGACCAAACAACAGTCAAAACAGTGGGTTTCTAAGAGTGAATCGGCGCCAAAGATGGCCAAGGTGGGTTTGTCAGCCAATAAAGTTATGGCGACTGTTTTTTGGGATGCACGCGGGATAATCCACATTGACTACCTTCAAAAGGGAAGAACAATCAATGGGGAATATTATGTCAACTTATTGGACCGATTCAATGACGATTTGAAAAAAAAACGACCTCATTTGGCCAAGAAAAAAGTTCTTTTCCACCAAGACAATGCAAGGGTGCACACATGTGCAGTTGCCATGGCAAAAATCCATGAATTGGGCTATGAATTGCTCCCTCATCCACCCTATTCTCCAGATTTGGCTCCGAACGACTACTTCTTGTTCCCAAACCTGAAGAAATGGCTTGGTGGAAAAAGATTTGACTCCAATGATGAAGTCATCTCGCAAACAAAGGCCTATTTTGAGGACCTCGACAAATCATTTTTTTTGGAAGGGATAAAAAAATTGGAGAAGCGTTGGACAAAGTGTATAGAGCTCAAGGGAGACTACGTTGAAAAATAAAATTATTTTTTTATCAAAAAATCCAAAAGTCACGGACTTATTGACCCGCCCTCGTAGTTAAAGCTATGTAATAGTTGAAAATTTTTTTCAAAAAATGGTTACTGAGGGAACCATTTTTTTGTTTTTGATTTTCTCAAAAATGGTACCACCGAGTTTGATCATTTTTTTTTTCTAAAGCTCCCCAAAAATTTGAATAGTATCGTATATTCAAATTTTCGAACAATTTTTTTTTTGGATTTTTAAAAAAAATTTCAAAACATTTTTTTCAAAAACTTCGATAAACTCGACTTGTAATTTTTGTTTTTGCATAATTTCATATTTGCATCATTCTGTTTTTTTTATCTCTAACTACTAAAGAATTTAAAAAAATTAATTTTATCCTTATCAACAGTTTTCTCTTAACACATTAGTTTTGAAAATTCCTCGTGTATTACAAAGGAGTTCGTGCGACCCAGTCGTGCATTTTATTTTTTTTGTCAAATCCAAGAAACACCAGTTTTCTAAAAGGATTATCATTTCTCCACTCAGGAATGCTTGGAATTAATGGTTGCTTTGAGGTTGATGAATTTCTTAACTTACTAACTCAAAGATGTTGCTAGTGACATTTTTTCCCAGGAGGTGAACATACACAAATGCATTATTATGGGCATTTTACTTCAAGACCAACAAGTTTCACCTATTATTCAAATGGTTGTCGAGAAGAACTCTAATATGGCATAGTGGCATGTGGCTGATGATGTCGATATTTTCAGCATCCCATAATAGTGTTGCAGATTTCTTAAGACAGTCATCTTCGGGTTAACGTCTTCATTGAACGAAATTGAACAACCCACATCATATTATTCGATGTTTACCGTCTCTTATAAATTTCACAGCACTGTGAATTTTATTTTTCTAGGGGAATTTGAATAATTCCAAACACCTAGAATGTTAATGTCCGTGTTGAGACTTTTTAATCGACGAAGTTATATGAAATAAGAAAATTATTTAAATTTTAATTGGAGTGATGAGCCCACTGTCGCACCTGGACGAAACGCATTTTGGAGTTGAGGTCGCTTCAACTTTTAATTAAATGACTCCACTTAAAACTGAAATAATTTTCTTATTTCAAATAACTTTGTTAAATCACATCGTAGCCCATCTTCTTGGCAAAACACCTTACATATTTCGAAATTATTCAGATTTGCTGGACATTAACACACACATCAGGATACCGAGTTTGGCTATCGCCAAGTTGTATTTTGTGTGAAAATTTGGTATACATATATGCTGGAAGACAAGCGTGAAAGCAACCAACGTAATCTATGAGTGCAAGTTACCAGTTTATCCACAAATAAAATTAACTAGCTCACTAGCGTCAACCGAAACCGCAGTCTTATTTGCACATATAGAATTGCCCCTTTTGTAAAAGGGACATACCTATGGATTCCAGTCTATTCTAAACGCAAGTTTCCTTGCAACCATACTTGGTTGATGATTTGATATACAAAGTCTACCAACAAATCCCTTCCGCATTTGAAGGAATCTGCTTGTAACCCATCAGCACTTGCGGCCTTGTTGTTCTCAAGCTTCTTTTTAATAAATATGCCTCCCTCTTCTTGATTGGGTGGTGGTCTTCGTTGACCGGAGGTTGATTTTCTTCTTGATCTATCACACCCTCTGTAAGATAATCATATCACCTATACTTTGGTGAATCAGTTGTCCTTGCTGTTTCAAAGAATGTGTTTCCCGTTTCTAAATCCGGTCAGCAGTTTTCTTTTTGAAAGAGAGACACGTCTTGAGCTGTGAGGTTGCGTTTTGCGTACACCCTATTATTTCTAGACAGAATCTTATTGTTTATTATATTGTCGTTTCGTGGAGGATGTGTTTGACTTTTTTCTTCTACTACATTTTTAACATCGTACTGTGGACAGGCTACGTGGACTTCGACCAGGACTTTACAGGACTCCGCATAGATAGTCTTCAGTTTCTTGCATTGTTTGAGGGTCCTTCAGGGAGTGGGTTTCTATTTTTGAAAGTGGTTTTAATGGGGATTTCAGTCATCAGGCGATAACTTGTTGGTTGGAGGACAAAAACTTTGCTTCAAAACCGATTCTTGACAGAAACTACACAATCTTAACGAATAGAAAGAGTGAGATTAAAATTACGAACATGACGTTCCCAGTATCTATGTATGCTCATAACCTAAATCATCTTGCATATTTATTTCTAAGATCGTAAGGAAAAGTTGCCATATGTTGTCGATATGCGATCGCTGGGGCGAATCGCCTATATTTGTGGACTAAAGGCCATTATAAAATGTTATTTTGAATCTATATTATTTTTTCTTAAATAATATTTTTGCAGTACATATGTATAAGCTTGAATGAACATTAATCCACCGATTAATAAACCAAAAACAACAGCCAGCTAGCACTTATTTAATTTCGGTAACGAGATATTCGTCTGATAAAATTAAGCTCCTCAAATTCGACGTTAAAGAAACGGATAACTTCTTAACGTGTGTGCAGACATTTGATAGGACCGATTATTACTACAATTATTCATTTAATTCATCAGGACATGTGTGTGGAATAATAATAAAATCTGATAAGGATTCATAGAGCAAACATTTTTTTTATTTATGAGTCTTCTATGTGGCATCTATGCGTATGCCAGCTAACACGTGTATTAAGAAGCAGATAGTTTTTTCTTAATAAAGCTGTAGATATTTTATCAGGAACTTCTCCCGAAGCATTTTTTGTTGTCTGAAAACAGTAAATTTAGTGCATATTACCATTTAAACGTTATTCCTTTACTCGTTCTAGCCATGCAAAGCTATGATATCGTTAAAATATGTTGGAATTATGCTCCTTTATGCAGTCTATTCCCGAGTAGCCTTGAGCACAATTGAAGCTTCGTTATTCTATAAAGCACTCATTTTTATTTCTAAAGCAGCTTACCCATTCAAGTGTTGCTTTCTTCTTCCCCCCAAAAGCCCTGATTATAAGAGATTACTTCGAAAAAAAGGACCGAAATTAGAAAACCCACATTTGATATTATCATCACGCGTTTAATTTCTAAATAAATTAGCACGCGTTGAGTTTCATTTTCTACACATTACAAAAAGGATACAGTTCGCCGCTAGCGTCCTATTATATTAAATATACAATTTTCTCCTGTTTGCTAAGACTCCGTTCCTGCACCATATAGCTAATAATCATCAATACCCACAGGAATTGAACATTGGTTTGGTATTTGTAGAGCTATCTACATAGAATATTTTTGTATTGGTGGAAGACATCCTCCTTTGCTTTGGAATACCTATCTATGATGATTCGAGTATAAGTATATATGCCTCTGGGATGCGTTCAGCTATTGAGTTTAAACTTTCTTTATTTTACTTCAAAAGCATTGATGGTACTTCTTTAATTTGTGAAGAACAACCTTTTCTTGTTCTGTTCTCTTCTTGATATTTCTTTTTATTTTTTTTTTATTTTTTTTTTGTACTTTCCTTCTTGTAAAGTCAACGACTTTGAAGATGCCACACCATCATGGTTGCCTCTAACAGCTAACTTTTTTGCGGTTTTTCTTAAATTTTTTTTGTCTCTTTTGAAAGCAAGTAGCAAATCCCAGGCTTTGAGCTTTGGGATATCATCTCTCTATGGAAATATTGAATACCCTTTGCACGTTGTCGGGAGTTCATATAAAATTCTCGATTTGTAAAAGGGGTTAAAGATGTGAAGAAGTAACTTTTTTTGAATCTTTTTTTTATGTTTTTGAGAAGAAAGGAGTCAGATAAATCGTGACGGATGCCATGTGCAAACTTTCATGGGTATGATATTTCGATGAAGTACAAAAAAAACAGGATCCTCTTTCGCACCACACTCGTTCCGTGTTCGGTGTAAATTATTTACTTAAAAGGAAACTTTTTCAATTTCGGCACATTGTTGGGGTGTTCGAAGAATAGGGAAGGCGTGTCAGAATACATACATATAAATATATATATTTTTCACAAAGGAAACAGATGCGTTCAACTGTTTGTTGGCTCTTTTTTCTTGGATTGACAGTAAAAAATCAAATTCGACTCGATCTCATTCAATTGCCATACCTATAAGTCATTCATTGTTTTGCTTCAGGGAGCAGTTTTTCATCATATCACGTCGTCAGGGAACAGCTATTGTTCTGACTTTTGTATAGAAAATAAAAAGAGCTCGAACAACACGATTAAAGATTTCATCAAATATACATGCGTAGCTAAGAGATACAAATTATCTTTATTTTACTTTTCTTCTTTTTGTTGAAACTTTAGAGACTAATTTAATTTATAGAAATGGATTGATATCTCGCTGAGAAGGAGGGAGAGATCCTTGAATTTTTATAAGCTTATGTTACTATACTGGAGCTATGAAGGGAAACTATCCGAAGAAGATTATGAATATGGAGAAAGTGCGCAGTTAGAAACACACTATACACAAGTCACTTATTGGATAAATGAGATAGTTTGAACTCTAAGGTACAGAAAGAACAGAGCCTTAATCACAGCCTTGTGGTATTCCAAAATTAAGTTAAAAAACACTCGTTGTGTAAGCGTTAAAAATCACTGTGTATTCGCTGTTTTGAAGGTAGTAAAAGTAGTTGAATATAGTTGCATGTTCAACTCTAATTCTCCAAAGCGCTATTTTAAGTGACGTTAGTAGCTGCACAAGAGGGTATCAAATTTTCCTTGTGATCTTAGAAATAAATATGTAAAATGATTTAGGTTATAAACACGAATGCCATACTGGAAACGTCATGTTCGTAAATCTTAATCTCACTCTTTCTATTCGTTGAGATTATCTAGTTTCTCTCAAAAATCGGTTTTGAAGCAAAGTTTTTGACCTCAAACCAACAAGTTATCGCCTGATGACTGAAATTCCCTTCAAAACCACTTTCAAAAATAGAAATCCACTCCCTGCAGGACCCTTAAACAATGAAAGAAACTGAAGACTCTATCCAAGCGGAGTTTTATGAAGTCCTTGTCGAAGTCTACGTAGCCTGTCCACAGTACGATGTTAAAGCTGTGGTAGAGGAAGAAAAATGACAATATTTAACAACTTCCGTTTTAATACAGTGCTGATAAATAAAGAATATCGTTCCTAATGTTACCTGGGATCCACACTGCAACATGTAGCTCTCCAAATGGTCCAACTACCAACCTAATCGAAAAGATTTTTAACATCTTATTCTTCAGGAATAAACGTTATCTTTGATGATATATTGCTGTAAAAGAATTTAGACTGTCCATCGAAAAGAAATTGCGAATCGCCCAGATGAGCTTCTCCATTGACACCCCTCAGCACACCTGAAATTCCAGAATCTACAGAGCGAAAATCTAAAGGTATAGAAAACTATAAATCATGTTATGATGATGCAAATATGCTCCAGCGTGAGCGTGTTTCTAGCCAAGAAAAAGAGAGGACGTGAAGATCCTGCCTAGAAAGAATAAAGTGTACAAAAGAAAACTGGTGACCGGCTATAAAAACGGGAAACACATTCTTCGAAACAGCAAGGATAACTGATTCACCAAACAATAGGAAATACTGGATGCAAAATGAATATCTTGTAGAGGGTATGATAGATCAAGAAGAAAATCAACCTGCAGTCAACGAAGACCACCATCCAATCAAGAAGAGGGAGGCATATATTTAAAAAAAAAGCTTGATAACAACAAGGCTGTAAGTTCTGATGGGTTACAAGTATATTTCTTCAAATGCGGAAGGGATTGGTTGGTAGGCTTTGTGTATCAAATCATCAACCAAGTATGGTTGCAAGAAAACTTGCGTTGAGACTAGACTGAAATTCATAGGTATGTATGGTACAGAAATCTTTGAGCCAAACTTTCCATACCGATGGGGCAGTCCAACATCATCTTCCAAGCGGAGGTAAACGCCATAGAGAAATGTGTGGATCGAAATCTCAAAAAGAATTATCGAACATTGCCATCATGTTAGATAGTCAAGCGGCACTAAAGGCATTAAGCTCTTACACCATAAGCTATAAATTGGAGTGGGAGTGCATAAGCAGGTTTAATGAACTTGGCAACCAGAAAAGGTTCACACTTTGCTAGGTACCTGGGCGTGGGCGTTCATGGAAACGAAAAGGCAGATTCCCTAGCAAAAATAGGCGCATTAACTCCCTTAACAGGGCCTGAGCCGTCTATATGTGCAAATAAGGCTGCCGTTTCAGTCGACACTAGTGAGCTAGTTAATCTGATTTGTGGATAAGAATCAACCTCGAAGCAACCATTAATTATAAGAATGACACCTAAGTGGAGATCTGACAATCCTCTTAGAAAACTGATGCTACTTGGATTTGACAAAAAAAAAATAGGTTCAACATTTTTTATGCATCGGGAGAGTAGCTCAAAAATAATGAAAATAACTTAAAATTAATTGCGTTTTCGAAATTGTTCTTATAATCGAAATGAGCTCTTAAAAGTATCTAAATTATCTATCAAAAGATGTTAATTTCAGAAGCAAAAATATTCCAGTATTATAGAGCTATATGTTTATAAGACTCAAATGACCGGTAACCTTACAATCATGTACTGGATTGCGGCGATTTGATAGCATAAACTAGTTTGGCTTGTGGATTTAATGGGATGTCATTTCGGATTCATGAGCTGCCCTCTACTTGAAGATCGATAGCTGGCTAGCTCTTCGAGGTACGTCTAAAAGCCACTTCGTCACATTGAGATCTTCTTTGATCTTTAGTTCAGATACTTCTTTAAAGTCGTTAAGGAATAACTTTCTGAAAAGTTGGGGTCTCATTTTGGCCAGACCATCAGGACAATTACAGAGAGGAATAAGTATTGTAAGGAATACGCATCATCTTCACTGCATGTTTCCTTATTGGAAAGTGTGCATGTACGTTGCAGAGTAGCCCTTGGCATAATGGTTTAAAGTTCTTAGATTGTATTCTCAGCCGCTGCAATAAAGTTTTTCAGGGTGTACTGCCTCTTGCGGGGAATTGACAAATCCTCTAAGAGTAGGTATCTCTTGTCATGTGTGTCAAAGTGCTGCTCATTAGCAGTTCGGAATCGGCAGAAAGTTGAAGGTACCCTCAATTCCTGGTAACATGTACACAGGAGTGGTAAAGAGTTCTAAGTCACTAAGCTTAGGATTCCTACGAGCCGCTATGGCAATGGCATGGCCTCCTATTTATCTAGTTTAAATGGTGGTTTAACACAGTGCGAGCATTTAGGAAACAGTGGGAGTATTGAGTAGGAGAAACCGATGTACATTCGTCTTAAATGTCTGGACATTGAAATGGGGAGGAAAAACAGAGTCGTTTAAGGAATTCCACATTCGAGTCGTATGACAAAAGAAAGAATATCTATACTTAACTGTACGTGCAAAGTTTGGCTCAAGGGTATATTGATGAGCATTCCCTGCTGCACGAGTATTAAGGTGAAATTTTTTTAAGGGGAGGAATGCAATTCGCTATTTCAATAGAACATTGTTTAAAGAAGTAACGATAAAACAGTAATAGACAAGAGACATTTCGACGATGTTCCAACTTAACAATTTTGTCGGAAATTGCTCTGTCACCTATCAGCCTTAAAGCTCTATTCTGGATTCTTTTTAGTAAGAGTAAAGATGTTTTTGATGCACCAGGTATGAGAATTGTATTCTATAGTTTAGGACGTATATAAGCCTTAAAAGTAATGACGAACAATAGTACGATGAAACTGCAATAAGTCTGTTTTGCTGTTTTAGACTATTTTATACTACTTCCATACATTGATCATCACAGAATTTATCATTACAGTGAAAAGTGACCACACTACTCTTTGCCGCGAAATTTTATTCGATAATTATTAATGGCTTGATCATGAAGGTCAACGCCTCCCATCCCTGAATTGTACTCTGCGATTGTACTCGGCTCGATACCTTCAAAGTTTGAGCAAACACTCACAGTGCTGTTGTCATTCCATTTCACGATTAGTATTTTATTAACAGTATCTGTGATCATAGAAGCCTCTTTTTACTTGCGATAGGTACTATAAGGCAAGTTATGCATTCGCAAAAAAATCGAACCTGAGATTTTGATCAAAGTTAACATTACGATGATAGCGAAGATCAAAAAGTGGATCTCGCAATTCTGTCTGTCTGTCTGTCCTTTCGACTACATCCTAAACGGTTCGGCCGATTTGCGTTAAACTTCGTAGATATCGTTTTTTTCTTTTGTTTGTAAGACCAAGAATAACGGTACCTGCCATACAATTTTTTTCGCAATTTTATAAATATTTTTTTTTCTCAAGAACTGTCCCACAGAATTAAAAAAAAAATCATTAAATTTCATTTAGTTAAAGCTAAGTAATGGTTGAAAAAAAAATCCAAGAAATGGTTATTTTTGGTAGCTCCGCTGGAACCATTTTTTTGTTTTGGATTTTCTCGAAAACAGTACAACCAATTTAAAATATTTTTCTTGTGCTAAAGCTCCTCCAAAGTTTAAATATTATTTCATACCTATTCAAATTTTCATTTTTTTATGTAATTTTTTATTTTTTGGATTTCGGAAACTCAATATTTCGAAAACCCCATAGTTATTTTTTTTTTCAAACTTGACAAATAAAAGTTTCCTAACATAATCTACAAGATTTGAGAAAAAAAAAATTTGTTTTATCTAAAACTAATGGTACCTTCCATACAAATGTTAAAAAATGGTTTTCGAAAATCGTATTTTTCTCGAAAACGGTTCCGAAAATTTAGCTAAACTTTTTTTTTCTTTTTAATTCTGACGATATATACATATTTTAATAAAACAAAATTTGAAATCTAGATATTACTGACTGTACCTAACATAGATCGATTTTTTGAATTTTGAATTTCTCATTATCGACATAACGGATTTTAATGAAATTTTGTATAAAGAAGTTCCTAAAAAGTTTAAAAAACATTGCATTTCAAAACTTAAAAAAAAATATTTTTTAAATTTTTAGAAAAAAAGTCGTTTTTTTTTTGGAAAATTCGATATCTCAAGAACGGCTTGATATTTTTCTTGGAAATTTAACTCTAATTCGTACAATAATAAAAAGTTGGCGTACCAAATTCTTAAAAATGTTTTGAATATTTTGTACATAAAGGCTTATTTTTTTGGAACCACTACAACGACTTATAATTATATAGTGGTTATTCCACCAGTTGTTGATATCCAAAACAGACGAGGTCATGACCAGCCATGACCTTATGGCTGCTTTACGCAGAAAAGGATTTCGTGCAACAGGTACGATTCGGGACAATAGAACGAAAAAATCTCCACTAAAATCCTTGAAAACGGTAATAAAAGCAAGTTTTGGTTACTTTCATCACAAATTTGACAAAATTTTGTTCGCTCGTTGGAAAGATAACGACATTATAACGACAACTTGGAACCACTACGAAAAGTCAAGAGATGGTCATCAACTGACAGAGAAAAAGCTGTCACTCCTCAGCCAAAGCCTCTAGTTGCATAAAACAAAGGGATGGGTGGTGTCGACCTTCATGACCAATTTGTGAACAACTACCGCATACAAATAAAGGGTAAAAAATGGTGGTGGCCATTATTCACACACATGCTTAACTCAATGGTGGTGAATGCTTGGGAGCTCCGTTGTCTGAAAAAAACAAAGAAAACTGGAATCTCCTTTCATTTGTTAGGACCATAGCCAGAACTTACTTACGCTCAGAGTCGTCAAAAAAACTTCAAATAAGCCAAATGTACTAGAAAGTGTTATTCGCAGCAACGGAGAACACCAAGAAATAAAAAAAATCAACTACGGAGGATGTGTGAACGATGTCAAACCACTCTTTGCATCGAAAAAGAATGCTTTACAATTTTTCATAATTATTAAGAGAATGTACCCATATCTGGTGTACTCAATTGAGTACACCCCTCTAATTACCAAACTTGAAACATTTTTTTTTTTAAATTGTATTTTTGTGCAAATATAAACCTCAATAAACAGCATTTCAAAGATTTTTTATTTATCTCTATTTTAAAGGTCCTTGGCCTTTAATGAGTTAAGTTGACAGCCTTTACAATACACTCCTGTAGAAAGACGTCACATTAAAAACTTGTTGCTAGAATAACGACTCTTATGAACTTTCAATCAAGGACGAAACCCCATTAAAAGAGAATTTTTTATTTACACAAATATAATAAAAACAAAATGAAATATTTTATGCAGACAATTCATCTAAGCATAGCCCAAAAAATCAAATAACCCAAATAACATTTTTAACCAAATATGTAAAACAACAAAAAAAAAAAATAAATAAAACAAAAATGCCTAAGAATTCAAATACAAAACAAAAAATTCCAAAACGGACAAGCTACACTTTCAACAGTGTCAACATTTCAGGCAATGCGCAACGCATACCAAAAACCGAAGTCGAAAATTCCTTTTGGTAATATTCGGGGAGCAGCATGTCTAATGTCTAGGTGTTGAATGAATTGAAAGAACGCTAGGTATTTTGCAAACTTTGTATGTGTGTTGTTCATGCTTGTACAGTGTAGCGGGTTGTGAGAAGAGGCAATAGGCAATGCTTCAACCTCTATAGATACTAACAACACTTCCAAAAACCCCGCCACCGGAACTTTTACAAAGTTTTTATCCTCAAAACTTTTACCTCTTTAATAATACCTATGTAACGTTGTAGCGCATTGTCCTTTTTCTACCGTAAACTCACTGCGGAAGTGTAACATTCTCGTGGGTGGTAGATAGAGGTAATGACTTCGAAGCTATCTCTTCCTCTGTATTACCTATGCAATTTTGAGATTTAATTTAGATAAACTTGCCTATTGAAAGGCACTTAAACCACTAACCGAACACTGTGACCAATGAGATGGAATGAGGGACGAGACTGAGGATTTTTGTTTTATGGCTTGGTACGTTGCACAATTTTTGGTTGGCAGGAAAGGATAACAAAAAATCTAAAAGCTTTACACCGGAAAAATATTTTGTACCTTTGTTTTTTTTGTAGGATGTTAAAAAAAGAAGAAGTGAAGATAACATCTTTATAACTCAGTAAGCTAGATCCGTGTGTGAAGGTGAATTTCTATGGATAGAATATGGGACAACTAGTCTTTTCATGTTTCAAGTGAAAGTGACTTCCTTCCCTTAACCCAGTAAAGAAAATTACCTAAGAGATGATCTTATTGGAGACCAGGACGCAGAGGTTTTCTTCTTCCAAAGACATACTGATAAGATTTTACGACTTGAGTTCATAGGTGAGAGACACCAGTTTCGCACGTCAAGTTCGTTGTGGTCCTCTTCCACTACTTGTGTGCGTCACCTGAGTAGCAGGCTTCCTCTACTTCCTCTTAAGTTACTCGAGAGAGGACCAAAGAAGCAGCGATTGGCGAGATTTATTTTCCGTTTGATTTCAGCGCTGAATTAATAGGTAGACAAAGTCCTTAACTACCTCATTATTATAGCTGTCTATGGTGACGTTCTGTCCAAAACGTGTTGGTGTTGTGTGTCCTTTTTTGATGACAGTATATGTATATGTACTTGGTCTTGCCCTGATTTACCGCTAAACCTATCTTCTTCGCTTCCGTTTCAATGCAATTGGGTGGACTTTTGAAAGACTGTGCCTCTAGTGTAAGCTTTGTACTATTCTTTCAAGAACGATGTTGAAGAAGTCGGACAGAGCATCACCCTTTTTTGTCATCAAATGCATCGGTGATATCTTTTCCGACCTTGATGGAACAGCGTGCGTTCATGATTGTGATCCTGAATACACGGACATAAGGGATGCCAAAACTAGGCATTGCTCTATATATAGTTCATCCCCATTAGATGTTATCATTTGTGGCCTTGAAATCGATAGAAAGGTTGTACGTTTCGATTTGAAGTTGCTACATTTTTTCCAATATCTACCGTAATGTGAATATTTGATCGATGGTGGCCTTTCGTAGTGTAAGGCCGTACCTATTAGGAACTATCAAGTTGTTGACGAAAGGCTTCAGTCCTTCCAATAATACAGCATAATGTATCTTAAATGCGATGTTAAGGAGACTTATGCCTCTGTTTTTTGGAGCAGTTCTGAGGGTCCTTTCTTGAGGCTCGGTTCCATTTATAGGGTTTGCTTTCTTCCGACCAGATCAGGGGTCGTCAGCTCCAGCGGCTTTGTTCAACTTAAGATTCGATATAACTATCTCCAATTTGTGCAGGTGGGCGATATTGTTGGTCTACGTGTCGTCTAAGTAAAATGGAATTATCTCTATATAAGCTGACTTCTTTTTTTGATCGCCATTATAAGGTTTGGAGAAATGGTCTTTCCATATTCTCAGCATGGAATGCGGTTCTACTACGATGCTTAATTCATTGTCAATGCAGTCTTCAACTCGTGGATTGTATCCTTGAGATGTTTTGTACCTTTAAGTAAAACTTCCGAACCTCATTCCTGCAAGGAAATTCCTCTATTTCTCGAGGTATTCTTTGTTCTTGTCTTCACCTCTACTCGTAGAGCTCTCGAGCAGCTCTTGTCCTTCTGTGCAGCGCCGCCGTTTAATATAATGCCTCTGGATTTCTGATGGCTGCTTGGCAATGTTGCCACTAGTTCTCAATACTTGATGCTGGCGGTATAGGACTTTTCAAGACGTTGTTAAAGACTCGATCGAAAAAGAACCGTGCGATCTCTTGCGAATGTAGTCGTCCAACGTTGAACTATCTCGCGGTACTTCTTAGGCAACGACATATCATTTTTTCCATTTCATTCAGAAATGAGGATGGTTCAGGGAGGCACTTAAGACTTCCACTAAATCCTTCAATTTAACCCTCCCATTCCTACGCCCTGGGGACCACAATGGATAAATTGAGATCCAAGACTGATTATAAGGCCTGCCAGATCATCACCCGACCTAACCTAAAAGCATCCATCGCTATCACAGAAGCGAATCTTTTCACGTTGTAAAGTTTATTCATGACCTGTGAGTTATTTGTGAGTTATATTTGTATTTATTATCCGGCGGCTTCCAATCCATAAAGGGTTTGTCTTTAAGACGCGTCACTTTTCCATCCTTTGCGTTTCAAGGCATGGTCTTTCCGTTTCGTCTTCCTTGTCACCTGCAGGTGGGGATGATGGCGTGCTTGAGTAGGGATTTTGGATTCGAAGATTCTCTTGTTTCGAGTATTGTTGAGCAAATTTAGTCAAAGTATTTTGGCTTTCTGAACTATATGTCCACAACATGGTACAGTCGTTGAGCTCGCGATGGTATCTGCTCCTGCATTCACCCTCCTCGGACTCAGGACCAAATATCCAGTGAAGAATTTTGTTTCGAAAGAACCCAGTATCAGTTCTTCTTTTCTCTTAGTCTAACCTTCTACACCGCTGTTAAGCAGGACTATTAGTATGAGGGTTTTGTATAGTGCGAGCATTTCGTCATGAGCGGGAGAGGCTTTGAAGTCTTCAAGTCTCGGTCGGATAACCCCTAAAATGACGTTGGCTAAGTTTCAAATGATAGGCATGTTCTTATTTAAATCCTGTTGATATTTTTCATAGTCTGGTATAGCTATATTCTAGTTGCATATTTGCCAATATGAAGTACGATACAGTTTTCCCGGTGTCAAAAGATTGACTATCGCCAAGAAGAGTTCCTGACAGTGAACTGTCATATGCGGCTTTGAAATGAAATCGTTGATATGGTAACTCTTGACTTGAAATTCGTTGGTCTTTTCAATAATTCGCTTCAATGTGAAGTATGGTTGATATGTTGGGTCAGAGGTCACACTGATACTCCCAAATACTTTGAAATGATCTTTTTTTGATTTTTGAAAACGATATATCTCAATAGTCCTTGCTAGAAATAGAATAGTCTTATTTGCAGATGGGGCACATCGAGCAGTTAGTACAGTCAACGGACATGCTTCCGTCCACCCCTAATTGGTTGATGATTTGATGCCTTACACATCATCTCCGTATTTGAATAGCTCATCAGCCATCAGCCATCAGCTATCAGATCCTTGGAATTTGTTGTTCTTAAGCTTTTGTATAAGCCTTGGCACAATGGTTAGTGCGTTGGACTGTCATGCAGCAGGTCTTGCTTTCGATTTTTAGCCGCCGCAAAAAAGTACTTCAGGGGTGTACTAACTCTTGCGAGGAATTGAAAAATCCTCGTATCCCTTGATTCCTAATAATACGCACACAGGAACGGTTGGGAGTTGTAAGTCACTAGGTTTAGGCTCTCTTTGAGCCATCATGGAATCTTATTTATTTATTTTTTTTTTATCAGTCTTTTGTTTAGCTTAGCTCTTCTATATTCATTGGGGCAATTGGTGCTTCATTAGATTGGAAGTGGGAAGTCTTTTTGTGACACATTATGTCCATTTAACAACTGCTGGAAATGTGACACTTGTGAAATTCAATTGAATTTTCGTTTCCACTAAGATAGTACTTTTTGCAAATTTGTGTATCCCTAAACATCCATCAACATTCACTTTGTGAAGCCTTGGCTGACATATTAGCCAAAGCTTCAATTCACCGACATTTTGTTTCTTTTCCATCGAGATTTATATCCTCGCCAATTGAGAACCGTTCCTTTTTATTCTCATTGTGTTCAACCAAAATGAATGCGGCTTAAATGAACCCTTTAGACGAATGCTTTGCAAAGCAAACAATTTTAATAACTTCAACCTCAACATAAATAAACCCGCTTTAAGGCAACTTATCCTAAGCTCACCCCTTTTATATCTTCTTCCTGTAGCCCTCTGTACATTTTTATTCTCTTATAGTTACTTTAAGAATTTAGAAACACTTAATTTAGGTTTTAAGTTTTCGTTTTGTCCAAGACTTGCTTAGAATAAAATTCTCATCTTCCAGCTAAAATAAGGTGGCGCGAAATTAAACATCCATTTTTTTTATTAGTTTTTTTTACTGATTAAAAAATTAATTTGAGTGATGGAAATCTTTATTTGGACCCTTAAAATTTTTTCTGTTGAGTGGAAAAGATGATTTTCGTCAATTTCCTGTGATTACTGATGTTCGCAGTCCTATCGAATATTCTCCTTAAGGGCTACGATGCTATCTGAGGCTTGATTGCATAAGCCCCCGATTTCAAGTAACCCCAAAGAAACAAAGTGTGATGGCTTATTCGGGCGATTTTTCTGGTCATGCTAAATCACCAAAACGAGATATTACGTGACCCAGGAAACGATTCCTTCCTCCCCCCGACGGGTTTCACCTTGTCGAGGTGTAGGGGCTTACGTCTATTCTCCGGGTGCTCGACCAGCTTGAGATTTAGACAACTAAGAAAACCCAAAACATGAGGAAAAGGGAGTAGAAGGTTTTTAAAACGGTGTTAAATGGTAAAATCTCCGGATACTTGCGTGACTGTAGATTTTAAGGTATTTTATGGTTTTGAAAGGTGGAAAAAGGTGAAATTGGTAAAGTCTCCGGCTACTTGCGTGACTGAAGATCTTATTTGTTAGTAGCAAATAATAGTAGGACCGTCGTCCTAGTTCTTTTAGAACAAAGACTAGGAGTATATTTCCTAGTTTGCCGTAAGGTGAGAAAAAGACTGGGAGTGTCTTTCCTAGTTTACCGTAAGGTGAGCAAAAGACCAGGAGTGTCTCCTAGTTTGCCATAAGGTGAGCAAAAGACTAGGAGTGTCTTTCCTAGTTCGCCGTAAGGTGAGCAAAAGACTAAGAATGTCTTTCCTAGTTCGTCGCATGGCGAATGAAGACCAAAAGGAAGTACACTAAGTTGTTGATTACTACCCCGGCCGACTTCTTGGTGTGTGTATCCTAAGGATTGACAGGTCCAGAGTTTTGGAGGAACTCATCTGGAAGTGACCTCGGTTGCATAGCTCCACCGGAAGCTATATTCTGGTACCATGGGAGATAGCGCCCATTTGAGTTTGAGGGTTGAGTTTTACTCTCTTCTCAAACCCTATCTATGGGGTGGGCCCCTAGTGGGAACATCATGGTGGCTTGGTTTATTCTGTATGCGAGACACATGGTTTTCAAGATTCTTTTCTTGCATTCGAGAGGTGTTAGATAGACCTCGCCTCCAAGGCAAGAGGTGTGCATATGTTGCAACATATCACAACCTTGAGACCGAGATGGCTTCGGCTATGTCGGGGTTAATGGTCAGGACCCAATCTGACTCCAATGGAGGTAGGCCTCCCGTGGGGTAAGGCCGGCAATCGGCAGGTACTTACGTTAAACCAAAAGACGATCTGTAGATCGTGCTTGGTTTGCCGTTGCCTCGTCTTGTTGAAACCACATGTTCACCAAGCCCTGCTCAGAATGGCATTTACTGATCCACTCCTTACATTTTGTACGAGAACATGAGGAGTTTAAGTCCTTCACTAAAATTCGCTGTAGGGTCCGTCTGACGTTACGTGACCCGTGTCGTCTGTTTGATGTTTCTTCGTTTTCAGCGACATCGGCAGCCAAAGCCGTGATATTCACGGCCGAACGACCAGTCCGGTGGCGACCACCTCCTTCATGGTCTGATATGGTTCCATTCTGTTTGAATTGAGTAATCGAGAGTGTATGCCCAGTTGCAGCGACACGATTATGAAATCAACTTCGGAACTCACGCTGCACAAACACCACCGACCGATTATTGGTCAAAAAAATCGACACAGTTATTCCACGCTCTTGCTTATCTGTTTGAATTCTGCAGCTGTCTTGTTCACAAATCTCAAATATAATTGACGTACGACGCCATTTGCAAAAATTATAAGATCTTCCGATTAGCCTATTACTTTACTCATATAAGATTAAAATCAACCGTTTTGTTACGGAATCAGATCCCTTAGCACACTCGTTAAGAGATTCCTTGCCAAAATACAGTGACGTTTACTTTTGGAAAATAAATAACCCATTTTAAAAAATATAGTACGCCATTTACCATTCTGTAAATTTTTGTCCATCCACCCAGTTCCCCAGTTCAAAACTGATAACGAACAGAAGGGCTTAAAATGATGCTCCACAAAAATGTTCCTCGTTTTCCTTAAGTATTAACAACCAACTTGCAAAAAAAAAAAAAACTTTTAATATTCATCAAGAAGGTCAAAACAACAAAACCCCCAAACTAAAGAAATTGAAGTGAAAATAATTAAACTTCTGACATCCATTCTGTGGTTGTTGCAATTACCAGCACTAATGCTTTCCAAATTTCATCATTTTCTACATTTTCTTTTCCTGCTTCCACTAAAAAAAAACGAAAAAAAAAATACAACTAAACCACCCCCAACTCTTTTTCTATTATAATAATAATTCCCGCCGACAGCAACGCCGGCTGGCTGTGCATTGGAATTTTGCACCAAGTGGTGAGGTTTTGGTTCACGAAATTATAATTTTTGTTAAAAAGTGAGCGGTTTCCTGTGGGAATATTAAACAACTAAGCCTGCAAAAATATATATACAACAAAAGCTGTGAAAACTTTTGCTAAGAGAATCACTGCATTTGTGCAGGCAGAGGACGCAATTTATGAAATACTTTCTAGTGCAAAAGCCTGCTTTTTAAATAACCAACGGAAAGAAACTATACCACTACATGCCCTGACCTGGTTTCGTGGTTTTATATTCTGTGCTATAAAACAAAGAAGCAGTCAGCGGGGTTCTACGGAGGCAGTAGAGGGTGGTCTTACAACATAATTTTGAAAATTAAATTAGGAGCTTAAATTTTCTTCCCCCTAACATACATATAGGCATTAAATTGGACCCATACAAATTGTTGCCAGTTTTAAGTTCTATATGATCTCAAACCCGCTACTTTCGACCCTCCTTCCATCGTGCGCCGCGCCGCGCCGCACCGATATCATTGTCTACTATCGCCGCCATTGTTGGAGGAATACAAGTATTAACTTTGAACAGCAGGCAAATAGCCAATTAGGTTACAGAGTCTGGCCTGAATTCATTGTCCTTCATCTACTTATAACTCAAGCCCCAGGAGAAGAAAGGAAAATGTATAATTGGATTCAATCGTAAGTCTTTATCGAAAAACATTCTGCAAGTTATGAATGTATGCTGTCTGCTGTCTGCTTACCACCAGGTTGCTTCTTGCGGTTTGACAAAGCCCGTTTTATCCGACTGTTTATTGTCATTTAGGGTATGTAGCTCCGTACGTAGTAATTGACATTTAATTCGGAAAAAATGGAAAAAAGTTCCTTCCAAGGACCTCATTAGGAGGGAAAATAATTGATGGCCGAAGAAGTTAAGACTTTACGGCTCACGAAAACACAATGCACAAAAATATCATTAAAATCCAAATTGATTGCAGGGAGGGGTTATTCCGAAAGGAAAATAATAAAGAAATAAATCCCAAGACAATACGGAGAGGATTTGTATGGTTGGGAAAGCTGTCTTGAGCTCTCATCCCAATAGGTTTGAATATATTGCAAAATAAACCTGAGGAAACAATTGGAAGCAAAAGCTGCTAAACATGAAACCCATGGAAATGATAACTGAGATAACCTCGGATGCGAAGGAATCCATAAGTAGTTTATGAAGTTGATAAAATAAATGGGAAGTTATAGCATTTAGGTTACAGGTGTATTAGCGCCCATTTTCGGCAGACGCTGTAGCCCTTCAAAGTCGACTCTCCAATGTTTAGTGGCCATATTTGAGATGAATCAGGCAATACATTTATACGTCAAAGGAATTCCACATAGGCCAAGAAGATTGCCGTTTTCAGTGATAGTGCGCAGGCGAACATGAGGCACTCAATTCCTTGCCGTACACAAGAACTCGGCCTTTCGCAGACTTCAACTTCGGACTTGATTCTGCATCTGCATACGTTAACGATATAACTGGACCCACGCTGTTTATTTGCTGATTGAACTTTGGACAAGCCTTTTGAAAAGGTTTGGCTAATATGATCAGGCTGGTTCCTTAGGTTGGCGACAGGTTAATTCCCTGTTCCGTAAGACTAAAAGAATTATGAGACCGACAACAAGCCTCGGAAACGGACTGATCTCACGACGACAACCCACGCAACGAAAACGGAAAAACGATTTACGAATTTTCTTATGGAACGTATGATCGCTTATAGAGATCGAGCTGCTCAGCAGCTAGCCGATGCCCTGTCAAAATATAAAGCTGACATAACAGCTCTTATGAACATCAGCCTCAATAACGTTCACGGACCTATGGAGGAGTCCTCAGACGAAGAAAAAGAGACTTACTAGGAACAAGTCGAGAGGGCCCTCAATGCCTGTCCAAGGTATGATGTTAAAATCGTCCTTGGGGATTTCAAGTCAAAAATAGGTCGGGAGTCGGTATTCAGGAATTACGCAGGCACCCATAGTTTGCATGAGAACACTAATGACAATGGACTTCGAGTCTTAGAATTTGCAGCACCGAAAAACATGGTCGTTGCGAGTACCAGGTTCCCGCGTAAAGATATCAACAAAGCCACACCTGGCTACCACCTGATGGAGTCACTCGTAACCAAATAGACCACGTGTTGATAGACCGTCGCCACTACTCGAACTTGATGACGGTACGAACGTACCGAGGTGCCAATATCGACTCGGATCACTATCTTGTTGGTAATGTTTTCCGAGGGCGGATTGCCTTGCGAAGACGTATTGCATCCGCCGATCAGGTTCGAATCAACACGGCTACCCTGCGCAATGAAAACACCAGTAACACCTTTGGTAATGCGTTAGGAATCGCCTTAGATTCACTTGATTTAGGGAGAGTAAGTCCTGGAGCCAGTATGCTGGGCCTAAATGAGAAGTGAACACGCCTCAACAAAACTGCCAATTCCATCTTAGGCAGCAGTCGAAAACATCGGAACGACTCATTTGATAATGAATGCAAGCTAGCGACTGAAAGTAAGAATGTTGTGTACCGAGCAATGAAACAATCTCATAGAACGCGGGCATGCGAAGAGGAATATAAAGACTCAGAAGAATAGAAAAACGGCTTCACAGACAAAAAAAATCAGCTTGGGAGAAGAACCTAATCTGTGAAATAGAAAATAGCCGAGGGCGAGGTCCGCACCAGGCGCGGAAGTTCTACCAATCCGTCCGAAACATGACACAGTACACAACACACCACGCTGCACATACTGCAAGGATGGAGAGGGAAATCTGATCACCGATCCTGAAAGCATACTGGAGCGATGGAAAGTGTGCTTTAATGAATTGCTAAATGGTCAACTCACTGCAGAAGTGGAGGCTCCACTACTTCAAGAAGAATACCCTATGTTGCTGCCACCAAGCATAGAAGAGGTTGAGAAGGCTATAGGCCGGCTTAAACAGAACAGAGCCCCGGGAGCCGATGGCATACCAGCCAAATTATTCCATCACTGCGGGCCAGCCTTACGTCAAGCAATTCATGATATTATAGTACACGTATGGGAGCAGGAAGAAATGCCAGAAGGCTGGTGAAAAGGTTTAATATGCCCCATACATAAGAAGGGAGATGTCACAACGTGCAGCAATTATAGAGGTATCACGTTGTTGAGTACCGCCTATAAGATACTCTCCTCTATCCTACAAGACCGGATAACCCCATACGCTAAAACCGTCATCGGACAATATCAGTTTCGTTTCATTCCAGGCAAATCAACAACTGATCAGATCTTTACCCTTAGGCAGGCGATGGAAAAATTTCTAGAATTTAACATCCCAACATAAGGCCGCCTATGATAGCATAGCAAGGGTAGAACTTTACAAAGCCATGAGAGAATTCGGCATCCCAAATATTTTGACACGACTATGTATGTAGGTTGACCGTGACCAACGTAATAAGCCACGTAAAAATAGCCGGATTGCTATCCAGATCAATCAACATCTTTAATGGGCTCCGACAAGGGGACGGTTTGGCCTGCCTCCTCTTCAACCTGGTGTTGGAGAAAGCAATCCGTGACTCTGGAACGGTAACAAGAGGGACCATCGTCAACAGGTCCAGTTACTGGCTTACGCAGACGACATAGACATCATCGGAAGAACCGAACAAGCTGTACACGATTCCTTCATCCAGATCAAGCAGGCGGCACAAAATCTGGGGCTGCACATTAGTGAAGGTAAAACAAAGTACATGGTGGCGTCGAATGCGAGAGGAACAGTTGGTCAAACAATCAAGGTAGCGGAGCACGAATTTGAAGTGGTGCAATCCTTTAAATACCTTCGGTCAATAGTAGCAGCCGATAAAAATATAGAAGAAGAAATACGCGGGCGGCTTCTCAAATCCAACAGAGCCTACTATAGTCTGTCAAAGCTCTTCAAATCCAGAAATCTCAGCATAACTTCAAAACTGCTCCTGTACAGGACCATGGTCCTGCCAGTACTCACATATGGATCCGAGACCTGAGTGCTTAGCAAAAGGCACTCCGGGCTCTTAGCTGCGTTCGAGAGAAAAGTCTTAAAGAGAATTGTTGGCCCCATATGTGAGGAAGGACGATTACGGAGACGGTACAATCATGCATTATATGCAATCTACGTTGAAGCAGATATCGTGACAAAAATTGAGCTCGGTAGACTCCGGTGGGCAGGGCACCTAGCTCGCATGAGCGAAGAGGAACCTGCTCGGAAAGTTCTTTGTGGTACATTCTATATAGTAGACGACAGCGTGGTAGACCATGCTTGCGCTGGAGAGATGGCGTAGACCAGGACGCCCGAAGCCTTGGGGTGCGCAACTGGATGGCGTCGGCTAGAGACCGGGATAGGTGGAGAGACTTGTTGAAAGAGGCCAGGACCGGAACCCGGTTGTTGGCCGATGATGATGATGAACTTTGGAATATTTGGAAGTGAACCGGAATTTCGTCCGAAAAATCATCGAAGAGGCGAATTGTTGGATGAATGGCTAGCAAGCGAAATCACCATATGGGGTACAAGGCCAATCCAGACGAAGTTCACATGGTGGCAATGTATCCACTCCAAAGAACTTTTTGGTGCGTCATTGACCTTCTTCGAAGACAACATTAGTGAGGTAATCGCCGTCAACGGAAATCATTCAAATCAATTGTAACTATTTTTTGTAGCCCGCATGGAAAGATATGGACGACATCTGATTTCAAAACGACTGTTCTACGTGCTATACCGGAACGCTACATAACTAATTTCAGAGGTATCACTCACGGAGGCGGCATAAAAGAAAACCTGACGTCTCAGGTCTATGCTAATACGCCGCAATCGATCTCTTGTTCTCAAAAGTAACATATCCCACGGTATCGGCTGAGTTCAACCGTATCTATGCGGTAAGGTCATTGAAAATCGGACCCCTCCTATCCGCGGTACATTTCCCGCTTGAGATCTTGACAGAAGGTCAGTGTCATACCTCCGCGGAACAAAATGAGTCGCTTTACGCTAGAACAACGTTGGAAAATATTGAAAACTTATTTCCAAATTGAGTGCTGTGTAGCCCAAACAGTGCGTTTTTTTTTTAAAGAAGTTTTGGCTAAAATGAAGGACGCGGGATGCTTTACGAAATTTTGTGCAGAAACTTCGTAATACTCGTATGCTAGTGGACAACCGTTCGTCGTACGGTCTGCTGTAGCCGAGAGTTTGGGACTCAATCAGGAATATCAACAGCCCAACATTTCACGCACTAGCCTGAGGAGTATCCTGCACAAAGATCTCGGAGTATTCACTTTAAAGTTCCAATTCACCCAGCAATTGAAGACGTGCGGCCATCCGCTTCGCAGTTTGGGCCTTTTACAGGAGCTTGAATTGGACAATGATTTTGGGCGAAAAATCATCTTTTTGACGAGGCCCATTTTCATCTCGGCGGCTACGTTAACAAACAATATTGCCGCATCTAGGGCTCGAAAAACCCACACGTTATTGTGCAGAAGTCTATGCAGCCACAGAGAGTGACAGTTTGGTGTGGTTTGTGGAGTGGACTAGTTTTATTCGAAAATGCGGCTGAAAACAACGTTTCGGTCAATGGTGGACCATGTTTTTTTTTTTACTGAAATTGTAGACATGGATTTGGATGACCTCTGGTTCATGCAAGATTACGTGCTATGCCACACAGCCCATGTCACAGTTGATCTTTTGGGCATCAACTTCCCAAATCGTGTTATCAGCCGTCTTGGTGATGTCAATTGGCTGCCTCGGAGCTGCGATTTGATACCTTGGGTCTTCTTTTTTGTGGAGAATTGTGAGAGACCAATGTTTTGCCAACAATCCGGAAACGATTCAAGCACTTAATGCCAATATCATCCAAGTAATACGTGAGCTACAGCCCGTTACCATCAACAAGGTCTTGGAAAATTAGTGCGACAGTTATTTCATAACTAATGGGAATGTTTGGTCCTATTAATAAAGCCATAATACTTGAAAAAAATTTAATTTTGTTCATTTTATTGCATTTTTAAAAAGAAACTTCTATTTGCCCTTTATATGGGCCTTTCGAATAAAAAAAGGAATTTTGTTAATACCGGTCCGGGTTAAGGCCATATTATGTACCTTAGTACCTACATATATATATGTATGTGTATCATCAAAAGTTAGAATTGTGAGCGTATTTATCGAAATTTGGTGTAACCTCCATCAAAATTAAATTCTTCACGAAGAAAGGCACTGAAAGCTAATAAATAATATCACGCTTGAAATTTGGTTTCCGGGGTCAGCAAGAAATCTTGTAAAACTTGTTAGAGGAGAAATCTTTTTTACTATACGGACGCCCCCATTCATTACGGCTTTGTTTTGTATCAGCGTGAGGCAGTGGCTGTTAGGCAATAAAGAGAGAAGCAAGGAACTTGTGCTTTATGGACGTACCAATACCCTCCAAAAAAACATTTCCTTTTTCCTAATTTTAAGTGCTAACAGTCGATAAATCGAACAGAGCCCTCCAGCGTGACATTCCAACGCACTTAAAATCCCGCCACAGGGTATATTGTCATTAAATTAAAGGCACAGAAATTTGTTGTTCTTACCCTGCGTACAACATCTATAACGCATGGCAGCAATATAATCATATTCAAGGCATATCCTTATTGATTTTTCATTTTGACTTATTTAAAAGTAATTTTTTTCATCAAAACAATTTCTTTTTTCAGATTTGGATTTTCAATACGATTTTTAAAACCAATTACATAAAATGAAATAAAATTTATATATACATAGGTTTCTGTACCAATTCAGACCAGCCCAAGGCAGTCCAGACTTAAAGTGAACTTTATCAACCCAATTGAGAATTTAATTTTAATTTCACTAGAACAAGTATTATAGCCGACACTGATCTGCACTCCAAGGCACACAAGCTCATACTCACACACAGGCACATACATGCAACCACTCTTGTCTTTGACAGCAGTCCTCAATAATTTACTTTAATTTTACATTGATGCAATTTATTTATGTACTTTGATAAGGGAGGACATTGCACTAAATGGAATTGTAAACGTATGTCCTTGTGGGACCATGTTAAGCTCAATATACCTAGTAGTACACTTTGCCACAAACCCGTCTTTCTGGGGCTTATACATGTTGGTGATGGTGATGGTGGGCTATAACTGCTGATGCTGCTACATGGGTGAATCGATAGCCAAAGGCTTGCTCAACCATTAAGGATTGGGTGCGCTTCTGCATGGTATATCCTTGTTTTCCTTTGGACTACATTATTAAGCCTCATGTATACCAGAGAGTTATAATTTCAACTATGCAAACATAATGCCCCATTGACATCGTATCACCAATGCTCCCGTATACCTAGTTGTCGGGACATCAACAACAAGCTTAACACGGTTACATTTCCCAATGGGTTTGGTGTTGTATATTTCTGATGTAATATTTACACGACGAACATTATTCCATCGACTGGAATTATAGCGTCTGCGTTCACATAAAATAAACGAGAGAACTTCTTCCTCCATCGATTGGGTAAATTCGCCTATAAATCATCATTTACACTGCTTCTTTGCATTGATTCAAATCATTATAAGTGTATTTAAGATTTTGTGTAAATAGTTCGTTTGCCGGGCTTAAGAATTACACATGAAAAGTAATTAACAAAAAGTAGTCCGGTTCCGGTGCAATGTAAGTAAATTTGTGGAACTTAAGTTTCGACATTTGAATAGCATAGGAACGAATAGATGCAGGTTAGTTGGGTACGGTTAAAGGGGCTGCCAGTAGGAAAACCGACACACTCGAGACCATTATAGTATGACGGTGCTTATAGGAGACTTCCTCTTTACTCGTCAAAACACTTGAAAGGCTTTAAACGAGTCTGATTATGTCAGGATCAGTAGGGTCATTGCGGAAGACATCTCCCAAATGGAACCCACTTCTTGAGGATAGAACAGAACATGTACAGGGAAATGATCGATTCTTTCTTTTTTTCTCAAATTAAAAGCTATAAGAATGAATACAACAACAGTTAATAGAACAGAAGTCATTAAATAATGCCAGTTAGGATTCTACTAGGACCCCTTCACCCATATTTTCTTTATTTTAGGAAGGAACTATGCAATGACAATTTAAAACTCAGGATACTTAGGTACGAAGACAACAACGTAAAAAAGTTCTGAAACTTATTAAATTATAGATTTGCTTAAGAAATTTTAATAATTCAATTGAAATTCCAAAATTGAAAAATTTTGACTCTACAAGGAGTGGACTGAATTGAACAAAAATGGAAAGAAATTATCTCTATTTTTATAAGCAATCCGAGAAAAATGTACTGGATATCGAAAGGTCACTCATAATTGTCGCCTTCTTTAAAAACTACTCATTTTGAAAAATCGATATATTTTGTTCTTAATTTTTGACTAGTCGGTGTTTTAACCTGTCGAATCAATCAATCATATCGCATACATTTAATTCTAAGTACAAATAGGATTGTGGAATGGCATTCATTCATGGCATTGTCACTCTCTCTTGGATTAATTTGTAAAGTGTCGAAGAGACATCCATATGTGCAAAAAAAAATGCCAAGATTTTAATAGAACTTCAGTTCAACATCAACTATCTTTTGGGGATAATATTCTCCAAGGAGAGATCCGCAGAACGTTACTATCTTCACTACCTATTCCTGGCAGATTTACTTCATCTATACGTCAAGTCTAAATGCTTTCTACCTTTTAGAGAATACGAGTGTTAATCGTGCATAGGCTGCAGAGTTTCTGGCGTACATAGGGACTCATTTGAGTCCGATATTGAATTCTAGTACAGTATTTTGGGTGCTGCTGGTAACTTCGTTCAAAATTCTGTTCATTCTATATAAATACTCGTACGTACCATATTGATACTTCTGCACTCGTAAAAAAAATCGAACTCGAAATTTCGATCAGACTTAAGACCACGCAGGGCCAAAAAAGCGGGTCCTGCTATTCTGTCTCTTTGTCAGTATTTCTATATCTTCAGCCTTTGCCGCTGAACCATTTTTTTTTTTTCAAACTTGATAGTTAAGAGGCTTTAGTGATTCCCTAATGTAGAAATTCATGTTTTTTATCCCCAACACAACCGCTGAAAAAATATTAAAAGTATCGAAAAAGACTCTAACGATTTTTTATTATTTGAAAAGCAATGTTTTTCAAACTTTTTACAAACTTCTCTAGAGTGAATTTCATTAAAATCCGTTCTGCCGATAATGACGACGTGAAAATTCGAAAACATGATTCTATAGCAGGTACAGACAGCATTATCTTAATTTTAATTATTTTTTTTAATTTTAGCTTGTAAAAATTAATAATTGAAGGAAAAAAAATATCAAAATTCTACATGCAGTTTTCGAGAAAAAAAAATGATTTTCGAAACCCACTTTTTAACTTTTGTGTTGGGTACCATTATTCTTACAGATTTTAATTACATCTTGTAAATTGTATCAAAAAAAAAACTTTTAATTGACACGTTTCAAAAAAATTAAGCGTAGGGTTTTGGAAATATTGAGATTTGGAAAAAATATCTGAAATTTTTTTTCAAAATCCAAGAAAAACGTTGTTTAAAGTTTTTGAGGCAGGCACCAATATTTTTAGTTTTAAAAAGAAAGAAAAAAAAAACGTGAGAGGGCAAAATGTTTAAAAAACTGTCTACCAAATTTAAAGAAAATCGGCCCATTCGCTTAAGTTGTAGTTGAACAAACATACCTACTTTTTTCATCTTCCCTATCACCGTTATGTCAAGTCAAAATCTCTAGTTGATTTTTTTACAAATGCATGACTTGCCACTTGGTGTTGCCTTGCACTTTCGGAAAATTTACAAATTTCTTTAATTGGATATGTTTAGGCCACATAGAAGGATCCAAAGCAGCATCAAAATGGCTTGCGGGAATTCCTAACTTGAAATTCACAAACCGGAGTGAAGTTGAATCTACTCCTTTTTTAATAAGTTTTGAACAGCGCATGGTATTCTTTTCGAGATTTAACTTCATTGCAGCATATTCAATTACATTTTCCTCCTTCACATTACTATCCAAGCGGGAAAGATGTAAAAATTGTAGACGAGGAACAGACTGCAGAGTAAATTCACCTTCCACAACAGCAGCAGTGCCAAACATAATCTTTTTTGAACTCTGAGATTTACCAACAACACTCTTTTTAGATTTAGTCCCATCAGCTAAATTGGCAACACTGTTATCGAGAACAGCATTCACCGCAGCAGCAACATGATCCTTATCAACAAGAGCAGCAACACCACCAGCAACATTTACCTCATGAACGTCAACAGCAGCACAATCACCCACAGCAGCATCACCAGCACCATCCGTACCAACAACAACAACCTCTTTCTCAGTGGCTTCACTATCAGCAACAACAACAACCTCTTTCATAGAAGAAGCTGTATCATCATCCTCAACAACAACAACTTCATTTCCTAAACCAGTTTTGCTGGGTATTAAGCTTACATCAACATCAGTTGCAGAACTGTCAAAACCAGTGGACAGAGAAGATGAAAGCGTAGGCGGCACACCAACGGCAGCAGCTTTAGATGTCGTAGCTTTCACACTATACACATTAGCTGTAGCAAAATCATCGCTCTGTGATGTACTCGTAGAAGAGTGTGACTTACTTGCTATTTTTGTGTTAAGCTTAGACGTGGATAAAAGTTTTTTACTTTTCAAGATGGGTTTATTATTTCCACTTTTAAGCGCGGGAGATGAAGCGGGGCTGTTTGAATGCAAAGGAGAGTATAGAGATCGAGTATATGGAGAAATGTTTTTTCCTGTGAACAGTTGTATTTGTTTATTGTTGTTGGTTTGTACTATCGCCGGCGACTTGCCCTGAGAGCGAGTTATACGCGGAGGCTTCACAAGACCATCGAACTCAGCTTTATTATCAACAAAGAATCGATATAGGTCTTTAATTTTAGGTATGCAACTTAGGAAGGAAATGTTTTTGCAAGAACTACACTTCCAAAATAAATTATCGTCCGATTCAAGGGTAGCTCGTATAGTTTCACTGAGTTTTGTGCATTTAAAATGAAAACCCGATTGACAAACTCCGCAAAGAATCAAATCACTTTTGGAAGTAAGGAAATTGCACTCGGAACATTGGACTTCCATAGTGAAAGTCAGAGAAAATTAATAAAAAGCGAAAGTATAGCACCGTCTATAAAGAGAACAAGAACTGAACTAACATCATAATAATGTAATATTTTTGCTAGGTTCGTTAAATAAAACTTATTACTCTTTCTAATATTTCTTCTTTATTTTTACTTTCCAAATCACAACAATAAATCTCAATTTATAATCGACTCAAATACTTTATTCAAATTAAAATCACCCTTGTTTTACACAATCCAATAAGCAGAGTTTTGCACACTTCCGTAATCAATAATCAACTGTCTTGTGCTCACCGCGAGCACTCCCTTATATACTCATGTTAGTTGTTCTCGAAAATTCGCAAAGCTTCTCGTCTTGGAATGTTCTAGATGGTTGGAATAAGGGGAAAAACATTTGACATTGGAAAAGAGCTTTTTGTTTCTTCCATAAATTAGATATGCAATTTTCCAACAGATGGCGCTGTAGTAGTATAAAGCTCTGTTCACAACAATAAGTTAAAAATTGGTTTGTGGATAAAAAGATGCTTTGGTTTGCTTGTTGTTACCACATAATGGAAATTATGTTGTCAGCGGTAGTGGATCAATCGCTTTTCCCCATCTAGGGGTCCTGATATACAATTATTTAAAAGATTTAAGAACAATTGGAACACTATTGTCCAAAGTGACTGCAAAACAATAACAGATGATGCTGAGGCAAATATTTTTGCAGAAGTGGCCGCAGAGAGGATTTCTTTTGCCAAAAAGCAACTACAAGTACATTAACCTCGAGATGACTACAGAGAACTGTTGAATCTCATCTTAGGAGGTGCCCCTGAAAAAGGCGTTTTATTTGGGAAACCTGCTGGTCTACATCGAGCTAGATGAATGACAAGGCCGTTGTACTGTTTGAAAATCTATTTATTTAAGTATCAGTTTAAGCTAACGAAGAAGGACTGTGAGAGAAATATGTAATTTTAAGGTGATAATTTATGTTAAATATTGGTTTCAAGCCTCTACTGGATGGTCAGCACCAAGAAACGACTTACAATTATTGAAAGACCTTAAAGCCTTTGAAAGCATTAACAAAAATATAGCTACTGTTGCGCTGAAAAAGATTCTAAATCATTTGTTGTATTTGTCGAAAGAGGTAGTTTCACTTGCCTTTTTCAATGACGAACTTTCAGTTCAAGAGAAGAAAAAATGGTAGAAGCACTAAAAATTGAAGGCACTGAAGATTGCTTAAAAAGAATAAGAAAATATAGAAAACTTCGTGAGTAGTAATTCCTTAAGATTCTTCCAGATCCTAGATATTTCTTTAAATTTTTTGAAAAAAAGACGTGGAAACTTGAAACGAAGACACTGATTATGTAGCTGCCAAAAACATCGTTCATTCTTTTCGAGTAGTGAACGACGTAGCTGACCGCGGTGTTGCTTCAATGGAAGGATATAATAAACTAATTACAACCAATGAAGAACAAAAGCATTATTTGCTATTGTTGTTAAAAGAGTATTAGAAAAAGTACCCTAATACTAACAAGTCAACCCTTGTATCTTAAAAATAAACGATTCAAATATCTACATAATATCTTAATTTATAACAACAATAATTTTGTAATATTTTGTACGTCCTGGCTATAAGAATAAAAGAATCTAACAAATACAGATTATGAGTTTTCATTTAAAATTCAAACCTTGGTAGCGACCTCTAAATGTCATTTAAAAAATTCTTATACTCGTAGTATATGATCAAATTACGTGGTGCCCCGCGAAATTAAAGAAAAAAATTTTTCCTCTTAGGAATAAGGACCACCCTAATCTATATACTTAAAATTGTTACGCCAAAATTTAAAAAAAAAAGATTTTTCGTATATAAAAAAAAATAATTTATTTAAAAGATTCTTTTAACGATTTTTTAAATTGTGTTAGCATTTATTCTAGAAATCAGATGCCATTCTATTTTTTGAATTATAACTATCTTAGGAGATGTTTTATCAATTTAAACAACTAATTTTATTTATTTTGCTCTAATAACATCCAAATCTTATGTATATGTTATTCTTTTTTGTTTTCGATTTTCTCAAAAACGATACAACTTATTTTGACAAATGTTTTCACACTAAAACTTTGTATTGTTCATACAAAAAAAAAATTTTTGGCGATTTTTAAAGAAATTCAAATTACTATTTTGTTTTTGAAAACTCAATGTTTACAAAACTTGCTTATTTTTTTTTTCTAAATTTATTTGTAGATTACTCAAATTTGTTCGTTTTTTTTTTTGAATTTAATTGTAAATAATAATATTAAAATTATTTAGTCTCGGCTTACGTGCTCAAATTAAAATAAGCTTGTATTCTTAAATCCTTACGTACATCTACATTTTGTTGATTTGTGTAAGCCAACATCTTCCAACAATAAGGTTGAGTAAGTGAAGAAGTGCTGATCAAAAGCGCCCATCAACTTTTGTTGATCCAAACTCAAACCCAATCAAATGGCTGAAAATCAACAAAGTTGTATCGATTGAACAATAATTGAGGAATTTATTATTGCTTCTTATTTTGTGTTGATTTTTTCTAAATTAAATTGTTCAAATAAGAAAAATAAAATCTTTTTTAATTATGATAAAAATACATAAATTATTATTGAATTATTTTCAGCTCAAATGACACCTTAGACATCACCATTGACACACTGAATAATACTATGGGACTAGTTACAAAGTAAATAAACAATGTTAATCAGCATAGTTTAGACGCAGCCTTAATAAGATATTGTAACGGGTGATTTTTTAAGAGCTTGAAAACTTTTTAAAAAAAAAAAACGCATAAAATTTGCAAAATCTCATCGATTCTTTATTTGAAACGTTAGATTGGTCCATGACATTTACTTTTTGAAGATAATTTCATTTAAATGTTGACCGCGGCTGCGTCTTAGGTGGTCCATTCGGAAAGTCCAATTTTGGGTAACTTTTTCGAGCATTTCGGCCGGAATAGCCCGAATTTCTTCGGAAATGTTGTCTTCCAAAGCTGGAATAGTTGCTGGCTTATTTGTGTAGACTTTAGACTTGACGTAGCCCCACAAAAAATAGTCTAAAGGCGTCAAATCGCATGATCTTGGTGACCAACTTACCGGTCCATTCCTTGAGATGAATTGTTCTCCGAAGTTTTCCCTCAAAATGGCCATAGAATCGCGAGCTGTGTGGCATGTAGCGCCATCTTGTTGAAACCACATGTCAACCAAGTTCAGTTCTTCCATTTTTGGCAACAAAAAGTTTGTTAGCATTGAACGATAGCGATCGCCATTCACCGTAACGTTGCGTCCAACAGCATCTTTGAAAAAATACGGTCCAATGATTCCACCAGCGTACAAACCACACCAAACAGTGCATTTTTCGGGATGCATGGGCAGTTCTTGAACGGCTTCTGGTTGCTCTTCACTCCAAATGCGGCAATTTTGCTTATTTACGTAGCCATTCAACCAGAAATGAGCCTCATCGCTGAACAAAATTTGTCGATAAAAAAGCGGATTTTCTGCCAACTTTTCTAGGGCCCATTCACTGAAAATTCGACGTTGTGGCAGATCGTTCGGCTTCAGTTCTTGCACGAGCTGTATTTTATACGGTTTTACACCAAGATCTTTGCGTAAAATCTTCCATGTGGTCGAATAACACAAACCCAATTGCTGCGAACGGCGACGAATCGACATTTCACGGTCTTCAGCAACACTCTCAGAAACAGACGCAATATTCTCTTCTGTACGCACTGTACGCATTCGTGTGGTTGGTTTAATGTCCTTACTTTGTGTGTATAGGGTATCAATGACCTTAAACCTAAAAAAAAAACTAAGAAGCTATGGTCGCTGTGGCACAACCAATATAGCCGATGTGTTTTGGCTTATTAGATTTATGGACTATATTCACATCTAAGTTCAGCTCAAAGAGTTTGCGGTTGTATCTACTTCTCCTTTTGTCTTCCTCCTTCCAACTGTCGTAAAGCATTATGAAAAAACCTTCATATAGAAACAAGCCATGTCCTAGCCAAAATCTTCCAGCGTTAATGATTGGATTTTTGTCAAAAAATTGATATAAGATGAACTGAATTTAATAAAATTTTCGTATTGAAAAGGCTGATGAGTCCAAGTGAGATCAACGGGACGAAACGCCAATCTTTGTAGACTAAGGGCCAAACAATTTGTTTTCGATAATTTTAACAGTTTGTGGTTTCTTCGTAGAATCTTCACTAAAGCGTTTATGAAGTTTATTAATACTCCGAGCTGGCTAAACTTTTTAACTACTTCGCAGTTGTTCCTATCATCGATAGAAAATGGTGTTCTAGTCTATGGATAGATGTTTCATTGATCTATGATAGCATGCACTTGGTCTTGTCTTCGTTCACTACAAGATCACCAAGTTTCCTCCGATCTTCAGTAACCATTAAGGACGCTAATGATATCAATGCCGATTGTTGAATATAGTGCCCTCGGTATTTATGCTTGCCTGGTGCACATGTATCTTCGAGAACGAAATTCAAGAAATCATATGGAGCTACTCCTTGCCAAAACCTTGCACATGTTTTAAAATATTCGCAGGAGCTACTTCCTAGTTCCACATTGCACCGCTATGTTCTCGTGGCAAGCGATATACATGCCTAGTTCAGTTTTCCCGGAATTCCGAATTCGGTCCAAGCAATATAGAGTTCCTGACTGAATGCGGCTTTGAAGTCGATGAAATGACATTGAGCCTCGACTTGACTCACAGTGAAGAATTAGGCTATGACCGATCTGCCGATTCGAACACCACACTAATAGTGTTTCAGAAGTTCACATAATACGTTAAATAGTATTGTAATATTTTTTACTAGGTTCGTTAAATAAAACTTAATACTGTTTCTAATATTTCTTCTTTATTTACACTTTTCAAATCAAAACAATAAATCACAATTTATAATCAACTCTAATACTTTTATTCCAACTTAAATCCACTTCTTTAATTACACTTTCCACAATCCAATAGTTCAGCTTTGCACACTTTCATAATCGAAAATAAACTGTCTTGTGCTCACCGCGAACACTCCCTTTTATACTCAAACCAGTTGTTCTCGAAGGTTCTTGTCTAGAATATTCTATTTGCTTGGAACGAGGGGAAATTTATATGGAGATAGAATGTTCTAGTAGTTTGGAATAAGGAGAAATTTAGATGCGAACTGCTAGAAAAGAGCTTTTTGGTTTTGTTCCTTCATAAAGCAGATATGTAATTGCCAACAGATGGTGCTGTAGGAGTATAAAGCTCTGTTCGCAACATTGCCCCCTTCTTAAGATTGTTCGTCCCGAACAACTCTATC
This sequence comes from Philhelius festivus, assembly GCA_963931855.1. NCBI lineage: Eukaryota > Metazoa > Arthropoda > Insecta > Diptera > Syrphidae > Philhelius > Philhelius festivus. The sequence goes on along the minus strand of OZ007557.1, from coordinate 75,318,832 downwards.
ACCAGCTTCGGCACTGTATCGGTGCAGTCGATCGCTATGCACAACTTTTAGCTTTCCTCTTAACCTTCTTTGAATTCGGTAAACGACATCATTGATTTTCGTGACGACAGTATAAGGGCCTTCCCAGTTTTGTTGAAGCTTCGGCGACAATCCCTTTTGACGATGTGGATTATACAGCCATACACGATCTCCTACTTGGAATCCTGTCGTGTTTGCTCTTGTGTCGTACCTTGTCTTCATTCGATCGCTGTAAGCGCTCATTCTAGTCCTGGTCCTTTCGTGGATGTCGATTAGCCTCTCTTGTAGGTCACTCACGTAATCCCTTGTTTCCTTAGACTCTTGTGGTGGATGTCCAAACCTTATCTCACTAGGCAGCCGTATGCTTCTTCCGAACAGGATTTCAGATGGTGTTTGTCCTGTTGAGCTATGTACTGCACTTCGATAGGCCATCAAAAATAGTGGTATGTGCCTATCCCAGTTTCTTTGGTTGTCGCCTACGACCTTAGTGAGGTGCTCTTTTAACGTCCTGTTGAATCTCTCGACCATTCCATCAGATTGCGGGTGAAGTGGTGTGGTTCTCGTTTTCTTAATGCCAAGGAACGCGCACACCTCTTGGAATATGTTCGACTCAAAGTTCCTTCCTTGGTCAGAATGGAGCTCCATAGGCACACCGAACCTGCTTACCCAGTTAGACACAATCTGGTCGGCCACGGTCTTGGCTTCTTGGTTCGGGATAGCGTACGCCTCAGGCCATTTGCTAAAGTAATCCATTACCACCAGAATGTATTTGTTTCCATCATTCGTTTCCGGAAATGGGCCAGCCACATCAACAGCAATCCTTTCAAACGGTGAGCCAACATTATATTGCATCATTTTTCCTTGTAGTTTTCTACCAGGGCCTTTGGTTGCAGCACAAGCGTCACAATTTCGGCACCACTTTTCAATGTCGTCTCTTGCATGCAACCAGTAGAATCGTTGTCTCACTTTTTCTAACGTCTTGTTGACTCCCAAATGGCCTCCTGAAGGTCCATCATGCATTTCTCGAAGAACCTCTTTAATTTTTGATTGAGGTAACACAAGCTGCATCACATAGGATTTACCATCAGCGGACTCCCATTTTCGCCTAAGAACACCTTCTTGCACATGAAGTGAGTCCCATTGTGCCCAATAGGCTTTTAAAATTGGACTCCTATCGGAAATGTCATTCCATGCGGGTTTTTCTTCATGTTCTTTCCATGCGAGAAGAGGTTCAATGTCGGGGTCTTCTTGTTGAGCAGATCTTATTTCTTCATTGCTCCATCCACAAATGGGGTCAGCCCTTATTCGCTGAATGTTGATGGATTCCTTTTCTTCTTGTCGCATGCAATGCTTGCAATCTAATTTACAAGGTCTACGGGATAGTGCGTCGGCATTTGAATGCAGCTTTCCCCTTCGGTGTTGAATTTCGTAATCGTAAGTCTGCAGTCTTTCTATCCACCTTGCGACTTGTCCTTCTGGGTTCTTGAAGTTCAACAACCAGTTAAGAGCACCATGATCAGTTCGTAGAAGAAACTTCTGTCCATAGATGTATTTGTGGAAGTGTTTCGTTGCCAAGATGAGTGCCAAGAGTTCTCTTCTGGTCACACAGTAGTTCCTTTCGGTCTTCGACAGTACTTTGCTGAAATAGGCGACAACCTTTTCTTCGCCATTGTGCACTTGTGACAGAACAGCGCCGACTCCTACGTTGCTTGCATCAGCATCAATGATAAAAGGCTTGCCTGGAGTCGGATAGATCAGCACCGGAGCATTGCATAGACGGTATTTCAGTTCTTGGAAGGCTTTTTCACACTCACCTGACCATTTAAACTGCTTGTTCTTTTCCGTAAGCTGATGCAAACTCTTCGCAATTCCGGCAAAGTTCTTAACAAAACGTCTGTAATAAGTAGCAAGACCAAGAAAACTTCGTAGTTGATGTTTGTCCTGTGGTGTCGGCCAATTTTTGACGGTGTCAACTTTTTCAGGATCAGTCTTGACTCCTTGGGACGAGATGATATGTCCCAAATACTTTACTTCAGTCTGGAACAGTGCACATTTTTCTGGGTTCAGTTTAAGGTTAGCCTCTCGAAGTCTCTGGAACACACCCTTTAGGTTCTTACTCGTTTCCCTGTTGGGAAACTGTTCGGGAAGTAACACTGATGTTATGGTTACCTTGTTCTGAGTTCGAAACTCCGTGTCCACAATGTTGACAAGCTCTTCTTGGTGGTAACCGACATTGACGCTGTAAATGTCCAGTCTTATTACAATTCCAGCACTTTGCAAGTCCGTTTCGTTGGTTCCTTTGGACATCAGTTCTTTGACATGAGCATTCTTCGACGACGGCTTCTCTAAGTCGATGTACTCCGTGAGAAGCTTGCTCAGCTGCTTCCATTGTCAAGGCAAATGCTAATGTTTCCGAAAGCGTTCGTTTTCCAGCAGTTCGTACGGCCCTTTGAAGATGTATGTCAGAAATGGCGCGAACAAATGCCTCAACTGCGAACTGGTTACAAATTTCCTCTCCAACATCTGGATATGCAAGATGAACAAGCCTTTCAATGTCCGCTTGCAGTTGTTGTAGAGTTTCGCCCCTCTTCTGAACCCTGGAATTGAGTTGCACTTTGAAGACTTCTTTCATGTGGCTGTTACCAAAGCGTTTGTCTATAGCCAAAACCAAGGAATTGAAGTCGCCGCTCTTATCTGCTGGTATGGTTTGCAACAACTCAGCAGCTGCTCCTCTAAGAGCAAGAGTTAAGGCTATATACTTGTCAGCCTCATCCCAGCCATTTGTTGTGGAAGCTGCCTCGAATTGCTTCTTGTATATAGACCAAGAAGTTTGTCCATCAAAGGTTGGAGGTTGCATCTCTTTTTTTCTCAAAGCTTCCCCAGAACTTTCCCGAATCTTTATGTTTCGAACACGGTCTAACTCTTTTGAAAACGCCTCCATTTTGTTGTCGACTAGCAATGAAACACGTTTATCTAACACTTTTGAAAACGTCTCCATTTTGTTTTCGACTTGATTCTCCAGCAATGAAACACGTCCATCAAGTGCAGATACATTATTCTCGATGTTAACAAGCTTGCCTTCTAGCATGTTTCTCTGCTCTTCGAGAAGGTCTTTTTGTTCGCTATGTTGTTTCTCAAGGCGTTCGAGAATATTGTTCTGTTGCTCTTCAAAACGTTCGAGAACATTCTTTTGTTCTTTCTTTTGTTCATTTCGTTGCTCTTCGAAACGCTCAAGCAGAAGACTAAACATATTTGAAACATCTACATTTTTACTTACGTCCACTTCCTCAGCGTCAGCTTCAAAGACGAAAATGTCCGGGTCTTCATTTTGTTGTTTCAAATATTCGGCCAAACGCAGAACAAGCTCATTTTTCGATCCTGCTCTAGAAAGTTCTCGCTTGCCTAATTCACTTTTCAGCTCATTACAGTTGAGCTCTTTCAGTAACTTGCTCATTATTATTTTTTTTTCCGCACACTTCACTGCACAATAAGTTTTATTCCACTTTTCTGACACCAATGTAATATTTTTTACTAGGTTCGTTAAATAAAACTTAATACTGTTTCTAATATTTCTTCTTTATTTACACTTTTCAAATCAAAACAATAAATCACAATTTATAATCAACTCTAATACTTTTATTCCAACTTAAATCCACTTCTTTAATTACACTTTCCACAATCCAATAGTTCAGCTTTGCACACTTTCATAATCGAAAATAAACTGTCTTGTGCTCACCGCGAACACTCCCTTTTATACTCAAACCAGTTGTTCTCGAAGGTTCTTGTCTAGAATATTCTATTTGCTTGGAACGAGGGGAAATTTATATGGAGATAGAATGTTCTAGTAGTTTGGAATAAGGAGAAATTTAGATGCGAACTGCTAGAAAAGAGCTTTTTGGTTTTGTTCCTTCATAAAGCAGATATGTAATTGCCAACAGATGGTGCTGTAGGAGTATAAAGCTCTGTTCGCAACAGTATCTTATATGCGACGTTAAGCATGAATAATGAATAATGAATGGATTAATGAATAAAAGCTTTTGGCAATGTTCCTGGAAAATCATTATTCCCATCAAACCTCCAAATCAGTTACATGAACTACCAAATCAAAGAATGAAATACTGTTGGAACGTGTAAGTCTTGCACCGCATTAACTTGTGGTTTCTTAAATTATATCCCCTGGCACCCAGGGTGTTCTTTTTTTAATTTTAACGACCCCTCTATAGATACTGATGAAACCAATGCTAAAGCATTAGTAGCCAAATTGATTTCTCTAGAGACACTTTGAGTTCCTGGAGAAAGATTCAATGGTAACGTTCAGTTGAAGCGGGAATTTGCTTTTCTTTCGTGATATTTAAGGCCAATATAAGCACGTATACCTGTAGACACACAAAAAAGCAGTTAAACCCTTCTTTTTATCTGCAGTCGACCCTCAATTGGGATTTATGTAAAAGTTCTGGCTATCCATGATGATGACTGCAATGGCCCATTGCAGACTTTTGTTCACAACTTTTTGCTAAATAAAACAAGATATATGTACTTTTTTACTGCCTTACCATCGAGGAACCTCTGAATAACCCAGTGGTACTCGTATTCTACAAGAATCGTTCATTGTTTGTTCGTTTCTGTCTCAGATGGAGACCTTTTAAATTGCAAAATTGAACTTATGAACCTGTAACTTTGTTTTCTTTTTTGTTATGGTATGAGTTCTCAAAGAAATAAGTAATCTAGGAGTATATCACGTTTTAAAAATTATCGTAGTCTTTTACTCGGTAGGTTTATATAGTGCAACAGCACTCGACTACTGCAAGACCGACCTCAGCACACTTTAGATGAAATTTACATACAAAATTTTCGCTGTACCATCGTTTCTTTCAAGTTACTTTGCATGCAAACGGTTGTCGACGTTGTCGTCGGTAGTGGGTCGATATGCATTTCATATGTACATATATACTTTTCGACATACTCATGTTATTGCTTATATATATATCAAGGATGCACATCACCACCATCATGGTAGTCGTATACCTTATTATTATTATGAGCAAGCAAACGCATTCCGCTGTTCCACATTCTGGCTTCAAAGGAACACTCCCGCCCGACCAATTGCAGAGATGAGTTCACCGTCAACACTTTTTGCTTTTCATAAAGAGGCAGAGGGCGGTAGTGTAGTGACTAGTGCCTCAGTAGTGTAGGGTTTGTTTGCGGATAAGTTATCCACACGGCACCAAAAACAACAATGTCAGTGCTAAGGGTTTCTTCTTTCCGTCTTTATAGTAGGTATAGGTACCTACTATGAACATACGCTCTGATGCTTGCTGCATGATGTCCTTGTTCACAAGTAGTTAGCTCTTAAAAGTACCTACCTACTCGACTCTGCTCCTTGAGGTATGGAAAGGATATAGTTGTGGCGATACGGTGATTTTGTTGTGTTCAAAAAGCGAGATGTTAACATTTGGGTTTAAGGTCTGTTTTTTTTCTGAATTTTTACTCGAAAGAAATGCCTACGAACGGTGTGTTATTTGAGTTAATAAAATTTGCGGAAAATGAAAGCAATAGCGTTAACGTAAATTTGAACCAATTATAACTTTATTAATTGGTTAAAATTTTAATTAGTTTGTAAAATCCACAAAAACACATAACCCGTCCATCAGAAAGTTATTTCAAAATGTCGGGGGAGCTGCAGTGTACACCTTAAACCTATTGTCAATTTTGTATTAAAATAATTGTGAACAGTTGCAGGACATATTTTACTTAAGTCGAAAATTGCTACTCATCATGGAATTTTCAGTAAATTTGGTGAGGTCTCTAAAAAGCGGAAAAACACGAGTTATGTATCATCAAAATGTTTTTGTTCCACAGAAGTGTAGACTACATAAATTTATCAATTAATTTAATAATTAATAGGCAAAGTGAAAAAATATATATAATATATTCTAAAAAGTTCTTTAAATGCTGTTTAATTGGTGGAGGTATGCAGAGTTGATATTTAACTACGTTTCAACTTCTTCACATTTATAACTTGGCGGTACCGCGGTACGTATAACTGAAATGGATTTGGTTCAACTCGATTGGGCTCCCTCAGTAGCGATTAATGGAAATCTTTCTATTCGTTACTTCCACAATATGTACAATTTATACATCACTGTGTATGGAATCTAAAAAAATTTAAAACTGGTTCGTGCAAGAGTACTGTAAACATCAAAAGTGACAGCCATTACTTTGATGAATTTTTGACAGATGTAAGGTTTCAAATTGAAAATAAAAGGCATTATTTTCTCTGACACATTTCATTTAAAAAATAGATAATCAAATGTCAGTTTCATCACATTTTGACGTTTGTTAATAATCCATAGAGGAATATACAACAATTTGGATAAATGCTTTATCCCAGTTTAATTGAGCTTTAGAACAAACTATCCATGTCATTTGTCTCTGTTTTTGACCTTTTAATAAAAACATCAGTTAAATTTCAATACATTTTGTGCATTGCGGATTCGGAAATCAAATTTTTGTTGATTAATTATATTTGATTAGGTGAGTTTCAGATTATTGCAGTTTCTTATTAGAATATACTTCGAAACAAATCAAATGTGTGAATCTAATAAAGCCAATACTAAAACTATCATTATTTTGACACATGTCAAATTGAGTGACATGGACTGTCAAGTTATTTAAAATTTTATTTCAAGCTTCGTTATTACACTTTTACGTCATAGAACGTGCCCATTGTTTCGGTTTGCTAATTTCCGCTCAGTTTCGCCCAATGTTGGTTTCGAACTTTGAGTATATATAATATGGAGGGCTCGTTCCTATCCCTAATGCATTGTAGTACTTGAAGTTGTGATAGGGGTCGCTGTCTCACTTTCTGTAAGTTAAGGATACAGCCGTATCCTCCGATTTGTGCTTACCTTCTCCTCGCATATAGTTCTCCGTCACATGTGATATGAAGAACTCGGCAATAACTTTGTCTTACACAAATTTGAGTAGCGCCCCCTATGATAGTCACGCATTTGGAATAGAAACGAGCCCTCCATATTATATATACTCAAAGGTTTCGAAACTGAAACTAGCATTTAGTAAAATAAGGATAGAAAAGAAATTAAATTTTCTTCATTTTCTTTGGGGATACGTAGATTAACAGCCCGATTCTCCCCAAAGTCACTGATGCCTCACAAGTCACAAGAAGAGGTGAAATTGATTTTGTGACTTTTTCGAATTCTACCGCTCAGTCACAACTTGTGAGAGTCACAAAAACAATCGAAACTGTGATCTCCTTCAGAGCAGGTCACAACTCATAAATTTTTAATGTTTCTTGGATTGACATTCATTATATTTTATAAGAAAATTTTCTGGATTTGTGAATAATTGCGAGTACACAAAAATGGAAGAGGACTTTGTTCTAGTGAATATTATTGATGATCTTTCCTACGAAAATGAAAAGTAACATTTTTACATAAACAAAAATTTCTTTAAGAAACTAATCGTATGAAGAACTTTGCAGCGCCCACGGCTTTTAAAAACTTTGAGAGATACAAATAATCGATTCGCTCTCCAAAACAATACATTTATAAAGTAATTTCTTCGTTTTGAATAATCAGCTATTCAAATAATGACGCTTTAAAATCTCACCATGCTGTGGTGAGTTTAGTTGTGAGTTTTCTTGTGACGATTAGGGGGAGAATACCAAAATGTTATCGAATCACAACAATCCTCACAAGGAATAGTCACAAGAGCTTGTGACTTGTGACTCCTCACAAGGGGGAGAATCGGGCTGTAAATAGTCATAACTCATGACATATCATAAACTTGTATTATGTAAGACCAAACCAAGTTAAAATATTTAAACAGTTTACCTGAGGAAAATTTCACCACTTTCTTTGTAGAATTTTTTTTTAAATTGAAAAATTCATAAAGTTTTCTAACAAAAAAAGCTAGTGAAAATATCTTCACATCTCTAGAAACAAAGAATTTATGTTGGGTAATAGTCGTCAGTCACTCCGTGTTGCAAGGATCCAATGAGAATCGACAAACATACCTATTAAGTCTGTTCGCGTACTATCAAAAGCTACACATTTCTATGCAATTTTATTTTTGACAAACTTTCGCCCAAAAATCGCAGAAATAAGTAGATTTGGACAGTAAGGCTAGACGCGCACATTAAATTTTTAGTTGCACAAATGTTTGGTTCCTTATAGAAAACAGATGAACTATTTGGTTGAATGTCCGCGCAGGTGCATATAATTATATGTTACACAAGATAGCGAACTCATTTCAGGCAATCGTTTAGTTTGTGTCAAAACCCAAACTTTTTAGTTGCTCGAACCAAGCAGTTGCGAAACTAAAAATGCGCGCCTAGCCTAGAAGAGTAGACACATTATGTAAGGTTATGAAATTATGATATGCTTGCACCAATTTATATTATGATATGTTTCTTAGTTTATTTATTATTATTATTATTAGAAGTAAGAAATAAATCTATTAAGTGTTTCTAGTGCACAATGAGATTAACATGTTGATTACTCTTCACACTGCCTTTCAAATTGCAAATGGTGTTTCCTTTTAATTGGAAGTGAGACAGAGAGTTCAACTAATGACAAACGAGGAAAAAAGTGAAAGAAAAGAAGTTTGTCTGTGCCAAACGATAACAAATCATCGAGATACCTTAGCCCGATATGGATATAGGTCAGCTCGAATTATAAAACAATTGATCATATGAAGGCTTAACAAAATTAATTTATAATCTAGGAAATAAATTTTTATGGTAAATATTCGAGATTTGAAGAAGATTTATGGTAAATCCACTTAAATCCTGTATTATTTTTTTGTGAAAACGTAGTGTATCTCTGATTTTCACTAAATAAAAATAAAACATTATTTCTATTTTGATAGGTGCTGTAAGAATAAATGAAGGTTTGTTTAATATTTTTGTCTGGCGGAACTTCCACCTAGATTTATTTAGTGGCTTATGGAAGGATTATAGTAGAAGATGCAAAGCTTAAGACAAGTTTTTCAACTTAAATGAGCATTTTAAAGCATTTGTCGCACGAACTACATCGCATAATTGTACTTATTTTAACTTGAGACTGCGTACATACCTAATATGTATAATCTAAGCAAATATTTTCAACTCAACTAAATCTTTTACATTTATTCAACTGCAATTAAGTTAAACGGACATTGAACGCTGCCATCAAATCGTGAATCGATCACACGTTTTAAATTTCAAATATCAAAACTTAGCAATGTTTCCTATAGTGATACCACATGGTTCTTGGGAAGCTTTCCTTACTTGTTGAACTATTTTGGCTCCTCTTAAAGTGTGATTTTCTAGACCTCTCTGATCGTTGTAGTAGAATTCTCCTAAGTGGGGTCTACATTTTTGGGATAAGGCAGGACAAGAAAAGGTTTTTCTTAATCAAACTAGCAGTGAGATAGCATTGCTAATAAATCAGGCTGAATTTAACCAATAACATTAATTTTGTATTAGTTTTTAGGGAAATTGTGTTTTTTTGGTTTATTGGGATAGACCTTTGATATCAGGAAACCCCAAAAGAAAAAGTCTAACGGGGTACAATTGCACCATTTATATAATATTATGACCATGTTTAGAAATCGCTAGTGCCAAAAATTCTGGTATGTCTGGGGCATGTAACGTGTCGTGCTGTTCAAATTAACTGTCGTTGGTCTCCATATCAGCCAATTCGGGTCAAAACAAAGTGGTTATCATTGACCGATAGCGATGTACTGAAGTATGAACCGATGATACTGCAAGCTCAAAATCCATACGAAACTTTTCGCTGGATGTATTGCAATTTGGTGGATTGCGCGTGTGGATTATGATCATCCTTGGCTCGAATATCAGAACTGTGCCTTCTCGCTGAGTATGATTTTTCAACAGTAAAATGGAGGAAGTGCGCAAAATATTGCTCGAATAGAACATCCGCTTTCATAAAACAATTAAATCATTTGCACATGTTCTTGAACGCTATTACTTTCTAGGTTGAAATTCCAAGGCAGATTTAATAAATGACAGCCCATTTGACAGATGTTGCTTCAACCATATGGACGAAATCAGCTGTCAAAGTTCGTTAATCCATATTGGTCCCTATCTGTTGAAGCTTATACGCTTAAATTTAAATCTAGATTTTTCTGCCAAATATATATTTTTTTGAAAAATTCCAGTTACGTGAAACTTCTGACGTTCGGTTAACTGAGAACTTTACTTTGCTAAAACAAACGTTCTGCAATTTTGGTGTTTCAGCTTAGCGGAGTTGACTGTATCAATTAGTAAACTTGGCCTAAAAATATCGATGCGAAAGTATTGTTCCAATTCAAAAAGTTTGTTGGTATATACTTTTTTATTTAGACCTCTTAATTTTCTTCAACTTGCTTTCTATAGCTAGACCTGTCAGTCATAAAACAGATAGAATCCTTCTGCAGAAGAAAAAATCATTTGTAATAACGAATTACTTTCTGATTGCCTATTAAAGAGAATGCTGGATGTTTTGGTTAGTTTTCAGTTGTTGAAAATTTTTCAAAGGATTGAAATTTGAAAGCCCAAACCCTGAACTTATATAGCCAACAAAATTCTAGTTTGAAACGTTTTTTCTCCTCTTTTCCATGCAGTGAATGATGAAATGAATTGAGAAACAAAAAACACCAGCTCTAATAGCCGCAACGAACACGAATTTGTGTTGGTATTTTTGGGGAAATTAACAAAACAAAAATTGGAACAAAGCAAAACCACCTTTAAACTGCTGGCAATGGTTTCTTTTCAGTCAAGGATCAGAATCGTGTTCTAGCCAAACTGATGAATTTTTGTTTTGTTTGGTATCATGCGAACTGTTTCATTTCTGGGGCTAAAGGTGTGTTGTATGCGGCTTGGCATGTCTAATAACATATCCGGTAAAGCGTTTTCTAGTTCAATGAAAGAACAAGCAACAACTAGTGAAGAGAAGAATTTTCAGTTAAAACCCTTGCCAATCTACCATTAAGCCCCAAGCTATTGGTGGTTGTAGTAATACCAATAACCAATGCCTTTTTGAGGTAAACAGTGTGTGCATTTTTAGTTTGGCCTTATGAACTGCACTGATGCTCTGGCTCATGATTGACTGGAGTTCTAGGAATGAAGATGATGAACAATTTTTTTACATAAGTTAGGGTGGTCCATGGATGTAGTGGAAAAAAATTGACTGACGCAAATGTCAGCCCAGCCTGTCCTTTTGTGCCTGGTATTTTTTGTAATTTAGAGAAAACCTTCATGATGAGTTTGGCATTTGATTCGATGAACTGGCAATAATATGGAGTCAATCGAATTTTCAACTGGAATTTTGGGATTGTCAAAGCTCAGCAATTGTTTTGAAAATATTTCACCATAGTAAAAATAATACACTATTAGTGTATAATCGCCTCTAGACTCATCAGACCATTATGTCATATGTACAAATATCTTGTGTCAACAAAACCCAGTTAGAGCAAACATTTCTCAGAGAACTGTTTGGCAATACGAGAAAACTAGCTGGAAAAGTCTCAATGATTTCTTCAGGATCCTTAACTGGACACTAAGCTTCCTCGATTGTGAGGTGGACTCCATGAGATTTTTCGTCTATCCTACTCTTTTGGACTCCTTCTGAGTTGATGGAAAACAGCATTATCACATATATCGTCCAATTTATTACAATTTTTATCCGCGTATAATTAATTAGAAACAAAAAAGAGATACAAAAACGAAATGATCGTTCTCGAAGAAGACAACAATCACGAACTTTTAGAGAGAGAATATAGCCGAACTGTGAATCGAGTCGGCGAAGTAGGGCGAATTAAAAAAAAGTGTAACAGCAGCGACAATCGACAATAGGTGCTGCCACCACAGCTAGCTCAAAGGAGAATTAATCTATTTAGGTTTCGATTGAATACAAAATCATTAATTCGATTAATTCGATATATCTATTATTGCAGGTACGTATACACGTTTTAAAATAAATAGAGGGCGCCAGCAATTTTCTGATGAATTTAGGAAATTGCAAACCTTTAAAGCGGAAACTGACCGACGGACGGTGCAAAAATGATTTTAAAAAAATAAGAACACTAAATTTTTTAATCCCAAATAGGGAGTTGAAGAAAATTATATTTAAATTTTTACTGTTAGGGAAACCTTTTTAAATACAGGGTAAAAGTGTAAAAACCCAAAATATTTTCATACAAACGAAATGGAACAAAGAATACAAATATACGTAAGATGGACCGCTAACACTCGGTCCCGAAATAATTAAACGCATAATTTTTGAAGGCACGGGGCGCGAGTTCCGCAATTTCGGAAACATACAGTTTACAGAAGCAAAAGCCAATCTATTTTTAATTTGCAAATAAAATTCAATTTGCGCGCGAAACGAATTGTGCAAAAAATAGATAACCACCAAACAATTTTCACTATACTTAGCTTTTTTTATGCCGATTTCTCCTTCCTCGAAATAAAACGAAATCTCCTCCACTAATTTTTCCTCAATCCAGAATTTGTTCTTCCTTTTTCTTTAACTCTAATGATCCAAGACTTTATAACGAAGAATCATCTTCTTTTTTTTCCAAAATTTTCTATTTATATATATCTTCGTTTTTTTTCACACCAAGTAGATAATAAGCTCTGCTCTCTAACTTTATTGAAACCAAAAGTGAACTTCAAGACACTTTTTTGTGCCTGGATAGGCTCCTATTTTCCAGCGACTTTCGGCCAATGAGCGACCGTGGGCTTAGGTCGCGTCATCTTTTCATCTTTTAGCTACATTAAGCATACTAGCGTGAGTGAGTAAAACGCAGTTGAAAGCCCTTCCTACTCGCACTTTAAGAACCCACAGTTTTAGCCAGTCATCATGGAATTCGCCGACCCTTAGTTTCACATCCAGGAGTGGCAAATCCGATTAACGCATTCAGCTGTCCAACCGAATTTTTTTCTATGCAAACCAAAAAAAAGAAAACTTTCGAAAGTAAAAGAGGATCTTCACAAGTGCCGTGCATTTTCGCCCTCAAATTCAGATTTAAGCAGTCATTTGTGGAAACTTATTCGAGGCTTATTTCAAAACTAAAATTAGGAAGGTGAGATAGTCAGTAATATAATATTTCGCGAATACCATAATTCGTTGAACTTTTGCTCAGATTTGGGGACAACTAAAGAGACTTGCCGCTAGCGTTCCATCTTTTATAACCAATAACACAATTATGGTGGGCGCTTAGCCATTCTGCAAGCGAATAACATCCAGTATGCCGCGATCCACTCTCGTCCTCTTTTTTTTTTTGGGGTCAGATCTTGGTTGTTGAACGTTGGTCGTTTTGTTAGCCACATTAAGGGCTATGACCACTTTAAGGGCCACTAAATGTCATCCATCTTGTTTCTTCAAAGGATGATGTACCAATGGCTGATGGACCATAGCTGCCCTACTCTCTCCCAGGATTGGGATTGGGATTGGAAATGCAGAAAGAATAGTTTTCGTCACCCCGATTTCTTACCGTGACAAATTGAACTTACGTTCCTTCTTTCCAAGGTTATTTAAACGTTGATAAATTATTTATCAGCTTAGGAAATATCTTGAAGGACGAAGTCCTCTCAATGACCGGCAGTATGGCTTTCGTAGTAATAGGTAATCTGATGGTAGAATCTCACCGAACAGTGACACGGATCTTTACATCATTTTGGAGGAAGTATGATTATTGCGTTTGATATTTCAAAGGCACTAGATATAGTTTGGCATCAAGTTCTCTTACAGATCATTTGGTATTGATGAATTTCTTCTTATTTGAATGAGTACATAACTTTTGATCAGCTCAATACAAATTGTATTGGATGGTCTTAAGTCTAAAATTCATAAAAAAATAATGGTGTGCCACAAGGTTCTGTTTTGTCTACGACTCTCTTTCTCGTATTCATCAATGAACAATGATCTTCTGTCTGAAGCTTCTATTCAATGAATTGTATTGCTGGCGTATGCACAGCTTCTTATATTCGTTTCCAGATTCACGTCTTCCTCCTCCGAATGTGAGCTTCTTGATAAATGGAAAACGAAAAACCGTGTAGAATTTAATGCTTCAAAAACTCAATTCTATCGTTAAAGTTCTACCAACCTAAGGAAAGGAAACAGTACAGCTCTCAGTTCTCGGCTTGTCCTCATAGATTACCTTGTGTGGAATGACCACGTATTTGATATCACAAAAACGGTGCTTAGATTTCCTTCGACGATGCAGGAAATTTTTTACCCTTTCTGATGTGGCAGCAATCTATGAAATCTTTGTCCAAAACTCGAGTACAAATTCCCTATTATCATCAGCGCATCCCTGAGTCCGACTTCGAATGTTCTGTTAAATTTAGAGATTTTTGTTTAGAGGTACTAGACGAATGTGAAATGTTTTAGCAAATTCCTTATAACTTTCTGTTTTTATCGAATTGAAAAATTGTACCTTAGAAAAGCCCACACAACCTTCCGAGGCCTAAATTGTTTTCAGTGCCCACCAACTTATAAGATCCGAGCATGAGTAACCATAAACTAAAATCTTCATCTTAGAAGGGTACGAGAACATCAACTGATGTGTCCACTATTATACTACTTCAAAATCCGTTTTGAAGTTCAGGCTTTTTGATCGATCTTTGAATTAAGTTATTTTCAATCAATCCAGTTCAATAGAAGTACACTTTTTCTTCCTTTTCATTGATCTAAAATTCAACAAACATTTTTTTTTTTAAATGTGCATACCCCCCGAAACTGTAGGAAGGATTCAAGGACTTTTACCATCACTTGCGCTTCCTGCAATAAACTACTAGGAATGCTTTTCTGAAAATATTTTGGTCTTGAGAAAAAAAAATCATTATTAACAATCTTGACCTTGTCATTTCCTCGTAAAAATCGCTAATTTTGAATTAAATTTCCGGTTGCAATTTAGTATTCATTCAAGAAACTACTTAAAACGTACAAAAAAGGCCTCCACCAAAACTCTGCTTCATCGGATTTTATTTTTCGCATACCTAATTTTCCAGACCTAGATATATGTCTGTTTGAACTGTGAAATATTGGAACAAGTATGTTGCTAAATACCATTTTAATCTTCTCAAAGCTTAGAACTGTAATTATTTTTGCCGATAAAAAGGATGCTGTAAAGGCTCTCAGCTTATTGCTGAGATGACATGAATTATGGAACTGCTGTAAATTATTATAGGTATCAATTTTATTAGAAAACATACATTGGCGTCTACCTTAACCTAAAAAAGTCATACTATTCCTTTATTCTGTCCGTGAAAACCCATAGTTTCTGCACATTTCAGACCGATTCTAACCTTAAAAGAATTATATTCTCGAAATATATTCACAAGTTATGTCTTTGTACCTAAGCACTTAACTCTAATAACGTAAAACCCCAAAAAGCTAGTACTTATACTTTTATATCTATCCCCGAGAAAGTTTATTTAATTGCTCGCTTAAAAAACGTCCATTAAATTTCACAGACACAGATACCTCCACCACTGAGGACTTATTGCTTCAGGAAACTCAAACAGTAACGCACGTACATATCTACAAAATGAACATGCCTGGCCTCATAAGTTGTTTGCCTTGCAGCAATCAACTTTTCTGAAGTTATCTACATCGCATCACATATCTCTCTATACGGTACTTCCTTTTAAAGTTTCACCATCACTTCGAACTATTAAATCTGTTTTCCTCTTTCTCTATTCACAAAACAATGTCATTTTAAGGAATATCTGTTCATCTCTATTATGAACATGGCACCAGCACTATAGCACCAGGACCAGCATTATATGTACATTCGAGCAGCAGCCATAGCAAATAAACCCGTCCTTGCTGGGGCTCCAAAATAGATTTGTGAGCACCTATCCATCCAATTCATCCATCCAGCAAAGTCTTTGAAAAAGTTTCCTCCAAGACTGAAGACTAAAGGAAGATATATCCATAGCAGTACCTGCAAATCGATTCAACTGACAAATGCATTTGTTTACCACTATAAGTCTCTGTGACTGATGCTAGGTGATTTCTACTCGGACGAGCACACAATTTATTAGACCACATTTTTGTAAGGGTCACTTTTCAAAGCAGCATGTTAAAAACAACCGAAAGAATATCCCAGAAACAACAGAGCGTATGTATGTATTTGTGGTAAGGATAGATTGTGTGTGTGTATGTGTGGAAGGAGCAGAATGGATGCCACATCAGCCTCGAGGGTAAGGCATTTGTGATTTGGTTTTGAGCAGAGTAAATTGTTGAATTTCCTTATACGTTGTCCATAAAGAAGTTCGAAGGATGCATATTCCGTGTAACTGTATTTATACATGGAAACCGATTTACTTTATACAGTATGTGATAGCCCCAAATCCATCGGTTGTTGCAACGTTAACGTTACTCAAGGAAGAAGTTAAACTGAGTAAATAAATGAATTCTGAGGTTTACGAGTAAAAGTTCCTCTTTTTTGTTTTGTGGTGAGGCCGTTACTACTACATGCTTCGAAAGTAAAATTTAAATTAATTTAAAAACGAAAAACTTTTGTTCTTACATTGTTTATAATTCATACTATTTAACAATAAATAAGATTCTTTCGTTAAATAGGGAGAGATGAAAATCTAGAATCTCAAGTGGAGCCTGAAAGAAACTAATCAAAAAGGTTCCGCGTTTGCTCACAATCGATAACAAGCGCAATCGTTTGACAACTTCATAGGAGTGTTTGGCCGAAGTTCGAGAAAAACTCGACCGAGTTTTTGCATTTTTTCGGCAAACAAGGGTTGAATGAATGAATATTGAGTGAAGGTTTGCACTGCGACCCCATCCAGATGAGCTGTTAACCCTAACGCTCTTCCTCCAAGTATACCCCTTTGATGAGTTTGATTCTTTGAAGTTCCTTCAGAGAGGACAAATCACTCTCTTCTACCTGATAGCGTCCCAGATACTTGTTTTTTTGATGCATTAGTGCTTCGTGTTCGCATCCCTCTAGTATCTATGTGTTCTGGCGTTTCTTCATGAGTTTTGCACAATCTGCATGTGGGCCTGTTTCCCAGACCAAGAATACTCAAGTGTCTTCATAGCTTACAGTGAACCGTGAGGAGTCCCGTTACTATTCGTAGATTGTTCCTACTTAAGCTGCTACAGTTCTTGAAACGATCTTGGTTATAGTTCCTAAGAAGTAGTTTGGCCTGCCTTCCAGAGGAGTCCTTGCCCCTAGTTTTGCTAAGGAGTCTACCTCATAATTTTCCCGGACACCTATATATCCAGGTTCCCAATTGAGTGAGACAATATTGTTCTTGCCAAGTTCGTTTAGCCTGCCTACACATTCCCACACCAACTATGACGTGGTAGCATATGAGCTTACTGCATTGAGTGCGACTTAGCTATCTGACATAATGGTAATGTTTTGGTTTTTGTAATTCCTCTCGAGATTTCGACCTGGGAAATGCTAGTGGATCGTCCCATTTGTATGGATAGTTTAGTTCTAGGCCCAAAAATTCCATTACCAGTCCTTCCTGTCGTTTTCCAACTATCGGTGTACTACTTAATGACATAAGCTTTGAGTGTGTAGTTTTCTGATTCTCCTACCCACTCTTTTATGTAGCTTAACTCCGCGTTATATTTTTTTACAAAATTGTATTTTGTAATCATTTCATCCCTAGGAATGTCGATAAGGTTAGTTGCTGCCGACTTTAAAAGTCAGTCTCTTATACTGTGACTTATATATTTGCCGGACCCAGTCGCTTCCTTGGCAAATCTCAGCTGGAGATTGATTTTGCTGGATTTCAAGCCGATTTAAAGAAAACATGGCGAAGATAAAAGTTCTTTTCCATCAGGGCAACTCACCGGCGCAAAAGTTAGCAGTCTTAATGGAAAAATTGCATGAGTTAGGTTACGAACTCAAAGCTCATCCATGTATAGCCCGCTTTCTTGTTTCAAAACATAAAGAAATGCCTCAGAGTTAAGAGTTCACAGGATTGGCTGATTTGAAACAAAAAAAAACAAAGTGGGTTATTTAAAGGAAGGTTTATTACGAGACAATTTACCACAATTTGTTTAAAAAGTCAAAAACAAAAAACAAGATCAAGTTGCAATAATATTTTTGAAAATCGGTTCAGTAGATCCGGAGATTAACTGTCCGCAATGGGGCAATGTGTTTTTTGATGAGTCGACGTTGGTGCCCTCTATAATTCGGCCAAAATTCGAAAATTAAGACCAACAAATTTATTTTGTACTCTTGACGCATGTATTCATTATTTAATGTTATTACCTAGTAAGGTTTCCGAGAAAATAGTTCCCAAAAATCGTGCGTTTTTTTGGCCGTACACTAGTACCTTAAAATTAAGAACATCGAATATCTATGTACTCGTATGTATTTGATTTATATGCATTCGTAAAAAATATGTAACACCAGATTCTGATCAATCTTGACATCTTACAATTCAGCCTGTCTCGGCCGATTTTCTATGAACTTAGCAATATTAATTATTCGCCGACAAGTTTATCTTAAAACAAAAATGTCGGTATCTAGTATAGAATTTTGTTTTCGAAACTTAAGAAAGTATTTTTTTTTGCTCAAAAACTGTTTCACAGATTTAAAACAAGAAAATCTAAATTTTAATTAGTAAAAGTTCATTGTTGAAAAAAAAAATCTAAAACAATGGTTCCTTCCATATGTTTTTTGTTTTCGATTTTTCCCAAAAACAGTACAACTGATTTTTTTCGATATTTGTATGCTCAGGATCCAATACAATTTGAATATAGTAATGTAAGCCCAGATTCAGCAGATTCTTTGAAACTTTGCACATAATTGCTTGTTAAAACGTTAAAACTATTCGAAAGATTATTAAAATTAGAAAATTAAAAAAAATTGTTTTCGAAAATCTTATTTTTCTCGAAAACGGGTTTAAGAATTCAAATATAATTTTTTGTATGTGCTTTAATTAGTAGGTACAAGGAACTTTTCAAAATTAATTTACTAGGTCGCACGAACTTGCTCCTATTTAAAAGACTAAGAATTTCAAAAAAATGAATGTTATTAGAGAAACTGTTCATAAGCAAAAAATTCATTTTTTAAATGACTAAAAAACATCTTTAGTAGCTAAAGGTAAGAATAGGATGCCATGTGATTCAAGCAAATATAGATTTACGCAAGAACAGAAATTTCTAAGTCTTTGCAAATAAAATAAAATAAAATTTTAAAACATTAAAAAAAAAATTTTGTTACGCCAATTTGAATTTTTTTATTATTGTATGAATAAAAATTAAATTTACAAAAAAAAAAGTATTGAGCCGTTTTCGAGATATTGAATTTTCAAAAAAAAAAAAATTGATTTTTTTTTTTCAAAATTCAAAAAAATATTTTTCTTAAAGTTTCTTAGAAGCTTCTCTCTACGAAATGTCATTAAAATTCGTTGTGCTGATAATGAGAAATTCAAAATTTTAAAAAATCGTTCTATGGTAGGTACAGTCAGTAATATCTTGTTTTCAAAATTTTTTTTATTAAATTACAGATATTAAAAAATAATAGAAAGACAAAAAATTTAAGCAAAATTCTCTGAACCGTTTTCGAGAAAAATACGATTTTCGAAAACCATTTTTTAACATTTGTGTGGAGGGTACCGTTATTTTTAGGTAAAATGAATTTATTTTTCTTATATCTTGCATGGGGTTTTCGAAATATTGTGTTTTCAAAAAGAAATTTTGAAAGTCTTCTTGTTAAAAATGCAAAAAAAAAAATTTTTGGAAAAATTGAATACACAATAATATTCAAACTGCTGGTAAGCTTTAGCATAAAAAAAATAATCAAAATCGATGGTACGGTTTTTGAGAAAATCAAAAACAAAAAAATGTTCCCAAGGGGGGTATCTACCAAAACTACCTACTCATTTTTTGGAAAATTTTTTTCAACTATTACCTAGGTTTAACTAAATTAATTTTTTTGATTTTTTTAAATAAATCGTTGGGACAGTTTTTGAGAAAAAAAATATTTATAAAATTTCGAAAAAAAATCGTATGGCAGGTACCGTTATTTTTGGTCTTAAAAAATCAAATCAAAAAACATCCGGGGGTAAAAAATTAAAACCCATATCTACCAAGTTTGAAGAAAATCGGCCGAGCTGTTTAGCTGTAATCGAACAGACGGACAGACAGACAGACAGAATTGCCAGACCCACTTTTTTCGTCTTCGCTATCATCGTAATGTCAAATTTGATCAAAATCTCGAGTTCTATTTTTTTTTACGAATGCATATAGTACCTATAAGTCGCAAGTAAAAATAAGGTGATACATACTTGCAATACCAAAGGAACTATTTTATTGATTCGCGTTTTTCTCATTATGAACCTAATTTTTGAAAAGCATTGTAGGTACACACAAATTTTCAAAAAAATTTTTTTTTTTTAATTTTTATTATGATTTTTCTTAAATTCAAATTTTATTTTCACAATAATAAAGACTGAAAATTCGGTCTTAAACATTTAATGTATATATAAAAATAATTTCAATAAAATTTTCAACTGTTTCTTATAGTATCTATTAATAACCTTTTTCAAAATTTATTTTTAATCTTTCTATATCAATGATTTCTTCTCTTAGTAATTCCTTGTTAAGTTTTTATTTTTGTATGATAAGTTCAAGACTAACATCTTGCTGGTGATTTCTCCAAAGAGTAAAGGGGATATTGCAAAGACTAAGACTGACTTTTTAAGAATAATATTAGTTTTTAATTTAAAACTTTTGAGCCGTTTAACAAAACATTGAAACACATTTTTTTTATTTTACTTTTATTAAAATTCTACAAACAATACTTTATCGCATTAAACATTAACAAACAAAATTGAACCACAATACAACGGTAGCTCACAGGAAAGTGTCGACATCGTTTCAAAGCAGCTCAAACCTGTAGCCAATTCACAGATGGCCTTCAGTATGCAGTATTGCAATGACTTAATGCTCACTGGCATCTATGTACGAGTATAAGTATATTTTTTTAAAGACATAATTAAGAGATTTCAATACAGTCTTCGGAAATTGGCCATAAACAAAGATAAGAACGTGAGTTCTTTAATAGTTTTTGAAATCAAAATTAAGGTCAGTTAGTGCCACTCCAAAAAACATAACCTTTCCTAATGTAGATAATAAAGTCTCATGTTTGTTTTATGTACGTCTTAATTATTTTTATTTTTAAAATATTATTCTTGGACTAATTCTACAAAATAAGAGTTGCCAAAATCGCCAATACTGTATATTACGAGTATTCAACAGGTTTGATGATACCAACTTATCAGTATCGTATTAATAGTCACACCTCGAGTAACCTTGTCTATTGCCTTAACAATTTATGTATGTAGATGCTCTCTTCTGTGCAGAGTGGAAAGGCTAATGAATTATATACCTTTATTAATTAATTTTAATTGGCAAACACTAAAAGTGTTATTTGGTACCGAAAAACCGAAAATATTAAAGGGAACTACACACATTAATTCAGTTATGTAAATGCTTCTATTTCATTATTGAAAATTGACTGTTGATTTATATCAACATATTATGTAGTTATGTAAAGGAGCTTACTACTCTTTATACGAAAAGTAGTTTTTATTAATAATACAAATACAAAAAATGTTGCTGCAGTTGTAGGTTTTTCATGTTTTTGAATGATCTACATATATGTTTCAAATAAAGCACAATAAGTTCAAATTGTAGGACTATGTTAAATGAAACAATTCCTGATTTCAAACTGAATTCATTATGTAAAATATACACTGAGAGAATCAAAATCAATTTTTGAAATAGACCAGTTTTTTTTTAAATCTGTATTTAGAATAATACTGAGGTGCACAATATAGCTATAGCTACACATCTGCAAAGGGAATTCATGTAGGTACCTACCGGAAAGTGTTGGGTTTATTCACACCTACATTGATTTTTGAATTTTCAAAGTTCCTTGTTAAAAGTTTTAAACTGAAAAGTTCTTTTCATGTTTCCAACATAGTTACGAAAACATGTTTAATATTATACCAAATTTTCTGTTTTAGTAATTTAAGTTAATTGATTGTATCCTATTTTATTTTGATTGATTCCTTATCACAGATACCGCAAGGGCTAAATAGTTTAAAGTGTTCGTGCTATACGATAACTTCTGTCGAACATAAAATATTTCAAATATTAAAAAAATGTGTGCCTTTATTGAGTAACTGAGTTTTTTTTTATATCTGGTTAGAAAACTGAATTTTCTCACAAAGTTGTTAATAAATATAATAAATAAGTTAACATTTGATTTTGAAATTTCCTTCAATTTGAAAAGATATTTGTATAACAACGCACATTATTAACTTCCCATAGGGAGTAATTGTAATCGGTCCGATTTGTCAAATTGGAATTTTTGACATTTCTCGACGTTTCAAGGTCCCTAGAGGCTATATCAATCATTTTTAGAGAGATGTCAGTGTGGGTCGCACCCAGCCTCTTTTTTTGTATGTTTTTAGGAAGAGTCCGACTTTACAGAAAAAGTTTGAATTCCGTTTAGAGCTACCCCATCAATGTCTTGAAAGCATAAACTATAGAATGAACATTAGAATGGGCCACTCTTTTAAAGATCTTTTTTTGAGATTCTAATATATTATGTATAGTTTGTTTCTTTCGAACGATATACATTTTATATAATAAATATGATAAATAAGATTTCGAATTACAGGTGTATGGGTGGTACCGTTATTTTTGGAGCTAAAAAAAATTAAATTTTCACCGAAGTCCCTTAAGTACCGAGATTGAAGAAAATAGCTCCAGTAGTTAAGGCTGTAGAGATGCAGACATATAGACATACAGACGGAATTGCCGGACCCACTTTTTTCATCTTCGATATCATCGTAATGTCAACTTTATTCAAAACCTCGAGTTCGACTACTTTCTCAAATGCAGAACTTGCCCTATAGTACTTATGTTGCAATTAAAAAGCTTAAATGCTTGAGTATACCAAATTCCTTATTTTAAACTAAAATTATTGGCTTATATAGGGTGGGCCAAATAAAAATGACCAAAAACACGAACATTTTGGCTTCATACATATTATGGAAAGTTATAAATTGGTAAAAAAACGAACTCGAGATTTTGATCAGACTTGACAGTAGGATGGGGCCAAAAAAGTGGCTCTTACAATTCTGTCTGTCTGTTCGATTACAGCTTAAACGGCCAGGCCAATTTTCTTTAAGCTTGGTAAATAGCATTTTTAGATTTTTCCCACACACGTTTGTTTCTTTTTTTTTTCAAGAGCAAAACTAACGGTAAATTTTTTTTTGCTCAAAATCGTTCCACAGATTTTTTAAAAAAAATATTCACAAAATTTCATTCAGTTCAGACAAGTGGTTATTAATGGTACCCCCCTTAGAACCATTATTTTTGTTTTTAATTTTCTCAAAAACTGTATAACCGATTTTGATATTTTTTTTCATGCTTAGGCTTCCCTTGTGTATCACAAATTTTCATAACATTTTACTTGCGACTTATAGGTACTATAAGGCAAGTTATGCATTCGTAAAAAAAATCGAACTCGAGATTTTGATCAAAGTTGACATTACGATGATAGCGAAGACTAAAAAAGTGGGTCTGGCAATTCTGTCTGTCGCTGCGACTACAGCCTAAGTGGCTCGGCCGATTTTCTTTAAACTTGGTAGATATCATTTTTAATTTTTTCCCCCCACACGTTTTTTTCTTTCTTTTTTTTAAGATAAAAAATAACGGTACCTGCCATACGATTTTTTTTTGAAATTTTATAAACATTTTTTTTTCTCAAAAACTGTTCAACAGATTTCTAAAATAAAAATACAGAAAAATTTCATTTAATTAAAGCTAGGTATTGGTTGAAAAAAATTTTCCGAAAAATGGTTATTGAGGGTACTCCCGAAAGAACCATTTTTTTTGTTTTTGATTTTTTAAAAAACGGTTGCACCGATTTTGATCATTTTTTTTGCTTAAGCTCCCCAAAAACATTAATAGAATTGTGTACTCAAATTTTCAAAACAAAATTTTTTGGATTTTTTAAAAAAACTTCAAAATTTTTTTTTCAAAACTCAATATTTCGAAAACACCATGCTAGATTTTTTCTAAAATTGATAAATAAAAGTTTCCCAATATAATCTACAAAGTGTGAGAAAAAAATTTTTATTTTACTTAAAAATAAAGGTACCTACCATACAAATGCTAAAAAAAATTAAAAAAATGGTTTCCAAAAATCGTATTTTTCTCGAAAACGGCACGTAGAATTTTGATAACATTGTTTTTCTTTCAATTAATTGTTATGATCTTTAATTAAATAAAAAAAATTTTGAAATTAAGATATTACAGCTTGTACCTACCATAGAACCATTTTTTCGAATTTTGAATTTCTCTTATCCACATAACGGATCTTAATGAAAATTTGTATAGAGAAGCTTCTAAAAAGTCTAAAACACATTGCATTTCAAAACTTTAAAATAAATATTTTTTGAAATTTTGAAAAAAAAAATCTATTTTTTCTTTTTTTGAAAATTCGATATCTCCGAAACGGGTCAATATTTCTTTTCGTAAATTTAATTTTTATTCGAACAATAATAAAAACTTTAAATTGGCGTACCTAAATTTTTTCTTAAAAAGCTTTTAAAAAGTTTGTATATAAAAGCTTTTTTTTAAGAAACCACTACAACGACTTATAATATTTGTTCTTGCATAAATTCATAGTTGGATAGCATTTTGTTTTTTTCTCTTACTACTAAAAGAATTTAAAAATTAATTTTATCCTTATGAACAGTTTTCTCTAATAACATTCGTTTTTGAAATTCCTAGTCGATTACATAGGAGCAAGTTCGTGCGACCCAATCGTGCATTTTATTTAAAGTCGCATGTGCAACCAACCATTAACATTTAATGCCATGTGTCTTATTTCTTGTGGCTAAAAAATCATGCGATTAAAAATCACAAGTGCGTGCACACTAATTTCTTATTGCGACTACGATTTTTAGTCGTAGTAATTTAAATCGCAAGTGTGAGCATATCCATTTGAGTGCATTTCTTTCATTTTAACTTACGAAAATCGCATTGCCAGAAAAGTGAAACAATTTTTGACCTTTAAACCGCGCGACTGAAATCGCAAGTGCGTTCCTAGCCTAAAGCCAAAAGCCCAAACCCAATCGAAATAAATAAATAAAAAGAAAATGAATTTAACAACTCGGAATTTAAGTTGCGAAAAAACAAGCACAAAATTCATAAGAACATACCTAGCTCTAAGATTGCTTAGATGATATTGGCCTTTTGTGCTTGAATCGTTTCCGGAATGTTTGGCATAACATCGGTCCTTCACATTTCCCTACAAAAAATCCAATAGAGTGAAATCGCAGCTTCGAGGCTCCCAATTGTCATCGCCAAGACGGCTGATAACACGATTTGGAAATTCGGTGCGCAAAAGATCGATTGTGTCATAGGCTGTGTGCCATTATGCATGAACCATAGGCCGTCCAAGCCCATGTCTTCAGCTCTGTAACGCCCACCATTGAAAGAAACGTTGTTCCCAGCCTCATTTTCGAAAAAAAAAATGGTCCAAATTATGCCATCACTCCACAATCCGCATCAAACTGTCAGTTTCTGTGAATACATTGGCTTCTAGACTATAACGTGCATGTTTTCCGAGCCCCATAAGCGGCAATTTTGATTGTTAATGTAGCCGCCCAGATGAAAATGGGCCTCGTCAGAAAAGATGATTTTTCGGCCAAAATCATTGTCTAATTCAAGCTGCTCTAAGGCCTAAACTGCGAAGCGGATGGTCGTGCGCCTTTAATTGCTGAGTCAATTAGACCTTTTTAGCGAATAATTCGAGATCTTTGTGCAGAATTCTTCTCAGGCTAGTGGGTGAAATTTTGAGCTGTTTAGATCGATCGCGAGTTGATGCTCGTGAATTGAGTGCCACACTCTCGGCTACAGCAGCCACATTCTCGTCTATGCTATGTGTTAAAATAATATATGAAAATAAAAAAAATGTCAAATCAGGGGTAGAGCCTCTTGCAAGGAAGTGGCAAATCGTACAAGAGTATCTCTTTTCATGAAAACTGCTTCTCATGTAAGCCGTTCGAACTCGGTAGAAAATTGTAGGTCTCCTCGCTTGGTTAGAAGGAATAGTTGAGTGCTCTAGGACACTTGTTTCTCTAAGAGCCCTTGTGACAAACTATTGAATTTACTTCATTCCTTAAGCTATGTGTTTGTCTTCCTAAAACCTACCTAAAACATGATTTCTGAACTTTGAAATGTAAAATTGTTATAATATTATATCGATGACTGGAAAAAATAATACAAAAAATTAAGTTCTCAAATAATTTTACCCCTGGAAATTTTGACCTGGCTACAGAACTGTCTTGTGTTTAACGTGGTAACCTGTCTGTTACGACTCTATTCCACGGAAGGACTACATTAATCGGAGTCAGATTGGGTCCTGACCATTAACCCCGACATAGCCGAAGCCATCTCAGTAGCAAAGTTGTTAAACGTTGCAGCATGTGCACACCTCTTGCTTAAAGGCGAGGTCTATCTAACACCTCTTGAATTCAAGCACGCTTGAAAACCATATGTTTCCGTATTTGGAGTAAACCAAGCCATCACGATACTCCCACAAGTAAGACCTACCTCATAGATAGTTTGAAGAGAAAGTGCACGCACGCGACAGCTACACCTATCTATCCGAAGATAGAATAGGAGAGCCAGAAGACGTACGCTTTGGCCCTCAGACTTCTGGGCACTATCATGAGTTCCTGCAAGACACAGGGCCTGTCAACCCCAGATACACAGACACACACCCAGCTATTCGTATTAGTCGAGGTAGAAACCATCAGCCAAGACTGTGCACCGTCCAGACTGTTCCCATCTAGTTAGTTCAGTTACTTACGTAACCTATCCACAGGCACCACGAGGAGGTCGATAGGAACCTGAGTGTGTAGAATTGTCAAATAGTAGCCATACCGGCCAACCGTCTTTCAACAGTGGACGAGCTCATCGCGCCACATCAGGCACCACCCATTCGATAATCTTGGACTCACACATATGGCCGCCATCCATTCAGAATCATGGATCTACGCTTCAGTTGCATTACCACCCATCCGCCAATTGGCAGACGAGTTCGCTCAGAGCCCCGGACATGCCTTAAATTACTACCGACTCTATACACTCCACCTGCTGACCTGGCCTCAGCCTTGACATCAATCTCATATATCAAACCATTTAAATCCGTCTTCGAATGCTGCGATTCGAGCCCTGGTTAGTCACGACCGCCACAGATTTATCAACTGAAATAAAATTCTTGCGACAAATCAAATACAATTATTCTGATAAATACTATCAACAAGGTACAGGGTTGACTTTCTCATAAGTAGATTTATGCAAACTAAAGAAGTTACCATTTTTATTATTTATTAACTTTCCATCATTTATGTATAACGTGTTCCTTCGATTGAAAATTGAATTCCTTGGCAATTTCAAGAATAGGAAGTGTACTCGAAGTTCTGAATATCCTCTGAACCGCTACACAAGTTTACTGCAGTCTTATATCCTACTGCTGCTGCTGTATTTAAATTTAATCAAATCCTTGAACACACAACGAACCTAGAGCCTTGGGGCTCTTTGTAGAGTTATAGTCTTCACAGGCGTACAGGTATTTTCAGAGTTTGTCATGCTATCTGCCAGCCAGAATGGCTTGGCGGCTGTTAAGGATTTGCAAAGAAGTCTTTTCGTTCCCAACAGCATTGCAGGATGTTGTGTTTCCTCTTTGCAAAATGTTTCCGTTAGGAAGATTTTCTTAAAATATTAGATGGTACTGAATGTGTGTTTTAAGTTTCTCGCAAAAGATATGACTAAGTTGAAAAGGGTGGCACATTATTAATGCTTTCGTCGTCGTTTGTTTTATTATTTTAAATTGAATTGATTTGAATGTATTTTCAATCAAACCAATTTGAGTTTGCTTGAATTGATTTAGGAAGTTGGCATTTTGTCACAATAAAATTGGAAATAAACTCTTTGCGAAGATCAAAAATGCATAAATTATTATGGTTAGTCAGGGCTAAAGGCTGTTTATAAAGTAGAAACACTTAATATACTTACATTATCATTTTGACAATAAAAAGAGGAACTATTCCAATTTATTCTCCATAAGGGCTTTTAAGTTTTTTTTACAAAACAAAAAAAAACATATATTTCTTGCATCTATTTTTCTTTCTCAAGGCCTAAATTGACTTGCCTTTGTTCTGTGTATTTGATGGATTTCCAATGGTTTCCCTTTTTTGCCTCAACACAATTCTCAACATGTCCAATAAAATGAATGACGTATATTACGAGCCTCATCAAGATAAATAATGTCCTTAATTTAGTGTAGTATCAGTATTCTTTGCAAGAGATTAACATCAACTTCGGTCAAACTTAAGTTTTGTTTTTTTTTGTTGAAATGCTTCTTGCTACACAGCAGCCGGTCTATTCATTTTGGCTTAAATTCTCTATTCTTCGGGAGGAAAGTATAAATCACTGCATCAAAAATTGACGGCTCTGCTGAATCCTGGATTCCATATACGTACCGTACCCAGCCTAGTTGGCCATGTGCGAACATTTGAAAAATGTTTCCCTCGTATGCAAGTATAAATCAGGACATTAAAGCAAGCAAAAAGGTCCGTTCGTCCTTGTTGAAATGTTCCTTTCGGTTGGGCCTGGGTGGTTCTGAAAGGATTTTTTTTATTATCCGTCTTTAGGTATATTTAAAGTAAGTTGGAAATTGGAAATCGAATTGCTGTGAAAGGATTGTCAAATGAGGCCCAAGTATGAGTTGCTTTTGAAATGGATGAAATGGCTTGAAGGTGTTGCAGGAAAAGGGGTAAGAATTATGGTTTAAACGTGATTTTAAATGTAAAGCGGTTTAGGTTAAGATGATAAAAAAATGGAAATAAAATTTAAAATGAGGAAAATATTTTTCAATGTGAGAGGTGTGTGTTTTTTTTTTTTTGTTAGATGGTTTGATAGAAATTAGAATTTGTATTTTTACTTGCGATATAGGTACTATAGGACAAGTTCTGCATTTGGAAAAAAAATCTAACTCGAGATTTTGATCAAAGTTGACATTACGATGATAGCGAAGACGAATAAAGTGGGTCCGGCAATTCCGTCTGTCTGTCTGTATGTCTGTCTGTCTGTACCTCGATCTAGAGCCTAAGCCACTGGACCTATTTTCTTCAAACTCGGTAGTAATGGGTCTTCGGTGATTCCCTATAGAGGGAAAATCGAAATTTTTTTTTAGCTCTAAAACTAACGGTACCGCCCATACACCCGTAATGCAAAATCTTATTTATCTCGAAAACGGCTCTAACGATTTTGATAAAAAAAATTAGGTGTGATATTATGGATAAGGACTACGTTTTGGTAAAAAAAAAATTTGGGGCAAAATGTTATTAACGGTACCTGTCATAGAACCGTTTTTTTGATTTTCGACTTTCTCATTAACGGCTCTAACGATTTTAACCAAAAATTTTCAGCAGGAGTCCCCCTAAGTTTAAAATAATATTGTATATAAAAATATTCGAAAAATTATTTTTTGGGCTTTTTTGAAAACATTTTTTTTTTGAAAAATCAATATCTTCAAAACCTATGAACGATTATTTTTTGAAATTATATCCTTAAATCTTTACTACTAAGTACTTCTAAGTACTTTAAATTGGCATACCAAATTTTGTTCTTGAAAAATTTTAAGGAAATTTCTTATATAAAAACCTACTTTAATAATAAAACGATTTTTAAGCTTTGTTTTCATACTTTTCCGGAAATCAAACGGCAATTCCATGCATGTTTTATATTTATTAAATTTATTTTAAATTCCAAAGTACTTTTACATAAGAGCAAGTTCATGCGATCCAGTCGTGCATTTTATTTTGTTCGATTTTGGTCTTCTTTTGGAATATTGAGTTTCTCTGGTAAAATTACGGTCACAAAAAAATAAGTTAATGATTTTTATTTTTTTTTTAATATAAATAGGTATCAGTTTTCACTAAATGTTTCTGTTTCAAGGGGCTTATTAAAAAAGCAGGAACAAATCCCGAATTTTTCAGTACTCAAAATAAAATAAAATTCATTGGATCGCATGAACTTGCTCTTTTGTTGAAGAGACTTAAAAAATGATGTCCTTCAAGTTAACAGGCCAATGTTTTAAGCGTTTTCTATAATTTCTCTGCTCACTTGAAATCAATATTTTTACCAAAAGTACTTGAGCATTTAATTTTATTATTAGGTACTTAATTAGTACTTAATAAGCGCCTTATTATTGCATCAAAAAAACTTTGTTCTGCTGACATTGTTCTACTAACTTGAGGGTTATTAAAAAATGGGTATTATTAGCGAAATACTAAAATTCATTTTTTAAATGGCTGAACCAACTCCTTCACTGGTTAAAGCATAATAACAGAATACCATGTGATTTCTTAAGCAAATGTGAATTTATTCTGTAATAAAATTTAGAGATTGTAGAGGTTTTTTAAATAATAATTTTTCATATCCAAAATTTTTTAAGATATATTTTTTTCTTAGAAAAAAATTTGGTGCGCCCATTTTAAGTGTTTAGATATTATTATGCAAATTAACGTAAAAATTAAAAAAAAAATTATTGACTCGTTTTTGTGATTTCAATTTTTCAAACAAATATTTTTTTAAGTTTTTTGATATGGAATTATTTACATATGTATATGCTTTAAAGAAGCATATTGTATTTGAATATGTTATGTCGATAGTGAGTATGTCAAAAATATAAATATTATATGTAGTTACTGTCAGAAATGTCCTAATTTAAAAATTAAGCGAAACAGAAAAAAAATTTATCAAAATTTAACAAAATTCTATATGTGTCGTTTTGAGAAAAACTATTCGTTCGTTTTTTCCACTTATCCTCCTTCTACTAGCGATATATGAATCAGACCAAAAACATAAATGTTATAAAAATAGCCAAGTTCTTCTATACAAAAACCTTTGTCTAACAAGTCAGCCATGAAAAGTACTGAGATCTAAAAGTACGCCAAGTTCTTACTCCATGAAGGTTTAATACCGACTACGAGTATTTGAAGTAGAATGATATTGAAACAGCTACAATGTAATAGAGAAATTTTATTCACCCCTATTACAGAATTCGGCGAATGAGCTAAAGTGACAGTTTCAACTCATTTCCAAACTTTTGCTATTACTGAATCCGACGAATGAAAGTTGAACGAATGTCGGTAACAATCCCTGCACCACTGACATTTTGTTCAATTTATATGGTATTACAGAATTCGCACCCCATACAATTTCTATCATTTTACATTCGCACCAATTTCGAGACGAATCTGAAGTGAATTTTTAATTAAACGAAAATAAACAATGGAGAGTACAAAAATGTAAGTAAAAAGCTTATCATACTGAATGCTAAAGTGAAATAAAATAGAAAACGCACAAATAGCAACGCAACCAGAGAGTCAGAAATCTAAAAAAAAAAAAAAAAAAAAAAAGAGCACACGACTGGTTTTGAACCGTACTCCATCTTCGTACTAACAACTCTCAACGATGCTTGATTGATCGAAAGCGATACTATTATCACAGCCTAGGCCAGTTGAATAAATGTTTATAGCTGACAGTGTCGATACGAAAGTTCATACATGAAAGGTAATTTTAAGAATCGACAATGTAGTTCATCCGACGAATTTCATAATTGAGTTTTACAGCGGATGCGAATCAAGTCAACTCACCGGGAGTAAAATTCTGCGAATTCTGTAATAGACATGATTATTTAATGATTACTGACTAAAATTTGATGGGTTCACTTTTCAAGTTTTTAAAACCTCTCGAATTGGGCATAAAAAAAAAACTTGCCAAGTAAGCCCATCAAATTTTAGTCATTTAAGTCCTTTGCTTGCATGACAAGCCCTACCGTTGTGCAAATTTACAAGATTCTACGATGTCTGGAAGTGCTCCATAATTTTGATGATCTGTCAGTCAGTTACGGTTTTTCTGATTTTTAAGGGCCTCATATCTCAGGAACCGCTTATTCTAGAAAATTTAAATTCGGTTAGGCGCTTGTGCCTGACTAGTTTAGCAAATATTCGGAATTTTAAGTTTCTGCTTCATTGGTACTGAAGATAGGGAGTATTCAAAAATCCCCTGAGTTAAAAGGCAAATATTGCATTTGGAACAAAAATCGAACTCAATGTTTTGGTCCAGTTTAACATTATAATGAAATAGAACACGAAAAAATGTTCTCGGTGATTTCTAAGAGGAAAAATTGAAAATTTGTTTTCATACCTGCCATATAGCCGTCTTATTTATCTTAGAAAGACCTCTTACATAGACTACATTTTGGTCTAAACAATTTTAAAAAAACACGTTATTAACATTTATTTTCGGCTTACTTTCTCATGAACACCTCTGACGATTTTGAGCAAAATTTTGTACATGAGCTCCTTTCAATTTAAAATAATATTGTATATATAAATTTTGAAAATAAATATTTTTTGGGATTTTGAAAAAAAAAAAGTTCGAAATTTTGTCTTTTTTTTTGAAAAATCAATATCTTGAAAAAGAGTGAACATAGGTCGATTTTGAAATTTCGTTTATTTTGTTTGAATAAATTCATATTTTTGTAGAAATCGAGCAGCAGTTTAAATAATGAAATTTATACATTTGAACATTTTTCTTCAATTTCATCAATGTTCTTACATTAGGAATATACTGGCAAAGAACATTGCTAATCTAAGACATTTAGGCCTATTCTGCCACATCTGTTATTCTGTTATAGATTTTCTGTTATGAATCATAAAAGATTTCAACCTTAAAAGATCTTTTATGATTGGCATTCAGAGGTTCGAACTTTTATAAAAGTCTGTTATGGTACTTCGAAAACGAGATCTATTATGAAACTGAACTAAATCTGTTATCATAATTAGCTGTATATTTCATCTGACATAATTAAAATGGATGACGAACAAAAAAGTAAACTCTTGGGCTAGGCGCGCGCACATTCAATTTTTAGTTTAACAAAACTGTTTGGTTGCTTATAGAAAGTAGATGAACTATTTAGTTGAATGTCTGCGCAGGTGCATATAATTATATGTTACACAAATTAGCGAATTCATTTTAGGCAATCGCTTAGTTTGTATCAAAACACAAACTTTTAGTTGCTCGAACCAAGCAGTTGCGAAACTAAAAATTGAATGTGCGCGCTTAGTCTTACACACTATTGGTATCCATACAATGGAACACGATTTTACGTCATATGTTTCTGGGAATACCATGGCCATACTCTACTTATATGTTTATATGATATGTGTTTTAATATATTTTCTTTCATTTGTCTCCTTTAAAGAACATTTCGTTGACGAAATAAAAGATAAATATTCATTTTTACTTGATGCACCTGTGTACTTATTGAAATCTTTTATGATAAAAGTCACAGAAGTTTGTCTTTTATTCTTTTATGATTTTAACAGATTTTGGCATGCTGGATACCAAAAATGCTATTCGTAAAAGATTCTTTCTATGTTCGAACGTTTGACAGTTCATAAAATTTTTCTTAGCAGATTTTATAACAGATTTTAGCGTGCTGAATACCAAAATTAAAATTCATAAAAAGATTTGTTGACAGCTCAAACATTTGTGTGGAAATTCATAGCAGAATAACAGAATAGAAGAATAAAAGATCTCGCCGAATAGGCTTAATTATCTAGAGGCCTTCTCTTTTAGCATCTCGGAAAAGCAACTAAAATAAGAGATGTGTGATAGGTGATTCACATTGAATTCAAGATATGACAGGCGAGGCGGTCCATTGTACAAACACATGAGTGACAGGCAGTCTACTGTTAAAGCATTTGACCTATATCTAAATACCATGGCGAATGTCTATAAACGGCTGAGATCCTAATTTGGCGCAAAAGCTCAATAGAGCTCTACCTTAATTTAGAATGGCCTAATCGCCAGCCTAAAGTATCTGGTACACGTAAAAAAAAACCTTGCGACGTGTTTCTCTATCCCT
Organism: Philhelius festivus; assembly: GCA_963931855.1. NCBI lineage: Eukaryota > Metazoa > Arthropoda > Insecta > Diptera > Syrphidae > Philhelius > Philhelius festivus. The sequence goes on along the minus strand of OZ007557.1, from coordinate 75,284,785 downwards.
TCTTTGCGAAGGTCTACGGACTTTTTTTTATCGTCGGATCCTGTCTCATCATTTAACCTGAAAATGCCATTGATCCCATTCAACAAATTTTGTTCGTAATCTTGGCCACTAGAGGGCCTGGGGGTTTTCTATGCTGCTGTAAAAATATGATATGGATACGAATATCGATATCATGATTTTAAAAGATTTCGATCAACAATACTCGTAATTTTCAACATGTGCAGGTTTTTTTTTTCGATAGAAGAACAATAATAAATTGTTGTCTACATCGTATAGATAGTATCAGTGAACAGTAAATTTTCAGAACTAAAATTATTTTTTTTAATCAGAAAAACAAAAAATGGTAAGATTTGAATACATAAAACTATTTAAACTAAGGAGCTTTAGTATAAGATATTTTCATCAAAATCAGTTGTATAGTTTTTGAGAAACAGCAAAACAAAAAATGGTCTCATATACGAGTTTCCATTAATGACATTTTTACTTGCGACTTATAGGTACTATAAGACAAGTTATGCATCGTAAAAAAATGTAACTCGAGATTTTGATCATTGTCTGTCTGTCTGCCGGCCTGTCTGTCGGTCCTTTCGACTATAGCCTAAACGGATCGCCCGATTTTCTTTAAATTTGTTAAATAGTATTTTTAACTTTTTTTCCCCGACATATTATTATTTTATTAATTATTATTTTTTCTCAAAAACTGTTCGACAGATTTGAAACAAAAAAGAAATACAAAACAAATTTCATTTAGTTAAAGCTATGTAGGTAAAGGTTGAAACAAAATTCCGAAAAATGCTTATGAATGAAACCATTTTTTTGTTTTCCATTTTCTCAAAAACGCTAAAACCGATTTTGGTAAGTTTCTTTATGCTAAAGGTCTCCAAAATTTAAAATATAATTGTGTAATCAAATTTTACAAAATTTTTTTTTTTGGTTTCTTAATTATTTTTTTAAATATTTCGAAAACCCCATGCTCGATTTTTTTAAACTTGATAAATAAAAGTTTTTCAATATAATCTACAAGATGTGAAAAAAAAAATTATTTTACCGAAAAATAACGGTACCGACCATACAAATGTAAAAAATGGTAAAAATGGTTTTCAAAAATCGTATTTTTCTCGAAACGGCGCTGCCGTTTTTTTTCTTTCATTTAATTTTTATGATCTATAATTTAATAAAAAAAAATAGAAATTAAGATATTACTGACTGTACCATAGAACCATTTTTTTCAAATTTTGAATTTGTCACTATCGGATCTTAATGAATTTTTTTTTTGAAAAGCTTCTACTAAGTTTGAAAAACATTAAAAGAAATATTTTTTGAAAAAAAAAATGAAAAATTCTATATCTCAAAAACGGCTCAATACTTTTTTTTTGAAATTTTATATTTATTTGTACAATTATCAAAACATAAAGTTGACCTTATTCTTAAAAATTTTGTATATAAGAGCTTATTTTTGTAAGAAATCCTACAATGACTTATAATTTTTGTTCTTGCATAAGCTAATAATAAATTGCTTGAATCACATGGCATCCTGTTTTTAGCTCCAACTACTAAAGGAGTTGTTTTAGTCACTTAAAAAATTAATTTTAGGCTTATAAACAGTTTTTCTCTAATAACAATAATTTTTTAAATTCTTAGTCGTTTACATAAGAGCAAGTTCGTGCGACCCAGCCGAGCACTGTATTTTGGAAACAATTTTTCATTATAAGCCAGCTTTTTCTTGAACTTTTCTTAAACATTTTTTTTTTTCTAAAATTTTGAAGAAAGTTTATTTTTTGTTATTCGTTTCAGGGCAATAAGGAGGGATCAGATTTTGAGGCTTTTAAAAAGGTAATAATGGAGAAAAATCTTAAAAAAGGGAAAAATTTATATTTATAATTTTAAAAAGAAAATTAATAAAATGTATTCATAAATTAAAAACATTTTTTAACTGTGAAAACACAATTTGAATTTTTCGCGCAACAAAATGCTCTGGGAAGTGCTTTAAAAGAACTGAATGTTTTTTCAGCATGAGTTGAAACTAATGGTGTCCATGTTAAATGTCCAATTAATTGGTTTTTTTTAATAGCTTCTTCGCCAACTATTCCCATAGCTTTGTTTGGAATTTGGAATCAATTTTTTTCCAAAACTTAAAACGCACCTCCAATTTATTAACCTGAACAGATTAAGGTAAATGCAACTTTGAAGAATAACTTACTGAAACAGCTTAAGAAAAATACCTTTTTTATTTATTTATTTGTCTATAAGCACAAAAAACTTTGTTAGACTTACAATACAAATATTTTAACAGCTTAACTAAATATGAACATCAAAACTATGTATTTAATCATAAGATATTTTATTCTTAAAAACATTTTTAGAGCATTCGAGATCTATTTCATTAGCATATTTATTAAACAGGTTACAGACTCGTGTAATTGGTTCATTAATAGCGTAATTAGTTAAATGATGTGGAAAAGAGAAACAGTGGTTAGTCCTTGGTCTTAAATAACTCGCCGGAGTGTATAATTTAAACAGCAGTTTTAAAGAATCACAATCAATTTGACCAGTTATAACATCACGCGCAAAGGAGATCGAATAGTAAACTCTCCTAGATTCAAGACTTTTTAAGTCAATCAAAACACATCAGAACAGAAGCGGCCCAAGATGACTGCCTTGAGGAACACCTGAGTGGTTTGCACAGTTTTTTCAGGGCCGATTTTTACATATTGGACACGGTTAGTCAGATAGCTCTTCAACCAGTTTAGTAATTGACCATGAAATCCAAAAGACTCAAGCTTTTTAAGCAGTATTTTGTGATTGACTCTATCGAATGCATTCGAAAAGTCTGTGAAAATTACATCAACCTGATTTCCTTTTTCAATAGCATTAACACAGAAATTTTTAAATAAAGTTAGATTAGTTGCTGTTGACTTACCACTGACAAATCCGTGTTGAGAAGGTGATATGTATATATTTTTTTACAGCTTCATAGGTACCTACATCTTTTTCTTTACAAGATATTCAAAAACTTTAGGAATTAACTGTAATTTAGCAATAGGCCTATAGTTATATATACAGCTGCGGTCAAAATAATAGCAGTGAAAATAGATCCAAGAAATATTCAATAAAAAAGGATGATGGTGCTCATGAAAGGTTATAATAAAATTTTATTTATTAGGTTACATTTATATGAAATCAATTATAAAAGAAAGATTTAAAAATATCAAAAAAAAACTTAAAAAAAAATATCTTCAATGTATAAGAAAATAGTCCAGTCAAAAAAAAATAGCAGTATTCATAAAAATGGAGAAAATAAGAAAATAACATTGGATTAAAAAGTAAAACAAAATGTATTTGTATTTCTTACGTCAATACTTGGTGGTAGACTTATTATTATTTTTATTTTTTATTATTATTATTATTATTATTGCTTATAACAGCTTCGCATCTTCTCTTTATTGAGTCCACCAAAGTTTGACATCTCTTCAATTAAATATTTCTCCATGCAGTCTCCACTGCTTCCCAAAGCTGGTTGTTATTGGAGGGTTTTGCATTTGAAACGAATTTATTAACATCTGTCCAAAGATTCTCTATTGGGTTTCAAGTCGGAGGATTGCGCAGGCCACTCCATAACAAAAACTTCATTGACCTGAAACCACTCTTTGGCTTTTTTGCTATTAAACTATTAAACACTGCTATTATTTGACTGCGCAAAAATACACTTTAAGTGAAATCAAATGACCTTTGGAAGAAAACCGTTATGATATGGCTTTTTTTTATTCTGGAAACAAAAGATAAAATATTCTACTACAAAAATTTTATTTTATATTTTAAAAAGTTGCCTTATATCTTAGTTTGTACTAAAATATGTCAAAGGTAAGATTACACTGCTATTATTTTGACCGCAACTGTATATAGAGTTATGTATGAACTCTTCCAGCGGTCAAGAAACACCCCGTTTTTCAATGACATATTGAACATAAACAAAAGAGGTTTTGACAAGTTTAATCTACAAGTTTTTTTAAAAATAATGACGGAATGTTATCAGGAGGCATGCTCAAACTATTTTTTAAACTCCCCAATTTAGAAAGGACCTCGTCTTCAGATAGAGAAATGTTTGAGAAATTTAGATGTGTAGGAAAAATATCGGGATATGTTTCAGAATTAATTGAATTTAATTTATAATTTGATTTGAAAGATGATGCAAAAAAGTCACAAATATTTTTAAGGTTACTACTTACAACACCATTATAATTTATAACTAATAGAAGATAGTATTCCAAAAGATTTTCTCTTAGAATTAATAAATTGCCAGAAACATTTCGAATTCGTTTTAATTTTTTGATTCAATGGACCATACATATTGTCTATGGAAAATGTTTTTTAAGTATTTATACTCACGACGCATCCGACAATATTCGCTGCGAAAACTATGCTCTACTTTACTCTTACTTTGCATTTTTATCATAGCATTTTTTAATCGCGTTAAACTCTTGTAAAACTAGGCCGGTTTAGCACTCTTTTTAATCCGTTTAACAGGTATAAAATAGGAAAAGATATCAAACAAAACTTTTGAAAAATTTTCATAATTATCAGATACATCTTGACAACATAAGATTGATTTCCACTCAATAGTACTTAGATAATTATTTATGGTAACGTAATTAGTCTTACTAAAATCATATCTATAGTTAATAAATTGTTCTGTACATTAAATTTTATTTAAGAAAAGCATTGTGGTGAACATCATTTTTATCACTATTTATAAGAGAAAAATCTTCTTTCAACAAATATACATTCAATTCTTCATGAACAAAAACTAGATCTAAAAGTTTTCCTAGAGTATCAAAAACATTATTAATTTGAAAGCAATTTAAAGCATACAAAGTGTCTAAAACTATTGTTTCATTTTCGTTGACAACATTAAACGGAAGTAAAGTTTTATCATCCTCAGAATAAACCCACTTCACTTTACTTAAATTAAAATCTCCTAGCACTACCACATAAGAATTTGAATTTAATTCGCTTACCTTTTCTCTTCAACTTGAAAAAATCTGTTCTTGAGAGTCAAGTTAAAAGCCAATATTGTTCTGAATATTCACAAGTTCGAATTCAACATCTCTGTCAGCAAGAAATTCATTCGAAAATAAAATTCAGGTTGCATCATCCTCCAGATCTTCTATTAAGTACTTTATGCGAGCAAAATACTGAGTTTAGTATGCTGCGCATCCAACCATGTTCCTTAACGACTAAATACTTTTTGAAGAAGCAAATATGTATAACAACACTTTTTGAAATTATTTTACTTACTTATTAATGGGGGAGGGAGCGGGGTGGTAAGCTAAGTTGAGGCTCCTTTTCTTGAAAACAGGAAACTCGTGAAGATTTAATCGTGTTACTTGCCATGGCGATTTGACATCAAACTCTATAATAAACAACAAAATAGATATAGTCACCAAACAAACATGGCCGCCAAAATCTCCCCGAAACAATTAAAAAACCCTTTATTTTGTATTTAATATTACAAATTTTTGACGACTATCTACCAGAGCAAGTGCATGCGACTCAATCGTGCGTTCAATTTTCCCATTTTCCTAAGCTTCGATTTTACTGTATTTCTCAGGCTCATCACATTGTAGTAAAACTATGAAACAACTTTGAGCAAAACTTAGTTACTTCCAATTAGATCCCTGTGAGTGCAACGGTTTTGTTTTTTGGTAAATTTTTGTTTTAAATGCTGACACTGTCTAAAGTTGTTCGGCTAGAAAATCGGTCCATATCTTAATTTAAGTTCTATAGCTGGACCTTCTTTCTTCTTTCTCGACAAAATGAACTTAGAATAGAAATATTGCCTCCCTCATAGTTTACATCACCTCCTACAATGCTTTGGGCTAGATCTCCCTCTGCATTTAACCCGCTCCAGCCTGCATCTTCAGCCTTGGTCTTTTTATCCATGGCTTTTGTTCAATTATAACAAAAACAGCCCCTAGTAGTGTATGGTTCGATAGATATTTGATAGGGCAAGCTTCAAAATAAAACTGTTGAAACTTTGCTTTTGAAAAAGTTTATTCCACATCTTTGGTCTTTCCTTAGCAGGACGCGAAGACGAAATCATCAGTTGTAGTAAAAGCAGTAGTATAGTTGCTTATGCAAGAGAAAGTACTTGAACCAAACTTCCGTTTCGCTTGGGTAGGGAAATTGGCGATTTATCAAACGGAAATTGAAATTATTTCGTCTTTTGGGGACGATGTGACGAAAAGACTGGGGTGGGTGGATGAGAACTATGTCGTCGTCGCTGTTGAAAACTCTGTGGCATGGACATTTTTTGTTGAAAGCAAGTCACAGGGAAAAAGAAACAAATGCATTGAACGTCTTTTAGTCAATGCAACTCAGATTGCAAGTTTGTTCATTTCACACAGTTGTCGTTGTTTTGGGGGGAGAATCTTTTAACAAGTCGACAAATCTTTGTTGCAGAAAGTTTTTTTTTTTTTTTGTTTCTCAGAAGGGCGGGTGGCAGGTGTAAGGATTTAGATCTGATAAGAGTAAGGACATCCTTCCACCTGAATAAGATCTGGGAATCGAATTGGAATTCAATTTCAAAGCACTTGTATTGACGGAGACGACGATTTGAAGATCTATTGGAATTGTTTCTTGAACTTTCCCCAAATCAAAGAGCTCGAGTGAATTAAAAAAGAATCGTAGTTTAGTGATGCTCTAAACTGAAATGTGTATTTCCAGAGAAATGTTTAAGTTAAGACATTGAGAGAGAAGAGGGTTTAACATGTCCAGTATTGGATTTCCCTTTGTGTTGTCAGTTGGAAAAATCTAGCAGACAAAGTGGTAAAGTGAATTGAATACCTACGGGAATTGCTTTTGTATATGGGTTTAAGTTTGCATCTATTAAACGTATTGCACATATACGCACGCATCAAATTGACTCATCAAGATAAAGCACAGAACTGGCGGAAGTATGGCCCGGCGATCCCAAAGGTGAAGTTCTTGATTATATTAGACTTAAGTTCTGTCAAGTTAGCATGAAAGTTTCGATTTAACTGGACTTCTCCAACTTCTCTTCGACAAGGTCGAAAGCTTTCTTTTTTTTTTATGATTTACCTGTGTTCCTTATTAAGGGTTATTTCCATAATTACTTAGTGCTTGGTGCAGGATGATTGTTCAAAGCCAAGTTTGTTGAGGATATGTATTCCACAAGGTTCTAACTTGGATCCTATTCTATTTTGTTCATTAAAAAATTACCAGGCTACTGTTTTTGAAAATATTTCTTTTTGTATTTTTATGCTTATGATTTATACAGGTTTTTGCATCACCGAGAATCTTTTACCAATTTGATAATGGGCTGATTTATCGGATCTAAGACCGAACACTAAGAAAATACCAACTTTATTGTTAAAAAATAAGAAGTACGATAGGGAACAGCTCCCAAGTTACCCCTAAATTAGTCAACATTTTTTTTAAATTCTAATCTGTGAAAAGTTTTGATCTAAGAACAACGAAAGACGTTCCCTAACAAGACCAAATACTGTTGTGAGAAAATCATATAAGGATCTCTGAGAAAAGGTTAGATATGAAGTAATTTTAACCCAATTGAAAGCGATTTCACTTGGTTAGAAGCTTAACAGCTTATTGTGTGTTTTGGATCATTTTTGGAAGTAGCTTGTTTTAAACTGGATTCCATATCCGAAAACAAGTCCAATGTTCCGTTTAATGATAAGACACCTTGTCTGTAGTTCTAGATTATACAGTCTGTTTTCATAAAAAGTGTGGGCCAAATACAAATTTCTTTTTAAAAATGCAATAAAATGAACAAAATTTAATTTTTTTCCATGTATTATGGCTTTATAAAAAAGAGCAAACATTCCCATTAGTTACGGAATATTTAGTCATTTAAGTGGCTACCTCGGCTGGCTTCATAATAGCGCATTCTGCCACTCCAATTCTCCAAGATCTTGTTGATGGTTTCGGGCTGTAGCGCACGGATTGCTTGGATTATATTAGCCTTAAGTGTGCCTGAATGGTTTGCGGATTGTTGGCACAACATCGGACATTCAAGGTTCTCTACAAAAATAAGTCCGAAGGGGTCAAATCGCGGCTCCGACATCGCCAAGACGGCTAAAAACAAAATTTGGGAATTTGTTGCGCAAAAGATCGATAGTGGTGGCATGGCGCGCTGTCCGGCATGAAAGAGAGGTCTTCCAAGTCCATGCCTTCAATTTAAGTACAAATAAAATCCACGACAGGTTCGCACAAACTTGCTCTTATGTAAAAGACTAAGAATTTGAAAAATGAATGTTATTAGAGAAAAACTGTTCATAAGCATAAAATTCATTTTTTAAATGAATAAAACAACTTCTTTAGTAGTTGGATCCAAAAACCGTATGCCATGTGATTCAAGCAAATATTAGGTTATGCAAGAACAAAAATTTTAAGTTAATGTAGTGGTAAAAAAATAAGCTTTTATTTAAAAAAAATTACTGAAAAAAAAATCTTTTAAAAATTTTTTTTAGAAAAAATTTTGGTACTACAACTTAAAGTTTTTATTATTGTACGAATGAAAAATAAATTAAAAAAAAAACTGACCCGCTTTTGAGATATGGAATTTTCCAAAAAAAAGTTGATTTTTTTTAAAAGTTTTGAAATGCAATGTTTGTCAAACTTTTCAGAAGCTTTTATTAGAAATTTCATTAAGATCCGTTATGCCGATAATGAGAAAATCAAAATTAAAAAAAAAAATGATTCTATGGTAGGTATAGTCAGTAATATCTAAATCTCATAAAAATTAATTGGAAGAAAAAAATTTTATCAAAATTCTAGGCCCCGTTTTCTTGAAAATACGATTTCGAAAACCATTAGTTAACATTCGGACAGGTACTTTTACTTTTCGATAAAATTAAAAACTTTTCCCTTCGTCATGTAGATAGAGCTTAATCACTGCGTCGCGTCGTCAAGTTTAAAAAAAAAAATTGCATGTGGTTTTCGAAATATTGACTTTTATTTAAGCTTTTAAGGAGCTTTGAAATTAAAGAATTGATTAAAATCCGTTAAACACGTTTTGAGAAAATCGAAAACCAAAAAAAAAAAATGTTCTATTGGAAGAACAGTTAAGAAATATTTGTTGCAAACATTTTTCCAACCACTATCTTCAACTTGATGAATTTTTCGAATCCTTTTTTGAGGAATAATTTTTGAGTAAAAAAATTTTGTCTAAAATTTCAAAAAAAAAAAATTTAGGGCAGGTTATTTTTGTTCTTAAAACAAAATAAAATAAAATGCACGAACAAAAATTATAAATGGATGTAGCGGTTAAAAAAAAATATGCTTCTATAAATACAATTCTTTTTCGAATTTGTATTATTGAACAGATACAAATAAAATTAAAAAAAAAAAATATCGACCAGTTTTGGAGATATTGATTTTTTTTTCCAAGATTCGAAAAATATTTTTTTTTAAGTTTTGAAATCTAATGTTTTTCAAAATTTTTAGTAGTTTTTCTTTTAATTTTTTTACTTGCGACTTATATGTAGGTACTATAAGGCAAGTTATGCATTCGGGAAAAAAATCGAACTCGAGATTTTGATCAAAGTTGACATTACGATGATAGTGAAGACTAAAAAAGTGGATCTCGCAATTCTGTCTGTCTGTTCGACTATAGGCTAAACGGCCGATTTTTCTAAACTTGGTTAATATCATTTTTAATTTTTCCCGCCCACACGTTCTTATCTTTTTTTTTAAGACCAAAAATAACAGTACCTGCCTTACTATTTTTTTTCGAAATTTTATAAACATTTTTTTTTCTCAAAAACTGTTCGACAGTTTTTAAAAATAAAAATACAAGAAAATTTCATTTAATTAAAGCTAGGTATTGGATGAAAAAAAAATTCCGAAAAAAGGTTATTGAGGGTACCCCCCATGGAACCCTTTTTTTTTATTTTGATTTTCTCAAAAACGGTACAACCGATTTTGATCATTTCAAAAATTTTTTTTTTGGATTTTTAAAGAAAACTTCAAAATTCTTTTATCAAAACTCAATATTTCGAAAACCCCATGCTAGATTTTTTTTAAAACTTGATAAATAAAAGTTTCTCAATATAACCTACAAGATTTGAGAAAAAAAATGTTTACCTAAAAATAAAGGTACCTACCATGCAAATGCTAAAAAAATTAAAAAAATGGTTTTCAAAAATCGTATTTTTCTCGAAAACGGCGCCTAGAATTTTGATAAAATTTTTTTTCTTTCAATTAACTTGTGCGAACTTTAATTTAATAAAAAACAATTTTGAAATTAAGATATTACAGCTTGTACCTACCATAGAACCATTTTTTCGAATTTTGAATTTCTCATTGAATCCTAATGAAAATTATTATTATAGAGAAGCTTATAAAAAGTCTAAAATGCATTGCACTTCAAAACTTTAAAATAAATATTTTTTGAATTTTTGGAAAAAAAAATCTATTTTTTCTTTTTTTTTTGAAAATTCGATATCTCAGAAACGGCTCAATATTTTTTTTGTAAATTTAATTTTTATTCGAACAATAATAAAAACTTTAAATTGGCGTCACAAAATTTTTTCTTAAAAAGCTTTTAAAAAGTTTGTATATAAAAGCCTTTTTTTAAGAGACCACTACAACGACTTATAATTTTTGTTCTTGCATAAATTCATATTTGCATAGCATTCTGTTTTTGTCTCTTACTCTACTAAAAGAATTTAAAAATTAATTTTATCCTTATGAACAGTTTTCTCCAATAACATTCGTTTTTAAAATTCCTAGTCTATTACATAGGAGCAAGTTCGTGCGACCCAGTCGTGCATTTTATTTTATTAATATCCGTTATACCGATGAAAAGTTCAAAGTTCGAAAATTTGGTTCTATGGTGAATGGTCAGAAATATCTTAAGTTAATTTGTTTTTGTGTCGCTCCAACTGGACAAATATTTCGGTGGAATCACAATAGACGATGCAGTGCACCGCCACCATCGGACTGGCCGTTCGGTCGAGAATATCGCTGAGAACGAAGAAAAATTAACCAGACGACTGGCACGTTATTGGACATCATTTTCTGTACAAAATGCAAACAGTGCATCAGTTAATGTCTGCTGATCGCCCGTAGCGTGTGAATTACTGTCAAAATCAACAACGAAGAGGACGGTTTTGTGTGAAAAACCATCATGAACGAAGAGGTGCATTTGAACCTAAGCGGTTATGTCAATAAGCAAAATCTTCGTCTCTGGGGCACTAGAAATATGCGTGTTATGCACGAAAAGTAAAACTCAAAGTCAATATGTGGTGCGGAGTCCTCGCGGGAGGAGTGATTGAGCCAAATTTGTTTGAAATCGCAAGCCATCGGCAATACGGTCACTATTATTAGCGAACTCTGCAGAGCCATGTTAAACGACTTCTTACTACCGGAATTGGATGAGCCGGGCTTGTATATAGTATACCTATATGTGGCCTGTAAACGTCTAAAAATGCAAGAGTTGTAATGTGCTAATTATGTGCTAGTTAAGTGCCTAAGTGGCTAAGCCCTTAAATCCCCTTATTCACCGACAACACAGACATAAGTCCCGCAAGTCTATTTGAAACAGCAGTCGTAGGTGTGAAAAGTTAAAGTCAAACTTTTTGAAGAGCACTTGAGCAGACCATTAATTTGATATCAATCTTTTTATAAAGGAATCATTTTTAGGCGATTTAGGTATTTTGGTCACAAGCTGGAAGTTAAAGGTATACAAATAAGTAATCAGTCAATATTGCAGCATTAATTAAGCACCTATTAAGAAAATATTTCGTACATCATTAGATTCTTACATTCACAATTCGGCGGTAATATTATGACAGACCTGCATGGCTGCCTCAGTCTGAAATAAGTGATTTTTGATTTTTCCAAGAGGTACCCTAAAAACAATTTATTGAAAATCTTAGTAAAGTGTTTATTTTTGTTTGAATTTTCCCTTCAACGAGCCTTTTATTTCCTCTGGAATGTGGAGCCTCATCATTTGACCTCTCGTCTAGAATTTGCTTATCCTTGGCGAAGTGACTGCCTTTTCTTGTTTGTGGAAAACACAGAACAAAATAGTAACTCGAATTGTAACAATGCTATATTTGCTTCACTGCTTTCTTTGAGTGACCTGCTTAATAGATCCTAAATTGAAGTCTCCTTTAGGCGAAATAATTGAGCAATGTCATTTAATTTAACGACTGAAATGCAAAGTCAAAGCCCTATTGACACTTTTTACAGCGAAACACACAATCACGGACTGATTCCATGAACTATCTGTCGCGCATCAAATGAATGTTTCATATTTCCCCAGAGTTTATTAAAATGGGTATAAAGGAGCTAATATTCATCATCCTGACAAGTTCTCATTGCATAAAGTCCATATATACCTTCCTACTGGCACCACGCGACGTGTCGTTCTATTCGTCTCCTCGCCGTCTGCGTCGGAGGTTAAATAACACGTTATCTGATACAAGTCCTGACCAAGGCAGTGTTCTAATTAAAAATTCTCTATGCTCCTCGGTTGAATTTATGTGTGTCATAATGAAGTCAAATGCACATTCATATACACTCCCAACACCCCCCACCATCATCACCCACCAACCCATTCACATAAGGGAATGGTGTGTCTAAGTTAGCAGGGTTTTGAATTAAAAAGGCCAGCGGGGAGTGTATAAAGTATATTAACACTCGCCTTCCCTTCACGGCGAACTGACTCCTTGATGATGAAGAATGTGAAATAGTAACCAGGCAGGTATAATATAGTTAGTTCATCTAACCGACTCAGGGTTCGGACTTGAGGATTCATATGCATGTTTTGTAGTAGATTAGAGGAAGATTCGAACTCGAATTTTCTGTTTTATTCGAAAAATCTATCAATTGAGTTATTTGTGGGATAAGATATATGGATCAAATGGTGGCATATTTGAGAAGTTCAATTTTCGACGAATCTGATGCATATATGGAGCTTAATTTGAGCTATGGCTAAGGGCATCAGTCGTTTACCTAGGTCTGTTACCTAGTCGAAGAAGGTCAAATTACAACCAGTAGAAAGCTCACATTGTCTCAGCTTTAAATAATCATGTCCTCAAATTGATCGTGCAGAATAAACGTTGTGGAATCAGTTGTGTGGAACATACCGCCGAACTTTTGAACTTGTCGTTTACATCTCAATTATTCAATTGCCTACTATACAACTGGGGTCAGAAGAAATTGGTTATCATCGATTAGTATTGATCTCCATTAGTTTCGAAGAAGTACTGACACATGATACCACCGGTCCATAATCAGCACAGCACAAAACAGTGAAATTCTCGAGATGCATTGACACTCTTGATGGACCTCTTATGAAGTGTCAGAGCCTCAAATCTGGGAACTTTGTTGACTAATCCGTTCAAATAAAATGAAAATTAATTTTTGTTGCTGAAACCGGAGTCTACTTTCAACTGATCAAGGACCAGTCTTTTATCATGGTCAGATGTTGCTCAATCTTTTGGTGATTTGATTTCACTACCTAGATAGATTAGCAAAAGACAACATGGCCGCCATTAACTGGACAAATCTAACCCTTTCTATTTAATTAGTTCAAAACTTTAAGTGCAAATAAGCTTAAAATCATTAAGTTGGAAAGATTGAGAATTTTTGAAATTTTAAATTTGAATTTTGAACTATTTACATTTTGCACTACACTCTGCACAAAAATTAGCGGCCACCTGTAATTATTGAAAAAATGGTAATTTTTCAAATGTACATAACTTCGACTACTATTCACATTTAAGAAAATAAATTATTCTTAAATTTAAGGCTAAAGAGCCACATATGGTTAAGATCATTTTAAGTTGCAACAGATGTTGCAGTTGTCAAATATTTCAAACCATGAAAATTGACCGAAAATAGGTCGAATTTGAAACACGCTAGCTGCTGTTTCAGAAACTTTCGAGACCTTCAAAGTAATGGCCAATTTGACAATAATCCTAAACTTTGGGACCCTAAAGCATTATAGTGGGTTTTTCAATAGACATGGGTCAATGTTAACAGTCTGTTGTTTTGACAGCGTCTGTCAAATATCTATTCAGTCACTTTTTTAGCTGAATAAGCAAATGGTCTAAATGATTAAATTTGATTATCAAAATAAGCGTTCCTTAGTGCGCATTTTGGCCTGCGTTGTGTCGACTCTCCAATGCTTGGTTGCCAGAAGAACGCTTAACAAGCCATTAATCACCATTCACAAGAATGAATTCGGCCTTTCGCAGACTTCAACTTGGTGAATTTTACTTACATTAATCTTTTTTTAGTTTAGTCATATCCACAAATATCAATCAAATGCAAAACCTTGTCATAAAAAAATAAAACTTTCGAAATGGCGCCCAACGCAAATTGACTTGCATATTAAAAATGAAATTTAAGTCCCTTAGAACCCTTTCTTACTATTACGCAAACATTTATATTTCTTTTCCAAACGCTAGTCCACTCAGATTGGGGTAGTCTATGAGACTTGAAACTGAAAAACATGATTAAATCTTGAGTGAAAAGGAGTGCCTTTCAAAATAGAATATCTCTAAAATTAGCCTAAGGATATATACATATTCACTTGGGAGGAACTAAAATCCGCACCCTAGTCACAATTTGAAACAAAAGCAAATAAATCTTAAGCATTCATGGTCTTGTCTACTCCTCAGAACAGCAGCATTTAAATTTAGCTCATCCATCCGGGAATATGAACTAGGCGTTGAAATTGAATAGGTAATGCGTATTAATTAATTTGAGTATAGATATCAGGCTTTCAAGGCACTGTCGAATCCTTTATAACTTAACTAACAAACACAAAATAAGTATTATATACACACATGCTCATATATAATATCTAATGTAAGCCGTTAGGCAAAGTCTATAGCATAGTAGATAGACAATATTGATCATAACTTGCAAACTTGCCCAGAGGCCTATGTCAGGAAAGTTATCAAAACATTTTATGGACAAATTGCATTTGACAACCACTTGGAAAATGAAGACACACACGAGAGCTTGTCAATAATGACAGTTAATAATGTCTCTTATTGGTTTATGTTTTCACATCAAAGCAAAATTTGTTTGCTCATACAATATTAATAAAGATAGAAATACATGAAAACCCGCTTAACTGAAAACCCGGAAAGTGGAAAAAGTAAAAAAATAAATAATTCATTAACTGAAGTAACTTCCTAAGACTATATTAACAGAAATTTCAATGAAGGCATCGCCCATCAGCCTATCTAGAGTCTAATATACGGTTCACTTTGGTTTATCTGGACTTTTTGATAGAGCTAAATATACATTTTGTTTCTGCGAATACCTAGTCGGCTAATTGTAACTCTACGTGAAATTTAGGAAAAGTTCTTATTTTTTTTGTATTAAGATTGAACAGTTTAAACCCCGGTTGAATGATTTTTTTTTATACACTAAGTTTACACTCAAACCATGGTAGGTTATTCCTGCATAGCATATAGACTAAAATCTAGTTAATCCGTGTTAATTCAACATTTAAATTGACTGAACAATATCAAGAGTTAGATAATCAACTCGAATTTTATGATCTGGAACTTAGAAACTGGTTAAAATTGTCCCCTGAAATAGTCTGTATAGCTTTAAGCAAGCGATTTTATTTCTTCTTCTATGGAAGTATATTTCCTTCCGTTTTATTATTCCCATATATCACTGAAATAGAGTTAGCATTGGGGTGGACTTCATGATAAGAAGTGCAAGAAATGTAACAATTAATTACTGTAAATTAAAGAAATCATAATGTCCATAATTTGAGAATGTTTCATTGAATAAATTAATGAATTATATATTGGTTGTATTGCACTGCGATCTAGAAATCTAAAAAAATAAATAAATTTGGTGGTGCAACAGCTCGAAGAGAGCCAGGACCTATCTCAACCATTCGTGTGTACGTGTTACCAGGAATAGAGAAGACCTAAGCTTTTCTGCCGATTCTCAACGGCTAATGATAAGAGAACCTTTTAGAGGATTTGTCAATACAACCCTGACAAACTTTTTTGCAGTAGCTGAGAATCGAACCCAAGATCTTCAGCATTACAGTCCAGCGCATTATGCCAAAGGGTATTACGTTCATCTTATAATTCTTCCTGCTTTTAGAAATCTAAGTATTTTGGGCACCACTGAGAGGATAGATCGTTCTCTTCTAACTGGCATTGTCCCAAATAGTTTTTTCGGTTGGTAATTGATAGGCGACATTTTCCTAATATTTGGTCTGGTGTTTCCTCGTGCATATTACAGTCCACTAGCATATTCCAGACAGAAGTAAATGCCATAGGCATATGTGCTGGAAGAAACCTCGACAGGAAATATAAAAACCAAAACATTGCCATCATGTCAGACAGTCAGGCTGCACTAAAAGCTTTAAGCTCCTACGCCATTAGTTCCAAACTTGTTTGGGAATGCGTGATAAAGCTTATTGAACTGGGCAAGAATAACACTGTCACACTTCATTGGGTACCAGGCCACGTTGGTGTCCAGGGCAACGAAGAGGCAGACTCCTTAGCAAAAATAGGTACATCGACACTCCTTACAAGGCCAGAGCCCTACTGCGGAATAGGAGAAAATGTGATCAAAAATAAAATCAAAACAGAAGAGGAGGCAAAAAGATAAAAAATCTGGAAAGAACTCCCTAAGCTGAGACTGGAAAAACTCCTACTCGGCGACTACAACTGAGAGCGTTTTCTAACCTGCATTAGCTTAAGTAGGAACAACCTCAGGAAAATCACGGGGCTTTTCACAGGCTACTGTAGGTTGAGAAGACCTCAACATCCTTGGCCTAGGTGCCTTCTATGTTGGCAGTGTCCAGTGAGGGTACCTCTCATTACTCTCAGGTTATTCTAATTAAGCCAATGCAGTTCGTGCAAGGTTCTTGGTTGTAATTGCCCAGCAGTGGTTTTGCCTGCCTTAGCCTAAAAGTTCTTTCCCCTTTTTAGATCTTCTTGCTTACTCCTGTTGTTTTAATTTTTATTTGTTCATGTTTTCTCATATTCCGCAATAGGGCTCAGGCCCTGTAAAAGGAGTTGTTGCACCTGTTTTGCTAAGGAGTTTGAATCCTCGTTGTCATGAACACCCACTTGACCAGACCTAGTGAAGTGTGATCCTGTTCTGTTTGCCAAGTTCGTTTAGCGTGTTTATGCACTCCCACACTTATTTATGGTTGATGTTAAAGGAGCTTAATGCCTTGAGTGCAGTTTGGCTATCTGACATGATGGCAATGTTCTGGTTCCGATAGTTTCTTTCGAGATTAAGATCCACCTATTTCCCTATGGTATGTATACCTTTGCTTGAAAAATGCCGGGTGGACTGCCCCACCGGTATAGAAAGCTTGGTTCTAAGCCCATAGATTCCTGCACCAGTCCCCTTACTTGTTCTCGATCCATCAGTGTTCCACTTAATGGTATTTCTTTTGAGGGTGTAGCTTATTGTTTCCACTACCCAATATTTTTTGTTGTTTAACTAACTCTATTTGAAAGTTTTTTTTTCGAAATTATAAGTTTTGATCGCACCATCTCTTGGGAGTTAATGAGGGTAAACTGACTCAAGAAATTGCGTATGCCAACGATATACTGACATAAAGAACAGCTCCAAGAGTCGAGATGATCAGAATACTTTTGCAGCATGACTTCGACAACGTTCAACGATATTAAAGAAATCAATTTTCAGAAATCTGAAATTATTCTGTTTAGGACTCCGATGCATGGAGCCTCAAGGGATACAAGAAAGAGCCGGCACATACTGATGATGATGATTGTAGGGACATGTGGTTACATTATCAGAACACCCTCACATAATTTTATAATAATATTAAACACCCTATGATAATGAAGAAAGATACAAAGTATCTTTCCATATACCAAATGTAGCTCACACAATAATTCATAATTTATGATTTCATCTCATAGCGAATGATGAAATCCGATATTATAAACATAAACTTACCAAATGTAATGCTTACACAATAATTCATAATTTATGATTTCATCTCATAGCGAATGATGAAATCCGATATTATAAACATAAACTGCATATCAGCAATTTTATTAAACAAAGAGCAGCATATGATCTTCAATCATACTGCTGAGTAGACAAATATAAAGTATAAAAGGGTTTCTTCGATCACTTGAAAGTTCAGTTCTAATTAGTAATTACAACGTATAGCTGAAGATTTCCCCCCACCAGTGGTAAGGGATCTGAAGCTCTTAATAAATTTATATTATTAAAAAACAATCGCTAGTGTTTTATTTAATGGTGGTATTCTCACAAGAGAATACAATATATATTATTTTTTATTTACGAAAGGAACCGTAAACAAAACTGGCGCAGTCGGTAGGATCTCGAAAGATCAATGAATCGTACTTATTAAAGTTTTATTCGGGATTTAAAAAATAATCGTCCGTACTAATTGAAATAGTTAAATACCGGTTAAGTGATATAACCAAAAAGGTATAGGACAATAAATTAATAATATTCAGTGAAAAACATAGTGAATACAGATCCGTGAAGGACAATTTCACGAAATCCCATAGAGGGAATGTTGGACTGAAAAAAAAAAAAAAAAAAAAAAAAAAAAAAATATAATATATATTGAATGCAACTAGAGGAAATTAAAACTCAAAAGGGAGCAGAGCACCGCAGAAATACTACACACAAAGTGAAATAAAAAAAATATATATTCGAGTGAAAATCGAATTTCGAACTAAAATCGAAAAAATACTAATTAGTAGCTCACTCCAACTAAAATGGAGAATTAATTAAAAACAAAACTGGGACAGAAGAAAAAGTTTAAACAAAAATATATGTATATAACCTAAATTGAAAAAGTGAAAGAAGGAAGAACAACTTTACGAGGCAGAACTATCCAAGTCGAAAGCCCCAACGTGTAAAAAGAAGGAAGAACAACTTTACGTGGCAAAAATAATAATCCAAGTCGAAAGCCCCAACGAGATCGAATAATTAAATGAGGAAATATAATCCATATAGGTTTCCACCAGCATTAAAACCCGACGAAAAGGAAATCAAATCAACAGATCCAGTAGCAGCAGATCAACAAAACAGTGAACCAGTATTAAGATTAGAAAATCAGGTAAAAATGGCTTCAATCAACCTTGACCCCCTAAAATTATTAAAAAATTTACCAACCTATAATGGGAGAAATTGTAATTTAATTATATTTATTAAAAAAGCAGAATTTGTAATAAATTCATGTAGTTTGTATAACGAAGGTTCACAAGAATTTATAGTGAGTGAAATAAAATCAAAAATAACAGATTTCGCCCTAGAGGTAGTATTAAGGAGTGGCGACCCTAATAATTGGCAAGACATAAAAAATATTCTAGTAAAGAATTTTGGTGAGAAAGAATCTTTTCTAAAATTAAAAGAACTAGCAGATAAAGTTTATTCAAAAAACATTTCTCAACTATATAACACATTCTCAGAAATCCTCTGTAGACTAAATAATAAATATTATTTATCTGAAAATAAACCGGAAGAATACAATCCTTTCAATAATGAAGCGTCATTATTATCTAAATTTTGTGAAAGAATACCCCCGAACGCAAGTTCAATAATAATCAATCATAACATAACAACCCTTAGCGAAGCATTCTATAAATTAGAATCTTGTCATTGGACAAAAGAAGATATTCATAATAGGAACGATAGAAACATTAAAAATAATGAGTACAAAAATAATTTGAATAACAATTTTAATAATAATTATAAACCTAATAATTTTAATCCAAACTATAGAAACGATAGAAATTACAAAAATGATTTCAAAAATTCTAATTATAGGAATAATAACAAGAGAAATTTTAACAACAATAGTAAACACTTTAATAGAAATAATAACCAAAATCAAAACGAACAGTATTATAGGCAACCGAACAGAAGTGGTAATTTTTCCAATCAAAATCATAATACATTTGTTAGGCAAAGAAATATTCCAGAACCAATGGAAGTGGATCATTTAACCCAAAATACATCAAATTTTCA
The DNA here is from genome assembly GCA_963931855.1 of Philhelius festivus. Classification (NCBI taxonomy): domain Eukaryota; kingdom Metazoa; phylum Arthropoda; class Insecta; order Diptera; family Syrphidae; genus Philhelius; species Philhelius festivus. The sequence continues at coordinate 75,264,757 of OZ007557.1, read as the reverse complement.
AATACATGCCTCAGCAGACCATTACCCTGCATAGATGTCCATATTTTAAATAAAAAGCTTAAATTATTAGTAGACACAGGAGCTGCAACTTCTATTTTGAAAGAAAATATATTTCCAAAACATTTTGAAACTAAACTAGATAAACCACATACCATTAAAACATTATTTAGAGATAATTTAATACGTACAAAAATAATTTTGCCATTACCAAGTGAATTTAATAAAAAAGAATCGACCATGGAATTTTTAATTACTCCAATTACGAATAGTACATTCGACGGAATTTTAGGAAACAATATACTTATACCATTACAAGCCGAATTATCATACTATACTCATACTGTGAAAATTAATAATATAGAAATACCATTACTATCAAAACCCAAGGATGATTATCCTCTAGAAAATTATATTCTAGAGTTATCAAATACACAAATAAACTTATGTAGAATTGATGAAAATGAAAATTTAATAAATAAATTAATTAAACCTTATATGAACGCGGAAGAAAAGAAAGCACTAATTCAAATACTCAAGAATAATAAGAAATTATTTTATAAGGAAGGAGATATTTTAACTAATGTTAAAGAAGTTACTCATAAAATTGAAACGAAAAATAATAAACCAATATATACACGATTGTATAGATACCCAGAAATACACAAAAATGAAGTAGAAAACCAAATAATTGAAATGTTAGATCAAGGTATAATAAAAGAAAGTAGTAGCCCATATAATGCACCTATCTGGGTTGTACCCAAAAAGATAGATAGTTCAGGAATCAAGAAATGGCGTATTGTCATAGATTATAGAAAACTTAACGAAATAACCGTGGAAGACAAGTTTCCTATTCCAAATATTGACGAAATATTCAGTAAATTGGGGAGAGCCCAATATTTTACTACTCTTGACTTAGCGAAAGGCTTTCATCAGATATTGGTGAACCCTGAAGACAGGCATAAAACAGCTAATAATCATTACGAATTTAATCGGATGCCATTCGGATTAAAAAATGCCCCCGCTACTTTTCAGCGAATGATAAATCACGTATTAGAAGGACTTGTAGGAAAAATATGTGTTGTCTATTTAGACGACATCCTTATATTTAGCACATCATTAGAAGAACATATTTCTTCAATAAATAAAGTATTTCAGAAACTCAAGGAAAATAATTTAAAAATACAAATAGATAAATGCAAATTTTTTAGCAAAGAAACAGAATACTTAGGTCATGTTATTACTACAAATGGAATAAAGCCAAATCCAGATAAAATAAAAGCTATCGAAAAAATACCCATTCCATGCACAACTAAACAAATAAAATCGTTTTTAGGACTAACAGGTTATTATAGGAAATTTATAAGAGATTATTCAAAAGTAGCAGTGCCTATGACAAAATACCTGAAAAAAGGAACAAAGATAAATATTAAGGACCCAGAATATATTACAGCTTTTGAAGAACTGAAATTACTCATATCTAGTGACCCTGTTTTAAAATATCCTGATTACACTAAAGAATTCGTGTTAACAACAGATGCATCAAATTATGCAATTGGGTCTGTCCTTTCACAATCAAATCATCCATTATGCTATGCATCTCGAACCCTTAACGAGCATGAACGTAGATATAGCACTATTGAGAAGGAATTATTAAGTATTGTATGGTCAGTAAAATATTTTCGATCATATCTCTACGGTCGCAAATTTAAAATACGAACCGATCACAGACCTTTAATTTGGTTAAGTAACCTAAAAGAACCAAATTCAAAACTCCAGAGATGGAAAATAAGTTTAAATGAATATGACTTTGATATCGAATATTTAAAAGGAAAAGAAAATCGTGTAGCAGATTACCTTAGTCGACTTGAAATCAATGCAATCAATGCAAATGAAGATACATCGTTAGCCACAAATCATAGTGGTATAGAAGAAAGAAATGATCATATAGGAATTTCAGAATTACCTACAAATATGTTTAAGCATCAAATAGAAGTTATAGAGTCAGAAGATGAAAATAAAAATATAAAATGTATATACCAAGGTGTAAGAAGACTAACTATTAAATCAAAAGATGTAGGCGATTATTTTACTGAAGCATTAAGGGAATTTTTACCCGATCACGGAAAAGTGGCATTATATTGTCCAAGTGATAATTTATTTTGCAAAATTCAGGAAAAATATGTTGAGCTTTACAGCAATCAAAGTAAACTGATATTACTAAGATGCATTACGCTTTTAAAAGATTTAAGTAATACAAATGATGCGTTGAATCTCATTGAAAGGATTCATGAACAATATAATCACCGAGGAATACAAGAAACATATCTTGAAATTAAAAATGAATTCTATTTTCCAAAATTAAGGGAATTAATAAGAAGATACATAAACAATTGTACTGTATGTCAAACAGCGAAACATGATAGAAATCCAGAGAAAATAAAATTTGAAATAAGTAAAACTACACTTAAGCCAAATGAGCTTATACACATGGATATATATATTCCAAGTAAAGATATTTACTTTTTGACAATTATTGACAAATTTACTAAACATTTGACAGCTTTTCCCATAGCTAGTAGAAACGCTCACAAAATAATTGAGCAACTTAAACTTAGAAACTCTATACTAGGCAAACCTGAAGAAATCGTATGCGACAATGAATTTAATAGCCTAGCATTTAAAGAATATTGTAACGAAGAAGGAATTAAGATAAAACTTGTAACTCCAAATCATAAAACAGGAAACTCAGATGTAGAAAGAGTGCATGGTACACTCAATGAACATATAAGAATATATAATGTACAAGAAAAGAAAAAGAACGTATTAAATTTAAAAGAGAAAGTAATAAAAGCAGTTAGTATATATAACTGTACAATCCATTCAACGACATTAAGAAAGCCTATAGATTTTATTCAAAACAAAATTAAGGTAGAAGAGTTAGAAGAAATAGGACGAAAGATTCATAAAGTTAAAGAAGATAATATTAATAAAAGAAATAAAAATAAAATAGATTTTGTTGAACCAGATTTAAATAAAGATTTATACGTAAAAGCAGACGTAGTTAGAACAGCAAAGAAGATAGCTGCAAAATATAAGAAAACAAAAGTAGAAAAAATAAATAACAAATATTATGCTAATCAGAAAAAAATACATAAAAGCTTTTTCAAAAGAAAATATAAATATCAAAATAGCGATAAATAATTTAATCTCTTTACAGGCAATATGAAAGCCATAAATATTTATTTATTCTTCATCATAACCATGGTGAAATCAGAGTTCTTATTACAAGAAATTCGTAACCAAGCAGGATATATTATAATCAAACAAGAGCCAATTGAATTGATTGAAAGATATGACAAAATACTTCACATTATTAATTTAGAAACTTATAATGAAATAATTAAACAAATTGAATTTTCTATAGAAACAGGCTATAATAATTTTAATGACTTAAGATTAAAAAGACTAATGACAGAAGCATTAGGAGATACAAAATCAAAATTACATAGTATACTTCCTTATTCTAGACAAAAGAGAGGAATAATAAACATAGGAGGTAGTGCACTCCATTTTCTTTTTGGAGTTATGGATAATGATGAAAGATTAGAAATTGAGAATCATTTGAAAATAATAGAAGAAAACAATAAAAATGCTATAACAGAATTAAACAAACAGATAGGGATTAATACACAATTCCAAACAGAGTTAGAAACTATGGCAGACAGAATAAACAAACATCAATACGTGCTTAGAAATTTTATTAATTCAACAGAAGTAAAACAAGAAAATTTAGCTAAAAGTATATTATCTTTACAAATAAATACCGATATAATGTTGTTAAACAATGAAGTTGAGAAATTACAAGACAATATAGTCTTTTCAAGATTAGGAATTCTAGGAAGAAATATTCTTACAAAAGAAGAAAATAAAAGATTTAATATATCCGTACAAAAACTAGAACATATAGAAAGTAGTTTAGTAACTAGAAATAACAATTTAGTTTTTATTTTAAAAATACCAGTATTTACATATAAATATGAAACCATAATTATTTTACCTGTTCCAAATGAACAAGGACTAGAAATCGAAATATCAAAGTATAATTATATAATTTATAACAAAACATTGTATGAAAATAATGCAATTAAATATGTTAAACATTTAAGAAAAAGTCCAATATGTATACAAAATTTATATGAAACAAAATACGAAAATTGTAAGATTAGATCTAATAAAGATCAAGAATTAATAGAAATAGAAGATGGCCTTATATTAACAAAAAATTTAGTAGAAACAAGTCTAAATGACTATTGTAATAATATTGAATATAAAATTACTAAAAATAACCTAATACATTTTAAAGATTGCAATATCAAAATAAATGCAACTTTGTATTCAAATCAAAAAGAAACTTTCAAGCAAAATATTGTAATTCCATTATATAATACACTAAACTTCACAAAAATAAATGTTACTTCTTAGAAAATATACATATAAATCAAATCGAAAATTTAAAAGAATTACAAGAATTAAAATATCAGAACAATGTAAAACATATTATATCATATACAAGTATAACAATCATAATTGTTGTAATTGCAATATTATTATTATATTGTAAGCGTAAAGAAACCCAAAAAATTAAAATTGAAAATAGAATTATAGATACTCAGGAGAGCATCAAACTTAAGGAGGGAGGGGTTACATTATCAGAACACCCTCACATAATTTTATAATAATATTAAACACCCTATGATAATGAAGAAAGATACAAAGTATCTTTCCATATACCAAATGTAGCTCACACAATAATTCATAATTTATGATTTCATCTCATAGCGAATGATGAAATCCGATATTATAAACATAAACTGCATATCAGCAATTTTATTAAACAAAGAGCAGCATATGATCTTCAATCATACTGCTGAGTAGACAAATATAAAGTATAAAAGGGTTTCTTCGATCACTTGAAAGTTCAGTTCTAATTAGTAATTACAACGTATAGCTGAAGATTTCCCCCCACCAGTGGTAAGGGATCTGAAGCTCTTAATAAATTTATATTATTAAAAAACAATCGCTAGTGTTTTATTTAATGGTGGTATTCTCACAAGAGAATACAATATATATTATTTTTTATTTACGAAAGGAACCGTAAACAAAACTATGTGGAAAGCCAAAATACCTTGGCATTTGGTGCGATCAGTATTTGTATTTTGACAGACATATAAATGCTGCTCTTACCAGAGGGCCTTACTAAAGGAGCCTTTGCCCTGGCCAAATGGCTGTTTTACAGCAGCCGGATTGATAGTAAGTTAAAAGTAATTTGCTACATGACCCCCATCTGCCGATGATTGCCTATGGTTGATCTGTGTAGTTCAACGCGGCCCCACTTCAAATGGATAGTATTTGGGTGTTTGAGAGGCAGTGTCTTAGACATTACCTTAAATTATACAGAACACCAAAGTCGGAATCACAATTAATCCAAAAAGGTTCAGTATAACGTAGTCAACATAAATGGAATTGATAATTTTCTGTTAAAGCTGTGACCGAATGAGTGAGTCCCATCAGTGATCGAATGAAAATGTCAAATCAGGGTAGTCGATTGCCCGATGACGTAAGCGGTAATTCCAACTCACATAATTCAGTCACGTCTTACTCGATAACTGATGCGGTAATTTGGCCCCTGATTCGGGGGTCACCTCATGATACCCGTTTCGCTAGGAACGCCGCTCATTAGTTTACCTTTGAGCCTAATTTTGGATGGGTTTTTCCTGTCTTTTCAATTTGAAAACATTCAAGCACAATGTTCATTGGCAACTCCTTTCCCCCCTCCCTCTTATTTACCTATCGCTCGTACTATGTTTATGTTGAACATTATTATGGGGGTATCAATATAAGCCCTTTTGAGGCATTAACTGTGAGTCGAACGCAAAATCTTCAGAGTGATATTCCAGTGCTTTAACCATTTCGTCACGGGAAGTAATTTCTTGTTAATAGAACAAAAAAAGTTATAAAAAATTTCGACACTATTTTCGAATCTTTTAGATTTTGGAAGATTTTTGTGATTTGCAAGAATAATTAACTATAATTGTTCTGCTATATAAAGCTAAAGCTATAAATTTATTGGCAATTAAACCGACAAAATCGGGCTAATTGGTGTGAGCATCCAAACTTGCCCCATTATTTTTTTTTAAATACCAACATAGATTCGAACCAAAAAGTTAACTAAACTTTTGTCATAATCATGCCATAAATTAAGGCCCTTAAATTCAATTGAAAGGGGATTGCGGTTTGACCATCAACCGCCATTAACGTCACTTTTGTTTCGTTTAATTTATGTTATTGGGATTTACAGTAGATTTCCAGCTTCTAATAGGGTCCCCAGAAACACCAGCTAAAGTTGACCTTAACCACATTCAAACAAAAAAGGGTCAGGCCCAAATAGTTTTTAAACTTGGAAATGATTTTTAGTTTTCGTTATTAAAAAAATATATATACATATACATATGTATATGCAACACATATAGTTTTCCGGTTGTTTGATGACCCTTAAAGGTTTAATTTTCCAAATCCCCGTGCTGGATTTCAATTAGCCAGTGTTTTGCACCCCTTTTGCATTGTAATTTCCCTTTTAACAATTCACTCAACCACTATGTGTCCTTGCTGCTGTTTCAAATTACCCTTATTTAAATATCCGGAACGCAAAGCTAAGCAGAACAACATTGAAACAAAAAAAAAAATTATGTAGAAGAAGAAGGTAGATGGATAGAGAACTAAGGGTAGATTCCTCTCGTGGAATAAATAAACAACGAGGTAAAGGATGTCCTGGGTAAGAAATTACAATCGCTATTTTGTTAGGTATAAAGCGAAAGCCAGCTTCATACACAAAAGCAATTTATTTTTCCATCTCCGACTCCGTCTCCGGCTAAATTAGCCAGCTTACGTGTAAATAATTTGTTTTCTGTGAACTTAACCTCTCCTGGGCCATTAGTCTGCCTTAGAGATTCTTTTTCCTTTATAGTTTGTAACAGAAGAGAATAAGGCTAAAGAATAGGTATATACTCGTGCTAAGCAGGGAGGTGTCACAGATCGACATTAAAACTGTATTTATAATATAGATAGATATTTGTCAAACTGACTTGAAAATTTATTTAAGGTAATTTCTGGATAGAACGGTCTCTAAGGTATACAAAGTACACATTCTGGACGCTTGCTCGGAATGTTTCATTGCTCGTCATTGCAATGGGATAGAAGTCTTTTTTTATAATGAATGGAACTAAGTCTGTTTGAAGATGAAGGAATAAAATTTACAGCCGATTTTTATTAAGGTAATCATCAAAATTTGGATCAGACTAAAAATATTTTGAGTCTTACAATATCCCCTTAAAAAGTTTAAAAATGTCTTGTCAGTTATAAAGGTTGAGATTTTAAAACAAATATCAAACTTCAGAACATTTTTTTTAACTTCGCCAGTATTTTCAAAAACATTTTCTTTGGCATAATTTCTTGTTTATTATGGCGCTCTAGTCTACTGGACTCTCTGTAATTTAATTATCCGGAACATCAATTTGAAAAATAAATTTAAAACACATGGATTGCTGAATCTAACTGCTGCACTGACTCGCACTCACATTTAGCATACGGTTTGCTGTGTTGATGTGGTGAATTTCAGAACAGAAAATGTCAAGTTATTATTTGAGTTCCAAGGATTCTAAGAGTAGTAGTATTGTTTATTCAAAATTCAGTTTTATATACATAATACATCATTTATACTTTTTTTTGATTTTTGCAATTCATACAAAATATACATACATAAGCTACTCGTAGTTGATAAATTCCAAAATAAAATAAATGTGAATTAGATTTCGAAACAAAAAAAAAATTTACAACAATGACAAAATTGTCGTTTGTCGCGATTAAATGCCTTATTAAAAAAAATTAATTTGGGAAACCTGGGTTATTTATATATTATTAATTATGTACTTATGTTATAATTACTATTCTTATTATACTAATAGTTAAACTCGTTAATCAACTCTTGTCAATATTGAAGGGCAGATTGCAGGTAGTTCACAAGGGGAACCCAGCTCATTTCTCTATTTAGTAAACTTTTAAACATGGTTTTCCTCCATCGAAGCTCTTCCCAGGTGCATGCGGCGTAGACTTCTCAGGATTGGGCAAACTGTGATCAAATGAAAGAGAGATTCTTCTTCATGCATGTTACAGAGTGAGCAGTTAATATTTTCAAGTTCTGTCCTTGTTGTACCATTTAGTTTTATCAGGCCTGCTCTAGCTTTGAAGATCCATCGAATCACTGAGATCTTCTGATCATCACATACATATTCCTTGCCGGCCTCGAAGTTAAGTATATAGTAGATGCTATGGAAGTACGGCTTCCTGTTTGTCCTCTTCAATTATTTTGTCAACTACTTCACCAATAGCAGCATTAAAAAGGGTCCTATTTGACACAAAATCTTGTAGATTTTCGAAATTTCTGGCCTGGATGTTTGTATCCCAGCTCCGGAACCAATATATCCGCTGATCAATTGTTATTTTTTGCCAGGAATCGGGGTAATCTTTCGTTTCCATACGAGTTGAATACTTTGCCTAAATAATTCATGTGGCAGCGCATCGTGTGTTCAAAAAAAGAATCTTTGAACTTTTTCGAATTCATCATATTTGGCGAAACTCCATACTTGGGCTCCATATCCTAAGATGGCTCTGGCTACGGCATTAAAGATATCCAATTTTGAGGAGAGTTTGACATCTTTATTCTTGATGAAATGGTTGCAAGTAAAGTTGAGGCTTTGACGAGCCATTTTGATATATAAAATGAATTTTGATAAATATGAATTTATGCAAGAACAATTATTATAAGTTGTAGCGTTTTTTTTTTAAATAAGTTTTTTTAAACATTTTGGAAAAATAATTTTAGAATCTCAACTTAATTTTTACTTGCGACTTATAGGTACTATAAGGCAAGCTATGCATTCGTAAAAAAAATCGAACTCGAGATTTTCATCAAAGTTGATAGCAAAGACTAAAAAAGTGGGTCTTTCAATTCTATCTGTCTGTCTGTCTGTTCGACTACAGTCTAAACGGCTCGGCCGATTTTCTTTAAACTTGGTAGATATCATTTTTAATTTTTTCCCCCCACAAAATGTTTTCTTTTTTTTTTAAGAACAAAAATAACGGTACCTGCCATACGAAGTTTTTTTGAAATCTTATAAATATTTTTTTTTCTCACAAACTGTTTGACAGATTTAAAAAATAAAAACACAAAAAATTTTCATTTAATTAAAGCTAAATAATGGTTGAAATTTTTTCCTGAAAAATGGTTATTGAGGGTACCCCCTATGGAATCATGTTTTTATTTTTGATTCTCTCAAAAACGGTAAAACCGATTTTGATATTTTTTTGCTTAAGCTCCCTAAAAACATAAATTGAATTGTGTAATCAAATTTTCAAGCAAAAATTTTTTGGATTTTTAAAAAAACTTAAAATTTTTTTTTTTAAAACTCAATATTTCGAAAACCCCTTCCTGCTAGATTTTTTTTTTTAACTTGACAAATAAAATTTTCTTAATATAATATATAAAATGTGAGAAAAAAAATTTATTTTACCTAAAAATTAAGGTACCTACCATACAAATGCTAAAAAATTAAAAAAAAATGGTTTTAAAAAATCGTATTTTTCTCGAAAACGGCACCTAGAATTTTGATTAAATTTTTTTCTTTCAATTAATTTTTACGATCTTTAATTTAATACAAAGAAATTTGAAATTAAGATATTACAGCTTGTAACTACCATACAACCATTTTTTCGAATTTCGAATTTCTCATTATCCACATAACGGATCTTCATTAAATTTTTTATAGAGAAGCTTCTAAAAAGTCTAAAACAAATTGCATTTCAAAACTTTAAAATAAATATTTTTTTGAATTTCTGAAAAAAAAAATCAATTTTTTTCTTTTTTTTTTTGAAAATTCGATATCTCAGAAACAGCTCAATATATTTTTTGGAAATTTAATTTTTATTCGAACAATAATAAAAAATTTAAATTGGCGTACCAAAATTTTTTCTTAAAAATATTTTATGTCTCTTACTACTCGTACTAAAAGAATTTTAAAAAAATAATTTCATACTTATGAACAGTTTTTTCTAATAACATTCGTTTTAAAAATTCCTAACATAGGAGCAAGTTCGTGCGACCCAGTCGTGCATTTTATTTTTAATGTTACGAATGAAAATTAGCTTAAACAAAATGACCCGTTTATATATGTATATATATATAGAAACAAATAAAAACGAATTTTACAACAAAAAAAAATGGTTTTTCTAAATTCAAAAATATTTTTTAGAAAGTCTTGAAATGCAATGTCTTTTAAACTTCCATTAAAATCCGTTATGCTGATAATGAGAAATTAAAAATTCGAAAAAAATGGTTCTATGGTAGATACAGTCAGTATAATCTGAATTTTAATTTTTTTTTTGTTAAATTATAGATCGTAAAAGATAGATAAAATAAAAAAAAAATTATCAAAATTCTCGGAGGTAAAACAAATTTTTTATTCTGAATTATATTAAGAAGTTTAAATATTATTGCTCTATTATCGTAATGTTAATTCTGATCAAAATCTCGAGTTAAATGTCGAAAGTGAAAATAACGCATTTTTACTCATAAATTTATCCCTTGGCTCTAAAAATATTTTAATCAAGTTTCTTAAAAGGTGATATATAAAATAACAAGAACCTTTTGAGTTTGTTTTTTTAAAAAATGCTATTCTTCAAAGCCAAACGGGATTGTAAAAAAAATTTGGTAGATCGTAAATTTTCTTCTTGCTAGAAATGAGGTTTTGAGCTTTTCATCAACCTTACCTCTGTGTGAACCAGAAAGTTTTGGTATATTTGTTTAGTTTTATAGTTGCGTAGCTGCAGAGACCATCAACCGATGCTATTTTGTGGGACTTATTATTTAAGACCATGGGTAATCTGAAAATTGAGTTTTTTTATTGGACTGGTAGAACCACATATTAGTAAACGAAGACCAAAGCGAAACTTGAAAAGGATCAAAATACAATAGAATAGTCCCAACAATAAGTTCCCTTAATTGTGAAATTTCAGAAAGTTACTCTGGAGAATTCGTGTACTTGCATAAGTGGCTTCTTTCACATACTATACGAGTATGTGGTTCTCTAAGCTATGTTCCCATGCAAACGAAAAATAATGTGACTGAGTCACCAATTTGTTAGTTGTCAAGCAAGTTCGTCTATGTAACAATAATAATTCACCCACACAAAGAACTTATTTTCACTTTTAAGTTTTAATTGCTTTTTTATTTCATCTTCAAAATTACACAATCCAACAATAAAATTTTCACAACAATTCATAACAAAAAAAAAATAACATAAGGACTAAGGAGTATTTGAATGTCTTCATTACAGCATTTCCAGGACAGATTCCATGACTAATTAAGGAAAAGGGCAAACAATTTGTAGAACTTTTCCTTAACTTTAACTTGTTCAACAAAAAAAAAAAACAAACTAAGAACAGAAAAATTTATAACAACTCTCTACCTTCGAATCCTTGTTGCTCTCTTAAGTTAGTTGCACGGTGCAGTTTTCAGAATTAATTACCTGAGACAACAGACAGAAAGACTTAAAAGTTCACAAAGCTATTTATTTTACACCCAGTAAAAAGCATGGATTGCCCCCTGGAAAGGTGTGAAAATAATCTTAGCCTTGTAACACATTTTCTCTTCAAAAAAAAAACAAACAAATTATTTTATAAAAATCAAATAAAATAATCTCATTGCTTCTCATAAGGCCGGATGTGTAAGAAGTTATATTTTTATAAGAAAAAGAAAGTAAGTAAATTGGAAACTCATCGAATACCAATCAACCTTTGTATTATTCTTGCGGAAATTTCCGCTCGATGACATAATCGAGTTTCACATCAAAAATATCCTGATTATTAGAATTTTCATAACTTTCCCTTTTTGGGGTATCTTTTGCTTTTGGTTCGGTGGATTTTTTTTTTTGATGATGATAATAATTATTACGCAAATGGAAAATCGCAAGTTCAAAGATTTTAATCCATTTTACAAGTGAAGGCGGAATTTCCGTTTGGAGGTTTTTGAAGGAAGAAAAATTCCCTAAGGCAACCATCCTGTCATCGTGTCGGTCGGCGTCTTTCATTGTCTTAATCCTCGCAGTTGTAGGGGTATTGTTGTACCTACCTTCAAGGTTGGCATTCGATTTGCCTGCGACAAACAGTTTTGATAACAACGAATGAAAATTTGCTTCTAATGTCTTTGCTTACGGCTAAAACATGACGGAAATGATTGGATTAAAATATTACTAGAAAATATTTGGGGGAATGCCACCGACAATGAATCGGGAATTGAAATCGCTAATAATTAAGGAAATTTTTTGTACTTCTTATTTTTGACGTGGAAAATTGTAACAATGTACTCGTAATAACCCCAGAAGTCACAGAGCAATTTGATGGACTAACAATGATTTTGATTTTAAGCATTAAATCTTAAAGACATCTTCTTACAAAGCCAAGTGCTGAGTTTGCTATAAGAATAAGCTCGGCAATATGTATGAGAAGCTGTTGAGCTTTGAGGTACTTTAAAACGTCATGATAATGGAAAAGGTAGAGACGGGGAGGAGATTTGATGCATTTTTGTAAAAATGCGATTGAAGTTTGGCAAAATTAAGCTCCAAGAAATTTTTGAGGCACCAGACTTAGAAGCTGTCGAGATCAGTTTGAAGAAGAAATTGTCTTGAAATGCTCAGTATATCGTCAATATAGTTAAAAGTAAGAATAAAAAGGAGTGGACCTAAGTGGCTGCCTTGGGGCCTCCGGAGGTAGCTAACAAATGATTTAATGAAGTAGACCTGAAATATACGTAACTGTTACTGGTTTTAAGGTTGAAAATAATCTATCTTGAGAGGATAGGTTCAAGCCCAAGGGAGTAGAGTTTTGTAAGAAATAAGCCTATGAGCTTCTCAAAGTCCTTACTGAAATCGGTTGAAACAACTTTGACTTCTTTTTCGTTCTCTAAAGTTGAGAAGGTAAATTATACGAATTTAACAAGCAAAGTTGTTATAGACCTACCTTTGAGAAAACAGTGTTACCAATTCTAACTGGGAGACTTATAATGAATGTGAACGTTAAGCAATCTAATGATACTCGTAGTTTGCAACTTAACACTTTGGTCGCTTTTATTTATTGGAATTATGAAAGAGGTTTTCCTAATCTGAGGGAATACTCCTTGAGATAGAGAGGAATAGATACACTAAAGATTTTTGAGAGAAAAAGAGAAAGTATTGAAGAGCTTTTCTTTTGATGAAAAATACGGCAAGGTAATGAGTTGGAAAAAGATCAGTAGAAGATTGTTTGAAAAAAGTAGCGCGAAAATTGGATATTTTTTTGGAATTCGTTTGAAATTTGTTTAAAAAAGTGTCAAGAAAGTTGACCACTGTTTAAAGTTCGAAGGAAGTTTTACTATGGCAAAAGAGAGAGGGAGGGTATCCATCGAATTTTCATTTAAAGTTGACAAATTTTTAGTTGCTTGTATTTATTTTGTATATATTTTGGCGACCAAACCATTTAACTTGCGATATAGGTACTATAGGGCAAGTTCTGCATTTGGAAAAAAAATCTAACTCGATATTTTGATCAAAGTTGACATAACGGCGAAGACGAATAAAGTAGTTCCGACAATTCCGTCTGTCTGTCAGTATGTCTGTACCTTGATCTAGAGCCTAAGCCACTATTTTTTATTTATTATTAACGGTACCTGTCAAAGAACGGTTTTTTTGATTTTTGAATTTCTCATCACGGCTCTAACAATTTTAACAATTTAAATTTTTATGCGAGAGCTCCTTTGCATTTGTTTAAATATAATCTAATTTTTTTTTCGAAAAAATTGTTTTTGAATTTTTAAAAAAATAATACAATTTTTTTTTTGAAAATTCAATTTCTTGAAAACGGATACGTGATTAAATTTTTAAATTACGTTTTAAAATATATTTTATGGAATACTAACAATTTGCATATCAATTTTTTTTATAAAAGTCTTAAGGAAAATTTAGTGCACAAAAAATATGTTTCAGTGTGTCTGTATGTCTGTACCTCTCCCTACAGCCTAAGCCACTGGACGTATGTTCTTCAATCCCGGTAGTTAAGGGTCTTCGGTGATTCCCTAGAGGGAAATTGAAAGTCTTTTTTTAGCTCCAAAATTAACGGTACCAGCATACAGCCGTATTACAAAATCTTATTTATCTCGAAAACGGCTCTAACGATTTTGATAAACAAAAATTGAGTTAGATATTATGGATATGGACTACATTTTGCTTAAGAAAAATTTTGGGGCAAAATGTTATTAATGGTACCTGTCATAGAACCGATTTTTTTATTTTCGACTTTCTTATTAACGGCTCTAACGATTTTAACCAAAAATTTTCACCAGTAGCCCCCTTAAGTTAAAAATAATATTGTATATAAAAATATTCGAAAAAAAATTATTTATTTCGTTTTTTTGAAAAAATAAGTTCAAATTTATTTTTTGAAAAATCAATATCTTGAAAACGTGTGAACGATTATTTTTTGGAATTATTTCCTTAAATCTATATTACTAAGCACTTAAAATTAGCATCCCAAATTTTGTTCTGGAAAAAATTGAAAGAAATTTGTTTTATAAAAATTACTTTAATAAAACGATTTTTAAACTTTTTTTGCGTAAACTCATACTTTTCCGCAAATAAGACGGCAATTCCATGCATTTAAACATTTTTATTTCATTAAATCCATGTTTTATATTTATAAAATGTATTTTAAATTCCAAAGCACTTTTACATAAGAGCAACTTATTCTGCTGTGCACAGAAGAAAAGCAAAATTATCATATTTGCAGTATTCATAGTTTTTTTCTTCGAAACTTAAAGTAAGCACGGCCATTTTCTTCTTTTTTTTTTGAATGTAAGTTGTGTTGTTTTAATACCGTATTATGCTGCCATGTGCGGCAGAGATGGAAAAAATCGCACGTTTGCAATACTTACATCTGAAATTATTTTTGCGAAACGCTAATTTAGCACCACCTTTTTAATTTTCTACAAGAATTAAAGTTTTTATGTAGTATGGACAAGTTGTTTAAACCACAAACATTTTTTTGTTTTGTTGTTTCATTTTCATTAAATTAGATTAAAAATTGTATAATAATTAAAATAAAATAATAATTTAAAATAAATAATATAATAATTAATTAAATTTTGCAAATTTTTAAATTTTGCGACAAGTCAATTTTTCTTTTCGGTCTTCATATACACAAATTATTTTCTATTGCGGTCAAGTTGTGTTGCAATATGCAAACAAAATTCGAAAACTAGCAAACTCAGGGAAATAACATTTTTTTATTTTAAATTTTCCCACAAATATATTAAGTTCGTTATATAAATATCTGCATTTTCCTGCTGATTGGCTGCGTCCGTAGTTGGATGATGGTCTCTTGAAGCAGATTAGTTCTGACTTTCAGACGTTGATTTTGATTCCCCGCTCTCTGTAGTACTGAAAAAGCCTAAGGATGTGGGCTTCAACTTTCTTTACAGCTATCAATGGTGACATCGTAGGTCAGTGAGTCATCAGCGAAAAGAATTT
Organism: Philhelius festivus; assembly: GCA_963931855.1. Lineage (NCBI taxonomy): Eukaryota > Metazoa > Arthropoda > Insecta > Diptera > Syrphidae > Philhelius > Philhelius festivus. The sequence continues at coordinate 75,249,089 of OZ007557.1, read as the reverse complement.
TCTCGCCAAGTTTTGCCAAGGATTTGCTTCGAGAACCTTACATATTTGGGAATCGCCACGATCTTAGCAGTTTTCAATTGTTGGAGGAAGTAGTTGATGTTGAGACGATTGTTGAGGATGATGATAATTGTGTGTTGGAGCCTCTTAATAATGAAGGTGGATACCCCATGGGGTTCAGTTGACTTCTGCGTCTTTGAGTTATTCAGGACCTCAGCTATCATACCTATGCTATGTTATCGTTAAATATGCATCTATCCAAGTTGAGTGCCACGGTATGGTTGAACAGAGTGGACTAATTGATTCAATGTTCTGTATTAAAGGCTCTAGGTCATCCTGTCATATTTTCAGTAAAGACAAAGTGTGAACTGTACTTCTTTATCGAAGCTAAATTTAAAAAAAAGTAAAATTGCGTCTATTTTCTGTGAAATCAGGAGCTTATGGTGTTCGTGAATTGTATACACTGATTTAAATTCTCTCTGAATGCCTTTCGGTGCAAATTATTATGATAAAGAGTGGTTAAATTTTAAGGGCCGATGTTGATTTTGAATAAAACACAAAATATTTAGGAAATTATTGTCATTTCTTTTTATTATGATAATATTGGTATGGTTGAATTATGTATGGAACAAAATATCGGCGGCACACCTCCATCCGATGGTCCAAATTTTCAATGACGCTGAGACATAATTGAGGTTCTATGCCGTTAATTAGCCGAATTATCTCATCCTTTAGCTCTTGAATTGTTGCTGCCTTATTGACGTACATCTTTTATTTCAACTAACCCCAAAGAAAGAAGTCCAACGGTGTCAAATCACATGATCTTGGCGGCCAATTGACACGGCCATTGAATTTGTCGCGCAAAAGAGCCATTGTTTCATTAGCTGTACGGCAAGTGGCACCGTCCTGTTGAAACCACATATCGTCCACATCCATATCTTCCAATTCGGGCCATAAAAAGTTCGTTATCATCTTACGACAGCGAACACCATTCACACCATTCGCCCAAATGCGGCAATTCTGCTTATTGACGAATCCACTGAGATGAAAATGTGCTTCATCACTGAAGATGATTTTCTTCGAAAATTGATCATCCACTGTTGCCATTTCTTGCCACCATTCTGACCATTGACGACACTTGAAATGGTCAAGAGGCTTTAGTTCTTGAGTCAGTTGCAGCTTGTAAGCGTGTAAATGCAAGTCTTTGTGCGTAATGTTGATCAACGACGAGCGTGAGAGGTGCAATTGTTGGGCACGACGACGAGTTGAGGTGGACGGCTCTTCAGCCACACTATCGCGAACGGCAGCAATATTTTCTGCAGTACGAGCTGCACTGGTGATTTCACATCTCCTACAGATCCGTTTTACGCACGATTTTTCCGATTGTATGCACATTTGGACGATTAAATTGACCGAAAAAATCACGAAGTGCACGATATGCATTTTGATTTGAACGCCCATTTTCATAATACATAAGCCTGCGTATCTTTCCATGTTTCAAATTGAGTTAGTCTAAAATTGAGAAATGTCAAATGAAATGCAGAAAAAAACTTGACGTTTAGGTGTGGTTCACATTCAACATCGGCACTTAAAAATTAATCACCCTTTATAAAATTAAATTTGAAGGATGGTATAATCGATGCTATACTTGGAAGTGAACGGAATGAGTTCAGAATGATGGAGTGGCCAGTTTCATTATCGATCCACTACGAGGGGGCTTTTAGACGCATAGATATGCTTCCAGCCGTTTGCTTGCCGAATATATCGAGATGGAACAAACTGTCCAGTGCAGCGGAGGGTGTCGTAGTTGTGCAAAGTGCTCCGCCCATGGAGAGACAAGCTAACCGTTGTGCCTTGCTTGGTTAGTGTTTTTTTCCGAACGCTAGAAATTGGCACTTTTTGAAGTTTTTTCATTAAAAAATGTTTCATCATTTGGCGAAACATGTCAAGTTGAAGTTGATTTCATTGCGAATAAAATTATTGTAATAGTCTCCAGTTAATCCAGCCAATTCTGAAACAGTTTTTCAGTATAAGATTAACTTTAACTCTCAGTTGTCAATAATAGTTTGAAATCGAAGGGCGACACTATGGAAATCGCCTTTTTCATAGATTCCAACCTCTAATTTTATTGATTTTCGACACTCATATCAAATCCCAGTTAAAATTTAATTTAATTAAATTTGCTAGTGCAACAGTTCGAAGAGAACCAGGACCTAGTGATTAGCCACTCTCAACCATTCCTGGTGCATGTTGCTAGGAATTGAGTTGATCTAATATTTTCTGCTGAGTCCGAACTTTTAAGATCAGCAACACTTTTCATGACAAGAAATACATCCCCGTGAGAGTCAGGAAATCCCGTAAAACATTTTTGCAGCGAATCAAAATCGAACGCCAGACTGTCTGTATGATAATACAATGCAGTTTATAAACCAGAGATATACATTTTTTGAGAAGACTCGGGATCGGAATTCAGAAGTTTACTCGGACTTAACCATGAAGAATGGAATCACTGAATCTAGGATGAGATAGATTTATTTTTGTGGATTAAAACACTTCTTTCTTAGTTACATAGTAAAAGTTTACCTTTATAATCCTGATAGCCTTCATTCAAAGACCAGAAAAAGTCCTTGACTTGACAATAACCCTACATCACGCTGCCATTAATTGTAAATTCTTGTTCTAGAAGCTACACAAGTATACCTTCAATATCTGCTAGCTAGAAAAGTGATGACAACCATCAACTAACAGAAACTAATACTATACCACTACAAGCGCCCCATGCCTACCTATACATGTATAATTATCATCCTTGACACTATGTCCATTCCATTTAATTTTCATTATTCAATACGTTGTAAGTAAAACGAGAGAGACGAAATCTTGATCCTCATTAATTTTAATTATTGCCAACTGCTTTGTTCCTTCAACTAAAAGACTTCCTCTGTTATATTGGACCTTTGCAACTTTTCTTCTGTTTCGTTCATTTCTCTTTCATAGTATTTCCGTGGCAATGCGAAACTAACTGGCTTTTGTAACTCTTCTTTGGGACATTGTATCCCGTTGTTAATTATTCCATGAACAGCAAGATGAGCTATAAAGTCGTTTTATATGAGAGATTTCTAGGTTCGTTCTCAATTTCATGGAATTAAGTGAACGATTCAAGAAATCAGGACAAAAGTTGTTGCCAAACTTATACACTTTATTGATGTAAACAGGTGTCTTCTGTCTCCTAGGTGTTGTGCGTCGTTTTCTTCACGAAATCAAGTTGAAACTTTACAGTTTGTTGTGTTCTTTAAAATGTTAAGGTCTATCATTAAAACTTCATCTTATTAACTATTTGAAAAGAATTTTAAGACTAAATCTGAACATTGACCTCAGACTATTAAGTTAGACTATGAGAATGAAAAAAAAAACAGCCTTTGCAATTGTATATTACTGTCACTCGATTTGGAACTTAAGGCGTCAGAGGACGACGACCCCAACCCGCCTTAGATAACTCTGCTATATTTTCGACCCTAAGTAAATGCATCGATGTTAACTATTGACACCATATATACATAATCCAATTACAAAAGAACTTGGTCTCCTTCTGCATTGAGCTTAAACTTAGTCTTTTTTTGTTCATTTAAATAAGTTAACAGCACTTTGACCGAAGTAACAACCCACCCTGGCTTTGCCATGCTAAATGAACCCAGTTTCTTGTCATTTTGGTCCTTTAGTTCGTGTCAACATTAAGTTTACCTTTTGCAAACTTGGAGTTTGGAGTTTTGAGCTTGGAGATACTGCAAGGGTTTTTGTCTAGTGGAATGTTGTTATTAGCCATTCGCATACAAAGAAAATAGAAATTCTAAAGACACAGTCTGAAAAAAGGACTCCTCCCAGGAGCGCTCATCTGCATAAGTATCTTATCTACGAGTATATACTTGCATTTTGTTTTGTATGCTCTGTAAAAATATCCAGAAGAGAAACAAAAAAAAAAAAAAGGACGAAAGCAAAGGGGCAAGAAGTCGAAATGTTGACTCGTTAAAAAGGGCGTACTTTTTACTATAGCACTTGGAATAGCATGGTGGCGCGGAACTTCAGTTATACCAACTATGACGATGACGATGACGACGATGACTATGACGTTTCCTTATATTTTTCTACTGCTTTTGCTACACTTTTGCTGTTCGCCAGAGTCATAATCGTTTAGTTGAGTTGAGCTTTGGAGAGTAAAATGAGGACTAAAGTGCAGAAGAGCCCAACTTTTTTTTCTCTTTTTTTTTTCTGTTTTGAATCGTAAAAACAAATGCTTGAGCATTAAATTGTCCGATTACAATATTTTCCACCTTTTGAGTTGCACATAAGTATAGAAAGTGCTTCATTTAGAGACCAACAAAATACAAAAAAAAATAAAACCTCTTGACTTAATTTGAAAAGTGCAACAACGGCGACGTCGAATTAAAATTAATTATTATGTCCGGTACTTTATTTGAAAAGAGGAAAAAATATGCATTTATGATTAAGAAAATTCTTTTAATGTTGGATTTTAATTTTTTCTTGTAGATCTTCCCGATGGCTTTTTGGTTTCGAAGAAGACTGAGTGAAGAGTTTTGTATTTTTCAAAAATACAGGGTGTCCCACAGTCACCGCCCCAAATGAAAACCATGGATTCCTGAGGTAATTTTAAGTCGAAAAACTTATGAGGTAATTTTCTCGTTTTCGTCCCGTTTTCGAGTTATAACGGCAGAAAAAGAAGTCTTTGGACAAACTAAAACTGTAATAAATTCTTGATTGGTTATAAAAAATTCTTACGAATCGGACGCAGTTTGGCAAAGATAAAGCCAGTTAAGGGAAAAATAATAAAAACCGTTATAACTCGAAAACGGGACGAAAACGCGAAAATGACCTCTTAAGTTTTTCGACTTAAAATGACCTCAGAAATCCATGGTTTTCTTTGGGGCGGTGACTGTGAGACACCCTGTATATAGAATGATTTTTGTATTCATATAGTTTTTTTTTTTCGGTTGGCATTCAAAATGTCTGGTTTGGGCGAATGAATAAGGGGTTGTGTTTTTTCAGCAATCGAAAAACTGTCGGAAATTTTTATTAAAAGTCAGTAGTCTTTTTAAAATCTAAGATTTCTAAATGTGGCGTGGAGTGAAAAAATAGATGAGGAAGTCAAAGACAACTATATCTAATACCATGCAATCGGGTTTTAACCTTTGAACTTCAAACAAGAGGTGATATCATATCATATTTTTGTATAGCTCAAGTCATTAATACAAATTTTGATTTAAAGAAAGTTTTAACTATAATAAGAAACCCTTCAAAATAACCCTTTTTTGGAAGCCGCATTATTAAGGGTTTTCCAATTAGAGCGGGGAGATGTCGGATTAGAATAAAACAAGTGGTTCTATTTTATTAACATCTTTTTATTTCAAAGGTCCATTTATGTCATCACGTATGCAATATGACATCGTTCGAATGCCCACCTCGACTTCTTAGGGTGGCACGAATACGAGTAGCCCAATTTTCAACGACTCTTCCGATTGTGTGATATATTTACCTTAAGGGCATCGGTCGGTTGTGGTTTATTTGCATAGCTCTGTGACTTCAGAAAACAAAAAGAAAAAATTTAGAGGGGTAAAATCCCATATCCTTGGCAGTTAGTTCATGTCACCTCTGCTAGTGGTATCCTTAGCCTCAAGTCGTTCATTCAGAATGTCAATTGTGGCGTCCACTGTGTGGCATATAGCGCTGTACTGCTGGAACCACAACATGTCGTCTAGATCTATATATTTCAATTTGAGCAATATGAAATTGGTTATCTTCATTTCATTCTGCAGCGCTCGACATTGACGGTGACCGCCTCAGAAATCTCGTTTCAGAAAAAGCACAGACCAAAAGGGTTCGGAGTTGGGTTTTAAATTTTGGAAGTAGATGCGGAAAAAAACTGAAGTAGATCCAAAATTTTCGAAGCAGTTTTAGGAAAATAAATTTTAAGTAAATTCTGATTTCAGACTTTTAAAAAAAAAATTAATTAAATATAACTGTTTTAAAGTAAATTTTCCATCAACGAACTTATACTTTTGTATGAAGTTTATCAATTCAATAGGTGGCTCAAAAAATATTTTTACGTTTGTCTGCAAGTGATCTCAAAAACTTTAAATTTTCCACGGTGCTTACGTTTAAACGATTCCTAAGCTTTTTTTTATGTAAAACATAGTGATCAGCGCTGTCTTTAAATATGTTGGTTAATTTTAAAAAGAAGTAGATCATAAGAAAGAGAAGTAGGGAAGTAGATTAATTTTTTTTCTCAAAATCGAAGTAGATCTACTTCGATCGAAGTAAAGTCCGGACCCTGCAGACCAATGACGCCACCTGCCAAAAATTAACCAATCACACCAGACGATAACTTTTTCAGGATGCATTGCCACCTGGTGGTCTGGGTTGGTGTCGTCCCATATACTGGAGTTTTGCTTACTAACATCGCCATTCATCCAAAAATACACCTCGTCGCTAAAGATGATATTCGCGTAAAATTGGGGTCCTTTTCCAGTCAGCGAACAAACGTCATTGTTTATGGTCATGAACGTTTTAATCTTGGGTCAGTTAGATCTTTTACGTGTATAGACTCAACTCCCGATGCGAAATCCGCCACGTTAAAGTCTGCGAAATGAAAATTTCTTGTGCACGGCGAGGAATCAACTGCCTCGGGTTCTGCTGTACATTTTCAAGGACCGCGGCGAAATCCATCTAACTTGAAGAGCCGCCTGTTAAGGGCCACCACTTCTATTGTAAAATGGGTGCAACCCGCGCAATTGTTGCACTAATGAACACTCATTTTTATAATTGGACATGCTGTTCAATTTTGTAACTTTCCATGGCGATTTGATACTAGTAACTCGATAGATTTCACCAAAACAACATGTCCGTCACATGCTGCCAAAATCTCTCGGCGCTAATTGAAATACCTTTTATTTGGTTATGTATGTAAATTAACCCTTCGACTGTTACAATTCAAGTTATAAGCCTTTAACTCGAAGCATACAGCTTTTTTCGAATGAATGAAGAAAGAAAGAGAATCCAGTAGGCACGAGTAATATTATAAAATTGAAAAAATACATACAACATAGCAATGCATTTGTTTATTTTATTTGGAAGACACTCGTCTAAATGGCCGACATGTGGCTTTGGCAGGTGGTGTGATTCCGAAATGTGCAATTTTTCATAACACTCATGCATTGATCAGGCTGAATTCGAGTAAATGCTTACTTCGAGGGCACTACTCGCTTGTGGCTTATTGCCATAGACCTGCCAATCAAGGAAACCCTACACGATCTCGGTGTTAAGATCACCTTACCTCTCTGACAGTTATACATGCTATAAAATCGGTAGTGCAGAATGTACATTCTGGCATCAGCTGTATCGCATTTAGAACTGTCTGTTCTCTTGGAACGAAATATCCTTGGAATCCAATTTGGGCAAAGAGACAGGTTTTTATAAATCGGTAGGGTTCCTTATTGATTGTTTAGCAATGCTATCTTCGTTTTAGAAAAAGATCGGACGTATGATGCACCATGACGAAGCAGATCATACAACGTGCCGCACTGGAGAAATGGGATGTCGCTATGGGCTGTGATGCCAACGCACACCATTCTCAGTGGGGAAGTACCGACACCAACGATAGAGGTGAGTTACTTTTTGAATTTATTATAGAAAATGATATTTAAGTAGCGAATAGGGGCAACGAGCCCACTTTAATTACCAAAAATCGTAAAGAAGTGCTCGATGTTACTCTTATTAGCAACTCGGACACTATTTCCATAGACCAGTTGAGGGTATTAAAAGACGAATCTTTCTCTGACCATAGGCTCATAGAATTTCTAATACCCTACACCAAAGATCCTCGAAAACCATTTAGAAATCTCAGGAAAACCAACCGGGGAATTTTTAAAAGGGAAATAGTAACCGAAATACAAAAGCTGAATACTAATGCGATACAAAAACCCGAGAATATAGACAAAGCTACTGATAGTTTCACAGAGATTCTTGGTAAAGCATTGGAAAAAGGCTGTCCAATGAAACCATGGGGACAGGGTAAGAAGAAACCACCCTGGTGGACAACTGAACTTGGCAACATCAGGAAAGAAACAAGGAGATTTTTTAATGTTGCCAAGCGCACAAGAGCAGAAACTGACTGGGAAACGTACAAGTCCAGTCAAAAGAATTTCAAGATGGAAACACAAAGAGCCAAACGCAGCTCGTGGAGAACATTCTGCAGTCAAATTGAGAGTGCTAACGATTCAGCAAGACTCAGAAAAATACTTGCTAAGGAACCTATTGTTCTGGGATCTTTTAAGGAACCCAATGGACATTGGACAGAATCGTGCAGCGAAACACTGGAACTCCTAGTAAACGCTCACTTCCCTGGTTGCATCCCTAACTTGAATTACAACCCACAAATGGAGCTCTGCACACAGAACGGAAGAAAAGATAAAATGGGCTATAAACTCCTTTTAACGGTATAAATCACCTGGCTTTGATGGTGTCTTTCCCATGATGTTACAAAAATGTGTAGATCATGTCATCCCACACTTAAAAAACGTATTCCTAAGTAGCCTGAATTGGGGATATGTGCCTAAAGCGTCGCGAGAAGTCAAAGTGGTATTTATTCCGAAAGCTGGAAAGCCTAGCCAGACGAATACTAAAGACTTCAGACCCATTAGTCTAACATCTTTTCTCTTAAAAACGTTTGAAAGACTAATAGACATACATATACGTAGAACACTGAGCCCGGAGGTCATATCTCCAGCCCAGCATGCTTATACTAAAGGAAAAAGTGAAAAAGTGTTGAGACAGCACTTCATAGTGTCGTCTATACGATTGAAAGAACGCTCAAAAACAAGGAATACACCCTTGCTGCCTTCTTAGACATTGAAGGAGCTTTCATCAATTTCCGAAACGAGGCCGTTGAAGGAGCGCTCATAAATCTTAATGTGCATAATACCATCATCAGATGGATAATGTGTATGTTAAAAAACAGACAGATCAACTCGGAGCTAGGAGAAGTACAGATTAAAGTGTCTACTTCTAGAGGGACTCCACAAGGTGGAGTGCTTTCTCCGCTTCTCTGGACACTCGTGATGAACGCAGTTCTGATGAGACTTAAATATAGTGGAGTCCAAGTAATTGCGTATGCTGATGACTTAGCATTACTAGCGACAGGTAAATTTCCCTCCACAATTAGCGAACAGATAGAGAATGCCTTATGTATAGTGAATGCATGGACTAAAAATTGCGGTCTAGCGGTTAATCCGCAAAAAACCGAACTGGTTCTTTTTACGAACAAAAGGAAACTACCGACTTTTAAAATTCCCATAATTGAAGGGACCCAACTCAAAATCTCCGATCAAGCTAAATATCTCGGCGTGATCCTGGATAATAAATTAAACTGGAGTCTCAACATTAAGCATAGAACAAATAAAGCAATGTTCGCTTTCTACTCCTGCAAGAGAATATTTGGTAAAACTTGGGGACCAAGCCCTAAAATTATCAAGTGAATGTATACGGCCATAGTCAGACCTGTACTGACATACGGTAACGTAGTCTGGTGGAATGCACTATAGACAAACCTACCAACCTTAAAATTATGACCAAGGTACAAAGAATGGCATGTATTGGAATTACTGGGGCAATGAGGTCCACCCCGACAGCGGGGCTGGAAGCCATACTCAATCTAAAACCCCTAGATCTATTTACACAAGAATCGGCAGCCAGTAGCGCACTTCGACTTAGCCAGACGTGTAACTGGCGACATAATGCGATAGGTCATGCGCAGATTTTACAGAAATACATAGGAAATAGGGTATGTACTGACTACATAACAACACGCTTAGACTTTAACAAACCGTTCAAGACCGTCTTTTCTAGCAGAGAGGACTGGAAAATCAACGAGTCATTTACCTGCGAATCGATGATATCTATATATACCGACGGTTCGAAGATGGAAACTGGTGTTGGTGCAGGATTCTTTTCAGAAACCCTTGGACTATCCAGCTCATTCAGACTTCCTGACTACAGCAGTGTCTTTCAAGCTGAGGTCCTGGCAGTGACGAAAGCTGCGAAACAAGTCTCAATGATGGCAATACCACAAGCTGATATCACCTTTTTCATTGATAGCCAAGCGGCAATAGAAGCGATTTCTGCCATTGAAATCAAATCGAAGCTTGTAACTTGCTGTCGCGAAGAGCTTAAGGTTCTTGGTACACAGCACAACATTAGACTCTGCTGGGTTCCTGGTCACAGTGGTGTCCCAGGAAATGAAAGCGCTGACGAGCTGGCAAGAATAGGATCAACACTTGATCCTAATCAAGCAGACAAAACAGTTCAAATCCCACCCTGCAATCTTAAACAGGTAATCAAGAGTAAAATTCTAGCCTTAGCAAACAAGAGATGGATGTCTCTCGATTCCTGTCTTACAACCAAAAAATTATGGCCTAGTTTCAGTAAACAAAAGATCGAAATAATCATCCAACTGAATAAAAAGTCTCTCTCTCTTCTCGTGAGCATTATCACAGGTCCCAACCAACTCGGTTATCACAAGAAAAAGATGAAACTCAATATGGACGACTTATGCAGAGGATGCGGTTACGAAGAGATACATGAGGGCACTCCCCACTACCTGTGTCACTGCCCTGCGCTATATCATCTAAGAAACAGACATCTAGGGAGGCACTTCTTCAACGACTTATAGAGGAGCTCTCTGACATTTCAAGCAAAATCATATTAAAATTCGTTAATGACACCAAATGGCTTGAGAATTCCTGATCTATGAAAACCGCCTTCAACTACAGTACGACAGTGTAGTACGAACGTAAATGACAACGACGCACGTGTTTCTTGTGAGAGCGGCATCAACGGAGAATGGGCACCTCGCCTATACACCTGCGGTTGCCACTCCTACGTTAAGCATGAGCATCAGTGGGTCGATGGGGCCACATCTACCTAAGATTGGTAAAATCATCTTTGGTTTGGCCACATTCTCTCGCATTTTGCTGTTTATTATATAATCGGTCATGAATCCAATATGTTCTAAGTGCAGTGGTCTTTTATCATCAAAAGATTCTATTGATTGTGGAATTTGTAAACATAGATTTCATTTACTATGTACAGGTCTAATCGATTCTGATCAATCTGTGTTTAACAAGAACAAAAACTTATTTTGGTTGTGCGATACATGTATAGACAATAATCTATTAGCTTGCATTTCGAGGGTTAATGACTTGTTTGTCTTTTTTACGAAGAATTGCTCTGATTTTGCAAAGCTATCCTCATGCATCAGTGGTGGTCAATCAGTTTTACCCTCGCGCACCCTTCGCTCTCAAACTAAATCTAAAGGCAGTGAACAAGTCAAAATAAATCTAGTTGACTCTCATAAAGTTAGACTGTGTTCCTCGTCTCCTGCTTTAAATAAGCTCTCATCGTCACCTCTTCAGCCTGTAAAACACGGCTTAACCCCTTCACCATCCAATTTGATAAAGGCTAACCATACAAAAAATTCTGCTAGCTCGAAAAAACCGGTTTCTTATTCTAAAGCAAAAACCAATACCAAACTAATAACTAACTACACAAACAATTCCTGCTCTTTGAATAAGAGCGGAGAAATTGTCAAAAGTGCTGATAATGAAATAATCACATCATGCTCTCATTCTCTATCTACTGGCTCAGAGAATACTGATGGGAAAGATGTTGCTCCTAAACTTCCGATGAAGGCTGTTGATGTTGGTGTTGCGGTTGGCGTCGCAAACGAGGTTGTTGATGTTGTGGATGCTGCTAATGGTGGTGTTGCTCCCATTGATGCTGATAACAATGTCAGTATTGATGTTGCTCCAATTGTTGTTAATGGCATGGGAGATGCGGACGTTGCTAAAACAGGTGCTGCTTTAGATGTTTTAGCTGAGGATGATATTGTATATGTTGCTGATGTTGCTTCGACCTCTGCGAGCCTTGCTGGGAATGTATATGTTGCTAAGACTGGTGTAGCTCCGACTTTTATATTTGAGGAAGGTCATGCTAACGTTTGTGAAGATGCTGGTGTTGGCAATGTTGCAGATAATATTATTGGAAACAATGTTGATGTCAATAATGCCTATGTCGCTGTATCTAATCCAGTTGATTGTTCATACAATTATGAAAAAACCTATTCATCTAATTCCAATCAATTGAATATAGACAAATTACCTGCGTCTAAATTAACGTTAAACTCTAAAAAAATAGAATCTGAATCGACACGGAAAAACCGTCATATTCTTGTTGGTAACGATTGTAGTTCATCATTAAATGTGATATATAACTCAAAATGGATTCATATATCTAAATTTCATCCGAATACTCAGCCTGATGATATTGTGAAATATATTGTTAGTAAGACAAGTATTCCTTTTAATGCTGTTAAATGCTTTAAGCTCATTAAAAAAGGAATGTCTGTGAAAGATGCCAAATTCGTTAATTTCAAACTGTGCGTACCGGTCGAATATTATAATGTACTCTTGAACGATCCTTCAATTTGGCCTTATGCGGTAAGGGTTAAACAATTCATCGATCTTTCAAAAAACAACAAGGGTGCCTCGATAGTTTTATTGGACACTTAATGCTTAATAATATTGAATCAACGGAAGCTGTATCTGAACGTCAGGAAGTCATCAACCTATCATCGTCACTTAATTTATCTACATATCAATTATCTATTTACTATCAAAACGTAGGAGGTTTAAGGACTAAGCTTTCTCAGGTTTTCTTATTATTATCTTCTGAATCATATGATATTGTTGTGTTTACTGAAACTTGGTTATCTGAAAATTTTTTATCAACTGAATTTTGTAATTCTTCGTATACAATATTTAGAAAAGATAGATGCTCTTCCATAACTGGCTTTGAGAGAGGGGGTGGAGTCTTGATCGCAGTTAAATCGTGTTTATCTTGCAAGCTTGTTGACCTCGTATCTGACTCCTCTCCCAATCAATCTAATTTCGATATTGATCAATTAATTATTAATGTTACGTTATGTAATAATGAAGATTTTTTTATTATATGTAGTTATATTCCCCCTAGGAGTTCTGTCAATTTATATGATGTGCATTTAAATAACAGTAAATTTGTTCTTGATAATCTTGCTAACTCACAGCATGTTTTTTTTGCAGGTGATTTTAATTTAGGTGAAATTAATTGGATTCTGGATGAAGATGACAAGTATTTAGTGCCATTTAATGTGAATTCAGAAACTGAAGTACTGGTGGCTGATTTTTTCAGCCAATATGATTTAATTCAATTGAATAACAATCCTAATGATCTGGGTCGAGTCCTCGATCTAATCTTTGTTGATAAACAATTTAATGTTGAAATGGAGAGATGTTTGCTACCTTTGCTCCAGAATTCAATTCACCACTGTGCTTTAGTTGCCAATATTAGCTTTTATAATTATTTAAAGTCAAATAAATCAGATAATTCCAGAATCGTACGCTGTTTCCAGAACGCTGACTTTGATGCAATTAATGCTTATCTATCTGCACTTTCGTGAGAGAACATGAAGAGCCAACTTGATTTAAATTTGGCTTATGACATTCTAAAGAGTATCATCTCTGATTCTATTGAACGTTTTGTTCCAATAAAAAGAATCTCATGCAATTCAAATCCAATCTGGTTTAATAAACGACTCTCAAGACTTAAGAATCAAAAAAATAAAGCTTATAAGAGATATAAACGTAATAAAAACGACCTTAATTTACGTAATAAGTACTTAGACTTAGAACGGGAGTTTGTTTCTTTAAATTCGTTTTTGTATAAAGATTACATATCTTCCACTGAAGATAAAATCAAAAATGATTGTAGTCACTTTTGGAAATTCATTAATTCTAAACGTAAGAGTAGTGGTTTTCCAAATTGTATGCATTACTTAGGAACGACAACAAGTGATTTATCCAAGATCTGTAATCTTTTTGCTCAATATTTTGAGTCGGTGTATTCTCGTGATTCGTTTTCAGGCAATCTTCCTAATGTGGCTGAAAGATTCAGTTTGGGAAGTCTCCGAATCAACTCGGATGAAGTATTAACTGCATTAAAGCTTATAGATACATCCAAATCAACTGGACCAGATGGTTTCTCACCAATATTTTTAAAAAATGCGGCTGAATCTTTAGCTGAACCACTAACGTTTTTATTTAATCTTTCGTTGGAAAGCGGAACTTTCTTAAGTGAGTGGAAAGTTTCTTATCTTACTCCTATATTTAAAGCAGGATCCAGACAATCAATCTCTAATTATAGACCAATATGCAAAATCTCAGTCATTCCTAAAATATTCGAAAAAATTATCAGTGATAAAATTCTCTTTGTTGTTCGAGAGCACATATCGGATTTTCAGCATGGGTTCGTACCAGGGAGGTCAACAGCTACTAATCTTTCTTTATTTATCAATTATGTAATTTCTAATTTTGAAAATAACCTTCAAACTGATATTATATTCACCGATTTTGCAAAAGCATTTGATAGAGTGAATCATACAGTTCTTCTTCATAAATTAGCATGCCTTGGTTTTCATTCCAATTTACTGAAATGGATCGAGTCTTATCTAAGTGATCGTGTTCAAGTTGTTAAAATTGATACATATTTATCGAATCAAATTTTTGTTCCTTCGGGCGTACCTCAGGGTAGTCATATTGGACCATTGCTCTTTCTTTTATTTATTAATGATATATCTGAGGTCTTCATTAATTCAAAATTCCTTCTTTATGCAGACGATCTGAAACTTTACAGGCACATCGAATCAATTAAGGATTGCATACTACTTCAAGAAGATTTTATAAGGCTAGCGCAATGGTGCGAAACTAACTGCCTTCATCTCAATATAGCTAAATGTCAAGTATTAACTTGTTTTAAAAAGAGAGTATGTTCTTACTACAGATACAATTTGTCAAATGTGTCTTTAGAAAGGGTCTCTCAAAAGAAAGATTTAGGAGTTATTTTAGACGTTAAATTATCTTTTAAACCTCATATAGATTGGATAATAAGTAAAAGTAACTCTATGCTTGGGTTTATTAAGAGAAACGCTCGTGAGTTTTCTGATTTTTTTACACTAAAAATCCTCTATTTTTCGTTGGTTAGGTCTGTTTTAGAGTATTGCTCAGTTGTATGGAACCCATTTTATTCAACTCACTCTGAAAGAATTGAAAGGGTGCAACGAAGATTCACGAGGTACACCTTTTTGAAACTAATTTATTGGAACAGTGATATTCCTTGTTATAATGCTAGGTGCTTATTATTAGGAATTCATACTCTCGCTCTTCGTAGAAGATATTTTTCAATTATGTTTGTTCGTGATATTTTAAATTCTCGAGTTAAATGCTCATTTCTTTTAAATGAATTTGGTTTTCGTGTTCCCCCAAGAAATACTAGAACTTCAGTTCTATTTTTCGTTCGCCATCATCGAACTAATTATGGTTGCAATGAACCAATTTCAAGATGCGTCAAAGAAGCTAATTCTGTTTGCAGTTTAATTGACTTTTTTGAAAATTGTACAAGAGAGACTTTTAAAAATAAGCTTTTATATACGTTAGTAAATTTTGAACAAATTTCTAATTTATAAATTTAAATCATAACATTGTTATTGCTTATTTATTTGTTATTATACTTGTTATTATTTATTATGAAATTTTGTTATCATTTATTTATTTCTTCAATTGTTATATATATTCAAGTCTGTAAGAATAATTCTGATTGACAAATAAACTAAACTAAAAAATTGAATAATTGATTTTTGATTCTTGTGGTATTTACCTACCGTTATATTTTATCTTAAAAAAAAGACCAACACAAAACGTGCAGGGGATGAAATTTAAAAATGATATCTACTAAGTTAAAAGAAAACCATCCAAGCCGTTAAGGATATAATGTACATAGTCGACAAAACAGATAGACATAATTGCGAGACCCATATCTTTTCGTCTTCCCTATCATCGTAATGTCAAGTATGATCAAAATCCCGAGTTCGATTTTTTACGAATGCATAACTTGCCATATTAGTACTCATACATCACGAATAAATCAAGAGAAAAGTAGGTACAACAGATTTATAACATATGGCCACCATTAACTGTCAAAATCTATCTGAGCTGGAAAATTCATGCCAACGATGCAGAACAAAATGCTTAAGCCCTGATTTTGTAAAATGAAGTTCTTTAAATTATGCTTTAAAGAAGATTTTGAAATGTATTCAATGTCTCACTTCACCAAAGGCAAGTGCGAGGATCTTACCCGTCTTAAAATATTTCACATCAGAATATATTTTTAATTTCATAAAGTCATGGCGCTAACAAGGTGTGCCAACAGATACACCCATTGTAAAATTTCTTTTCTTATATTTTTTTCTATCTATCTATCTATCTATCTATCTATCTATCTATCTATCTATCTATCTATCTATCTATCTTTCTATCTAAAAACATTCTTCTGTCTTGAAATTCAACATGCTGAAAATATTTACTGAATGTTTTGATTAAGCAGTTTAGTCATTGGTGAGTTCACAGTGAAAGTATGTACAAAGTTATCAAAGTATCTGGTTTAGCTTGAATCTTAAATTTTACTGAATTGCCCTTAAATGTTTGGAATTTCAGTTAGCTCCTCAAAAAGCTTAACTTGTATAGCATCAAAGCCAATTTTAATTTTGTATTGAACTGGCCCGAAAATGTAAATTTAGTACAAAGATAAAATATGGATACAATCAAACAGAATGACACATTTTCAAACGGTTAAATCCCTCTCAAAATTGTTAGCAAATTTAAAGTCCATTAGAAAAGCAAAGAACTAATAAAATATAACTTTCAAGAACTCAAAAAAAAAACTGCCAGATAGTTCCTATTTCTACAGACCACTTCCCCTAAAGTCATGTTAATTTTTGATTAAGCAGCCAGTCGGTTAAACAAAAACACAAACCCAAAGAAACCTTGAACCTTCAACCATAGGTTGACAACCAGTTAAATCCCTTGGCAAATCTACGAATTCAGCTACCAACACCAACATTTTTAATTTTATTTCATTTTAAATAATATATTTACCCTTTTCAGTTATTTGAACAAAAATTTCATAATGTCACCGGAATTATGAGTTCCGTTTTCTTGGCTTTGGTTGCGCCTTTACTTCTTCCCTTAATACTTCTTTGGCAACATTAATGCGACTGCACTTTGTGTTGCTACCGCGTGTATCCTTGAGATTGTGGAAAACGACGAGGGAAAAGTTTATTTTTGACGAAAAAAAAAAATAAAGCATGTACATTTTTGCACAGGATATTAACCAAGAAACTTTGTTTGAATACCCGAAGCGACACGATAACACAATGCATAGCAATGTTGTATCCTTATAATCTTACGACTTGAACAGGGGGTTTCGGTATTCTCGCACGGGCGCTATAATATAACGAACATGCAACAGGGATTTAAATTGGAGTTTAATTTCACGTAAAGTTCATGTTTTCCGAGGAAAAAAAAAGATAAACATATTAATGTAAATTTGTGTGTGTTTTCTGATAATCAAGGCAGAAACCTTAAGCGCTAAGATGAACATAAAAAATATTTAATTATAAGAGAGAACATTCAATTGAAGTGGGTTTGAGTTAATATAACTAGAACTTAATTTTTAAATTGGCATTCATACACCATGTCAAAATCAGCTGACTTGGAAAGGAATTCAAATATATACATACATTATGTATGTAATTTCTTGGAAAGAAAATAAATTAAAACAAGGCATAAGAAACCAAAATAGATAAGAGCTATAAATTATTTCTAGACTTTTCTCAGCAAATCGGACTTATTTACAAGATGGTTTTCACACATTATTTAAAAGTACATAATTTGGACCGAAAATAAAAAATGGATGTGTTGGAAAAGTATTAGTCAGACGAATATTCGTCCATTTTGACATTTTTTTATTCATCGCCGATGAGGTTTAAGGCTTGGTTAGCTGCTTGGTTTGAGCAACTAGAAAGTTTGTGTGTTTGACACAAGCTAAACGATTGCCTAAAATGATTTCGCTATTTTGTGTATAACATTTTATTATATGCACCTGCGCGGACATTCAACCAAATATGTTTTCTATAAGCAACCAAACAGTCGTGGAACTAAAAATTGAATGTGCGCGCCTAGCCTAAAACAAACAAAGCGAACAATTCATTCGTTGCTGTGTGGACGGTATGTGGAACACGAATAGAGTTTGACAGTTCGTAACAATCACATTGTAGTTCGTGACGGCCGAAGCCGTCGGAAATTGCTCGTGCAAAATACCCATTGTGGCATAGCTTGTTTGGCACGGAGCTCAATTGTCCTGTTGAAACCACATGTCATCCAATTCGGGCCCAGAGACATTGGTCATTATCATCGGACGATAACGCTCGCCCATGACAGTTCTCAGTGGACCGATGATGCCGCAAGCCCGAAATACACGCCAAAAACAGTGACATTCTCTGGATGCATTCTATTTTTTTTTTCAATCTCATTAATCGAGAAATGGTCCTCGTCACTGAATATTATTTTTCGAGCGATAAATAGGCGAAGATACAAGGTGGATTTGGCATAACAGATTTAATAAATGACAGCCAATTTTATAGATGTAGCTTCAACATTATGGCCGCAATCACATGTCAAAGCTTGAAAATCCTTATTTTGGATGACTGTCACAATTTCTGTTACAAAACTGGAAAAATAAATAAAAATAATCAATTTTTAAAGACATACATTTACACGAAGTTGTTTTAAAAAATAGGCAATGTGTCAGAAAAAAAATCTCCAATATTATTCTTCGTTATATTGTGGCATGATTTACAAAATGGCGACGTTATACAATTAAATGTGTGTTTGGTGACTTGCTTTATCTTACAATTTTTCACAATTTGTTGACAACTAAGCGAAGCTTAGTGAAAATTTCAAGTAACAAAACAGCATAACATGACGCCATAGTATTTTTAAGATTAAACGTCAATTTGCGCTTGTCTAGCCATTTAGATGATGAAATTATAATTCTTTCTTAAATGCAAAATATTCTGACAACTTGTAACTAGTCCTAATCAGGCTTCAGGGTTTTAGCTGGGAATGACATTTCGGTTATGGTCTATCTTTCTATCTGTTTGAACTTTTCTGAAACTGAAACTATCTTATAAACCAAATCATTATCAAACGACTCTTTAGACGAAATAATGTGGAAGAGCTTTTGGAACATAAAAATATATAAGTTGGTGTACCAGTGACTCAATCAGCGCAGTAGAAGTCATTTTGTTTCCCTTTAATTTATCTCTGAAATGGAAACCGTACTAAATGTAGGGTTTTTCAATTGGTACACGTAGATTTTGGCGACATATGGTGGCCATGTTGTTTTTGTGACGTTGGTAAAAACTGTTGTTTATTATACAGTTACTGATGTCAAATCACCATGGGAAGTAACACGATTTAACAGCACGCCCAAAACATAACATTTTATTAGGAAAACGTTGCGCGTATTGCACTCATTTTACGTATGTCAAAGGAACGTAAGATCGGCTGAAAACATAGCTACAAAAGTATACAGCAGAACCTGAGGCAGTCGATTCCTTGGAGTGTACAAAAAATCGTCATATACAGCATCGGGACTTGAGCCCACATACGTACAAGATCTAACAGAACCAGGTGCTCAAAGTTCATGACTAAAGACAACGCCAAAAAATCATCATCATTAGCGACGAGAACCGTTTTTGGATGAATGGCTGTATAACAAGCAAAATTGCCTTATATGGGACGATCCCAAGCCACTAGGTTCAGCAGTTGACAATGCATCCTGAAAACATTACCGTTTTGAGTGAATTTTAGGCCGGCGCGGCGGTGTTATTGAGCCGTACTTCTCCGAAAATGACGTTGGTGAGGCTGTCACCATCAATGGCGAACGCTACACGGAACGATGATAAGAAAAATCTCTTGATGATATTTCGTGGATTGGTAATTTTCTAGGGCCAATACTTCCACAATAATTATTAACTTGAGGGATTCCAATTTCTTTTGACTTCACAGCCAAGATTTCAGTCATTTATAGCGCAAATAATAAATCGGTTGGAAATTAAGTCAAAAATTTTTTGGTTGCGTAGAACCTCTTGGCATAATGGTTACTGCTTTGGACTGTGTCATGCGGAGGGTCTTGGGTTCGATTTTCAGAGCCTCTTATTCGAAATGCATGCTATTCCAGAATACTTTTCCACTTTATCAATTTCTTCGTTTCTAATTGATCAATATATGCTGGACATCATAATGAAAAAGGAACACGCTCATATTCATATCTTACAATAACTTTACCAACAAGATTAATATTTTGTTACTTGATTTTAAAAAAAATGTATGTAATTTCGAAATTATGAAATAAAAAAATGGCGGCATCTCTCCTGCAATCACCCTATAAAATTGCACTGCGCCATAGTTTAAAACTAATTTGAAACCAAAACATGTTCCTCATCACAATTTGAATAATATCAAAATATATGTTTTTATTTATCTTAATCAATCTATTTTGATAGAATTAGCAACAAATTATTATGTTTATTCCAAGATTTGAAAAATATTTAAAAATACAGGCGTTTATTTAACTATTTAAACATAAACGTTTTATGTGAAATACTTCACCAATATTGTACTCAGGGTGGGTAATATAAGTAAATTAAAATCCGTTTTAAACTTTTCCGTGTTTTTCTTTTTAGGCATTTTTTTTTTTTCAAAGAAACTTAACACTTTTGGATTCTGTTGAATTGATGACTTTTACTTCCATTTTGTGACAACACCGCCAGTAAATGCAATGTGAATTTAATTAATTTGTGTATGTATTTTGTTTTTCGTTTGAACATATATACGTACCTGTACCTAAATACGTGTTGCACCAACTAACTTTTAATTGAGTTTTGTTTACCTTGCCACCAGATCTCATTACTGAGATTCAGATTAAAGGTTATTCCGAAAAACATAGAGAGAAACTATCAATCCACCTCTTGTAAGCAAATATTGACATTTTTGAGCAAGAGGTTCACTTTTTTACTTGTTTACTTGCTCCAAAGGGCAAGTCATGTTTTTTTGTCCTGCTTAACAAAAACCAAAAAGAAATTAAATGTTTTGTTCGATTTACTTAAACGTACCGTTCTTGAACATTAACATGAATCTAAAAACTATTCGCTTACGTTTAAAATCTGCAAAGTATACTCAGGTGCAAATTAATCTATCTTAATTTTTCCGATACGAAAACGTCTTCAAATAAAATGCCCGACTCGGTTGCATGTACTTATGTTTAGAGGCTTAGAATTCTAAAAATGATCTATATAAAAATATGAATGTTATAATAGAGGAATAAGATAAAAATAGTTTTACGGTTGTAAGAAAAGTGTCCAAAATCAGAAAACACTTTTGAACCTTCTGCAGGTTTTCCCAAAAAAAAAAAATCAAAAAAATTAACCTGTTCCAGGTTTTCCCAAGTATCGTAAATTTCATGGGTTTTTTTCGGAAAATAGTTACTAAGCTTAATTTTTTTTTATTGTTACGTTCATTCAAGAAATAGTAAAACTTTATGTTTATTATACATTTTCTAGAGAAAATTTATGATATAAAAATTGGATGTAGGTCATTACTGTAATAAAACGAAATAATCACGGCCAAAAATATTATGCAAGAATTAAGGGACACCTTGTATATAAAATTATCCCGATACCTAGTAAGAAAGTCAACACTAAAAATAAATTGGTTTTTTACTTTTATATATCATTTTAATTTCAATTTATTTAATTTTGAATGTTATATCGTAATAATTGAAGCCCACGGAAAAATTCAAGGAACCGGTTTTGACAAAATAAGGTTTGCTAAAAAGCTTTATTGACATTTGTATAGCAGGTAGTTACTGTTAGTTATAAATAAAAGAATAATTTTTATTTTTAAATATTTTAGGAATTGTTAAGATTTAAAAAAATCTATGACGAAATTCACTTTTTCTATGAGATATAAAGGTACTATAATATGTTAAGTTATGCATTCGCAAAAAAAAACATCAAACTCGAGATTTTGATCAGATTTGACATAACGATGACAAAAAAGTGGGTCTCACCATTCTGTATAATCTACTTTAGCCTAAACATCTCGGGCGATGTTCTTTTAGCATTTTTAAATTTTCCCAGACATTTCTACTTGCGACTTATAGGTACTATAAGGCAAGTTATGCATTCGTAAAAAAAAATCGAACTCTAGATTTTGATCAAAGTTGACATTACGATGATAGCAAAGACCAAAAAAGTGGGTCTGGCAATTCTGTCTGTCTGTTCGACTACAGCTAAACGGCTCGGCAGATTTTCTTCAAACTTGGTAGATATGGGTTTTAATTTTTTCCCCTCGGACGTTTTTTTCTGTTTTTTTTAAGACCAAAAATAACGGTACCTGCCATACGAATTTTTTTCGAAATTTTATAAATATTTTTTTTTCCTAAGAACTGTCCCACAGAATTTAAAAAAAAAAATTGAAAAAATTCATTTGGTTAAAACTAGCTAATGGTTGAAAAAAATTTTACAAAAAATTGTTATTTTTGGTGGCCCCCCTGAGTAACATACATAACATCATAACATACTGTTTGCTGTTATCTTTTTAATCTTTTTTACTCTTGAATGTTTATTGATTGATTGGTTGATGCTGTACCGTTGTTTTTGTATGTGCAAAGCTTTGGTGGTAAGTCAAAGGCGTCAGTCTATTGTCGAACCTCAACCGAATAAGTTGTTTTTTTTTTTAAATTCAAAAAATTAAATAAATAATCATTAAAAAAACTCAAAGTGTTTTTTAATTAACATTTTACCAAAAGAAAGTTTTTATTCTTATGTGAGATCTTATTACTGGCGCAGTCGGAAAAAGAAATATTACGCTCGGATTTAAAATTAAAACAAATAATATTAATTAACTCAAACATTGTGATTCAATTCATGTGATAAAAAAAAGACAAAGAACTAACATGCATAAATAGAAAAAAATACGAAACCAAGAAAAAAAAAAAGTGGTAAAATATAAATAAAAAACAATAGCAAGAAAATTAGTGAATAAATGTGCACAAAAAAAAAAAAAAAAAAAAAAACGTTTGCACCCATTTTCAACATCATCCATCTTTAAATTGCCATTCATCTTTAAACCATCGCCCATCTTTAATACTATCGTCCATCTTTAAATTTATCACCGTCCATCTTTCAACAGTCATTCTCATTCATCTTTAAACAGTCATCCATCTTTAAATTATCGTCCATCTTTCAACAATCATTCTCATTCAACTTTAAACAGTCATCCATCTTTAAATCATCGTCCATCTTTAAATTCATCAATCAACATAAGAAATATCTACAAATAAAATATAAAATAAAGAAAAAACACAGGTATGGCAACCGCAAATTTAATTGATTTTGTTAGACATGTTAACGACTTTACGGGACTACCCGAAGAATTAGACTTGTTTATCCAACATGTCGATTATATATATAATTGTTCCCTACATCTCGATCAATATTCAAAAGGCTTTCTAGAATTAACAATTAGACAGAAAATCAAGGATAGGGCAAATATTGTTTTAATTAATAATAATAATCCGATTCATTGGCCTGAAATCAAAGCTATACTTAAATCAAACTGTACTATACATGAAAGCATAGAAAATCTTGTAAATAAAATAAAAATGTTAAAATTTAGCTTATCAGTTGAGGACTTATTTGATAAGACTCAACAACTTTTAACGAAATTAAATATTAAATCTAGTCTTTCAAATCCTGTTGATATTCCTGGTTGGTTTAATAGCTCACAAAATGAAGAAATGGCGCTCAAAATTTTTGTTAATAAATTACCCAGCCAACCTAAGCTTATCTTACAAGCTAGAAACCCAAAGAACTTTAGGGAAGCTAAAGAAATTTTAATAGATACTGACAATTTTTATCGTTCTTTTAATCCACAAAACAATTCGTACAGACAAACACCAACTTATAATACGAGTACCACACCAAATACGTCTTATAACAATCAGTCAAATACTAATATCGCTATCTCAAGTGGAAATTCCAGGAGCTTTCAGAATTCAGGTCCTCGACAATTTCGGCAAAATGGTTCGCAACAAAATTCAAATAATGTTCTTCAAAATTCCAACAGCTATCAGAATCGTAGTTCTAATAATTCGACAAATAGTAGAAATAATTCTTATAATAATATCCAAGGTGCTGCAACATCAGGCTCATCTCAGAGATCCCGACAATCAATGGAAATAGAACATTTACAAGCACAAGACCGTCCTGTTGGTGAGTGCGTTCAAACTACAGACAATCCTGACGATTCAAGGTTTCAAAATTTTATTAACCACCTCCGAACTCTTCCCTGCATAATTGTGAGAACAAATTCTATTCCATTAAAATTACTAATCGATTCTGGAGCAAGTACTTCCTTGATTCAAAAGGGTTTATTTCACAGATCTTTTAGGTCGGATCTCGAAAAACCATTGATGCTCAAATCCATCAATTCGCGTTTGTCAGTCAATTCAAAAATCACTATTCCATTATTTAAGGAATTTAATAGGTC
The DNA here is from genome assembly GCA_963931855.1 of Philhelius festivus. Taxonomy (NCBI): domain Eukaryota; kingdom Metazoa; phylum Arthropoda; class Insecta; order Diptera; family Syrphidae; genus Philhelius; species Philhelius festivus. The sequence continues at coordinate 75,224,481 of OZ007557.1, read as the reverse complement.
GTCTGTAAAACTTGAAATGCTCGAAACAGAGTTAAACACAAGTTTCGATGGCATTATTGGCATTAACGTCTTAAAACCGTTACAGGCTAAAATCGATTTAGATAAATGCCAATTAGTTACCAAAGATGCTACCTTACCTCTTATTTTCGACGAACATTTTCAAATCAAAATAACAGATGAAGAAATTAATATACTGGATAGAGATACTATAGATATAAATTTCAATTACCCTGATGTAGACACATTAATGAGTAAATTAAAAAACGAAAATCTGAATGAAGAGGAACTTAAACATTTGTCTGTAACCATCCGAAAATATCGAAAAGCGTTTTATGTAGAAGGTGACAACCTATCGGCTATTACAGAGTATAGCCACAAGATCCCTACAAAGCATGATATACCGATTTATTCCAAAAACTATAGGTATGCAGAAGCTCATAAGTCTGAGGTAGATCGACAGATTGCTGAAATGTTAAATTCAGGGATTATTGTCAAATCAACGAGTCCCTACAATGCTCCTATTTGGGTTGTGCCCAAAAAGATCGACAATTCGGGCGAACAAAAATGGCGAATTGTCATTGATTACCGGAAGTTAAACGATGTTACAATTGATGACAAATTTCCCATCCCCAACATAGAAGACATCTTTTCAAAATTAGGAAACTCACAGTACTTTTCAACTCTAGACCTTGCAAAAGGGTTCCACCAAATTTCAGTCTCTAAAGAAGATAGGCACAAGACCGCTTTTTCAACTGCAGACGGACATTTTGAATTCACGCGGATGCCGTTTGGGCTAAAAAACGCCCCATCATCTTTTCAAAGGATGATGAATGAGGTGCTTGCCGAGTATATAAACAAAATTTGCGTGGTTTATTTAGATGATATACTCATATTCTCCACTTCCCTTCAAGAACACATAGACTCACTTAACAAAATTTTTAAAAAAATCATTCAGTTTAATTTCAAGGTCCAAATTGATAAATGCAGTTTTTTTAAACGCGAAACTCAATATTTAGGTCACATCATTTCTGATGAAGGTATAAAGCCCAACCCAAATAAAATACAGACAATAGTTGATTTAAAAATACCCCATTCTTCTAAACAAATAAAATCTTTCTTGGGAGTTACTGGATTTTACAGAAAATTCATTAAGGACTACTCAAAAGTAGCCCTTCCTATGACAAAATTTCTAAAAAAAGGTTTCAAAATTAACATTAATGATAAGGATTACATCGAGTCCTTTAATAAACTTAAAGATCTCGTATGTACCTGCCCTATTTTGGCTTATCCGAACTTTGAAAAACTTTTTAAACTGACAACCGATGCCAGCAACGCAGCACTAGGTGCGGTTCTTTCGCAAAACAACCACCCAATCGCGTTTGCCTCAAGAACCCTTAATCGTCATGAAACACATTATAGTACCATAGAAAAAGAACTTTTGTCAATAGTTTGGGCAACAAAACATTTTCGGCCATATTTGTACGGCCGTAAGTTCAAAGTACAAACAGATCATAGACCATTGGTATGGTTAACTTCACTAAAGGAACCTAATTCCAAATTACAGCGTTGGAAAATTAAGCTTAGTGAATTCGATTTTGATATTGAGTACATCAAAGGTAGGGAAAATTACGTTGCGGATTTCCTCAGTCGTTTAGAGCTTAACCATATAGAAAATGACGAAATCCGATCTGATTTAGCAACAATACACAGTGGTAGAGAAAATCATAATGACCACATATATATAACAGAAACCCCTTTAAACATCTATAAAAATCAATTAGTCATTCAGTCGTGTGATTCATGCTCATACACTACAAAATTTTTATACAAAAAAAAAAGAAGATCGATTATTTCTTTAAACCAATATGATGAACAGTATGTCCTTAAGATTCTAAGAGAACTATTTCCAGTTAAAGGAACAGTAGGCATTTTTTGTGAAAATGATGATATTTTTATAAAGTTTCAAAGCACAATAGTCAAATATTTCTCAAATTCATCAAATATGAAATTACTTAGATGCTCAAGATTTTTGAAGGACATCATTTGCCCCGAAAAGTTAATGGATTTGATCGAAAAAGCTCACCTGGATAAAAATCATAGAGGTATTGAAGAAACATTCTTAGATTTAAAAAATACATACTATTACCCGAACCATTGTATATATAAACTATAGTACTCTCATGGAACAGAAAAAAGTGTTATGGAATACACTCTACCGAGGGCGCTGTCGTAGGAAAATATTGTCGTGGAGACTTTTGATTTAGGGTGGGGTAGTAATTGAGGAAGAGCGAGAAAATTTTATCAGCTCTGGCAATGAGAAAGACGAGAAAGAGAAAATAAAATTTGTTTTGTATCATTTTCCTTTTGAGGGATCTTCTGTCTGTTTTGTTGTTATATTTTTTTGTCAAGAATATTTGTTTTGTTTTTGCTATTTCATACGCAACAAAGCAACGTTGTTCAATTTCGGCATACGAGTATCTAACCAAAATACAACGTTGCTTTTTATTTGTATGGACACACATACCTATTTGAATAGATTTAAGTAGGAATAGTTTTGAAAATTGATTCTTGATAGGATTAGGCTTTTTTGAATTTTAGTATATCTACATAGGAACTTTTATCTTAATATATTAGGTAACTTACCTATGTTGATTGCAATTATTATTATTTTTGTTATTCAAAAGTATAATAATTGGTTTAATTTTGAAGAACAAAAATAATAATTGCAATCAACTATTTTAACTGCCTACATTAGATGCAGTGGGTGGTAAGGTAGTGGAAATTGTTTTGTTTTGCAATTAATATAATTATGTACATATATAGGTATAAAACTATTTCTTTAAGCAAATCTAATAGGTACGTATACCTATATTTTTATTAGAGAAAATAGCTTTTACATATGTACATACCTATATAAAATATGGTATGGTAGAAAATAATTTTGATTACAAAAAAAATATTTTTATGCGTTCATAGGTATTTATATAATTAAAAATAAAAAAAAGAAATTTGATATAGGTTTAGACCAGTTTTTAAAATTTATTCATATAAACTTTGTTTGCAAAAAATATAGAAAATGTTTAATACTTTTTATGTTTATATAAACAATTTCAGAAATGTATAAATATTCACATAAAGCAATTGTGAAAAAAAAATCAAATAAGTTTTTCGAGAAAAAAATAATTTTAGAAAACTTAAATGAATTAAAAAAAAATTAGAATAAATAGAATAAAATTATTATTGACATAATATTTAAAAAAATCAGATGCCTTTCTTGGAAAAAATAGGTTGTCTGCATTTACAAATTGTCAATAAGCAATTTTAGAAAAATTAAAAAAAAAAAGAAATATTGTGTCAATTTTAAAAAAAATTATTGATGCTGCTCACATGAAAAACTTTGAAAATAAAAATAAACGTTTTTTTATAAAAAATAGTTTTTATCTATATACATATTTTGTAAAAAAATAAGATATTTTCCCTGCGAATTTTGAACAAACAAATTTTTCTTTTAATGTTTGTCTACGAATTTTCATCAAATTTGGAAATTATTAATTCATTAAAATAAAAATTTTGTTTTTTTTGTATTTTGTTAACATAAATATAAAAGGTACGAATTTATGCAAACAAAGTTTAATAAACATTTTATTATTAAACTAATTTTAAATATAAGAAATTTCTTTAAAATTGTTCTAGAAAAAAATTTGGGATATTAATTTGAAGTATTTAAAAATAAAGATTCTAAGAAATATTTTCAAAAATTAATCGCTCAAACTTTGTTAAGACATTGATTTTTCAAAAAAAAAATTTTAGATAAAAAAATATTTTTCCGTTTTGTCTATCATCGTAAAGTCAACTTTGATCAAAATCTAGCGTTAAATTTTTTCCACATACAAAACTTGCAATTATGTACATAATTTTGTAAGTGAAAATAAAATAAAAAAAAATTTGGTACACCAACCTTAAGTTTTTATTATTGTACGAATGGAAATTAGGTTTCGAAATAAAATATTGAGCCGTTTTTGAGATATCGAATTTTCCAAGAAAAAAAATTACTTCTTTCCAAAAATTAAAAAAAAATATTTTTTTTCAAAGCTTTGAGACGCAATGTTTTTAAACTTTTTGGAAGCATCTATATAAAAAATTTCCATAATGAGAAAATTGTCAAATGTCAAAATTTGGAAAAATGGTTCTATGGTAGGTACAAGGTGTAATATCTTAATTTCAAAATATGTTTTAATAAATTAAAGATCATACAAAAAAAAAAATTTATCAAAATTCCAGGCGCCGTTTTCGAGAAAAATACGATTTTTAAAACCATTTTTAATTTTTTTTTACATTTGTATGGATGGTACCTTTATTTTTAGGTAAAATAATTTTTTTTTCTCACATCTTGTAGATTATATTGATAAACTTTTATTTATCAAGTTTAAAATAAATCTAGCATGGGGTTTTCGAAGTATTGAGTTTTGAAATATTTATTTTAAAAATTGAAGGTGACTTAACATACCCTAAGCGGAGCGATGGAGTCGCGTGAAAGGGTGTGTCCCCGAAAAAGGGACTTAAAATTCTTAAGTCCTGCCGAGCGGGCCACCCAATGTACTTTTAAATATGATTTCTGGCTAAACTAGGCATCTCAGCGATGTAAAAATTGCATATTCATGATCTAGGGAGTGCCACCTTTCAATCCACGTATCGCATGTAACGAAAAACAAATGTTTATCTTAAAATGCGATTTGCGACTAAACGGAGCTCCGTAGACCCCCCAAAGTTGACTTTTTCAAACGTGATTTCTGGCTAAACTAGGCATCTTGGCGAGTTAAAAATTGCATACTCGTGATGTAGGGAGTGATGTATCACATGATTTTTTTTTGTTATTTTACATTTCAAAATTCTACTTCTCAAAATTTTGAATTTCAAGATTCTAATTGATAAAATTTTAGTTTTCAATATACTACTTGTAAAAATTAAAGTTTTCAAAATTCTGCATTTTGAAACTCTACTTCTCAAAATTGTGCATTTCAAAATTCTACTTTTCAAAATTCTGCATTTCCAAATTTTACTTACTAGGTTTTGTGCATTTTAAAATTTCCCAAAATATGGCATTTCAAAATTTTACTTCTCAAAATTTCTTTTTCAAAATTCTGCTTTTCAAATTTTACTTATTAAGTTTTTTGTATTTCAGAATTCTACTGCTCAAAGTACATTTTTCAAAATTATATTTCCCAAAATTTTGCATTTCAAAATTTTATTTCCTAAAATTCTGCATTTCAAAATTTTATTTTCTAAATTTCTGAATTTCAAAGTTTTGCTTTTTAAAATTTTACTTAGGTGCTAAGCTTTCTGCATTTCAAAATTCCTTTTTCAAACTTCTGTTGTTCAAAATTTTACTTAGGTATTAAGTTTTTTGCATTTCAAAATTTCATTTCCCAAAAATCTGCATTCCAAAATTCTACTCTTCAAAATTTTAGCTTTCAATATAATTTTTCTGTACCTATTTCAGAACTCTAATACTCTAATTCTCGAAATTCTGCATTTTAAAAATCTGCTTAGAAAAATAATTATCTAACTACCTATACAAAAAAATTGTTCTGAGTGGTAATCGTGTATTTGAATTAAAATCCTATACTCGTACCTACATACATATTATATTTATTTGCTCCAACATAGATACAACACAGCGAACGAAAAAAATAAAACCTTCATTCCAACAATATACCGTTTTTCTCTATGCGTGAAGCAAAAAATGCCACCTCATACTTATTTGTATAGAAAATTGATAAAAAGAAAACAGAAAATAGCTTTCTTGTCGTCGCTTTGTTCTGCACCTTCGGTTTGCTTTTACCGAAAATATTATCACCCCTTCCTGATTATCGTCTGTCCTTACTCTCCACAACTCTACGTAAAAAATTATGGAATACGCTCGTATGGTGCCGCATCGTTCGTTCCTCTTCATGAGAGTACTATAGTTTATATATACAATGCCCGAACCTTAGACTGGAAGTTCATAAATTCATAAACAATTGTATATTATGCAATATGTACAAGTATGACAGGAATCCCATCACGCCGAAACTAATGATTACTGAGACTCCTGATAAACCCAATGATATTGTTCATATAGATATATGGTATTTAAACAAAAATAGCATGTTCCTGACATGCATTGACAAATTAACAAAACATGTTTCTATTCACCCGGTAACCGACAGAAATTCCATAACTATAGTTAACCTTTTACAACAAAGATTTTCGATTTTAGGAAAACCAAAAAAAATTATAGCTGACAACGAGTTTAATACCGCTTACGTGAAAAATTTCTTTAATAAAGAAAACATACTTTATCATTTCACATCCCCTAACACTCATACCGGTAATTCCACAATAGAGAGATTCCATTCGACACTTAATGAACATATTCGACTTTTTAAATTAAATCATGAAAATAAAGATATAGACCACAAAATGTTAGCTTTGAAAGCAACTGAAATTTATAATAATACTGTCCATTCTACCACCAAGTATAAACCCAATGACCTTTTGCATTCTAATCTGAGCGAAAAAGATTGGGAAGACTTAAGAAAAAGAATTCTAGACTCAAAGACAAAACAAATCGACAAATTAAACTTGAAAAGAAACAATCCTCAAGACTATGGTAACCGATAGCTTGTTAAAAACTTAGGTTTCCATAATATTAAACATCTACCTCGATATGTAATCAAAGACGTTAAAGAAAATGATAAAACGTATTTTAAGGACGAACACGGACATAAACGAGACAGACAAATAATTAAAAGAAAATACAAATATCAAAACTCGATTAAAAATGTGAAATTTGATCAAAAATTAACCGGAAGAGACTATTCAAACAAAAATAAATAAATCAAACAGAAATATCAACAGATAAGAATCATAAAACATATAATAGATTATTAATTAAATTAATTATTAAATAATAATTATTATAAACACAAATAATGTACAAGAAAAATGTAATTTAATTCTAGTTTATAAAAAAAAAAAATATGTAAATGAATATGTTAATTTAACTGAATTTTTTTTTATAATAATAACACACCTAGATATGTACCTTATCTACTTTAATTTACAAAAACAAAGCTATACAAAAAAAATTAATTTGTAAACATGAAAAACATAATAGGACAGCATCAACAATACCACAAATATTGTACATTCTTTGACGGGAGGAGTAACATACATAACATCATAACATACTTTAACGTATAACATATGTATGTTCTTGCACTTGCTAGTTCAAGGTCATAGTAGTCTTATCGCTGAAACAGTTTTACATACTGTTTGCTGTTATCTTTTTAATCTCTTTTACTCTTGAATGTTTACTGATTGATTGGTTGATGCTGTACCGTTATTTTGTATGTGCAAAGCTTTGGTGGTAAGTCAAAGGCGTCAGTCTATTGTCGAACCTCAACCGAATAAGTTGTTTTTTTTTTTAAATTCAAAAAATTAAATAAATAATCATTAAAAAAAATCAAAGTGTTTTTTAATTAACATTTTAACAAAAGAAAGTTTTTATTCTTATGTGAGATCTTATTACTCCTGGGTCCATTTTTTTTTGTTTTTGATTTCTCGAAAACGGTACAGTTGATTGAAATCATTTTTTTTATGCGAAAGCTCCTCCAAAGTTTGAATATTATTACATATTCAAATTTTCTATTTTTTATTTTTTGGATTTTAAAAAAAAACAAAATTTTTTTTTGGAAACTCAATATTTTATCTAAAACTAACGGTACCTTCCATACAAATTTTAAAAAATGGTTTTCGAAAATCGTATTTTGCTCGAAAACGGTTCCGAGAATTTTGCTAACATTTTTTTTCTTTTGATCAATCTTTACGATCTATAAATTAAAAAAAAAAAATTTAATCTAGATATTTCTGACCGTACCTACCATAGAACGATTTTTTCGAATTTTGAAGTACTCATTATCGGCATAACGGATTTTAACGAAATTTTTTATAAAGAAGCTCCTAAAAAGTTTAAAAAACATTGCATTTTAAAACTGTAGAAAAAATATTTTTTCAATTTTTAGAAAAAAAAGTATTTTTTTTTTTTTTTTTTTGAAAAATTCGATATCTCAAGAACGGCTTAGTATTTTTTTGGAAATTAGACTTTCATTCGTACAATAATAAAAACTTAAGGTTGGCGTACCAAAATTTTTTCTTAAAAATGTTTTAAAAATTTTTTACATAAAAGCTTATTTTTTAAGGAACCACTACAACGACTTATAATTTTTGTTCCGGCATAAATTCATATTTGCATAGCATTCTGTATTTTTTTCTTACTTAAAGAATTGAAAAAATTCATTTTATCCTTATGAACAGTTTTCTTTAATAACATCCGTTTTTAAAATTCCTAGTCTATTACATAGGAGCAAGTTCGTGCGACCCAGTCGTGCATTTTATTTCTTTTCTTTTTAACCAAAAACAAAGGTGCCTTTCATACAAGACTTCTCGAAAATTTTAGAAATTTTAGAAAAATTCGAAATCTTAGAAAAGTTCGAAATCTTAGAAAAATTAGAAACTGTTCTACAGATTTAAAATCGAAAATACAAAAAGTTTCATTAAGTAAAAGCTAGATACTGGTTGAAAAAAAATTCCAAAAAATAGTGTTTCGCTTTTTTCAAAAACGGAAGAACTGATTTTCATAATTTTTTTTACACTAAAAGCTTTTAAAATTTTGAATAGTAGTGTATTCAAGTTTTCAATTTTTTTGTTAAGATCAATGCTTCGAGAACCACATGTTCGATTTTTTTGCATCTTCACAATCAAATTTTTTTATAAATTACTCACACACTCAAGGTGTTATAAACACTCCTGTGTAGAGGATATAATAGGAGATGTAGATGAAGATTGGATTTGAAAGCTTGTACTTCAAAATCAGGGGGACAAAGTATATACCACATTCAATCAGGCTGAAAAAGAACCTCCATAATGGACAGGCTTGTGGGCAGACTGATGTGTATTACCAGCTAGGTTTGAGGGGAGCAATGCAAATGGTTATTTCATTGTGGATGGAAAAAGCAAAAAAAAAATGAAAGTTAGGAAATGTTTCGAATGTGTTCAAGAGACATTGATCTGTCTTCTATAAACTGTATGGCTTTATTCTGGATTCTATCCAACAGGTTCAAATGAGTAATGGGGGCGCCAGGACAGATATGAGAGTTATATTTAAGTTATGCGAGGATCAATGCCTTAAAGATGGTAAGATTATATTGTGGAACATATTTTGGATATCTTTTAAGAAAACCCAAGCATTTCGCTGCGTTTTTGCCTACATACCTACACTAGAAAGCTTTTTGGTTTCTTTAATACAACTAATACATTCATGGAAATTGGCAAGCTATATTTCGCTTCGCCGACAGAAGACTACTTTGTACTTTAAAAGCATTAAATTCCACATGGAAGCCCTTTTATATGATGCTTTCGAGATCAGAATCTAATGAGCTTGGCATGGGCTGCAGTTCTAGATCCCCAACCAAAAGCAGAGTTGTGAGTCTGGAAACGAATATGGAAAGTTCAAGGCGTTGTCATCAGCGAAACAGTGAAGTGACCTAGAAGTTTCAGAAAAAAAAATTATTGATGAAAATAAGGAAGATTGTCCGTGATAAAACGGAGCCTTGGGGCACAACCAGCATTTATTTTTTGACTACCGGAATTAAAACCTTCTAAGAACAGCAACGTTAAGTAAGGTAATTTCCAATAAAGCAGAGACATATGTATACCAAATGCACGCATTTTCAAATCCTTTAGAAATATCAAATGCAATAACCATTTTTTCACCAAAATAATGTAAGGATTGGTTCCTTTTTTGGATGAGATATTCCATCAGATGACAAGTGGACCGTTTGCTATGAAATTCGTACTATCTGGACTAGCTGGACAAATGCAGTTTTCCATCTACTCGTAAAGAGCCCAAAAAAGGTATGATGGATGGAATAGCTTAAGCAACGATTTTTCCTGCGTAAGAAGAAGACTTTTTCTTCAGAGTATAAGGATAGTGGAGGAGTTATAATACTGTGTGGCAAAGTTGAATTTGTAGCAAACTGCACTACAAGCTGATTTTCTTTTTCACAATCAACAGTTTTTAAATACTTCTTAAAGCTTCTAAAGGTTTGAAAAACATTGCAAGGCTAAATGTTTGGATTTCTGGAATAAAATTCAAAATTTCTTTGAAACGTGTCAGCATTTTTTAAAATTTAAAATGCATTTTATGGTTATGAACATTTTTCTCTAATATTATTCATTTTTAAAATTCATTATGTAAGAGCAAGTTCGCCAGTGTACTCACAATGTCTCTTGTACACAAAACCACCACTTGACCTAAAGAGCAAATATATTTGATATGGGTTACCTTTTTTACACCTGAGTAACTATAGTCATAAATGCAGGAATTCACTGCAGGACTTAATGCATTTGCAAACTCATAAGAATTAACAATGATGCCAAAACTATAGCAGTTAGCCCAACACAAAGGACAAAAGCCAATGAGCCGGAGTATACAATATTAAAATACATCCACAGCAGCAGGTGCAGCGGTCACAGCTATGCCCGCAACGATAATTGTTATAGTTAGTTCGGATAACAGGGTATGATTTCGAGTTGCATGGTGGGTCTTGTTTCGAAAGTGGCGCTAATTCGATGTTCATGCTTGTCAAAAATGCATATTTCCATTCATTTAATCGTTAATGAACTACTTTGTTGTGGTGCTGTGAACTGTATTTTTGGGGGCAAATATTACCCGCAATGTTAGTTGCAGAAAGCTTGTGAGGAGGACATTTATAAAAAGTGTTTCAATTTTTTCTCTGAGACTACTGATTTCAGTAGATTTGGCAACCTCAAACATGGGGAAATATTTGAGGGTCTTTTTAGGGTCAAGTTTCATCGTTGAACTCTTCAAATATTAAATATTCAAAAATTTCCGGATTTCAATTTATTTTTCGGTGCAATTAACTAAAACCCCTAAACCCGCAAAATAAAACAATTCAGAAGCATTTTCGTGGCTCTAAATTATGCATCCACTTAAATATGGAAAGTTTATATTTGAACGATCAGTTAGGTCAGTGAAAAGTCCATCAAAACGGCTTCAATGGAAAATCCTAAATGCATATGTAAAAACTTATCCATCACCATCGACCAATGCACCTTCAGTAAACATCATCCCCATCCCCCGACAAAGAGGCAAAAACCAAATTCGATCGATTGCGTCATTATGGAACGATTTTAAGTATTTCTGGTTGGGTTTATCCAAACTTTTGTTTGAACCATGGGATATTCTAACTATAAGTGTAGATGTGTCGATAGAGACATACCTGCAACACTCTATACCTATAGTCTCTACATATACCTTAGCGGGATGATAGTGATACAGTGTAATGCGGTTTTGGTCGAATAGCTTTCGACTCTAAATTAACCCGGTGCTATGGTCCACAGTTGATGAATGGGATTAGGATATGACGTTGTGTGGCGGACCTTTTCTAAATTGGGAATAATGCTTTTTGCTGCTCTCTTCCCAAAGTATACCCACTCGAACACATGCAAATAACTAAAGTATATGTGTTAGGAACACAAACGGGATTTTCAAATGATATTGGGGATTGGGACCGAGGGCCTTAATTTGCCAATGAAATTTTCAATTTAGACAAGAGGCTTACTGAATTTTTGTGTCATTCCAGTTTACTACACCGTTAATGGGAAATGTGGGCGGGTAAAGTCGGATTTTACGCACTACAAAGCATTTGTGACATTATTTTGTTTGGAAGCTTCTCATTAGAAAATAGTTGAATGCCAGTATTATATAAATACCTACCCTAGCCTTGTATGTATGGATAGATGTAAAATTTCAATTAGGTTTTTAGGGGCCACATCATATAGTCATAATCTAACCGGGCACCCGAAATTACTTTAAATTATTTGGTGATGATGATGATGAGGTTCATTCGAACCTTAATTTGGTCATGCTGGATACATAATATTATATTACAGTGGGGGCGGGGGTGTAAGGGAATAAATTATTATAACGGGAGAGTGGTCGAGTTGAAAATATTGTCTTATGCAGAGATTCCAACACTTGTTTGCCACTACAGTTCGGAGTTTATATAAATTTTAAGTAAGAGCAGGAATCAAGGGGGTTAAGCATTTTCATCAATTCATGCTTTAATTTGTTTAAAATGAAAACAAAAAAATGAATTTCTTATTGAGTTTCGAATTACAAAAATAACCCTTTATGGAGAAAATGTTGAAACTATTAAAACATTTCCTTTGAAAATGTTGACATTTCTGGATTCAGTTTTATTGCCACGTAATCAAAATGTGAGTTTAAAATATTAGTTAAGAAGTAAGCATGGAAAAATTAAAAATTTAACTGAAAATTTAAAGCAAAAGCAATGGATTTCATATTCAAGAATACCGCAAAATGTTGGGGTTGTCTGAGACGGTGCAAGAAATTTTTCTCTCCTTCTGATCTGGCTACAATCTATGAAACCTATATAGGTTCAAAACTTGAGTATAACTCTCATCTATGGGCTGGTGCTCCAATTACTTACTTAAGTCTCGTAGACAGTATTCAAAGAAGAGCTTTTTGACTTATTAGGTGCGTTTTATTATTCACAAATCTATCTGGATCCGGATCTGGATTAAGTTTTAACATGTATTACAAAAACAATTTGGGATCCTGTTTTCTATCGGGATCTATTTCGAAGATCCAAAAATTAGTTATAACACTGGCGAGTAGATGGCTTTTATGATAAGGTAGTGTAAGCTATAGTGCAAAGAACAACGACAAGACATAATTTAAAATTTTCGAACCCAAGGATAAAAAGAGACGGGCTTATAACACTGCTGTCAGTAAGATCAGTATCGTTTTATTTTCAAGGGAAGATCCCGATCCGGATCCAGATAGATTTGTGGATAATAAAACGCACCTATTTACGTCACTTCAACATCGTCGTAATTTTTCTTGCCTCACCCTTTTTTAACGCTATTTTAACGGACTATGATCTAGTGAAATAGCCAGCCGCATTCCTCCCCTTAAACAATTTAACCGTAATACTCGCACTTCTAGGATGCCCATCAATTTACCCTTGAGCCCAACTTCGGCCGTACTGTGAAGTACAGAGATTCGTTCTTCAGTCGTACTTCGCGAATGTGGAATTCTTTGCCACGCTCTGTCTTTCCCAGTCATTGCAATGTTCAAGAATTCAAAACCAATGTACACCGACACCTCCTTTCTAACCCTTCCCTTATTTTTTAATGCTCACACTGTGTCTCTGGCATATCAAAGGGCACGGTAGTGCCCAGCCAAGTTCAGGCACTACACCCTTTTTTACAGGAACAAACTCAGGCGATTTTTGACCCCTCCCTATCTTCAGTACCACTTAAGTCAGAAACTTCAAATTCCGAATATTTGCTAAGCTAGTCAGGCACAGGCGCCTGACCAAATTTCAATTTTCTAGCACAAGCGGTTCCTGAGATATAAGGCCTCAAAAATCACAAAAACCGTAACTGACTGACTGACTGACTGACAGATCATCAAAATTATGGAGCACTTCCCGACATCGTAGAATCTTGTAATTTTGCACAACGGTAGGTCTTGTCATGCAAGCTAAGGAAAAAATCGAAAATTTGAGGTTTTCCATTCAGGGGGCGTGGTATCCGCCTACTTTCTCCGAATTGGTGTTGGTTGATTAGAGCACTTCCGATTGCTTTAAAACAATGAAATTTAGTAAAACGGTAGGGCTTAAATTGCATACAAAGAAAAAAATATAAAGTTTGAGGTTTTCCATTCATGGGCGTGGTATCCGCCCACTTTCTCAGAACTGATGTAAATTATATATGGCACACTTCCGATTGCAGTAGAGCAATGAAATTTGGTGGAACCGTAGGGCTCAAATTGCATATAAAGGACCAAGAATAAAAATCGAAGTTTTCCATTCAGGGGGCGTGGTATCGGCCCACTTTCTCCGAATTGGTGTTGGTTAAATGGAGCACTTCCGACTGCTGTAAAACGATGAAATTCGGTACAACGGTAGGGCTCAAAATACATATAAAGGACCAAAAATAAAAATTGAGGTTTTCCATTCAGGGGACGTGGTATCCGCCCACTTTCTCCAAATTGGTGTTGGTTGAATGGAGCAATTCCAAGTGCTGTAAAACGATGAAATTTGGTAAAGTGGTAGGAATTAAATTGCATACAAAGAAAAAAATATAAAATATGAAATTTTCCATTCAGGGGCGTGTTATCCGCCCACTTCCTCAGAACTGATGTAAATTATACATGGCGCACTTCCGATTGTAGTAGAACAATGAAATTTGGTAGAACGGTAGGGCTCGAATTGCGTATAAAGGACCAAAAATAAAAATCGAGGTTTTCCATTCAGGGGGCGTGGTATCCGCCCAATTCCTCAGAACTGATGTAAATTATATATGGCACACTTCCGATTGCAGTAGAACAATGAAATTCGGTAGAATTTAGTCAGTAATCATTAAATAATAAAATTTCTCTATTACATTTTAGCTGTTTCAATATTATTCTACTTTAAATATTCGGTATTAAACCTTCATGAAGTAAGAACTTGGCGTACTTTTAGATATCAGTACTTTTCACGGCTGACTTGTTACACAAAGGTTTTTGTATAGAAGAACTTGGCTCTTTTTTTAACATTTATGTTTTTGGTCTGATTAAGGGTATACAAAATTATTAGATTCAATATGAATTAAAAATCCATTTCCATCTACTAACTTCTAAGCTCTCACCTTCACGCAGTGAACGCCGTATGCCTAAAATTGTACCTAAAATAAACATTGGATGTGCATACATTTGAAAAGATATTAAGGGGGCAGCAAACGAAAAAGGAGATCAGTATTTTCACTAAGGGATTTCTCTTGAAATTATGAGATAGCGGAAACGTCATAAAACCTCGTCTACTTTACCGACTTTTGTATAGTTGCCAACTTCGTTTTCTGCGAAATAAAAGAAACAAAATCTCCCGGTAACTGTTCTAACTACCTTAGCTCGTATCTTCAATTTTTTGAATTATAAAGCTCTCTATACAACTCACTTTATACGAACGCTTTATAATGTTATAATGGAACCAACCTTATCATGGATTCTAAGTCAGTCTCGAGTCTGTCAAATACAAAAGAAAATCCTAAGGACACTTAACTACTCTCTCTTTCAATAATGACACGTCAAACGATCCTTATACTGCCGTCAACCTTTTCGTCCCATTCTTCAAACAATCTTTTGCCAATGACTCTCGTATACCTGATTCTGCCTAATTCAATTACTTAAAAAAATTTTCTCTTAGACCGTTTCTGCCGTATTTTATTGGCCCATATGTTATCGAAAATAAATTAATGTTGAATTTAGTCCTGATCTTGATGTTCTATCTACCATACTTCTTATACAATTATTTTCCACTCTTAATCTTCCTCTGTCAAAACTATTCGCCCTATCCCTTACTCAAGATGAATTTCCGCAGATCTGAATATCCTCTTTCATAATATCAGTATACAAAGAGGGTCCCAAGGGTCATGTTAACAATTATTATTATTGTATACAATTAATGCCAAGCCTTAAAACATACTTAAACTCTTCGAAAGTATTTCTCATGAAATGTTAAGTTAACACTGCAGATCTCTAATCTCCTCTAGACAACATGGCTTTCTCGACTACAGGTCTAAAACCACTAACACTGTTGAATTTGTATCAATCACCTTCTTTGCCGTAGAGAAAGGCAGCGAAGTCAATTTTATTTCAACCGATATCGACAAGCCTTTGAACAAATTTCCCATATATATATATATATAGAAAACCGTTATTACAGCATTCGTTTAAGCTCTGCCACATCTTGCCCTTTAAGTACCTCCAATGTGCCCCAAGGCAACCACCTAGGTCCTATTTTATTCATTCTGACAATCAAAGATAATGAAAGAGCCATCAATCATTTTTTCTATCTTACTATAAGCCGATGATATTAAATTTAACAAGACCATTTCTTCGACACAAGACTCTTCATAAGTTGAGTGGAATCGATTTGAAATCCTTTCTTCGGCTTTTTTGGTCACAAACAATACGAAACAACTCTTTTCTAACAAAGAATCTCTTAGCGTTTATGAAAAAATTGAGCTTAAATTCCATCAAAAAGTTCTCAGCGTAGAAATATCGGAAATACATCTTAAAATCAAACGCACACAAAATTCACTTCGCCTCCACGACTACCGCATCAAAGAAAACCTATCAGCAAATGAATACAAACAATTCACAACTAAGCAAAAACAAGTCTTCAAAAATATATATGTACAGCAAAAAACAACAAACGAATACACACAAAATTAACTCCCTAAAATCATCGCTTTGGAAGAAATTTAATATAGAAATGCATGAGAAATGGTTTGACAATCGAACAAATATTGAATTTCCCCTGGAAGTCAAATGGCTGTTATCGTTGGGTAAAAAATTTGCACTCCTGATAGATAAACAAAGCTTCGCTCTATTTCAGTTAATAGCCGACGGAGAAGAAGTAATTCGCAATGTGCAAGACGAAAGAGAACAAGAACTCATGAGGGCACAATACAGCAATATGTTGTTCTTGTTCCAACGCCACCAACAAAATGATCGATTTGCCAAGTATGTTCTAAACGTAAATACAAAAACAATTAATTTCCTGAAGCAGCACAAAAACATTGTCATTGTACCAGCTGACAAAGGCAACGTCACAGTGCGATTGAGCGAGCCGAGTACGATGATAGGATGTGCGAATTGTTGTCTGATCGTAACACCTATAGGCGGGTGAGGAACAACCCAACAACAACACTGCAAGCTCGCAAAAACGAGCTAGTAAAGTGGTAAAACAACAAAAACTTTATTAAGATGACAACATATACTGCCCAGATTCCAAGTATTTACGGTTTGACAAAAATTCATAAAGCAAAAACGCCCCTTCCAAAGTCCTACTGATGCTCAACAAATTCAATCCATAAATCCAATTTACTGTTAAAATGGAACAAAATAACTCAATAGCGTTTCTGGACGTCAAAATCCATAGAGAGAATGACCACCTTATATTCGATTGGTATCAAAAAAGTACAGCATCTGGAAGATTAATCAACTTCCGTTCTAACCAAGTCAGACACACTATTATTAATACTGCCTCGAACCTTATAAGTAAGGTTTTTACGTTGAGTGACGAACAATTTCACACGGTCAACGAGAAAAAAGTAGCCAAAATCCTCAAAGAGAACAGCTTTCCTCCAGCTATCATTCGTGGTCTGCTTTTAAAGCATAAACTGAAAACTACCCGTGACCAGAATATGGATCCAATAAATGACTACTGCAAAAGTATTGTTTATGTTCCAAATTTGACTGATAACTTTAAAGAAGTCGTCAACAAAAATCTAAAGGACGTTCGCTTGGCCTTTAAATCAAATAAAACCCTGAGTCACTTCTTTACAAAACTTAAAACAAAACCGGACAAGGACAAACGAACAGATGTTATTTACAAAATTAATTGTAAGGGAAAAAAGAACGAACCATGCAATTTGTGCTACATCGGAACCACAAAACAATTTCTTCGCTAACGCATTTCAAATCATAGATCTAAAATCTAATAATCCTGCGAAGACAGCCCTGGCGAATCACAGCATCGAAAACGGCCATTCTCTAGATTTTGAAGGTGTCCAAATCTTGCAGACCGAGCAACATGCATCGAAACGCTTTACCTTAGAGAATTACACATAATGAGTAATAAAAACATCATGAACAGAAAACAAGACACACAAAACATTTCTGCCGTATATTGCTCACTTGTCTCTTGAGTTGGCTTTAGTTAGCTTAGCTTTTTATAAATAAGTTTCCAGGACTAAACTTCACTTTGAAGTGTTCTTTTTTCTTTTTTTCTTTAATTTTGTTGGTTTTTTTTTAACAATCATTTACATTTTATGTTAAAAAACAAATTGTTATAAGCAAGTGAGTTTATTTTATTGTTTTAATTGTTACTCTTGAGCTAACTGATGTTTTTTCTCTGTATTTTTGTGTTAATAAAGTTCCGCTGAAGAAGGCAGCAAACCCTGCCGAAACGTCGGGAAAGTCAGTGTAACATAGTTGTTTCATTGCCAATATTACAGTGACCAAGAAAGCCGAAGGAAGGATTTCAAATCGATTTCACTCAACTTATAAATTCCAAATTGGTCAAAAAAAACTCTTAAGTACAAGACTCTTCTCTTATTCAACCCGATCAGTTTAATTTTGGTGTCAAAAAACTGTTTGGAGCTCAATATTGCAAAGTCTCAATCAATTACTCAAACGCATTAAGATTCTTCCCCGCTTCTGTCTGCTCTTTCCGATACCCGACATTTATTACATTCTCGGATTTGGCATATTATGTGATCAGGAGCTCAATTTTCAAAACTCATATAGACTTTATTTGCAGTTGGCCTTGTCAAACGTAGATTTAAGGAGTTCTTCAACTACTATGTGACATGATCCATATAGATACCTAACTTTTGTTCACTCACTACTCACTATGCTTCTCGAGTTTGGAACTCTTTCTCTTATCAAAGTACATATTTATGTTTTCAGAGTTGAGAAAAAAATTCAGAAAAATGCATGAAATATTTATTTGAATCGATAGTACGGTCGATATAATTTAATATTTCATATTTCATGCAAATGTTAGCCCCACAAAAAATAGTCTAGAAACATTAAATCGCACGATCTAGGCGGCTAATTGATCTGCCCTAAACGTGAAATAAACTGTTCACCGAACTTGCCTCTCAATTGGTCGATTGTTACGCGTACTGTGTGGCATGTGGTACCATCTTGTTGAAACCACATGTTATGCAAGTCAAGCTCTTCCATTTTGGGCAAAAAAAACTTTGTTATCATCGCACGGTAGCGCTCACCATTCACAGTACAGTAACGTTGCGATTCGCATCATCTTTGAAGGAAAACAGCCCAATGATTCCTCCAAACAGTGACTCTTTCTGGATCCATTGGTAGCTCTTGCAATGTTTCTGCCTGCTCTTCACTCCAAATACGGCAGTTTTGCTTGTTCACGTATCCATTCAACCAGAAATGAGCTTCATCGCTGAACACAATTTTTCGATAAAAAGCTGGATCTTCGGCCAACTTTTCAACAGACCATTCACCAAAAATTCGGCGTTGTGGTACGTCGTTCGGCTTCAATTCTTGTACCAGCTGTATTTTGAAAGGTTTCACACCTAAATCCTTCCGCAAAATTTTCCACGTAGTGGAGTAACAGAGGCCCAATTGCTGCGAACGGCGCCGAATCGATAATTTACGGTCATCACTAATACTGGCCGATACACCTGCGATACGAGTATTTTCCTCAGTTCGCACTCTACGTAAGCGTGTTGGTAGTTTAATGTCCAACAATGTAAATTTAGTAGCAGTAGGTCGATTAAACAGAGACAGACCATAAATTGGAAGAAGCGCGCGATGAACTTTCTTAACAGAGCACGCGTTTTGATAATAAAATTCAATAATTTGCAAGCCTTGTTCGTTTGTAAGTTAAATTATAGACCAAACTGAAGATGTTTCACAGCGACACAAAACACGAAACGGACGTGAGCTGTCAAAACTAGTGTTGCCAAAAAGAAAATAGCAAAAAAATCACAGAAAAACCATCACCAAGTAAAAGAGCATTATTAGGAGAGCATAAAGAGGTCCTTATTTCTTGCTCAAACCAATATTTCTAAGGTTTCTCCATTTTTTCTCAGGAGAATATGAGGTCTTAAGTTGGAATGAAGGAAATTTATTAACTTCCCATAGGGAGTTATTGTAATCGGTCCGATTTGTCAAATTGGAATTTTTGATGTTTTATTTTAAAAAAAAAAAAAAAAACTGAAAAAAAAATTTCATAACCCAGATATTCTAAGAACGGAAAACAATTTGAAACTCAAAATAATTTTATTTTACGAAAAATAATGTGTTTGACAACTGGTGAAAATTTCAAAAAAAAATCAGTATACAGCTTGTTTACAAAAAATAAAAAACTATATAAAATTCTATTGAAAATTGGTAAAAATTGTTTTTCGACTCAAATTTCTCGAGAACTAGTAGTGATATTGACTTCTAATTTAGTTTATTTTATATATACTCGTAGTATAATTTTGTTCAATTGGTAAAATGTTGACAAATATTGAATTAATAGTTTTTTTAAATAAAAAAACTATTAAAAATTCTAGTGAAAACTATTTAAAATTGTAGTCGAATTTCTTGGGAATGAACACCGATAGTGCCTTCTAAAGTATGTTGTTTTATACATCGATACCTTCCCGTAATAATGTTTACTAAGCGACATTTTTAAAATTTCTCAGGAAATGAAAAAAAACGAAGAAAGTTGAATCATAGTGTGCTAAGAGACAATTTGGTTAAACTAAGTGACATCTAACAAAAATTTTTATTGTTCACGACAATGAGATCTTTATTAATGTCGCTTCGCATAATTTTCAGCGGGCAACATTATTTTAATGAGAAAACATGGCAGTTGAAAAATTTTTTTATTTGTACTCTAGTTTCCTTTTCATGCATAATAGGTTGGCGAAACCCAGGCCAAAACGTGGCCCTTAACATATAGTATATTTCCTCATCAAAAAGTCATTTTCGAAAAAAGTGTCGCTTAGTATATTCTTACGGGAGGGTATCGACATAATACAATTATTAACATATGGTTAAATTTTGACAAGTATTGAATTGACAGTTTTAACAAAAATATAAAAAAAATCTACTAAAAAGTGATAATATTTGTTTTTCGAATAGAATATTGTGATGTGCTTTTTGCTTTCCAGTCGAGGTTCTGCTCGCCGGTCTCGCCAGGGTTGTCCTGAAGAAAACACGAAACTCCAGATGTAAAGGTCTTCAAACCTTATTACAAAATCTTTATTGGAAATAACTCTTAAATCTATAACATACAATATTCTGCTATTAATATTTCACTTAATTCGGATAATTGAACGGTTCACGGGCATCAACTCTTATGGCTTATAGTCTAGCGGCCTTGCATCAGTTATACTGCTCGCTGATGATCCGGAACTTGTACTTGATTACGACTTGTACTTGATTACGGGTATTCTGGCTTCTGGTACTTCGGCCTCGAACTGGTCCTTTCATTCGGATATCGGGTTCCTGACGGGATCTTGTAGCTATAACGCCCCTAGTGGCACAAAACAGCAGGCTAACGCTCTGGTAGATCAGCATGTTCAAGGACCCTGGTGGCACAAAATAGCAGGCTAACGCTCTGGTAGATCAGCAGGTTCAAGGCCCCTAGTGGCACAAAACAGCAGGCTTGCGCTCTGGTAGATCAGCAGGTTCAAGGCCCCTGGTGGCACAAAACAGCAGGCTAACGCTCTGGTAGATCAGCAGGTTCAAGACGTCTGGTGGCACAAAACAGCAAACAGCAGGCTAACGCTCTGGTAGATCAGCAGGTTCAAGGCCCCTAGTGGCACAAAACAGCAGGCTAACGCTCTGGTAGATCAGCAGGTTCAAGACCCCTGGTGGCACAAAATAGCAGGCTTACGCTCTGGTAGATCAGCAGGTTCAAGGCCCCTGGTGGCACAAAACAGCAGGCTAACGCTCTGGTAGATCAGCAGGTTCAAGGCCCCTAGTGGCACAAAACAGCAGGCTTGCGCTCTGGTAGATCAGCAGGTTCAAGGCCCCTGGTAGCACAAAACAGCAGGCTAACGCTCTGGTAGATCAGCTGGTTCAAGGCCCCTAGTGGCACAAAACGGCAGGCTTACGCTCTGGTAGATCAGCAGGTTCAAGGCCCCTGGTGGCACAAAACAGCAGGCTAACGCTCTGGTAGATCAGCTGGTTCAAGGCCCCTGGTGGCACAAAACAGCAGGCTAACGCTCTGGTAGATCAGCAGGTTCAAGGCCCCTAGTGGCACAAAACAGTAGGCTTGCGCTCTGGTAGATCAGCAGGTTCAAGGCCCCTGGTGGCACAAAACGGCAGGCTTACGCTCTGGTAGATCAGCAGGTTCAAGGCCCCTGGTGGCACAAAACAGCAGGCTAACGCTGTGGTAGATCAGCAGGTTCAAGGCCCCTAGTGGCACAAAACAGCAGGCTTGCGCTCTGGTAGATCAGCAGGTTCAAGGCCCCTGGTGGCACCAAACGGCAGGCTTACGCTCTGGTAGATCAGCAGGTTCAAGGCCCCTGGTGGCACAAAACAGCAGGCTAACGCTCTGGTAGATCAGCAGGTTCAAGGCCCCTGGTGGCACAAAACAGCAGGCTAACGCTCTGGTAGATCAGCAGGTACCGAAGCCCCTGTTGGCAATTAGGACATTAAACTTCAAACTAAGACCCCTTACCGCTGGTGGGGGGAAGCCTTAATAAGAAATAGCTGGACAATCTCACCTACCTAACTTGTCTTCATACGAAACCCCTTACCACTGGTGGGGGGAAGCTCCGCAAAAAGCAAGGAAAGCAAAATGACCAACTCGTCTATACTTCTTGTCTACGACTGGATTTCGAAAGATTGATCAAATCAATTTATTGTGCCGCCTGACTGTGCGTATGAGCGAAGAGGTGTTTTTCGTTCACCTAAGTAGGTCCTCTTGATGGTTTTTCAGTAGAAACTGAATGTGAACTATATAAGTGGTGAACGAAAAATATCCATGTAGTTGATTTTCCTGTGACGTCATATGCTCATGGTGCTTGTGAATTGAATTTGAGTGAAGTACAATTCTTGGTATCAATGCAGAAGTCGTATAGAATGGAGTAGCATGGAACGCTTCGTTGCAATATCTTGAGAACGAGCAATGATATTGACTTTGCCATTATTTAATTTAATGCATAAATCAATTTCTAACAAATGGTTTATATTTGACATATATCTAGTTTTAGAGCGGATATATTTTGTAAGATCCCTTCCATCAATAACCAAACCATATCTTTTATATTTGAATATTTTGTTTTTAAATTTTTTCAATTAAAATGTTTGAAACCGAAATAATAAAGACCACAAATGGGAAGTTACTCGTATCAGTGTGGGTCGCACCCAGCCTCTTTTTTAAGATGACCGAATCAGAGTTGTTGTTTGATGTTGATTACTGATCCAAGGACTCTCTAATTGACAAGTGCTGGTGCATCTACTCTGAAGCTTATCTCTGCAGAACTGCAGAAATGTAGAAGAAGAATAGTTTCACTTGAGCACATTTTTTTCAAAAATAATAATTAATCAAAAGTAACGAACAGAGAAATAACTCAAATTCATCATAACATATCACATAAATGCAACTATTTTCCATTCATTGGTCCTGGAATTTTAATAAATCATGAAAACAGCATTCCATCATCGAAATCTTGTGAGGAATTAGAAGTATTCCTCCTGATTTATCGATTTCATCTTAAATTCATTGACACAAAAAAAGGTGTTAAAATGTACAATAAAGCTAAAGCTATTACGGGTAGTCTCTGCTCTATCAAAAGGACAACAAAACAGGAATTTCAAATCAGAATTTCGAATTCGGATGTCTATCAAGTTGGAGCTATCATGCATGACTGGGAAGAGATTGGAGGTATAGTGTGTTATTTTGCTCCGTATCAGCAACTTCACATGCACCCAAACACACAAAAAGTTATATAATGAAGAAGCAAACTCACCTGATTCCACTTGAGGAATGTTGTGTGGCACCACCCATTTGTGCCGGAGATATTTTTAGTGTAAAAAAAGGGTTGGAAAAGGTGATACCACTACCTATCTGTCTTTGCCGTCTTGAGAAGAATGTTGCTCGGAGTATGTTCATATTAGCTCCCCCCGGGGGCAAATGTGTTGGCATTCATATAAAAAAGGAAAACAATCATGTTTGTCTTGGGCGGAAGTGATAACAGGAGAACTAACAACGAATCCTTGATATTGTGTCCGCAGCACACCTTGATGGTCACGCCTGTTGCGAATAATGGCTGTCCGTGTGCTGACGGTTGTTGCGTTTACCATGAACAATTGCTGTACGGGGATAGTGCTTCGAAATAATACATTAGGTAGGTATCGTAGATATCGTATATCGTATAGAAACAGAATGTTGTGAGCATATTCTTAAAAATTTACATTAACACAAGGGTTTCGATGATGGGAGAAGAGGCGAGGTGTGGTGCGGAAATCTTCCCTTCTTCGTAGTCTTTTCGATTCTTAGCAATTTCGTGCATGTAAGTACTCCATAAAATTGGCCATAAGAGACTGTTAAGTATTCTGTTCTTAAATAAAGAAAGGGAAAGTGGGGTAGAAATGTAAAAAGGTCTTTCTAAATAATTTAATGACATGATGTTTTATCATTGGATTTGGGATTAAGTTCATTCACTGCAGGTGGAAAATGGGATTGGTTATACAAAAAATGGTCTTGTGGTAGATTTGGGCATTACAGCCATGTTGAAGCAATCGTTTGCTTCGTGTGTAGCTGTGTTGCCCATTGATTTTTGTGTTGCTGCAACCGTTGCTAGAAATATGAAAAAAATTTCTATTTTCGGTCGGTTGCTGCAACGGTTGCCTCGTGTTTATCTAGCATTACAAACATTGCCCAATCAAGCCCTCAATCACGTTAAGTTTCAATAATTCTACTATCTTCTTCCGTTGTTTTGATATTCGTAGTCTACTCTTTTGTTCTTGAATTGCCGACTAAAAACCGCCAATCGAATCCGGTTTTTCCAATGCACGTAGACATACAGACAGATGGAAACTCCGGACACATTTTTTCGTGTTCTTTATCATCGTTATGTGAAATTTGATCAAAATTTCGACTTCAATTTTTTCCTAATTCCAAACTTACCCTATAGTTCCTATATGGCAAGTAATAAGCATATTATTACTCAAGATAATAGGCGGCTTATAAGTAACACCTGGCGAATGGTGTTAAGTTACATTAAGTTGTAAGTTAAGTTGGATGTAAAGTTACAAAAATAATAATAATAAATACAAAAAAAAAATTATACTGAATAATTTGTAAGACTTCCCGTGACCAGTAGCAAGGATTTTGCAGTGATTGAGAAAACCATGAGGCCAAAGAACTCGAAAACTTGTCAATATTCAAGAACGCGACCTATCCTAGATATGGAAAACATCAAAATTAGATTTAAGTTCAACAAATATATGTGTAATTATAATAAGGTTTTGGGTATTTTTATAAATAAAGAAATAAAGACAAAATCTTAAGTTAGTACTTCTTTCGATAGAATTCCATCAGTAAAACGGCGAGCGAAACCTCAGACTTCGACAAAACTATACATTACACGTTTTTAAGAAGATCGAAACCAAATACATATCAACTTTTTGAAAATTTTTTTCAATCAAATGAAATTTTTTATTTTTCTAAGAAAATCTGCGGAGCGGTTTGTTTTTCAGAAAGAAGAAATATTTTCTTAAATTTCGAAAAAAAAAATGTGTTTCAGGTATCGTTATTTTTTATTCCAAAAAAAAAAGAAACAACGAAAGTGTCGCCGAAAAATGGTTTCTGTATGGCTGTATTTTTGTACCTCGACCTACAGCTTAAACTAGTGAATGTATTTTCTTCAAACTTGGTAGTTAAGACTCTTCGGTGATTTTCTGGAGTAGAAATTTAATTTTTTTTAGCTCAAAAACTAACGGTACCTGCCATAAAGCCATATCATGCGAAATCTTATTTATCTCGAAATCGGCCTTAACGATGTTGCTAAAACAAATTAAATGTGATATTGGGCCTTGTGAATAAAAAAAAAGCTAAAGCTGAAACTTGGATTTTTAAGTAAAAGCTTGATTTTTAGTGAATAAAAATAAGCTTAAGCTAGCTAGTTAAAGATGTTTTCTAGTAATAGCTATTTTAAAATAGCCAAAGCTATATTCATTTAGTTTTAGCTTGTTTTCCTAGCTTAAGCTTCAATTTGTGTGAATAAAAATAGCTTAAACTAGAATATTATAGTTAAAGCTACAAAAATTTCAAGATTTTTTCGACCTGTCTAGAAAGCTTTGACTAATTCTTATTTTCAGTATTAACTTGTGCGAGTTGTTAATTAAACATAAGGGAATATCTCAAAAAATAGGACTGTGAACGTATAGACCCAGAAACTGACATACGAAATGTTAAAAACATTTTTTAGCCGAAACCATTAGTTGCCCTGTAGAATAGATAACAAATTGAGGCAAAAAAACCTTCCTTTCGGTCATACATGTACCAGTTTTAGCTAAAGCTAACTAGCCGAAACATGTGAATAAAAAAACGAACACCTTAAATTACGAAGCTTAAGCTAGAATTTTCCAGCATAAGCTATTTAGCGTTTTAATTTTTTTATTCACATAAAACAAAGCTTAAGCTAGTACTGTCTAGCTTTAGCTGCTAGTAAAAGCTATGACTAGTTGGCTTTAGCTTCCTCCAAAAAAAGCTTTAACTTTTTTTTTATTCACAAGACCCATTATGTGAATGGACTACATCTTAATTAAAAATAAAAAAAAAAATAAAAAAAATGGGAAAAATTTTTAAACAACCCATTATTAAGATAGATATTACATATTATGATACTACTTAACAATTTGCTAACTTTAAAGTAGCTTGCTAACTCATTTTTAATTTTAAACATTTTTTTGTTTGAAATTATTTCCTAAAATCTATATTACTAAATACTTAAAATTGGTATCCCAAGTTTTTTTTTGGAAAAATTTTAAGGAAGTTCATAACATAAAAAATTTATTTAATAATAAAACGTTATTTTAAACTTTGTTAGCATAGATTCATACTTTATTTCGTCTTCCTTCGATCGATTAAATCTCGAGTTCGATTGCATAGCTTGCCTCATACATAAATCTGTGGTCGGAATCCATAACCGCTTAAGTCGAGTTAAGTCGAAAATGACTTTTTGTAATAGCCATGTTCAGAATATTAACAAATATAGACACTCAAATTTGCAGATCTGTATCTTTTCTCAAACGAAAGTTATAAGCAAAAAACCTAATAGCTTAAGTCATATTTTTAAAAATGTCATATGCCAAAAAGACTTAACTTGAAAAATATATTTTTTTTTATAACGACCGCCTCATAACTTTAGTTAAGTTTTTTAAGCATCAATAGTTTGATTTACCATAAAAACCTATCTCAAGATAAACTACTATTATCTGGCGTTTTGAGAAAAAACAAATTTCCATAAAATTATAAGTTGAGTTAGGATATCTTTTGTCTTCCCATATTTAAAAACTGTATTTTTTTCCATTTCATAACTCAAGATAGGCTGTTATTCCCAAATGCATAATAGATATATTATTTTCGTAACTTGAGTTAAGCTGTTATGGATAATTAAATTTTTGATTTTGAATGCACTTAAGTTAACTTAAGTTGTTATGGCATCCTTAATATTAGTAATTTCCAAATAATACATCGAGTTAAGTCGTTATTCCATATTTGAATTTGAAAAATCGCAAATCTAAGTAGATATATAGGTTCTTCTGCCTCGAACAAAATCGTGGGGAGATGAGTCATAAGTTGATTTACGTTTGTTGTGTCCGGTCGCATCTGATAAATTTAAAAGTTTAAAAAGTTATTGTGGTTTGTGGAAGTAGAAAGTGAGTTAATAAAAAAAAATTGAAAATACAATGTCGAGCAGAGCATTGCAAATGGTGCAATTGGCGAAGAAGCTCGCAGAGCGTGCTGAAGCTAAAGGTAAGTTAATGATTTTTATTACTATCTAAAGGGCCAGTATGGTATATGGGTCATTTTTTAAAAATTGACATTTTTTATTGATCGTTTGAAAAAAAATTTTTTTTCAATTTTTCTTGGGTTTTAGTTTCTAAATCTATAGTAAACAAGTAGAAAAGGAATTCTCCGAGTTGCGCAAAAATAATTTCAAATATTTTTCATTTTACGAGTATTTTTCGATAAAAATTACAATTGAAAATTTCTAATGTATTAAAAATGTTCTTTTCTTGCATAAAATAACAATAATCCACAAAATAAATAGTAACAATAAATAGTTGAAATTTTGTGGAAAGCAACTAAATTTAATAAGATAATTAATAACAAAGTTGTTTCTTTACGAAATGATTTTGTTTAAAAGCATGAAAGAGTCAAAAAAATATTTTTAAATAACGGCACATATGTAACTTTCTTGGAACTTTTACGGTACCAATATTGTAAGGAATGATGAAATTCAATATATTTACCTAGAATATAAAAAAATTAATAATAATATGAGCCATTATAAACTAAAAGAACATTTATTAAAAAACAAATACGAAAATGGCCACGGAGATTACAAAATCGACAATTTTCTTAATTTTAATATAGTCAATGTAATTCAATGTCATCCAAATTATATTAGGTTCAAGTATGATTAAATACCTTTCTTTTGGCGGTGGTTAGATTAAAAAATATTAATATGGTACAAAGATAACAAGGCCACGTAGATTACACTGAATTTTTACTCGGATGAAAAAATTATTTTGTATGTAAATTTTAAAGGAATTAACTGCAATAATTAAATAATAATAAAACATGAAATTGAAGGTTTTTTTGACGTACTATAAGATGATGCATCATAAAAAATTATTAAAAATTGTTTAGTTGTGTGAAAAAGCGAAAATGTTTAATTAGGTTTTTTTAAAAATCTTGTCACACTCATTCAACTAAGTATTGGGACAATTGAATATCATAAAAGCGAAGTCTAAGAGAAGGCCCTTCAAACGACAAGGCTCAAAATTTAAAAAAAAATCATTTTCATCATTAAAAATATTAATTAAACTGATTAAGCATCAAAATCACATCCCAAAAAGGCCACGGAGATTACACATTATTAATTACCATGGATATTCGTTACCATCAATCGATCTGCAAATTTTTTCTTATAATGCTGACATATAAACACAGTTCCAGGCCAAATTTCAAGTCTTTAAATTGAAATGCAAAAAAATAGAAGCTATAACGCTAAAAATGTAATTTTTTTAAAATGACCCATATGTACATATACATATGTATGTAAAATAAAACATTTGGAGATTTTAACAAATATTTCAATAATTGAGAATGTCAAGTTAGTTTAACTTTTCTTCATGCCACGTTAGCTGTTGTCGTCGTGGTCATTGTTTATGTGTATGTGCCCGTTGGTCTG
This sequence comes from Philhelius festivus, assembly GCA_963931855.1. Classification (NCBI taxonomy): domain Eukaryota; kingdom Metazoa; phylum Arthropoda; class Insecta; order Diptera; family Syrphidae; genus Philhelius; species Philhelius festivus. The sequence continues at coordinate 75,195,369 of OZ007557.1, read as the reverse complement.
TGCGTGTGTCTACACTCCATTCCACCCTAAACGAAAACGGCAGATTTATTTATAATTCCGATTTAAATGTATAGTATTTTCAAACGTTTAAGTTTGGTAACGCCCTGAATTTCTAAAATCGAGCGATTACTTTTTTTTATTTCGTTTCATTGCCTAAAAATTTAAAAATTTTAATGATAACTTGATGAACACTATTTTCGATGTTTATCTTACATATTGTAATAATCTTTTGTTTTAGAAAGCATTCGGGGTTTTGAAAATGGGACTTTTCAGGGTGAACATTTTTTTTCCCAATATCCTGGTGTTGTTGACATAGGTAAGGAATTTGTTAAAAAGCTCAGATCGAAATCAGAAATATTTATTTTCAACACTTAGAAAAACCAAATGAAATGAAAGTTCATTGTCAAATAAGTTCAAACAACGATTATCCTGCATCAAGACAACAATTATTACGTCCTGAAGAGATTGTTATGGATGAGATGCCTAACTTTGAGCCTAGTGTACAAAACGAAACACAATCTTCATCGAACGGGATAAATTTTGATGTAGACTTCCTCCGATGTAAGAAAATTTTTAGTTGATACTTAGATATGTATATTAATTTAGTTATCAAATCATCTCATCTTTACTTTTTTAAATTGAATCTAATGTTCATATTAAGATTTGCTAAGACAATTATTTTTCTAAAATTAGGTAAGTTTCAAGATACTGAAAACATAGAATCCGAGAGTATAGTAGATAAGCCCGAGTAGATGGACTCGGATGATACTTTGAATGATCCGAATTTCATTTTATCAGGAAGAAATTCAGGTTATTCCAGCTCTGTGAGTGATGAGGAATTAATAGCTATGGGAGCCCAAATTGAACAAGCCTTAGAATCACCGAAGTTCAAAAATAAAAAAAAACTTCGGGTTGCACAACGAAACAGTGGGAAGATGTATGAATCAGTCACTGGAAAGACCGTTAGGGCCAGATTTTTTAAAACACTTGACAACTGCAGAAGCAAATGTCATGAAAAAGTAGACATTGAAAACATTGAACTATTATTCAACCAATACTGGTCGCTAGGAAGCTACGATCAGAGGATTGTGTATATGAGTTCTATCATTACCATAGGGGCTAAAAAATGTGATACTTTGGTGAATGAAGTAAACAGGAAGCGGAAACGTGAGCATTCGATGAGATATTCATTGACAGTCAATGGAAATACTGTGAATGTTTGTAAAAAACATTTTCTTTGCTGTTTTGACGAAACAGAGAGTTTCATTAAAAATGTAATACAGAAAAAAATATCTTCTCCTGCTATTCCCTTTCAAAATATGAGAGGGAAACATACTCCTGCCAACAAATACAGTAGAGAGGTTGAAGAAGAAATAAGGAGACATATTTTAAAATTTCCGGCTTATGAAAGCCATTATAGTCGAAGGGATACGAGTAAAAAATACTTGGAAAATAGCTTAAATCTTACATCCATGCATCGCCTTTACACTACAGAAACCGAAAATCCTGTTAGCCTGTCAAAATATTCTCAAATTTTTAAAACCATGGGTTTAAAGTTCAAAGCCCCAAATGTATGTTCGTATGTTTCCAAAATCAAAGTAGCGGAAACCGAAGACATCAAATTTAAACTAATTGAACAAAAAGCTAATCATTTAAACAAGGCCGAAATGGCTTACGAAGCAAAACGCATTGACAAAACAGAAGCAAAAAAATCGAAATTGATTAAAGCGTTTGCGTTTGACCTCCAGCAGTGCCTAGTGCCTACCGACGCCGTTCTTAAGAAACTCCATAAGTTTCTATAAAAGACAACTTTGGACGTTCAATTTAACTATCCATGACTTAGAGTCCAATGCAGCAAAATGTTTTATGTGGCATGAAGGAATAGCGCGCCGTGGTGGGAATGAAGTGTCATCTTGCCTTTACAAGAAGAAACCAAGGAAATAATATTTTACAGTGATTCTTGCTCTGGACAGAACAAGAATTCCTTCGTAGCTGCAATGTTAATTTTATTTTTATTGGACTCAGAAAATGTTGATCAAATAGATCATAAGTTCCTCGAACCAGGACATACCCATATGGAATGTGACAGCGATCATGCTCTTATCGAGCGGAAGAAAAAAAAACAAATGTGAAAATAGAAACACCAAGAGACTGGTATCAGTTCGTCGGTTCGGTTGCAACAAAGATGGAAGCCATAGAAATGAAAGGGGAAGATTTTTATGATTTTGCAAAATTGTCCAAGTTCAAGTTTTCCTGGAAAAGAATGGGTGAAGATGGTAGTAAATTTTCCTGGAATGCTGTTCGCTGGTTACGCTACACAAAAAGTGTCAGTGAGGTGTCTTTTAAATACTCTTTAGATGACAAGGAACCATTCAAGATTTTAAAAATAGGGAAAAGAGGAGCTCGTGCAGTAAACGTGAGCCAAATTTCAAGCGTCATGGAAATACCTTGCATTTCAAAGGAGAAAAAGAAAGATCTCATGGACCTAAAGCAATACATAAATCCTGATTTCCATTCATTTTATGACAACCTAAAATGCAGCATTGACGAGCAAAACTGTCATCCCGATTTGATGGAATCTGATCTGGAGGAAGATTAGATTAACATTTTTTTTATTTATGTACATTTTTATGTTTTTATGAAATCATTTGGTTTGTTTTTTTTTTCTATTAAATAACTATAATTTCTAAAAAAATTTGCTGGATGTAATTTCACATGAACACTTTAAAAAAGAAAATTAAACAACAAACATCAGAAATGCAAACATTTCAAATATTTGATTTTTTATTTTCTTATAATTTTTCATTAACGAATTAGTGAAGAAGAAAAGCACATTCTACAATAAAGACGAAATAGTGTATTTAAAGTAAGTATACGCCGCAACAGTGCACAACTACCAACCACGAAAAGTAAAAATTATTCATAACCCAGATCGTTTTTTTATCACAGGATCAACCATATACGTTTTTGGGAAAATTAAACGCATCAAATCATCAAATATATATTACATATTCCAAAATTAAAACAACGTCAATTGGGAAAGCTACTTTATTAAAATCCATTTACTATATATCTTAAAATTATGGTTTTGAGTGTTCAAAACTTTAGTCAACAAAAAACTTAACTTATCATAAACAACTCTATCGCGACATTTCATTGAAGGCAAAACGACCTAAGTCCATATAGATAAATTAATCATCTTACTTTAACACACCATAACAACCTAACTTGATTTAAGAAATTTGTTTGTAAAAAATAAATAAAGCAAAACAACCTGACTGGAGATACGCTATTTATTTTTTTAATTCGCAATAAGCCACAACAGCTTAAGTGTTTATTTCTTAAATAATTCCTTAAAAAGAAGTCTTACATTCATTTTCTCTTGACACATGATAAAGGAGTAGATTTTCTTTATTTTTACATTTAAAAATCTTAAAAATAACAATTTTCCTATTCCCAGTGAATTTTTGAAACTTTAAACTGCTCTCCTGAAAAGTATGAAAAATCGACTTAAGCTGTTATGGCTTGTGGCCACTGAAATACAGTCGACTCCCTCTAAGTCGAATTTTTACGGGATATCAAAACTAGTTCGAGTTAGAGGGAGTTTTAGAAAAATTCGAGTTAGAGAGAGTTTTTTATTTAATGATTTGCTGAATTAAATAACAAGTAAAATAAATAAATAAACCTAAGCTTCTTGCTTTTATCGCTCATTAATCTATAATTATGTATTAAAAAAATATTTTTTAAACTAAATTATTTAAAAAAAATTGTAATTTTAGACATCACAGTCATCACAGTCGCCGTGTCATCAGTGATCGCCTTTAAAAAAAAAGATTCTATTTTAAATAAGCAATTTTGAATTTCTTCTTTCATTTCAAATGCAGATTGCAATGTACCAATTGCAGATTGCAATGTACCAATTGCATTTTCAATTTAATTTTTCTCTGGTATTTCAAAGTCTATTATTTCAGCTTCATCTTCTTCTTCAGCTCCATTTTCACTGTCATTAGTATCATCAAAATCTGCTTCCGAAATTGACTCGTTATCAGGTATTTCCGTGGCAACGATGCCGTCATCGACTTCAACATAGTCCTTCCAATGTACGCCTTCAAAATTGTCATCAATGGGTTGCTGGTTTACTCATTACATGTTGTTCAGGCATAACACTAACAACATGTAATTGAGTTAAACTAGTATGTCCAACAAGGATGAACACGAATAAAATAATGTGAATTATAAGCGACATAGAAATAAGACACGGCATTCTCCGCTTTAGTTCAGCCGCCATCCCTGGAGATAAAATATCTGAGACAACAACCTTCAGTCTCAGAACATCGTGCCACACATCTTTCCTATCCTTCTTTCTCTTCCTTAACTTCACGCCCGCGCTGTGTTCAAACATTTAAAGGGTAATCATAATCCCTTGAGCGCGTTGTAGATTATAAAAAAAAAAAAAAAAAAAAAAAAAATAATGAGCTTCTGTTAGCCTTTCCCAGATTATCTCGATTTTTTGGGTGTCTTCGTTGTTACATCTAAGTAAGTCAAGCGGAATATCATCTTCGTCATCCCACGTCTCAGACATAAATTCGGCCTTTTTAACCAATTTTCAATTGTCAATGAAGTAACGTCCCCATGCCTTTAGGATTTCGCGCATACAATAGAGAAGTTATATTTTATATTGCTCTTTTTTGGTTTCCCGAACCCTTAAGATCTTGGTGAGAAGACGGCGATTATAGTGTACTTTCAAATTTTGTATTATTCCTATGTCCATTGGCTGAATTATTGAGGTCATATTGGGGGGGAAATACTCAAGCTTTATAAACTTTAATTTATCCTTAACTTGTTTTGGGTGAGCTGGGCAGTTATCGATAATGAATAACACTTTGCGCTTTGATCTTCCAAATTTAGAATCAAGTTTCAAAAGTCAACTTGTGAAAAAGTCTGATGTCATCCAAGAACGATGGTTTGCTACATAGTCCACCGGAAAAGTTTTAATTTTATTGAAACAACGAGGATTTTTGCTTTTCCCTATAACCAAAAGCTTTACCTTTTCCGATGACCTCTGAGACCTGTTGTTTTACTGCTTTCAAATAAAGGACAAAATGTTTTGAAGTTTGAATGGAATGGATCCAACCAACAAATGCTTTTTTTATTGCCTTGCAATTTTTTTTATGAATATCTTTTTAGGAAGAGATTTTTGTGTTTGATAATATTGTAAATTGCAGGTATAGCAGCGCAGCACACTGATATGACTGTGACAGCGCAAGCGATGCAACATAGAGAGTCAAAGAGTTCGAGTGTGTGTTTTTAATAAGAATTACAAACAATAACGAGTTGCGATTTGAGAAATTTTTTTTTGATTTTTTTTTTCGGCAAAAGAAAAAAATTTGACTTAGAGAGAAAGAAAATAGGTCAATAATCAAGAGAATGTGTTCGAGTTAGAGGGAACTTCGACTTAGAGGGAGTTCGACTTAGAGGATAGTTTTTGTATGGAAAATTGAGGGGAATGCAAAAATACGGCTAAAAAGTTCGAGTTAGAGGGAATTTCGACTTAGAGGGAGTTCGACTTAGAGGGAGTTCGACTTAGAGGGAGTCGACTGTATATATTTTTCTTAAATTCCATATTTCAAAAACTGGTGTACTATTTTTTTTTTATTTATTTATTGACACAGTAAAAATTATCAGATAGGACTTCTCGTTTTTTAAAGTTGTGTACGGCGCATGAGTAGTAGATTGTAGATTCTCTTTACGTATTGGAATTAAAAAAAAAAAAAAAACAATTTAATTCTTAATTGAGCTACGCGTATTTATTTACTGCCTATAAGTATAAACTTTCTTAGACTTAACAATTTAAATTACTTTATCTAAAAAAAAACTATTAGTATTACAACAATTTACCATACAAAAACTGAATAAAAGTATAGCTACGATAAATATAATAATTTAATATATGTATCCCTAATGTTACTTGATTATAATAACGTCCATTATTTTTGTTTTAAATACATCAATGTTCAATGACTTCCAAGCTTTTGTAACTGGTTCATTACTGCCGTAGTTTGTTGAATGTTGCGGGATTAAGAAAAAAATATTTACTCTAGGTCCTAAAAATCCGACTGGACTGTATGTTCTTAGCAACATTAATAAAGGTGGACAATTGATATGCCCCACCACAATATCTCTCACAAAAGAAACGAGGAAATAAACCCTTCTTGCCTCAACAGACATTTAAAATCTTTAGTGTTCCTAGTTAGAAACCCTAGCAAAGAGTTGCCTTTAGAAATAAGAATATCTATATGCATCCTAAACTCTATCTTAGAGTCAAATATCACTCCTAAATCTCGAAATCTGTCGAAGACTTAATCACTTTGTATGTATATCTTAACATCATCTGCATAAAGAGTATGAAATTAAGCAAGTCGTTAATAAGAAGTAAGAAAAACAGCGGTCCTAAACGACTGCCTTGAGGAACACCCGAGACATTTGAAACCATATCTGATTTTTGCGGCCTATTTTCACATATTGAATTTGATTTGTCAGATAACTGTTGATCCACTTAAATAGTGGAGAATGGAAGCCTAATGACTTAAGTTTTCTTAACAATATGTTGTGATTCACTCTGTCAAACGCTTTCGAAGAGTCAGTGTACACAACATCTACTTGACTGCCACTTTCCATTGAATCCACGCAGAAATTTGTAAGATTTGTTGCAGTAGATTTTTCACTTACAAATCCATGTTGAAAAGGGGAAATAAAATCTTTTAAGGCCTCATACATTCTTTTCTGCATTAGGGATTCAAAAACTTTTGGAGTTAGCTGAAGCTCAGCAATAGGCTTATAGTTCTCTACAGATTGCTTAAAGCGAAATTTCAAAATTGGAGTTATATAAGAGCTTTTCCAACAGTCAAGGAAAACACCATCACTAAGAGAAGAGTTGAATTTTTCACAGAAGCGATTTTGACATAATTCGATTTACAATTCTTCAAAAAATATTGCAGGAATATTATTAGGAGTCAAACTAAAACTGCTATCTATCTAAACAACCCAGTTCCAACCGAATTTAATCCTTAGTTAGAGCTAGGTGCCCCATATCACTATTAGTCGAAATAGCTACATCCTTATCTCAGGATTAAATGAACTGATCTTAAATAAATATATGTACATACATATGTATGTATTGTATGGATATGTATGTATGTATGTATGTATATCAATACACGAATGAGAAATTATCATTTGTTGATATGCTTTCGAGAATTTGCAAAAATATTGGTGAAAATAGAAAATCAAAATTTGAAGTTTTTCAAACCGACCAAAGTTTTTATTTTTGAAATACAATTTATACAGATTCAAGACTTTACCATCTCTGAGGTCATTCATATCATTCATATCTAATACACAAAAAAAATAAAAAAAAATTAATCTTTAAATATCAACAAGCATAATACACCTATACTGGAAAGAGGTCCTTCTCTAAGGATAACACACAACAAGAAGAACGAAACGCAACGGTTATCTTAGAAAAACAACACACACTATGTGTGTTTTTCATTTTTGTATTTTTTGCCTTTTGATGTTTTCATCAAGCAGCGCAAGAAAATATACTCTATCATTTAAAAACAAAGTAGCAAAATCCAACCCAAAAGCGTCATCCGTCATTTTAAATTTATGACTTCACCATGTGTGGACGTTGTTTTCCATCATGATTTTGCTGATGCTCCTATACGTATGCATATGCATAGAAGAAGCAAAAGTACGAGTTTATCCTTTTTGCTCATAAATTATTAATTTGATTTGCTCTTCTGGGGTGTTTGTCAATCAAAGCATGTCAACGGGAGTAGAATGAGGTCCGTCACTATAGTTTTTCTCTCCTGTTATTAGAATATGTTTTCCAAACTGGATGAGAGAAAAATAAAGCAGAACAAAAAATTTAAAAAAAAATGGAATTTTTGAGGAAGCAAAGTAGTCTTGTCTTTAAATTTGAATTGCTTGAAAATATAACCTCTTCTTGAGTACTCAGTAAAGTCGATCTAGGGTTTGGGATGAAGTTAATTTTTATCATGCCAAAGGTTGCATGTTATAATCTTTGAGGAACACACAAACAAAATTTTGAAACTTTTATCCCTCTATTTCAAAAATTGATTTAGGTACTTCATGAGGGAGAAGAAGTGTGTATAGCTCAAATTTATATTGATACAATTGATTGCACAATTGATATTCTTGAAGTTTGTGCTTATCCAAATAAAGCACCCTGGGATCTTCTTTGCCGCCACGAACGTCGAACAACCAAATCTTGGTACACCTCCTAAAACTCAACATTTTGTTCTCTTTCCCACAGATAAGACAAAAAACTCGTCGAAAAATGTTTTCTTTCGTTAGGCACCAATATCAGCGCGAACGTTTTTCTTATCATCGAATAATAAGCGTAGTAAAGTTGGACTGATAGTATAAGGGTTTTCTAGAAAGTATACTTTATCCTAAGCCTGATGAGATTTGAGCCAAGTTGTTTCGCGAAAAAGTAAAAACTAAGAGTGGTTTCCTATAGGATCTGTACGGAGGTGCCATTTGTGGGGTTGATATTTATTTCGAAGTAGTTGAAATCTTTAACTACTTGATGTTGCTGCTAGCAATTGTGATGCTTTTTATCGCAGGAGGAAAGATGTTATATCTATGCGGGAATTATCAGAGACATATCTCGATAGTTGCTTCACAATATAGTAGTGTTTTTTCTGTAGAAGGAACACTAATAGTCCAGTCATAAGGGAATGTTTCCTTCAATCTATTCTAAGCTAATAATTTTATGCATGCACTCTACCAAAATTTCACTTTTGCATTTGAAGACGTCTACACTTAACGACTTGTTTTTCTTAAACTTTTTTACTCGAACTCGAGATTTTAAACAAAGTTGACATTACGATGATACGAAGACCAAAAAAGTGGGTCTTGCAATTCTGTCGGTTCGAATACAGCCTAAACGGCTGGTGCGATTTTCTTTAAACTTGGTTGATATGGGTTTTGATTTTTTCCCCCCACACTTTTTTCTTTTTTTTTTTAAGACCAAAAATGACGTTACCTGCCATAAGAATTTTTTTGAAATTTTATAAATATTTTTTTTTCTCAAAAACTACCACACAAGTTTTTGGATTTTTAAAAAAAAATTCAAATTTTTTTTTTGAAAACTCAATATTTCGAAAAACTTATGTTCGATTTTTTTAATCTTTATAAATGAAAGTTTTTTAATAAAAATATAAGATGTAAGAAAAAAAAATTTATTTTACCTAAGAATAACGGTACCCTCTATACAAATGTTAGAAAATCGTATTTTTCTCGAAAACGGTTCCGAGAATTGTTCTTAAATTTTTTTTTCTTTCAATTAATTTTTACGGTCTATAATCAAATGAAAAAAATTTGAAATCAAGATATTACTGACTGTACCTACTCGTACCATAGAACCATTTTTTCAAATTTAGAATTTCTCATTATCGACAAAACGGATTTTAATGAAATTCTTTATAGAGAAGCTTCTAAAAAGTTTAAAAAACATTGCATTTCAAAACTTTAAAAAAAATAATTTTTGAGTTTTTGAAAAAAAAAGTCAATTTTTTTTTTTGAAAATTCAATATCTCAGAAACGGTTCAATATTTTTGTTTGTAAATTTAATTTTTATTTGAAAAATAATTAAAACTTTAAATTGGCGTACTACCAAAATTTTTTCTTATAAACGTTTTAAAAATTTTGTACCTATATAAAAGCTTTTTTTTTAAGAAACCAGTACAGACTTATAATTTTTGTTCTTGTATAAGCTAATATCTGCTTGAATCACATGGCATCCTGTTTTTAGCTCCAACATTATGCTTATGAACAGTTTTTCTCTAATAACATTCATATTTGAAATTCTTAGTCGTTTACATAAGAGCAAGTACGTGCGACCCAGTCGTCCATTTTATTTATGAAATATTCAGTTGTTATTTCGATCGCGAGACTCATCGATTTCCTCGAGTTGAAAAGCGATGACCACCATCTTAAAATTAAAGAAGATAAGTACTTAGCTGTTAGCTCCTTTTGGCTCGATACAGTTGATCCAGCGATGCTCCAACTTTTTTAACCCATCCGAAAAATTGGTTTTCTCGAGGTCCGCAAAGTGGGCTTCCGTGACGGCAATGACTTCCTCATTCGACTCAAATTTCTGCCGGGCGAGTAATTTTTTCAAGTTTGCAAACAAAAAAAGTCGCATAGGGCCAAATTTGGAGAATACGGTGGATGGAGCAGCAGTTCATAGTGCGCTTAAACAGCTTAAAACACTACTCTCACGGTTGCACTTGTTGCCCGGAGTGAGCAAACGCGGCACCCATCGCACAGCTTTCTCATGCCCAAAATTTCATGAAGGATATGATCCACGCGGTCTTTTGAGATGCCTACTGTTTCAGTTATCTCGCGCACCTTCAATCGGCGGCGATCTGCCAATACGAGATCGTGGATTTTTGACATGTTATCCTCCGTACTAGCCATTTTCAGGGCATCTGGATGGGGCTCTTCAAAAGCCGATGTGTGACCACGATGAAACTCGTTAACCAATTTTTGACGGTCGCCATCGAAGGAGAAGAAACAAGAATCGAATTATCGACCGATATTGCCATTTTTCCATTTTTCTAAAATTCGCGGACAAGACGGCTTGGACCACCAAACATAAGGTGTCAAGAGAGTGTGTCCCACGAAAAGGCTTTAAAATAAAAAAGGAACTCTTCTATACAATGGATACAAATAATTTAGAAAGGGGTCTTCGACTTTTCAAAAGAACTCAGCACCGATCGCGCTATGTTCCACAAGTCACATTAATGTCCTTCATATTCACCTGGACTTGATGCATGCAAGAAACAATTATTTCCGTTATAAGAACTATTAAAGCTTGATCGGATTTAAGATATCTATTTGAATAGAATAAATGTGAATCCGACTATAAAACTCAGTCGATTTGATCGAATAATCAGAGCCAAGGCAAGCTTTGTTTTCTTAGTATAAAACTTCGTCTCTCGGCCGATATTTTCAATTAGCCTCTTTGGAAGGCCTATCATGCAAAATAAATGGCTTGCTAATAGGAAAGCTGGAGACTGGAATGACGGCTGCAATGATGATTATGACTTAGTCTACACAGAAAGATCCCATCGACTTTTCAACCCTAAGGTGTTGGCTTCTTCCTCACTCCAAGATTGTTCTTTATGTTTTCTCGGAACCAGCTCTCTTCACTTCTCACGTTATTTTCCGGTTTAATTTCTTTGACAGAACAACAAGAAAAAAATTAATCTCAAAATTTTTTATTTTGGAATGTCAAATTATTATCATCCCCAGTGGCAAGGCAGGGGTTGCATACGCAAAACATTTTCTCACCATTAAATTTATCGTATGCAATAAACTCAAATGCGAACAAATCCAGAGCTTAGTCCTTAAATAATGCGTTGTATAAGAACGTCAATAGCATTTTACAGAACGACGTAGAATTAACGCATTATAAAGCGTTGTCGGCTTAAGAAGATCCCATAATGTCTTGGTATACCTAATTGTGTTTGTGTCACCCATCATCATGTAATGAATAGTCCCATATGGTCGGTCGAAAAAACGTTAGTACTCTACACCCACCGCCCAAGACCAAGGAATTGGTACCATAACGACGCCACAATACAAACCTCTCCTCCTTTTGCTCCCTGCCTGGTCCCCAATATTTCTATAGGGTTGTGTCTTTCTTGGTTTTATCGTTTCACTTCTTAAGGCATCTTCTTCTGTGCTCGGATGACACAGTTGCTTGGTCTTCCCAAATAGCATAGCTATTGGGACGGAATTGCTCAGAGGGTTCAGACTTTTTGTTGTACGGAATGTGTGTTATGTGGTGCTTGGTGCACACCAAATCCCTGCAGATGTAACTATGTTCTCCATGGGTATTTGTGGGTATTGATTTGTAAATGAAACTTGACTGAACACAGGGAGTCGGTTGTCTGATCCTGTATTTGTGGATCGGTACGTTCCATCTAAGAAGCCGTCCGGTGAATTGGATTAGTTTACTTGAACCGAAATATGTAAGTTTGTGTGTGATGCAGCTAGTGGATTTCTTGTCTTTTTCAAAGACATCCGGGTGTAGAATTGGATGGGATAGGGTGAGGAGTTCTTGGAAATTAGAGATTAATACAAACGACACATTGGTTGTGTTCAACACAGCTGGATGAACTGGTTTTCTGGGCCATGGTCGTCGGGTATTGTCTGTTTCTGTATTATGCCTTGGCCCAGCAGATGGCCAAGGAAACACAATGTACTGTGCAGAGCGTTTAACTTCCGAATGTTGTCAAATATTGTGCTAGAGACAATATCGAAGCATTTCATTCGAAACAAATTCAACCCAGAAGGAGCTCTCAGTTTCTGGAAGATTATCTTTTCCTTTTCAAAGGTCTTGCTTATCCTTTTGCATCAAACTACTGACGGTATGTATTGTATATACAACATTATGTAGGATATCTACTTTAAGTTGAAGACACACAGTTTAATTAAATATAAAGATATTATACTCTTTTCTTTTTTGAGACTGAAGGGAATGTCGGAAGTAATCTGACCTAATTAGAAATCCTTAATAAAATCTTCGCTTTTCAATAGGAGTACAAAAATGAAGGGATTTACTGTGGTAAAATTTAAAGATAATTATCGTCTTTAGTAATTCTGGTTTAGTCTGTGTTGGAGTCAAACAAATATTTTATCGGTTTGATTAATATTTAATATTTGGACATTTAGTGATTTTGTGTACAGACACAAACGTCACATCTGTCAACGCGAATTTTTTGGCAAAATAGATTGGTTTAAAAGAAAAAGGTCATGAAATCAGGAAACATTTGGTAAGTAAGTCCTTCTGTCGATGGTCTTTTGATGTTTATTTGACCATTTAATGCTTCAATTGGTGGTTTAGTTTTTTGATGTTGATACGATGGGTGTGTTCGTGGAGTAGTTCGAATGTAATTTTTTCATTTTAAGATACCTTTCTTTAAAAATTGAATCCAGGGACAGAGATAATATTTGAGATATTTACTCGTACTTCGTCAACACAAACAACCAACTTTGAGAGGATCATGGCCTTCTCTCTAGCCAGAAGTTCCTGTCGAGAGTAACACATGGACTTGTAAAGGGTGGGTCATAAAATGTTTTTTTTTTTTTAAATAATAGGTTATTTTGACACTGACAGCTGTTTGCGGTTCGAAATCTTGACAGAAATACAGTATCATAGCTCCACGGAACGAAATGAGTCGTTTACGCTTGAACAACGTTGGGAAATTTTGAAAACTTATTTCCAAATTTATTGCTGTGTAGCCCAAACAGAAATTTTAGCCGAAATGAAGTACCCAGAGTACCTGCTGAACGCAAGTTTGTGCAAAATGATAGTGTACAATACTCATGGTCCCCGTTGTCGTACGGTAAGCACAGGCGAGAATGTGGCTGCTGTAACCAAGAGTGTGAGAATTAATTCACGAACATCAACTCCCATCGATTTCAACAGCTCAACATTTCACGCACTAGCATGAGCAAAATTCTGCACTGACTCAGCAATTGAAGACCATCCATTTGAACGACGTTGAGTTCCATAAATTAATGGGAATGTTTTATCTGACTAATAAAACCATAATACATGGAAACAAATTAAAATTTGTTAATTTTATTGCCTTCCGTATGGCAGACTTCGAGAAACAGGATCAGTTTCAAATACCAGGACCTACCGCAGGAGCTCCGCACAAGTACGAAGAATTTCGGTTGATCAAAGAATATTGGGAGGTGTTACAACTTTCTAATGCAGTGTTTTTCAAACTGTGGGTCGCGACCCCCTGGGGGGTCTTGTCATGAGAATTGCTTCTCATTAGCCGCTCGGTATCTATATAACACGCACACAGGAATGGTTGAGAGCTGTAAGTCACTAGGCTCAGGCTCTCTACGACCCGTTGTGGCCTCCTATATATTTCGTTTTCCTTGGATACGAGATTTTATCGCTACTAAAGCACTTATAGAGTTCTCATAGTATGTGGGCGGCTGGATATTTGGCGGTCACGCACTACACCAGTATTCACGAAAAACTTCACTATATGATACACGAAGGAGCGCGTGACTACAAGTGGTCGCTAGGTCCGAAAGATATCACCTTTTTCCATATTACTCTACTTGTGAATGTGTAGGAAACCTTGAATAATAATGGCAAAAAAAAATAATAATAACAAAAATAATAATAACAAAAATAATAATAACAATAATAATAATAATAATAATAATAATGATAATAATAATATAGACCTATTTACTGACCCAGACTGTTACCAGAACAAAATAATACAATTGCATAATAACCAACTATATAAAAAAAAATATAATCTAACATTTCATCGATCAGCCCATAGGATCTACAGTTGGGTTAGCTAGACCAACCGATAAAACTTCCGCTAGCAAACCATGATCTAATGGACAGTTGCCGAAAAAAAAAGAAAAGAAGTAAAAAGAGGCGGAGCCTATCCTTGGCTAAGAAAATAATTAATTTTTCTAGGCAAGGATAGTCAGTTGGTAAAACAATTTAATACGGGCGAGACGAAAAAGAAAGTTACAGCGATTAAATACTTTAAACATAATAAGAACAAAAAAAAATATATATACGGTTTCCTACGAGTTATAGGGAATTAAATAAGACGATAATTGTGGTGACAGTGCCAAAGAAAAAAAAAAACAAAAAAAACTAAACTAATGAAATGTGCATAAAATATAAAAAAAACTAAAGGAAATATATTAAAATACAAAAAAAAAACTAAATTAATGAAAGGTGCATAAAAGAAAAAAAAAGAGAAAAAAAGAAAGAGTGTAATACATACATTGTGCTGTAACGAAACAAACATTATTTTTAACAGAAGGTTCTATAAAAATAAGAAAAGACAACAACAAAAACCAGTTAAAATACTCACTAGGGCTTAGTTTTAAAACGGGCAAACGAACTATAAAAGTGATAAAATAACTACCTACCTGCAAGTGCCGCAAACCATCATCATCCTTTATTTACATCATCATCATCATCATCATTAACCTCATCATCATCTTCAACATCAGCATCATCAGAATCATCATCATCAGCCTCCAATTTTTTCCTCTAGAAAAAGTAAAAGTGTCCAGTGTAGTGATTCCCCTCCCCCCTACATATACCTACCTTCCAATACTTACCCTATACTTACCAAGATCCTAGTGTAATTTTTTTTTCTCTATCCCAGTATCCGCGTATGTGAATTCGTTTTGTTGATAAATTGGTGTTTAATTATAAGTGTATTATATTATAAGATGTTATAAAAAAAAGGGTAAAGTAACATAAAAAAATAAATTCGGGTGCTACAGAAAAAAAAAATATACATTCAATAATTACTCAAGCAAAAGAAGGAAAAAAAAAGAGAACAAAATATCCATTATTTTTTTAAAATTTCGATTGCAGAACCAAGGTGGTGCACTACAGTGGGAGCAGAAGAAAATTTATTTGGAACAAAGTATCTAAGTGTTTTATGGTTTTTTTTATGATTTCATAAACTTTTGTTTTATTTTTTTTTTCTTCCTTTTTTCGCGTTACTTTCTCGGTTTATTGGAATTTTAACAACTTCAAGCATACATTTTATAATATTTAATTTTTATTGTAATTTAGATTTTTTTGGATGAAATGATTATAATGAACAAAACAAATTTGAATACCGAGTAGAGGTAAAAAGAAATACTCACCTGAAAATACTTACCTAAAGAAAGAGAAAAATGTAAATATGTAAATAAAAATGAATACCTACCTGAGAACAAATTTTAATTAATATACTTACCTACCTGATTATGATATGTTATTTATTTACCTATAAAGAAAAAAAAACAAATATTGAATACTTACCCCTTTATTTAAATACGTACCCATTTACCTATTTAATATTATAGGAATTCTAGTATTAAGATTTATACTTACTCTGGTAATAAACCCAATGGTTTTTTATAACGTTTTTTTTCAAAAACATTGTTTTTTTTTGAATGAGTGTTCGCATTGGGAAGGCGATTCTCTTTCTTTTTTTTTTGGGTCCCTAATTAGGATGTCCGATTAGGAAGCCAAGGACCGAGGTGGAGGTGACAGACATGAGGTAAGGTGCAATTAGTGAAACCAATGTGGAGTAAGGGGCTACTGCATAAACAGGAGGTTGCAGTCGCCATGGTGGTATCCGGCGGGTACATGGGTGGGCAAAACCTCCGAGGGTCAACTCCATCAAAGACCCTCCCCTTCTATAGGAATCATTTCCCCAAATACATGGACATATTCGGGTCAATTTTTTTTTTGGATTTTTCATATAGTCCAGCATGAAATCGTAACCCCCGTCCAGTACTGCGGTAGCAAGAACCCCCCCCCCCCATCGGCGAGCTAGGTCGTGCCTATGCAAGCATGCCATGCTACTGTGGACTGGACAACCTTTCCATCCTGCTGCCAGGATCAGCCTCTGGGTCCTGTAACCTGTGGTTGTAATGGTGGTAAGGGAAGGAGAGGTCAAGACCTGAGTAGGGTTCGTTACAAATGTATTACAATAACACGATTTCCAATATCACCCCCATTCCATGATGGCAAGTGACTGAAAAGTATTATGCAGAGTGTACAAAATAATATTTTTTTTATATATCGTTACGTTTGTATTTGCATCAGTATTTATGACTGGACTAGGTGGATACAATATATCTCCGACCATCGAAGTCAAAGAAAAAGCTGCCTCTAATACTAAAATATTGATTCAAAAACAGGGCTGAGGATTAAATAAAACTTATCTGAACATTAAATTTAAAAAAACAAACAACATCTCCCAATGGCAGACCATAATTCAAATTCATATTCTTATTCAAAGATAAGAACCAAAAAAGAAGAACTTTTTTATTCTGGCAACAATCTTGTTATTCGAAAACTATGCAATGGTTTTGAATTTGTGTTTTTTTTTTTTGGGGTGAGTTGAAATCATCCATTACTCGTCGTCATAATCTTCAATCTATTTTCCAGCGTTTTTTTTTTAAATTTTTTTTTTAAGTTCAAGTATACCCCAAGAAACGACAAAGAAAATTCTACACAAAATCTAAACTCAAACATATTTGCATATCTTGATGAATTTCAATTTGAAATAAATTTTAGAATTTCTGTTTCATTTGGAAACCGCGCAGCGTCAGTGATGTACGACGTACGAGTATGTTCAAAAACAAGTAGAGCAAAGTATGAAACAATGAGATGCTTTGGGGGCAAGTAGTATAGTGTGTTATACATTTGTGCATACATATGTAAATGTTGTAGGTTTTTTTTTTTTGCTTTTTTGTTGTACTGCCTTATCGTTTGAACAATCTGAAGCTGAAGCCTTATCTGCCTTTCTACCATTTGTTTGTTTCTGTTTGAATTTCGTTCTTTTTTTTTTAAGTTCAAACTAACAAGAATAAACAAAGAGAGTATGAAATTGTAAGGGCAAATTTCCTAGATCCTTGGTTCCAATCCAAATAAGGAAAGATTGCTGTGGAATATTCAGAAGTCTTTGTTCTTTGAAAATGAGATGTATGTTCTTTCATGTTTTAATTAAATACTTTTCAAATATAAACTTAACTGGAAGTTACATTAATATTGAGTTTAAAGTTAATAACAGCTACTCCCAGTTAGTCAAACAACATTTCTTGTTAATTTATCTAGTTTTGATTTGGAAAATGAGCATTTTGTCAAAATATATTTTGAGAGACTGACTATTATTTCAAGTGGATTATTGAAAAAATTTGGGGGGAAATGCACGTCTAAAGGGAGGCTAGGTTATTTATACTACGAGTACTAAAATATATAATAAAATGCAAACACTTTAACGGGTGGTCCAATGAAAACGCACGATGTTAATTGTAAATAAAACAAAAAGTTTTCAGAGAATTATCTTACTATTTTTATTATGATAGGAGGATCTGTGACAAATATATATGTATGTGTGAAATAAAATATCGGCCAAATGCTCGCCACGCCTTCGATGGCATACCTCTATCCGATGGTACATATTTTCAATAACTCTGTGACATTATTGAGGTTCAATGTCGTTAATGTGCCGAATTATCTCATTCTTCAGCTTTTGAATTTTTCTTGGCTTATTGACGTACACTTTTTCTTTTAAATATCCCCAAAGAAAGAAGTCCAACGGTGTCAAACCACATGATCGTGGCGGCCAATTAACATCGCCACGACACGGGAGATAACACGGCCATTGAATTTCTTGCCCAAAAGAGCCATTGTTTCAGAAAAGTGAAGTGAAGAAGTGAAAACATATGTATGTGAGTAGCGGCTGCGATGAGGGGTTTTCTTCGTTGAACAAGGTGACGGTTTCGGTGGTAGTTGATATCTCTTCAAAGCGAGTTTCTACTACTTCGATAAATAGTCCAGTCAAAGCGTCATGAAAAAGGGCCTGACCTTGCGCGCAGAGGCATGGTCTATTTTTTTTTCATGGATCGATAGGTGCTTATGAGAAAAGCTTAAAACCAAATTTGCACCACATGACAACTTTTTTTACCAAAGTTATTGGTAAAAATGTATTTTGTGTCATCTTTTGGTCATTTGCGAATATCTCGGCTCCACTATCTTCCAAAAACAAAACTTAAACATGTTTTTATTTCTTATAAAATTATCTATTATGTTCTAAAAAAAAACCATTTGTTTAAACAAATGAAAAAAAAGTTATAGTAAGTTAAACAAATTTTTTGTTGTTTAAAAATCACTTTTTCGTGATTATTAAGAAAAAAGCTCATTTAACGATGAAATTTTTATTTTTTATTATTAAAGTTCTTGTAATTCCCTACAATTTAAAAAAAAAAATCAACACTCTACGATGATCGAAAGCCGAGTAATAAATTATTGAACATGGGTAAGTCAGCGCACCCACGTATTTTATGATTTTATATTTTAATTAATATCTCAGCCCCAGTATGTCGCAAAGTGAAAATAAAAAACTGTATTGCTAATAACAATATTTTCTATCAACTTGCATTTAAATTAATACGTTTGAGCAAAAACATAATTTTCGCTAATTTTCTTCAAATTAAAAAAAAAATTAGTCCATTACGACAAACGGGAGCCAAGATATTCATGATTTAAAAACTTAGGAAAGCTTACAATTTAGTATTTTAACCTTGTAGCTTGTAATTTTGGTGTCACCAGCAACAAGAAGCAACAAATATGTGTAAGTATGTGTGGGGTGTTTGAAGGATACCAATATATCTTGTTGCTGGCGACACCAAAATTACAAGCTACAAGGTTAAGACACTAAATTGTAAGCTTTCCTAAGTTTTTAAATCATGAATATCTTGGCTCCCGTTTGTCGTAATGGACTAATTTTTTTTTAATTTGAAGAAAATTAGCAGCACTATAAAATAAAAATCCAAAACTGAAAAGTATTTACCGTGAAATACAGTTTTTTTCTCAATAACTATGAAAAAAAGGTATTAAAAACAAGAAAAAAAAACGTTGAAACCAACGGTAACTTTTTATGTTTTTGCTCAAACATATTAAATTAAATGCAAGTTGATAGAAAATATTGTTATCAGCAATACAGTTTTTTATTTTCACTTTGCGACATACTGGGGCTGAGATATTAATTAAAACACATAAAATCATAAAATGCGTGGGTGCGCTGACTTACCTATGTTCAATAATTTATTACTCGGCTTTCGTTCATCGTAGAGTGCTGATTTTTGTTTTAAATTGTAGGGAATTACAAGAACTTAAATAATAAAAAATAAAAATTTCATCGTTAAATGAGCTTTTTTCTTAATAATCACGAAAAAGTGATTTTTAAACAACAAACATTTATTTTAACATACTATAACTTTTTTTCATTTGTTTAAACAAATGGTTTTTTTTATAACATAAAAGATAATGTTATTAGGAATAAATACATGTTTAGTTTTTGTTTGTAGGAGATAGTGGAGCCGAGATATTCGCAAATGACCAAAAAATGACACAAAACACATTTTTACCAATAACTTTGGTAAAAAAAGTTGTCATGTGGTGCAAATTTGGTTTTAAGCTTTTCTCATAAGCACCTATCGATCCATGAAAAAAAAATAGACCATGCCTCTGCGCGCAAGGTCAAATGACGCTTTGACTGGACTAAAAGTCAGCAAGGTCAATGAAAGGGCGGTCTTGCAAACTATCCTCAAAGTGATTTGCAAGCGCTTCAGCTTTCTCAGTACAAGTTGGTGAAAGTTCTTGTCCGTGAAGGATGGTGTCCGAATTGAGTTCGCTCTTCCAAAATTTAGATTGATCTTCTTAAGAGTGTCAGGGTCCAGGTTTGATATCTAAGAGCCTCTTCCTGAAGTCATTTTCCTGATGATGTTTTACTGAAAGATTTTTTTTTTTTCGTGGGTAGGTGAAGAATCTTCATAGACACTATGAGCCCGGTACTCATAGTAGTGTGAGATTAATTTTTTTTACTCACTAAAAAACACATCCCTTTTGTTCTTGCGACAACAACTAAGTTACCTTATCAACTAGTTTTAATTTCATTCTATTATAATCACGTTTGGCAGGAAGATTCCCACTGAGAGGGCCTGCGGATAACACATTTGAAAGCGGATACTCCTTATGGCGCTAGGTCGAACGGTCTCGTTCTTTGAAGTCGGCGCACAAGGTTTGTCTCATCAATTGTTTGTCGAATAATTCTATTGCTATGGTTATTTAAGTGAGTTCGTAGCTTCCCAGCGAAAACTGCTATTTCATCTTCAACAGTTGGCAATCGTAAGTCTCTGTGTAAATCACTGTTTCTAATGTACCACGGAGCATTAACGATTTCTCTGAGAACTTTGCTCTGAAAAGATTGCAGTATTTGTCTATTGCTTGGTTTAATTTGTAATTTATTATATGCTTAATACAAGCAGAACTTAAAACTAGACATAATAAACTTAAATCTATACTTTAACATAATAAAGGGAGTACAATAATTCATTAATAATTTGTTTTTTGGCTTGATACGAAACAATAGAATTAGTGTATTATTAATTATTATAGTAAAATTTAGGCTTAATAATAGCTTATAACTAAAATGGGAAGAAGGTTTAGTGAGGGGTTTGGGATAGAATTCTTCTAAGGGATGCAGAATTGAGGGAAAAATCAAAAATATCTTGAACAGAGTTGGCTGAACGTAACAATCTGGAGATTGGGTTGAAGTGTCCGTAGTTGGTGCGGTGTGTAGGGAGGTGGAAAAAGGGGACAGAACGTAAATGACGTGGATTTGTATTGATAATTATTAATTCAAGCAAGGCCGGAGAGTCAATGATACCAGTGACAAGTTGGTGGACGAATACTATATCGGCGATATGACGACGTTGAGCAAGGGTATGTAGGTTGATCAATTGTAGACGGTCTTCATACGGGGGTAAGATAAAGGGATCGGACCAATTCAAATTGCGCAAAGCAAAACGAAGAAATCTTCGTTGTACTGCTTCAATTCTATGTGAGTGAGTGATGAGGTATGGTGACCAAATCTGACTAGCATATTCAAGGATGGGTCTGACAAATGTGACATATAAAGATCTAGTAACAAATGGATCGTTAAATTCCTTAGACCAACGCTTGATAAGGCCAAGAGAAGAATTAGCTTTCGCAAGTATATGATCAATATGAGAGCGAAAATTTAGCTCTTTATCACATATTACCCCAAGGTCTGTAATTGAGGAAACAATAGGGACAGGTACATTATGGAAATGATAGGATCGAGAAATTGAAGGTAAACGTTTACGGGAGAAAGTCATAAACTGACATTTTTTTATATTAAGTTCAAGAAAGTTTTTATTGCACCAAGTAAAAAAAGTATTTAGGTCATGTTGGAGAAGCGAAGAGTCTCGAGAAGATGCGATTGTTTTGATTATTTTAATGTCGTCAGCATAGATGGAGATATCAGAGAAGGAAATGATGTTACTCACGTCATTGATGGCAAGAACAAATAGGATTGGGCCGAGATGGCTGCCTTGAGGAACCCCTGAGGATGCAAAGATTGGATCAGACACCGCGTTTCTAAAAACAACTCTATATGTTCGGTTCACTAGGTATGATTTAGTCCACTCAATAAACCATGTTGGAAAACCAAGAGCTTTCAGTTTTATATAGATAATTTGGTGACTGATCTTGTCAAAGGCTTTACTAAAATCAGTAGTTATAACATCAACTTCGAGACTTTTTTCTAAAGATATTAGTGTTTTGGAGACAAATTGGATAAGGTTAGTTGTGGTGGACCTACCCTTTAAGAATCCGTGTTGAAATGGGGAAACAATAGATTTACAATAGAAGTAACGAGAATCGTAAACCATACTTTCAAAGAGCTTGGGTAACGAAGAAAGTTTAGCGATCGGTCGGTAATTAGAGATATCATTCTTACAACCCTTTTTGAAAACGGGAAAGATAAAAGACTCTTTCCAAAGAGAGGGGAACACAGCTTGTGAAAGTGATAATTGGAAAAGTTTGGTAAGGGGTTCGCAAAGTACATTAGCACATTTTTTAAGAAAAATTGCAGGGATTCCATCAGGGCCAGGAGAAAAATCATCTTTCAATGAGTTCAGCTTATCATACACGGAGGGGGATGTAATTGTAATTGAGACAAGAGACGTTTGCGGTAAATTGGATAGAAAACTGTGATATTCCAGATCAGGTTCATTTGAAGTATTGCTATAGGATTGGCTGAAAAAGGTAGCAAAGAGATTAACTATGATTTTGGGATCAGATGAAGATGTACCAAGAAAGTTGAGCGTTGAAGGAAGGCCGTCGGATTTTCTCTTGACGTTAATGAATTGGTAAAAGCGCTTAGGTTCAGTGATGAGCGAAGTCTGCATTTGATTAAGATACGATTGGTAAAGGGATAGGCATAAAGTCGAAAAGGAAGAAGAAGCTTGTTGATAGTAAAAATAGTTTAGAGGCGTCTGAAATTTGAGATAAATTTTCCATAACCTATTTCTGACATTCCGGATACTACGCAGCTCTCTTGTGTACCAGGGGGGAGATGAAACACAGTTCTTTTGTAGTGTTAAAGGAACGCATTGGACGAGACAATCGAATATTGAGGTATAGAAGAAAGAAAGAGCTATGTCGATAGGAGTAGAGGGGTTAATAAAGTGGTGAAAATCAATGCTGTTGAGTTGAATAATAAGCTGATGAAAATCGGCTTTGCGAAAGTTGAATGTAAAAGAGTTTTCAGACTCAATAGTTGGAATATTATCATCGAGACAGAAGAAGAAAGATAGAGGAGGATGATGATGATCAAGAACAGAGAGAAGATGAGAGCTTTCGGAAACGGAAGAATTAAAGGGATCTGAGGAGAAGGCGAGGTCAAGTTGTCTCCCTAACTTATTGTGGATACCACTTATTTGGAAAAGACCAGATTCAAGTAATCTATCTGTAAAAATTATTTCTTTTTCAGAGGATGGATTAGAGGGAATAAAACAAGTTTCATCATCGGATAATGACCATTTCAAATCCGGTAAGTTAAAGTCACCGAGTATGATAAATTCATCATTGGAGGTAGATCTCTCGATCAAGGAGCTAACAGATTCAGTAAATTGTTGATAGACAAGGCTAGGTTGGGAAGGACGAATGTAGCAACAGAGAAGATAGAAAAATCGTTTAGAGATAGTTAATTTAATGCAGACAAACTCGAAAAGTGGTGATTTAGATATTTCGATAAGAGATGCATTGAGACGATTGTGCACAGCGAAAAGAACACCGCGTCCATTGGGAGTAAGATCGTTAATTTGGCCATCCGCACGAAAGACAGTAAAATCAGAAGTAAAAAGTTCACTTTCTGTGAAATCTGAGCAAAGGTTAGTTTCCGTTAGAGCAAAGATATCGTAAGGGAGATTTTGGGAGTTAAGATAAACGTTAGAAGTTTTGGTTCGGAGACCTCTAACATTCTGATAATAGAGGGTTAAAATATTTGTGGTTACAGGCTGTAAAACAGAATTGTTGTTAAAGACTATGTTCCTGATTGGGACGAGCGAAGGGTAAACGTTTGGAATTTAAATGTGAGGCGTATGTAGCCAGATCTTTGGAAACTGTAGAAGGAGAAATCCCTAAAGATTCATGGAAGCGGGTGTAAATTTTATTGAGAGTAAAAAGATCAGTTGGAAGGCCTTCTTTTTGAATAGAAACTATGACATTCATTTTAGTTTTGCCATTAACACAAACAGTATCAGACTTATTATAAAGGTAGGCAAGGTAGAGACGAACATTATCGTAAAGTTTGCTGTCGCGAAGTCGAGCCATCAGGTATCGACCGTCAAATTCATCACTGGTGGACTTAGAGGTGGCAAAATTAGAAGTTAGTTTAACGACAGGTGAAAACATTGGGTCGAAAACTGGGGAATGAGGAAGGTGGTTGTTAGAAGATTTAGGAGAATTATTTATGGTATGGGAATGGATAAAATTAGAGTAGGGTTTAGTGGAAGATTTATTGTTTACATTGCCAGTAGATTCAGGTGATACAGTATGATTTGAATGCAAGTTAAAGAAGATTTGGTTTCTACGTGCAGAGAAGGAATTTTTGGAAGTTTTAGTTGCGTTCGGAGGAGGCAAAGGTTTAGGAGGGGGTACTTTATTCTTAGATCTATTTACATTTTGTTTTATATATTTAGAAACATTTGAGATTGAAGTTTTAGGATGTGTTCTAATATGATTATTATGAAAAATTTTTGAAATCTTAACATCATTTTGAAGGTAAATTGGTTTATTAGTGGAACAAAACAGCCATCGATATTTAGAAGGAATAAATACTTTAAAGCTAGAGGTATCGGTCTTGTAGCATTCTCCTATGACGATCTTGAGTTTGCTCATGAAGAGATTTTGGATCCAGGAACTATTGGCATTGGCAGGAATATTTGTTACATAATATGGGTCAAATTCGTTGAGATTTTTTAATTTATTGAGCCTTGAATTCCAGTCATTTATAGTCCAGACATTGCCAAGACGAATAATAGTAGGCTCGGGCGGAGTAGAAAGGCCATTATTGTTAGGAGAAGAAATAGGCTGATCATTATCCGTAAGTGAGATCGGTACAGCATTTTCTCTGGCTGATGGGGGAGGTAATGGTCGAGATATTGTGGCGCTGAGGGACTCAGTTATTTCTGCGAAAATTGACGTGTTATTAGCTGCGATTGGTTGAATGTTCATGGGAATTCCATCAATTTTGCTCGAAGTAATTTTTAATTCGTCGATAATATCATTAAATGAGGAGCGTGATACTGTTATTTCGGAGTTAATGTCATTAATTTTGGAGACAAGATCAAGAAGAATTGCGTTAAGTTGGCAGGATGCAGAAGATACGGAATTCGACGTGGATTGTAAAGAAGTATCAAGGACGGACCGGATGCTCTTAATTTGATCGAAAATGTTTTCAAAAGGTAACGATTTTAAGGCAGAAGTGAGCGAAGAGCGTATTTCACTATTTATATTTTCGAAACGGCAATGTGTGTGTTCAGAAACCCGCGAGTTGAGCGTCTTCACTATGGACGAAAGATGATTTTCTAAAATAGATTGGTTGGAGAAAAAGCGTTTGGCAAGAGTTTCGATGGAACTTTCAAGGTTTTCGATACTTTTGGAGAAATCATCAAAGTGATGAAATTGCGCGAGAACGTTCTTATGAAAACGATTGTTATCAGCAATAAACGAAGAAGTAGAGTCACTCACACATTTAATAGCAAGAAGAACGTGGGAAAGTGATATATGTTTTTACATTCGTCACAGAGATAAACAAAATGATTTAGGAATTCTTTGAGATGAGCACATGATTTTTTACTCAGTCCAATACAAAGAGGATGAAATGATTTACCGCATAAGCCACGGCACGTAATTCGCTGGGGGTATTTGCTGTCGAGAAGGCAACTGACGGAATCACAAGGGTTATTTTCCATTGTTTCGATCTTTTTTTTTTTTTTTTTTTTAATATTAAAAATAAAAGTTATTATTAAAGAGTAAAAGGATTGAGAACTTTAAAAAAAGTTTTTTTGCTAATCCGATACACAAACCAAGATTGCAGATTGTCGGAAGTATCAGCTGACGTGTGCAGATTGATGACGTGTTGTGTTGACGTAATAATGTTGAAAATATGTAAATAAAAACAGAATCCAAAACGAGAATTTAAGTGTGGAATCTAATTATGGACTGCCAGGCAGAACTATACTAAAATGACTCACCCGTAGGGCAAGACTGAAAGCAAGCAAATAAAGTAGTTAGCCGTTTAAAGATGAATATTTGCAATTGCAATTCAGTCACATTCAGCTTGTTGCGAGTTAATTGTTGATTATAACGCTGGTAGTAGGTTGAGTGGGTTGCAGTTTTTCAGTTCGCAAGTTGAAGGTTGAAGCGCAGGTATGCGTAATTTGCGGCTTAATGTATGTAATTATCTTTGCACAGGCACTCATAAATGTTGCAGAATTTTATATATGAAAATGTAGGCAGAAATTGGGATACAATGTAGCTTCCATTAAGCCTCATAGGCAGAACATATATAAAAAATGTTTCACTCACCGGGAAAGAAGGAAACAAAAAGAATTAACGGGCGCAAATATAATGTTTGAGAGAACGACACAATGAATGTAAACTCTTTTCTCAATGAGAGAAATTATATGAATATTATATAATGTAATAATCACTAAATTCTTTTCAAGTTACTTTTTTTTATTTTTGTCAAAAAAAACACTTTAAAGTTATTGGTAGCACAATTAAAAATGTCAAGAATTAATGCAAGGGAGTTAGGCTTGAAGAATCGCACAGGTTGAAGATTAATAGCGAAGTTAAGTCGGCTTTAAAATGATAAAATACGGGAGCGGGTGTTACACACGGCTGATCTTCACAGGTACATATTATAATAATATTATAATTAGTACAACCCCAAAGTTGTATACCGTACATCCATACTGGTTCTATCACTTGCTTATAGATAAGCAATTTATTGTAGATGCTGAGTTTGGAATATCTTCCAATAAGCCAATTCAGTTCACGTAATTTATTTTCAAGTTGATCTCGTTTATTTTTACTGTGAGTTTTCCATTTAAGCTTAGCGTCTAGTGTCATTGCTAGGTACTTTGCTTCATTAGCATATGGTATTTGCACCGAATTAATGTAGGTGGGCAGATTGGTAATTTTTTTGTAAGTAAAATTAACATGTGTTGATTTTGACTCATTAGAAACAATTCGCCATTTCTTAGTCCATACCGAAATTTTATCTAAAGCTCGTTGGGGCTTCTGGTTTGCAGATTCAACTGAATCGGATATTGCAAGTATAGCAGTATCGTCTGCAAAAGTACCTATTATGGTATCTTCTTTTTGAGGAATATCGCTAGTGTATAGTACGAACAGAATCGGACCAAGAACACTTCCCTGGGGAACACCAGCATTGATTTCCTTAAAATCCGAATATTCCCTCCCTTGCTTAACTCGAAACAGCCTATTTTCGAGGTAGGACTCAAGGATGTAATATATTCCATCCGGAAAGACCTGTTGCAGTTTAAACTTAAGGATATCGTGCCAGACCTTGTCGAAGGCTTGAGAGACGTCTAGAAATGCGCTTGAACATACATTTTTTCCCTCTAGTGATTTCTCAATTTCATTGGTTATCCTGTACACCTGATCAATTGTTGAGTGGCTTTTCCGGAAACCAAATTGATGGTCAGGAATAAGCCGCTTTTCCTCGATAAAAGGAAGCAGTCGCTTTAATAAGATTTTCTCAAATACCTTCGAGATCAGTGGCAAGAGGGAAATCGGTCTATAAGATTTCTTTTATACATCTTGCTTTTCCGGTCTTGTTTCCTTGTACAAATTGCTCATCGCAAAAAATCAAAATTACAGTTAAAATAAAAATGCCTGGGGTGGTATAGTACCCCTGTTGTGGTCGGAAGGTTAAAACTTTTGCGACTTTCCGTTGGCGTGGAACGTATGAAAGCCTTGATGCCGCATTTATAAGGTGCTGAAGTTTAATTGCTGCTTTTCTGGGTAGCTCTTTAAGTACGCGAGCATTTATTAGGTCGTACCCAGTATCTTTATTATTTTCAAGATTTTTAATAGCTTGATAAAGTTCTGATAACGTGATATTCCCAATAAGAAAGTTTTCACATAGCCATTGGATATCATCATGTTCATTTATCAACGCCTGACCGTCAAAAGGTTTAAAAGTTTCCTCTAGATGTTCAGCAAATAAATCGGCTTTTTCTCTATCGAACTTAGCCCATCCACCATTATTTTGTCTAATTGGTGCTGAATGTATTTGCGGCTTTTTAACATCTTTTATAGCTTTGCACAATGAATAGTTCGTATTTTTATCTGCAGTCAGACCTTCAAGATAGGTAGAAATCTTCCGATTTTTTGAGTCGCGGATAGCATACTTGAGTTCATTTGAGAGGCGGTTTAAAATGGTTTTGTCCTGAGGTGCTCGTGATTGATGCCATCTTTTCCGAACAGTTCTTTTTTCGTGAAGCAGATCTTTTATTTCCTGTGGAATTGTGTCTGTGTTTCTAATTGGATCTCTAAAGTTGTGTGGAGTGTTTTTCCATGCAGCAGCGTCTTGTATGACTTTAATAAATATATCGACTGATATAATAAATATACATAACTGACTGATTGAACATTGTGTTGGTTCACTGAAGTTCTGAATGCAGCCACTGGTATTCGTCACTTTCCCTGTTAAACGCCCTGTTGAAGATTCTTTGGGGGATTTTGGGGAGTGTTTGCAGGTGAGCATATATTGATTCTATATGCTGGGGCAGTTTTGCGTACATGCCTCTGCTAGTGCAGGGAGTTTTCTGACTGTCCAAAGCGTTACTTACCATCACTGTTAAAAATTGATCAATGGTGTTATCGATCTCATTCTTGTTGAGTTGTTGACGCGCTGGAAACTTCATTCTAGGCGTTCTTCTACTTCTGAACTTAATCTTCTGTAGTTCAGTTTGTCGTATCGGATTTGGAATCAGGGAATACTTCGTTCAGTTGTAATCATATGATTCAAAAAAAAAAAAAAATACGGCAGGAGCAAGATCAGAAAAATCTTAGCTACCCAGCTAAAAAAAAAAACTTTTCCGACCTTTGTTGACAGCATCGTTGAAGTGACTGGACTTTTTCGTGATATGCGTATTTTTAAAAGATTTAATCGTTTTTTTTTTTTTTTTACTAAAGAAATATATAAATCACTCAAAAGCCTACTTAGCTCGTTAACCTACTTACTAGTTCTCAAAAACACTATAAAACTTCATTTCCACATTGGTTGTTTCTTACACCCTTTTTAACTTCTATATATGTTACATATTTAAAAATGGAGCAAACAAATATCTATCTTATGCCTTAGGTACCTAGCTACTTGTCTTTTGGAAATCTTTTGTCCTTTTTCTATTTCCATCCTAGGAAAAAAAACTTTAAACCCGCGATTTTAATTTTATATAAAAAAAAATCCACTAGGAACCTCCTCAAACAAAAAGTTTTCCACTTTATTCCTTTCGCAACAAAAAAAAAAACATAAAGAATGAAAACTGCATCTATATTCTTCCAACAATTCGCAGATAATTCAAGAATCAAAAAAGACTTCACGTACTTTACGCCGCATGAAGCACTGACGACGAATGTGACTGAAATCAGAACTACTCAAAGTTTACAAATTGTTCCCTTTGAGGAAGCAAATTGCACTGTATGTCAGCTCAGAAGTGTCCTTTTTCTCTTGGTTTGACTAGTTTTCTCTATTTTTTTGTTGTTGTTTTGTGTCCTTTAACTCTAACTCAGTTTTTCATCTTCGGACTTTGGATGTGATTTTGTCCGCCAACAAGGAGAACAACGACAGCAACGACCAACGACGACGACGACGACAACGAATGAGTTGACTTTTCCATATTGTCCTTTCTAACGATGACATCCAGGCGGCATTTCCTGTTCCTATATAGAGTCCTGTTGGTGTCAGAGAAATATAGCGAATAGCGATTAATTACAATGGTCCGGCAATGGCAGCGGCAGAGGCAGCACAATACCAACACACACGCAAAAGGAGAAC
This sequence comes from Philhelius festivus, assembly GCA_963931855.1. Taxonomy (NCBI): domain Eukaryota; kingdom Metazoa; phylum Arthropoda; class Insecta; order Diptera; family Syrphidae; genus Philhelius; species Philhelius festivus. The sequence goes on along the minus strand of OZ007557.1, from coordinate 75,165,298 downwards.
TTTAGCATTTCTTCTTCTCTTCCTCTAATCCCCTCGAACCACGATCCTCTCTTTCAAAATAACCTCTGCCTGTCAGAAAAAGCCAAATAGGCTAGAAAAAAAAAACCATACAAAAAAAAAGGATTTGCTCACTCGTTTGTTTGGTTCCTTTTATCAAAGGGGATTTAGAGTGTGCGGCGTATGTGATTGTGATTGTGATTGAATCATCGTCGTCGTTGCTTTTAAAGTATCGCCAAAGGACCTCCACTACCACTGTGCCATGCCACGGTCACAATGTAAAATTGGAAGCCAATACCTCTTTCTGCATTTGACATTGTGACTATGATTGGAATTGCTATGCGGATATGCAATATATTTTGCACAAAAAAAAAACACTCCAAGGCTGTTTTTTATTTCCACTAAAACGAGTTCGATTGACAGCCACATCAGGCACGCGGATGCAATTGAAAGGATATGATGAAATTAATAAATGTTTAATTAAATTAGTTCAACTTATGTGTGTAATAAGCAAACGAATATTAACGTTTTTTGTATGGTTACAATTTTACCGAAACGAAGACGATGAAGGATAATCCGTCAAGGTTTTGGCAAATTGTAATCAATTTTGTTGTATTTCTTTTTTTTGTTTGTTTTGATTCGAAAGTAATTAATCACAGAGATCGATTGTTGCATAAATAAAAATGATTAATCGATTTCACAGTGATGTGGCGCAATGAACCTTTCTATGTGAGTTACATGAATCGTTTACAATTGATGGTATGGACTAGGGCAACCAAAGAGCAACGTGGATTTTACTTAGAAGAGTGATTTTATTTGGTTATTGTTTTTCGCCTATGAGTCTTAGAGAAAAAACAGAGTTCCAAGCCCTACGGAAAGAGCTAGTTAAACAAGAAACAGTGTTGCATTGGAATAATAATTCAAATCACCCAAAAGATGTCAACCTTCACCCAAATCATGTTATGCATTTAATTTGATTTCGGGAGAGTTGCTGGAATTGATGAATGGTGCATGCATATCCTTTGAAGTATTTGACTAGATTGATCAAATACCTAGTAATTTTGCGAACGCAGATTGCAATTATCTCATTAAAACAACACAATAACTAAACATCTTCTAAAACACTGAGGGAAAAATCTTAGTAAGTAAAGAGGAAAAGTGTATATGTAGGTACTACAAGTTCCCAGGGAATTACAATTAGAGTTCTATGTACTGAGTACAAATACCTTGTACTGGTTACATTTAAATTCATTTTCCAATATTTAAAATCCGCATCTGAAAAGAAATATAATGATATATGTAATGGATACAAATTACTTGTATTGAGTCAATAAAATATTTACTGCGTTGAAGCTTTATCTGAAAAAAAAGAACTCGTCCATTCTTAACACTATATTTCGACACCAAACTAAGATCTGAGATCTCAGCTGAAAAATTCTGGGACTCACTTTTGGCAAGGTTTCATTGAAATCTCAAACTTTTATTGAGAATTCGTTAAGATCTCCATGAAATCTTGTCCCATCAATGCAAAATATCAAAAATTTGTCAGCTTAAATCACAGATTTCGATTTAGTGGCAAAATAGTATGACACAAATATTCTGCATATTAATCCCCCTAGTACGGGGTGCGTTTAGGTTCCAGGTTGATTTTGCTTGGTTGCCATTTTTGTGTGAATAAAATTTGTCAGTTATCATTTTTCACTCGTCAGTACAGAGTGGTTAATAACAATTTAATAGGGATCATCTAACGCAGCAACAATGTGTTGATTAGAGTACTCAACCGCCATTTTTGACAACGACGAATCACATTTCGACTTGGCTGGCTTTGTTAATAAACAGAATATCCACTATTGAGGCACTAAAAAACCCTGGATTGATACGCCAAACACCATTACACCCTTGTAGAGTAACTGTATGGTTCACCATTTCGCCATATTTTTTTGAGGATGCCATAAGCAATGTTGTAACAGTTACTGGTAATCTCTATCGGGATATGTTCAAAAACTTTGCTCTTCCCGAATTGGATCAATTAGGCTTATAGAACATGTGGTTCCAACAAGAGCATTATACACAGGTCATGCTACGATGCGAATTTTACCAGAAATTTGTCAGGACCGAATAATGTCAAAAAGTGGTGATATCGGCTGGACCCCATGATCCTCTTATTTGACCTCTCCCGATTTGTTCCTATCGGTGATACTAAAAGGAAAAGTTGTAGGGTAATTGCGGGAGAGATACCGCACTCAACCAAATGCATACATCTAGTCATCAAGGCGAAAAATTTTATTATGCTTTTTGTTCGTAAGGTATTCAAAACAGAAAGATAGAAAACAAATTTGGTAATATCGGATATGTAACGGGATTTTTTCTATTTGTTTTGTTTTATGCTTGCTTTCTTACTATGGAAACATTGAGGAGGCGATGTCTCTCCGAAAGTAGGAAAAACTTATTTTCAAAAAAAAAAAAATAAATAGAAGATTGGATCCAATGTACAAAATGGCTACATGACAATTGTACACGGTACAAAAAACTACAATCCACACTTTGCACAGACTGTGGACAAGATCAAGAACGAATGAAACATGTTTCACAGTCAAATTAATTCCTTAAGTTCAATAAATTTACTATGCGGCATCTCTCCCACACATGCAGGGAGAGATGGCACACTCAACATATTTTACTTTTTTGTTATTTTTTGTAAAAATTGGTATTTTTTGTAGGTCAAGTATTTTTAGAATATAAATCCATTGTTAAATTTTTTGCAAAATTACAGTTTATTTTACTTTAGTAAAAATACTACGTTGATTTTTGAAAAAGTGCGGCATCTCTCCCGTAATTACCCTACATCAAGAAACCAACCACAACCTTGATTCTGAAGAACAATTTAAGAAACGAAATTGCTGAAATTACAATAGAAGTCTACAAAATGGTTATGCAAAATGTGCTTAAAAAAGCTTGCCTTTTCGCCACGACCATATAATTCGTACATTATGTCAAAGACCATAATATACGTAATCAATTAATAAAATATAAATTATGAAATTAAAGTTAATTTAAAATTTATTGAACTGAAACATAAAACGCATCTTGTAGTTCCCTAGTCTATGAGTTAAAGTTGGTAAATATTAAGATTTTTTTCCAACCAAAAATATGTGTATTCTTTCTAAATGAAAGATGAAAGGAAATTTCAAATAAAGAATACTCAAAAATATGTACTGAGTACATAGAAGCTCTGCTCACAACATATTTTATAGAATACAGTGTTTATCTGTACTCCCGTCTTATTAAATACTTTATTGGCTACATAAAGGATCAAAAAAAATATGTAGTCAGTACAGTTTTCATCATGTACTTGTACTCAGTACAAAAATATGTATACATTTAAGGAACGAAGTACATACAGTTTTCCCTTAGTGTACTTCACTTACCCTAATTATATCAGCTGACAACAAGGTGTTGATGACTATCAAGTTAAACTTCGTGGATTTTCATATTTCGATAATTTATCATTATATTCAATTAATTTTACCAAAGATTAAATTATGTGATCAACCTCTATGTTGTTGATAAAAGACGAATTGTGTTCGAATACAACACAATCAGAAGTTATGTTATCAAATTAATTCAAGATGGTTTGGCAGATTGAGACTGTGACATTTGACTAGCTACGAGTATATTTAGATTTTCCAATGATCCCATTTGTAGAATGGCGGAAATGGTGAATCAATAATTTTAATCAACTAAAGATGAAGGTTTCTTGGTGGCTTATTACTTTTATTCTTTCATGCAAATCTATAGCTGAAATATTGAAAATTTTAAATTAAACAAAATCAACTTCATTGAGCTATAACCTGGCCAAGGCTGGAATTGAAGGTACCTGAGCCAAGTCGAAAGACTCAATTTTGTCTCTTTGAGTCTAAGACATTTGGTTGTAATTGCAAAATTCCTAAATTTCCGCAAAAACTCTTGACTGTTGATCATGGGCTGGAAAACAAGCGAATCAGTATTAATAAACTTTTCGGGACTATTATATTGGAAATTTACTCGAATAACAGTATACGGAATCTAGCTCTGCCATTTTCTATTTTCATACAAAAAAAAAAACATGTGATCTTTATCAATGTACTAGTACTTTGATTTTTAAAGGGTAGCCATATTTTTTTGCGTGAAGCTGAAACCACCCTATCCGATTTTCTAAAAAAAAATTAAAATGTGATGATATACATTATGTCTAACTTGGGTTGTTGTCCTGTGTTGAAAATAAATAAATAATATTTTTAAAACTCGCAATTTTGCGAACGATCCATTTTCATTCTTTTCGATTTTCTCCAAAAAAAAAACAAAAGCCTCGCCGATAATGTTTGAAGGTCCGTCAAGATAGCATTGCTACAAAGCAAATTCAAAAATCTAGTGGTCTAGGGGTTGTGTGTTAATTAAGTTTGAAGAACATGAAAATTAAGTTCTCAGTCAAGATGACAGCACTTAATTAGCACCTAACTTGTGTATCATAAAATTTCTGAATTTTCGTTTCGGAGGTGCAATCCTGGATAATCTATCTTTTGACAAGATTGAGAGATTTGTTCAAATTAAAAAAATTAACTAAGTCATATCACCAAAATTTGTAAAAACGTTTGTAGATTTGAAAAAGGTATTAACTTAAATACGCATACGATATTTCAGAGTTATAATTTTAACTGTGATAACCGAACTTTTTGATACTCGTGCCTTTGGAAATTCCTTATTCTAACTTTTTATATTTACCTCTTAGCACCTTTGGCATTAATGTTTGACTATGATTCCGGAATTGTAGAGCAATATTATTCGCACCCTCTTTGTCGGTATGTATTTCAGCCAAAACATGATAAATTTCTTTATTCCAAGTGTCAATTGTTTCTGGGTTTACCTAGGTAGACATTTGCCTTTGCATATCCCCAGGTTAGATTAGGTTTGACGTTGGTGTCAGCAAACCAGCCGACACACTTAAAACATGAGTTGGTTCATTGTGATTTCTGATACCACATTGAATCTTGGAGAATTTCTCCCTAATCGTCAAAAAAAAAAAACAAAATTGGAACTTCATATGAAGCGAGCTATGATCATTGTAGTAGAAATATCCCAGATGGAGTCCAAGCCTTGAGATAAAGCAGGACATGTAAAGAAAAGGTGAGTGATAGATTTCCCCACATCTTCTTCCATGCAAAGCTTCTGTAGAAATTGTTAAAATAAATGCCTGTTAAACACAGCCCTCTTTTAACACCTATTACGGATCCTATGTGCGATCTGCTTACAGATAGAAACGCTTCAGATCCAGCATTGGCCAGATCTGTTTTGTCACCAAGTTGGTGGTGATATTCTTCAACCTAAGGTTTGTTCCTTGTACAGCATCTATCTGCAGCATAAGTTTACACTTAGCGATTGGAAGACCTATGTTTGTGTTATCTGACAATAAAGGTATCATTGTTCCACCTTTGGCGAGTTCGTCAGCTTTACAATTTGATGAAATGTCCTTGTGCCCTGGCATGCAGTAGAGGTCAATGTTAAACTGCTGCAATCGGCAGTTATGGGCTGTTATTGAGTTGATAGAGTTAGAATCAAGAGATTTAATGGCAGCTTGACAGTTTGAGTAGATGCGGATATCTTTGATTAAATCACGTTTTCTTTAAGCCAAGCCTAGACAGGTCTTCTTAAATCGCCAAAGGTTCTGCCTGGAATTCGGTACATTAATTAGGAAGACGAAAAGAGAAACTTAAATTTAGTCTGTCTAAGTGTACACCTCCACTAACCCCGTCATTAATTTTGGATCCCTCGAAGTAAAATCGATTGAATGAATTGGACAGGAATGCTATGTCCTCCCAGATTTCTCTAGAAGGAATGGTTACTTGAAAGTTGTTATCAAATTGAACGTGAGGGATGGCGTAATTGATGCTAGACTTGGAAGTGAACTGAATGAGTTGAGGATAATGGAGTGGCCAGTTTCATTATTGATCCAATGCGAGGAGGCTTTTAAACGAATAGCTGCGTTTGCAGCCGTTTGCTTGCCGAGTGTATTAAGGAGTATGCGATGGAACAGAAAGTCCAGTGCATTGGAAGAAGTCATTCGAAGTGCTCCGCTCATGAACAGAAAAGCTGACCGTTGAACTTTGCTTATCCCCAATTATCCCCAGAGGCAATAATCAAATCTCAAGAACAAAGTGACTAGGTCCATTTCGTGAAATTAGTCGTCCGTCCAATGGCAGCCCAAAAACCATTAGGAAGCATAGGCAGTACCAGCCATAGTACTCCTTTTCTTTCTAAGCCGACCAATGCCAACCAGTAACCTTCGTGTAGCAACGCCAGCCAAAGTAGCGCTGCACGAGGTAAGAATAAGCTATCGGAACGCCCTTTTCAAGGAACAATTCAAGGGGGCTTCTTTTATTTTTGACGAGATTGCCAGGAATGAGAAAGTGGGAACAGTTCATTAGAGGGACGCTGCTAATGAAATAAAATACCAGAAAATCGTTCAAGAGTACAACAGTCTTCTGAAAATTCAAGAAAAAATCATTGAGCGAAACAGGTCTCAGGATGAGACTTAAAGACCCCAGAAAAGGAGGAAGTTAATTGGGCCCACGGCTAGACTGCCAGTGGTGGCTATTAAATCTTTACCTAATATGTTTTTTTTTTACTATTCGTATAATATTTGTTTTAGATTTTTAAGATTAACAACTTCTTGTTATTCCATGAATGTTTGGGTTTGCTCTTTTTATTAAGTTTGAGAAAACCTCTTTTCAAAAAGTCCATTTGCTTTGGGAATAGGCTTCAATATCTATAATATTTTACGGATGCATCCGTAAGTCTTCTTTTTGATCAAATTCTCATCATCATTAAATCTAATTCGGCTCCTCACTCACACCATTTGAATTGAGGAATAATGTTTGGAATTAGATTTGATTTTTAGTAATTAGTCATTAGATTGCAGGTATTTAATTAGAAAATGGGTAAAGCAATTTAAATTTAAATCGTGATGTGTGATTGGGAAACCATCAAACATCGGTTGCATAAATTATTTTGAATTTAAACAAAAATAATCAGAGGAAGAGGAAATGGCTGGCCGAAATTTGTAAAATACACTGAGCTAAATGTCACCGGTGTTAAATCAAATGATAAATAAAACAGAGTAACTAATGCAATAAATTTATAAACACATCGTAATAGTATTTGATGTTTAAAATTAATTTTTTGAGGGTAATTATTTTTAGAAAACTCTCATTGTAATTTTCAATGAAAAAGCGGGTGTCCAATCGTGATTCTGAAAATACATTTATACACACATATACATACATTGTTATTTATAGGTTTATTTCACTCTGAACAACCGGAACTTTTGTGGTGTTTCTGGTTTAGATTTTGATTTTTCACTTCGTAATGAGAATAAAAATGAAAATTGAAGACCACAGTGAAAATTCAGGGTAAAAGCAGTGTGATAATAATGTCATTTCGTCCAATTACAGTTTTGTTTTTTTATCCTGACCACGTACAGTTTTTTTTTTCCAAAAACCAAGTTACAAGTGTGCTAATGCAAATTTTGAAAATTATGAGGAAATGAAGAAATAAACTGCGTGACTGGTCGCCCCAACCTGCTCCTCCCCACACTTTTTTTAAGACTTTAACTAACGTTACCTGACATACATTTTTTTGAAATTTAAAAAAAACATTTTTGTTCTCAAGAACTGTTCCACGGAATTTTTTTTAAATCAAAAATTATATTTAGTAAGAGCTTGCTAATGGTTGTAAAAATGGCTATTAATGATACTTCCTATAGAATCTTTTTTTTTTTTTGTTTTCAATTGTCTCAAAATCAGTACAGATGATTTTGGCCAGTTTTGTATGCTTAGAATCCTATGAAGTATTAAAGTGTTCAAATTTTCAAAAACATTTTTTGGATTGAAAAAAAATTACAAATTTTGTTTTGGAAACTCAATATTTGTAAAAACCAAATAGTCGTTTTTTTGTAAATTTTGAAATCAATAGTTTTGTAATACTATCTAGAAGTTGTTATAGTTTATTTATATTTCATCTTAAAATAACGGTACCCACCTTACAAATATTAAAAAATGGTTTTCGAAAATCATACTTTTTCTCAAAAACGGCATCTACAGTTTTGAATACATTTTTTCTTGCCTTATTTTTAACGATTTATAATTAAATAAGAAGCATTTTGAAATTAAGACATTAAAGACAGAACTTACAAGAGAAGCATTTTTTTGAATTTTCGACTGATATGCAATGTTTTTCAAACTTCGTATAAGCTAATTTATATAAAATTTTATATAAATATAAATAATAATTTAGCTTATAATATAAATTAGCTTATAAAAAGTTTAAAAACCATTGCATATCAGAATTGAAACAAAAATATTTGTTTGGTTTTTGCAAAAAATTAAAAACAATTTTTTTTTAATTTTGATTCTTCTTTGCACAATGATAAGAAATTAAAATTTGCATACCAACGTTCTTTCTTAATTTTTTTTTATAATTATATAAAAACTTATTTTTTTAAATTACACTTTTTAACCTTAGAAGAAGTTTCAGCAAAATAAACAATGAAATTTGTGTATTTTACTCCCCTTACATCCATATTTTTGGATATATAATTTCAAAATTTCCAAATACTTGTACATAAGAGCAAGTACGTTCAGCTCAGTCGTTTTTATTTTTTAATAAATTGTCTTTGAACACACCTAAGATAATGACAGTTCATGTAAGCAAACTAAGCACACAGATCTTTTTTAGACATTTGAAAATTCCAAGGAATCCAGCACGAGTCAGAAAGAGTTAGCACGATACTAAAAAATTTAAATATATAGCCGAGGATCTTAACTTAAATAAAATGTTAGAGACAGCTTTATGCTAGATTCGATACATTTTTTGAAAATCGTTTTATAAGCCTAGTATCATACCAAAACGGCTTAAGCTTCACTTTAATTTTGTTTTTAAGAAATTTTCATTCAAAAAAAAATTCAAAAATGAAAATTAAATTTAAAATATTTAAAAATTAAAAAAATAGAAATTAAAAAATCAAAAAAATATGTTTTTGAAAGTTTTAATATGTCAACTTTTTAAACTTTTTAGAAACTTCTTTAAATAAAATTTAGGGCAAATGTATAATGCCGAACAATCGAGCAACCTGTTAAAGTTATTCAGGCTTATTATGAAAATGGGCGTTCAAATCAAAATGCATATCGTGCACTTCGTGATTTTTTCGGTCAATTTAATCGCCCAAATGTGCGTACAATCGGAAAAATCGTGCAAAAATTTGAGCAAACCGGGTCTGTAGAAGATGTGAAAACATCAGTGCATGCTCGTACAGCTCGTACTGCAGACCATTTCAAGCGTCGTCAATGGTCAGAATAGTGGCAAGAAATGGCAACAGTGGATGATCAATTTTCGAAGAAAATCATCTTCAGTGACGAGGCACATTTTCGCCTCAGTGGATTCGTCAATAAGCAGAATTGCCGCATTTGGGCGAATGATAATAATACAGGAGTGATTGTCGAAAAACAAATGCACCCACAAAGAGTGACTGTTTGGTGCGGTTTATGGGCTGGCGGCATCATCGGGCCGTATTTTTTCCAAAATGAGGCCGGTCAGGCAGTTACTGTGAATGGTGTTCGCTATCGTGAGATGATAACGAACTTTTTATGGCCCGAATTGGAAGATATGGATGTGGACGATATGTGGTTTCAACAGGACGATGCCACTTGCCATACAGCTAACGAAACAATGGCTCTTTTGAGCGATAATTTCAATGGCCGTGTTATCTCACGTGGTGGCGATGTCAATTGGCCGCCAAGATCATGTGATTTGACACCGTTGGACTTCTTTCTTTGGGGTTATTTGAAAGAAAAGGTGTACGTCTATAAGCCAGCAACAATTCAAGAGGTAAAAGATGAGATAATTCGGTACATTAACGGCATAGAACCTCAATTATGCCTCGGCGTCATCGAAAAATTGGACCATCGGATGGAGGTGTGCCGCCAAAGGCCGCGGCGGCCATTTGGCCGATACAGTAAAACCCGCTTAAGAGAAACCCGCTTAAGAGAAAAACCCGCTTACCTGCAACACTTTTTTCATCCTCAAGTATTTTCCGACCAATTTCCCTTAAAACACTCCGCTTAAGTGAAACTCGCTTAAGTGAAAAAACCGGATAACTGAAACATATTTTAACTTAATTTTTAATATTTTTCATTAAAAAAAAACTCTCTTAAGTGAAAAAAAATTGAATCGAACAGAATAAAAATTTGCTAGTTTTCGTTTTCCAATAAATTGTTTTTGTGTTTTTTGATCGTTATTTTATTTAATTTCTTTCAAGGCAAGTCGAAAAGATAAAAACAATATTGTTTCTACCATTAAATCTCCGCTTAATGGAATTTTTAAATCCGCTTAAGTGAAATTTTTTTTTTCACTTATCCGAACTCCGCTTAAGTGGAATTATTTTTCACTTAAGCGGGGTTCGCTTAAGTGAAAAACCCGCTTAAGTGAAAGAAAGACTGTGACAATTTTCCATTTCTCTTAAGAGGGTTTTATTGTATTTTGTTCCATACATAATTGAACCATACCAATATTATCATAATAAAAAGAAATGACAATAATTTCCTAAATAATTTGTGTTTTATTCAAAATCAACATCGGCCCTTAAAATTTAACCACCCTTTATTTATGTTAGGTACTGTCTTTCATTAAAAGACAGATCGTACAAATTGAACAATATGGAAATCTAACTTTTAAGGTTTTCACGGTTGTTAACACATGACAGTTATAAATTTTCAGATTAGCCGCGTTATAATACCAAAATATTTAGCGAGTGCAATACAGTACTCACTCCGAACGTTTCGCTACAAATTCCATTGAGCGTGGTCACCGTGAACTGATTTTTATTTTTGTTCAAAATCCTAGAAGCCGTTTTCGAGAACAATAAGATTTTCAAAATGGATTTTGAATAAATTTTTTTGTGAATTGAATTTTTCTACATCTGTTTAAGGTGAAGGCGAGCATATTATAGTTTTCAAAATACATATTGAGTTTCAAAATTTTGAACTCATCAATGTGAAATTTTATTTTTTTTTTTTTGATGTAATTATTTGTTTTGAAATTTTTAATTTAATGTCAATTGGTGGATATCGTTATATGCAATTGGCGAGACCTTGTTCTAGATAAAACATACGATTGAGATTTCGTACAATTTTCCTTTTAGTATATTGATGTTTTTGAGAATCTTAACATAAGATTAGCTGTTCTCAGGATTCTGGAGAAGAACCCTTAACAGTGATCAGGCAATACTTGTGGGTCTTGAAGTAAGCGAAAATAAGTCCACCTACATGTTATCAACATACAAACAAATAATATCAGTTCGCTGACAAGGATAGTGGTGAATTAAAAACATTAAATTAAAACAATTTTTTCTTGTGAAACTCAATATTTCAAGAAAATCAAACACGATTTTTTTGAAAACTCGAACCTAATAGTTTTTAACCTTATTAAAAATATTTTGAAAAAAAAATAGTTTTTTTTTTTACTCAAAAATAATGGTTTTGTAATATTTGCAATGTACGAGTAGTAGATACATTGCAAATATTAAAAAACTGGGGCCAAATTACCGCATCAGTTTTCGAGTAATATACGTGACTGAATTATGTGAGTTTGGCATTACCGCTTACGTCATCGAACAATCGATTACCCTAATTTGACATTTTCATTCGATCACTGGGACTCACTCACTCGGTCACTGAAGCGGTAATTTGGCCCCTGTTTTCGAAAATCTTAGGTTTTTTCAAAAACGGCCCCTATTATTTCTAAACAAAAACTTCGGTATTTCCTTTGTATATATAACCTATATTATTATCATTAGGCGTAATTTTGTAGTACCAACGACATCCTGGTGGTGGCGCTGAAATTAGCGCTAGATTTTACAGTGGATAGTAGGATAAGCTACAAAACAAGTAATAAAAAAGAGAATATTTTATTATTAAATTTAGCAGAGACAAATCTAACAAGTACTATCGCTATGCTTAAGATGTAGCCCCAATCGTTCGCCTTCATGAGAGTACTATAAATCTTATATACAAAGGTATTGTTTAATTTATACTATATGTACCAAAAAAAAAAATAAAAAATGCCACACAAGACTAGACATCTGTCACCTCTATGCTCAAGAAAACAGACTGTGGCGAGCATTGCCGTAGCCGCCGGGCTGAAAGCTTCTTCATAATGGATCAACTACGAAATTGGCCATTCCATCATTCTGAACGCATTCGGATGACTTCTACGTTACATTGATTACACTTTTCCAAAACTGAAGTTTGGCAAAAACTTCCAAGTCATTATTACTTCCAGATCTGTCTCGAAGGATGTGAGTTTCGTTGAAGAAGATTCCATCCATTTTTACACCGACCGATCAAAAACTGATGATGGGGTTGGTAGAGGTGTGTACTCATATAGACCTCTTTACGTCTTCGTAATCATTGTAGTGTGTTTCGGGTGGAAGTTATAGCGATTAAAGAAGTCCTGTGTTGGCTCAAAAGTACCGTTACTTTTGGAGCTAAGAAAATTCAATTTGTTCCCTAGGGAGTTAGTTACCTAAGACCCTTATCTACCAAGTTTAAAAAAAATCTTTTCTGTGGCTGAGGCTGTAGGTCGAGTTGCAGACTAATAGTCTACAGACACACGCAATTTTGGGAACCACTTTTTTCGTATTCTATATATGTAATTACTATCGTAATGTTAAGTATTTAATCAAAATGTCGAGTTAAATTTTGTATTCAAATGAAAAACTTTCCCTATAATACCTACCTATCTTTACATATCTCAAGTTAAAATAAAAGTATAACAATTTTAGTTGAAAACAAAACGGAATATTAAGAAAAAGGCAGATGATTCATAGTTAAATATTTTCCACAAAAAAATCCGTTCAACTTAACAACTGTCGCTCTGACAATGGATTCTCAAATCCAATATGCGCTTCTTGCTTTTATAAACGCATTATTTTTACACTTGACTTACCAAAAAATTTCTTTCGGAATTTTTTAAGGCCTTGGCAAACAAACAAAGTCCACAAAGTAAACATCATCATCTTTGCTGAACGCCTCGTCGTCATCGTCTGTATCAGGAATACAAATGAAAGTTAATGCAAGCACTTTTCATAATTACGATTCAGCAAACAACAACAACAATAACTGTCACTGTCATTTGACATTTTTCTTTTTGCAATTTCAAGCTTTCCTTTCTATAATTCTGTAGTTTCGGGGTTGGGCTTATGCATACATATGAATGAATTTGAATGTTAAGGCAAAATCATGCTCTGCTGAGCAAAATATAAAAGGAAATACTCGTAAACTGCCGTTACTTTAATAAGTTGAGTAATTAGAAGAAGCGTATGATATTCCATAAATACACCTACAGGGTGTCTTTTTTTGTGCTTTTTAAGTGCATTTAATTAGTTGACTTTTGGATTTGTTTAAACTTCCTATAGTAGAATATTTCTAACATAAATACAAAAATACTGAATAGTATTCCAGCAAGCCATAGAACAAGAATTCCAGCAAAATTTTCAAGCCCCAGTTGAACTGGTCCAGCATCATCAAAATTAACAAAAGACGAATCGTCTATTTGCTTCTGTAGTTTTTCATCGAGATGTTCCTGAACAACCTTTAAGTGAATTTGAGAGTTAAGAGTTTTTAAAAAATTGCATTTTCATACCATCCATTCCCAATATTTTGAAATTCCACTAGATTGCACAAAAAGTATAAAATGATTGAACTTCTCTAAAAGTGCCCATGGTCGAGGTGTGAATGCAACAACATACTCATAAAACATATCCTCAGTCATCAACTTCATGCGATCGACGATTTCCTGATCGATATAGGGGTACAAGGCGAAGTGTCCTAGATTTGTATTTAAAAATATTACCTAAAGAATTTTTGAGTTTTAGAATATAAGCTTATACCAACCCCATTGTAATCGTTCAACTGCAATACCGATTTGGCCAGCTAAACTTTTTTCCCTCAGCTCGTTTAGGGTGTATACACGAAAAAGATCCCTGACTTTAAGTAAAAGTTCCTGAAAGAAACAAATCACTAACCAGATGTAGGTATATCAATGCATTAATTAGTTAAGTACATCCTCTGTGTTAGCTGATGAAGCAACCCAGGCTATTGATGTTGCCCCCCAAATAAGGTTCTGATTGGCCAATCGTTCCCTTGTATCAGCTGGTTCTCCAAAACTTAAAGCAAAAATGTATACTTTCAAACTTAAATATGTATTTATGTCCATTGATGACATTGTCATTTGATATTGAAGTGCCGCTTAGGATAGGGCTCGAACCCACACTCCTAAGTTATCAATCAAGAAGTCAAATATCTTCGATTGGAATCAAAATATCTCCAAAATTGTTTCAGCAAAATGTATGTGATTTTTAAAAATTAAATTTAAAAATATTAAATTTTTGAATTTGAATTTTATACTATGTATTTTTACATGATACTTAAATTATGTATAATATAAAATTTATATATTTTTAAAACTTACGCTGGAATGGTTAGTATACTCGATAATCCTCCACTATACACGCTAGTTATGATAATATCGATCATATAGCATGAGAATAAAACTATTCGAAGTGAAGTCGATTTCACTAAATATCTTGTTCCTTGAGATATTAGCAATTTAAGAGTTGATATGTAACTGAATTGGATGCTGGCTTTCCATGAATGTTCTTTGATGTCTTCTTTCCCCAATTTACGGGCAAATAAAAGTCCGACAAATTCTAAAAAAAGACAACCACACAATCCTAGCCATAGTGTAGCTTGAAATGGTTGAAATGGTAAGAACCAGGTGGTAAGTCGTCTTCAAATACAAAAATTGAAAACAATTAAAAAAACTTGAAAAATATATTTAAATAAAATTCGAGCAAAAATTGAATACTTAGGAATGCTAAATTTAAACAAGATGTAAATTGTCATAATTTCTTTAAATTTAATTGTTAGTATGTAGTTAAATTGATTTGCTATTTGGCTTAACCAACTCCCTTAGTAGTTAATACCAAAAAACGATATGCCATTGTGGATTCTTAAGCAAATGTGAATTATGCAAGAACAAAAATCTGAAATAGCTGTAGATACAGGATTTTTACTAAAATAACATTTTTATAACATTTTAAAGATAAAATTTTGGTATTCCATTTTAAGTTTTTTTTTTTACTTGCGGCTTATAAGTACTATAAGGCAAGTCATGCATTCGTAAAAAAAATCGAGCTCGAGATTTTGATCAAAGTTAACATTTCGATGATAGCTAAGGAAAAAAAGTGGGTCTTGCAATTCTGTCTGTCTGTCTGTTCCACTACAGCCTAAACGACTCGGTCGATTTTCTTTAAGCTTGGTAGATATCATTTTTTAATTTTTCCACCTACACGTTTTTTTTCTTTTGTTTTTAAGACCAAAAATAACGGTACCTGCTATACGATTTTTTTCAAAATTTTATAAATATTTTTTTTTTCCTCAAAAATTGTTCAACGGATTTTCTTAAAAACAAATCACGAAA
The DNA here is from genome assembly GCA_963931855.1 of Philhelius festivus. Taxonomy (NCBI): domain Eukaryota; kingdom Metazoa; phylum Arthropoda; class Insecta; order Diptera; family Syrphidae; genus Philhelius; species Philhelius festivus. The sequence goes on along the minus strand of OZ007557.1, from coordinate 75,149,731 downwards.
TTTCATTTACTTTAAGCTAAATAATGGTTGAACAAAATTCCGAAAAATGGTTATTAATGGTACCCCCCCATGGAACCATTTTTTTTTATATTGATTTTATCGAAAACGGTACCACCGATTTTTTTTGCTAAAGCTCCCCAAAAACTTGAATGGAATTGTGTATTCAGATTTTCAAAAGAAATTTTTAGATTTAAAAAAAAAATTCAAATGCTAGATTTTTTTAAACTTGAGAAATAAAAGTTTTTCAATATAATCTACAAGATGTTAGAAAAAAAATTATTTTATCTAAAAACAAAGGTACCCACCATACAAATGTTAAAAAATGGTTTTCAAAATTCGTATGTTCCTCGAAAATGGCGAAATTTAGCTTTAACTAAATTAAATTTGTTTGTATTTTTATTTTTTGAATCTGGCGAACAGTTTTTGAGAAAAAAAATATTTCTAAAATTTCGAAAAAATTCGTGTGGCAGGTACCGTTATTTTTGGTCTTAAAAAGAAAAAAAAAACGTGTGGGGGAAAAATTAAAAATGATGTCTTTCATGTTTAAAGAAAATCGGCAGACAGAATTGCGAGACTCACTTTTTTAATCTTTGCTATCATTAATGTCAACTTGGATCAAAGTTTCGAGTTTTATTTTTTTGACAAATGCATAACTTGCCTTATATGCCTTGTGAATATTTTTCACTTACAACATCCATTTTTAAAATTGTAAATACTCGTATACTAAACATTAGAACAAGTTCGTGTGATCCAGTCGTGCATTTTTTTTACATTTTTTAAGAATGTGATATAAAACTTTTAGGTGTTGAGTTCAAAAAATAAAACTAGCATGTTTTCAAAATATTGAGTTTAGAAAATAACACTTTTCTTAAATTGAATACCAAATTAAAACTTCAGTGTTTTAACCTTAAGCGGCTTAAGAATAAAAAAAAGATCAAAATCAGTTCAGATCAAAATTGATTCAGAGAAAATCGAAAAAAAAATGATTTGTGGGAGGTACAATCAATTACCATTTTTCTAATTTTTTTTTAAAGCTTTGTAACGGAGGCATTCTTAATAAACTATTTTAAAAATCGTTGTTGTGGTTTCTTAAAATAATAGTTTTGTAAACAATGACCAATCATTTCTTATCAATGAAGGATGAGTTTTGGACATATTGTAAAATGAAACATTTTTAAAGTAAGAGTCTAACTCCATTTAAGATATCATTTACCAAAGATTTAATAAAAGGTTTACTTTGTAGTATCCTATCGTAACTAATTTTAACAGAAATAGTTAGTACTAATGGTAGACATTTCTGTTAGGACTTTGTTTTTGGAAAAAGTACCCCTAACTGAGTTTCATTGAAAATTGATAGGTATGCGATTTCTAAACCTGTTTTAAAGGACTTTATAATATTTTTTATTTTCAAGACAATTTTATTGTACTTTTTTTATTTCTTAGAATATTCCCAAGAATTATTTATTCCAAAAGTATTTTTCATTAATCAGAAAACACACCGTTTGTATATAAATGTTTATAAAAAATTTATATGAAAGAAATTTCGGTAAAAATAAATTTAAAAAAAAAATCAAATTTTCAAAAACAACTCCATAAAATATTATTTTTTTTTTTAATTTTAATATCTTTATTTATTTAATTATGTTACATTTTTTCTTAGATGACTCAGCCCATGGTAAAAAGTCCAAGTTTTTCGAAAGAAGTAAGATTTTTCTTTACAGTTTTTTAACAGTTACAAGGCAGGTATCATCACCATTAATTTCGACTCTAAATATATTATAATGATAAGCAAACTTGGTTATTATACATGTAGACAACATTTTACAAGTTTCTAGCAGAAAAAAAGTCTAATAAGTGGATTTTTTCATAGTATATGCGCACTTAAGGGGTTATTAGAATATCCTTACAAAATGTTAAACAGGGTGCGAGCAATTATGAAAAAAGTATAGAATTTGAAAGGAGATACGGATGCACATTGATTTTAATGTCTCCACATTGCAATGAGTGGGAAATATTGAGCCGGGTAAAGCAGTCCACATTCGTATAGTGTTGCTAAAAAAAAATCTCTGTACCTGAGAGTGCGTCGGAAATTGGGCTCAAAAGTAAACTGATGAGCATGAAATATGTATATCAATTTTTGTTGACAGAAATTATGACAATCTATTTGTTTAATTGTTTCAGACAAAAATGATCTTTTCTCGTTATAAATGTACCCACTTACCTAGGTACTGGAACTAAACATCTTATTCCATCTCTCGAAAATGGTAGTGACATGTCAAGATGCCAATACACTTCAACCCTGAAAAATAACTTTGTGATTTTAAATGAGCTCAAAATTAAAATATGATTAAATTTATTAAAGCTCAAACCCCGAGAATGACCATTGGTCAACCAAATCGAATAAATCCCCAATCGTAGTTCCTGGTTTTCTATATTTTTGCAGAAATAATAATGAAATACTGTACTGACAACATACATTTATTGACAGTAATGTATCCAGTAAATATATTTAATGATTCATCACATAAAAATAGTTATCGCCTTTTTTTAATGCAATCACGAAGAGTAAAGTTTCTATGCATTATTTTTTTCACAAATTAGAAGACAATATACATTAGCCGTGTTTTTTTGGAAAAGTTATCCGTAGTACAGTAGGATTTTATATGAATAACAAATACAACATCCGCAGTAGGATCACTGCCGATAAAAGGAGAAGTGCAATCCTGCTGCGGATAGAGATTTGACGTTTATTCGAGTATCGGCAGTGATCCTACTGCGGATGTTGTATTTGTTATTCATATAAAATCCTACTGTACTACGGATGACTTTTCCAAAAAAACACGGCTATTACATAATATATTGATAGCTGTTTTTTATCTGTGATGGAAACGGTATTGTAGATATACTGAGTACAGTTGTAATGCATTCATTAAATAAATATAAAAGTTCTACTGACTTATTTTGATGAACACATGTTGGTTGTATGTTATGGGTACAGAATTATTGTATTGAGTACATCAGTTCAACACTCAATAGACAAATAAATGTGTGGGTTTATGTTATGGGTACTTGATAAGGTAATGATCAGTACAGTGTATATGTACGCAATACATATTTATGTAATGTTTCCAGTCCATATGTCAATATTCTCGCTGAATATTTGTGAGTATTCTAAAAGTATACTAATTTATTTTTCCATTGTTATTTAATTTCATAAAATGTCATACTTACACACACATCTCCAGGGCCAATTTGCACTAAAGATTACTGGTACAAGAAACTAATAAGTTGAAGTTGAAAGAGTATACCACCTGCTGTTACCGAAATAGTTTGCTCAAGCGAGATATGTTATCAATAAATATTTTATTGAATCAATACACTTTGTTTTACTTGTATTCATTACATAACTCGCTGTGATGAATACATTTTTATATATTGATGGGGCAGACGAGTTTTAAATATTTATGTCGTAATAAGGTATCTACTTTCATTCATCTCTACCACAATTATGTGTTTAGTAGATATATGTATTCACAACATGTAATAAATTTTGTACTTAAATTATTGAAATATGACCAGGACCAGTGGCGTAGATAGGGGGGGGGGGGGGATCAGGGGGATATATCCCGATAATTGTTCAACATAACCAGTCATGAACCAAATAAGTTAAAGAAACGCACTCTGAAATTTTTTTTTACGTCTTTCACCAATTGATAATAGGTAAACGTGCAAGAGCTTACATCCAGCTTTCCATCACATAGCACAAAAGCCCACACCGACACAAGAAATGAAAATTATTTAGATTTCTTCGCACCGTGTGGCACATTGTTATAGGCTTTTCACACCGAATTAAAATCTCGGATTTCAGCAACAAGATTACGAAATCTCGTTGAAGCTAAGATTTTCAGATACCTAATGAAGCCATATCCTTTCTCAACTTCTCAATCGTCTGAAGAAAAAAATTTAATTACTCTTTGTTAAAATGTCGTCGAGTTGTAGAAAACTGGACATTTAAAATAAAAGCAAGATTTCGGAAAAGGCCTTTACAACCATATTGACAACACGTCTTTAATTTTAAAAGCATGTTGTGTTCTACACAATTTAATGCAAATAATGATCACATAAACACTCAATGGTATTGTTGTTATTGCTAACAAACAATTTGGAATGGGATCATCCAGAACATACAACGCATATAAATATATGTGACTTTAACTCAACAGCAACAAACATACGGAATGCTATTAGTATCCATTTAGGTAAACAAAAATATATATTTTTATTTTTTTCATTTATTTAAATATTTCGATACACCTCTATGAAATTCTTTAGCTGATTCAATATATTCTTTTATAATGTTGGTAATTGTCGGCATCCATTTCAATTAGTTTTTCTACTATTACTTTAAGGCGCTCGTTAATGATTTAAATTTCATCAACAATGGACATTCCTTCAAAAGCTGCAACAACTATTTCTTTATAAATCTGTCCATTTTTCCTGCTTTCTCGAATATAATTTACCTTCTCTCCCCACAATTCAAAGAGAGAATCCTTTATCTGCCTTTTTTCTGCCTTTTCGCTTGCTGACAATTTGCTGACAAGACAGAACATTTCGAAAGGTTTGTTTGTTTTAACAATCTTATGTTTGAAAGTAGATTTTGAGGAGATTTTGTCGTATCTTATCTAGTAGATTTGTAAATCTGAAAATGTATGGGAAATCTAGTAGATTTGAATGAGATTTTGAGAATTTTTGCTTAGATGTGAATAGCGTATTAAGTTGGTGTAAGAAACCACCCCAAACAAGCAGCACACTCATCCACACAAACACAAATGCTCGCACAACTGTGGTGTATTAAACGCGAATCCTAACGGTAACGATAACTCACACTCATTCATTTTGACCAGAAAGCAAAATACGCTTTTACCCATTACATAAAGCATGCCTTACACAAGCGGCAGATTGACTGTCATTCGTCGTAATTTTGCGGGTTATTTGTGCGAAGTCAAACCAATTTTGCTGAAAAAAATTGTCAAATGTATTTCTCCTTAAGCTTTTTTTCTTACGCACACCAGGCATAATAGGAGTACAAACGACTACGAGAAGTGTGAATGTACATATATTATGAATGATGATACCTACTAATCAGAATCACTAATGTACTGTATTTAACTGCCAGCGGTCGAAATATTATAACTACTGTGTACGTGAAGTGATAAGTTTTAGTGATTGAAGTTGCATTTTAGTTCAAAATGAAGAGATTTTTAGTGCCAATTAAGCCAACATCATCTGCTGAAACGATTTCAAAAATACCTCGTTCCGATGTAGTGAGCATTGAGAATAAAAACAATGAAAGTTCCACAAGTGACAAACATTTTGAGAATTTGTCTTCCTAGTGAAGTCGAAAAAAAATGAGCGAACTAGATCCATCCCCCCCCCCCATAGCGAAAAGCTATCTACGCCACTGACCAGTACTCGTCAATTGTACTCGTAAAATAAACCTTTTGTGACAATTCCATGCATACTTCAGTACATAAATTTTACTCAACGAATGACATTCGAGTATTAATGAGGATCAATTGAAAAATGACTCTAGGAAAATTCTGCTACTTCCGTATACTATGTGGACCTGTGGGAGGGATTAGCAAATGTAAGAAACGATACAACCGTTTAGTCTGAAAAAAATATGAAAAAGTTGGTTTAAAATAATGAGATCCGAACTCAACCAAACAAGGATGGGTTAAATACTCAGAAAGGCCAACACCACAGTGGACCATCTCTCCAGTAGGAATCACACACTCCCTTATTGGGCAAATATGGGTTTCGTTTTTCTAACCCGAATTTTTCATAACAATTATTTCCGCAATGAAATTTCGTCTAGTGCTACAGTAGCAAAAACCCACCCCATCCGACATATTGTTAGGATGAGAAATGATCAGCATGCCACGCTGCCGCAGCCCGGATCCTCCAACCAGAGGGTCTTCCACACCCAATCCCGGGTTTGATGGGACAAGAGAAAAACTTTAGGTTTAAAGAACATCGCAGATGATTGTTGTTGACTCTTAAATACATGAGCAAATAAGTGCATTAACATACAAGAATGTATTTTAATACAATATACTCCAAAACGATACCAAATTTATATTCTGACACACATTTATTTACTCATTACCTAAGCTGTAACCAAAATAAAAGGTTTTATTTATAAACTATTGAAAGATTTTATATTTTTATGAATTTTAAATTTGCTCTTTTTTGTTGTACGCCTTGACCTAATCTCTAGTCTCTTTGACTTTTACCCGAAAGCCTATACCAAATAAAATAGAACTAAAAATTATTGTTTCATGGATATGGTCTCTTGCGGGGAAGTGACAAACCTCTATGAAGTATCTATTGTGATGTTCAAATGGCTCACACCAGATTTACTCTCCTCGATTGCCCATATTTACGACATTCGTAATTAAGAAAACATAAATTTTTCTCAATTTTTTGATTTATCGAAATTTATATTTTTATTGTTACTGGGGATTAAACTTTATTTTTGATTTTTTTTAAATTTAATTGTGCAAGTGTGCCTTGTGGTTTGCATAAAATCTCCAAAAACTTTCACATGAAAGCTTTTACTTATTCATATGAGAACTTCTTCTTATAGTAGCGATAATGTACAACTTCTCCAACAAAAGCTAAGATACTTAAAAAAATTCCACCTATCAAAATTATTATTATTCCAGCGAAATTTTCCATTCCTAATTTGTCAGGGCCAACACCATCAGTATTTGGTCTGGCCGATGATTCGATTTGTTTTTGTAAATTTGCATTCATATGATCAGCAACAACCTGAGAAATCAATATCATTTTATGAAGACGAAGAACTTCTTACTTACCTTCCATTCAAGATATTGTGTTAAGCCACTTGAATGCATCATCATCATAACATTGTCAAACTTTTCCAAAAGTGCCCATGATCGTGGCACAAAAGCCACACAATATTGATAGTAAATATCATCAATCATTAATTTTAAGCCATCAATTAGTCCTTGGTCCAAGTGGTCGGGTATAGCAAAATGACCTTAACATTAGAGCGTAGCTATTTTACCAATATTCTAAATTTTGTGCAGTATTTCTCGAAAAAAAAAGAACATGATTTCTTACCAAAGTCAAGTCTTTCGATAACAAATCCAATTGACTTGGCTAGTTCTCGATCTTGTTTGATCTCTTCAGCACTGAACACTCGAAAGTTTTCCAAAACTTTATTCATTAATTCCTGATGACAAACATTTGAGAAGATATTCATTCCAAAATTCAGTTCTTACCATGTCAGATCCGTTAATGGTCAGTATCCAGTTGTAAGCAGTTGCAGTCCAAACAAGCTTGAACTTGGCCAAGCGTTCGACACTATCGGCAACTTCTTCCAAACTTTGTTTTTTTTTTTTAATTTTAAAATATTTGCTAGAAAATGAATCATTGACTCTACTTACGTGGGTATAGTTAGAATACTCGCCAAACCTCCGCTGTATATACTCGTTATGATAATATCAATCATGTAACAGGAGAACAGAACAATCCTTACAGAAACCGATGACGGTAGGTAATCAGATCCTTGAGAAACAAACAGCTTGAGGCTTGTTACATAACCAAAGCGTGCACTGTCCGACCAAGATGGATTTTTTGTCTTATCAGCCCAATGGGTCACCAGAAGACCAATTGTTTCTAAAATCAAACATGCGACAATTCCAATCCAAAGAAGCCAATGAAATGGCTCTAATGGTAGAAGCCAACTGATGACTCGTCTTTGAAAGAAAATAACCATAATCTTCTTAGGAAATTTTGAACTCACAGGTTTTATCCATACCTTGGTGCTGGTACCAGACAAGTTACGCCAGACCTAGATAAAACGCTTGACATATCTAAATGAAGATAGTTGTCATACCTAGCGTTAGAAGAACGGTGATTTTTTGTTTTATTTTAGCAAACTGTATTCTCAAACTTTCAAATTAATCACCGTGAAAAGAGCCATGCAGTTCAGAAATAGTTTCCAAGTTTGAGTAAGAACTTACAGATGTGATTTTGGCTGTCAAGCTTAAGTACAGGTAAGGTTATAGATTTTTAGTTTTCGTGCATTTTGAAGACGAGGAAAAACTCGGCATTAACCATGAAGATAGAATTATATACATTTTTATCACAGAAAGTTTAATAAGTGTAATAAAAAATCTAGAATAAAAACTTAATTAAAATAAAACACTTTGAAGACGAGTTTCGAAACCAGATTATTTTTATTTTGTTGTCTTAAAAGTCCACCATGTGATTATAAAATTCGAGATCAGATATCTTTTAAACAATATGTAAATGACATCGAAAACAACAACTTGTCACCAAGTGACAATGTATCCTTAGAAAATCACTGTTTGGTGTAAATTGAAGGTCAATAGGATCATGAGCTTTTCTCCGAAAATGAGGCCACATTTTTTGACACATTTTTGACGCAAAGAATTGCCAGAATGGACATTCTGCACTAGGTTGCTTTTGCACACTTCACAATTTGGCCTGTCTGTCGCGCTTAATAATTGCATCGATTTTCTCTTAACTTATAATCTGTTTTTTTTTTTTTTTGTTATTTCTTCGACGGTACCAATCATACAATCTTCGTTGGAAATATTAGAAAGTCCTTTTTTTTTTCAAAAATTGTTCCACAGATTTATTGGGAAAAATATTCATGTCCATAAAATGAATTTTTACTTGCGACTTATAGGTGGATATTATAAGGCAAGTTATGCATTCGAAAAAATAAATCGAATTTGAGATTTTGATTAAAAATTGACTACATGAGGATTTAGAACATGAAAAAAGTGGTATCGTAATTCTGTCTACCTGTCTGTCTGTTCGACTACAACCAAAACGGCTGGGCCGATTTTCGTTAAATTTGGTAGATATAATTTTTCTTTTATTTTCGTGACCACAAAACTGCTCGTAGAATATTGATAAGATTTAAAAAAAAATTAAGTGAATTTGCCTAATATTGAAACATTTTTTCGAATTTTCAATTTCTCAATATTAATATGACGTATATTATAATACAAAACAAGAAGTTTTTTGAATTTTCGAAAAGAAAAAATATTTTTTTTTTTGAAAATTTGATATCTCAAAAACAGGTCAATATTTTTTTGTTTGAAATTTAATTCGAACAAGGGAGAAAGAGAAGCCTCCTAAAAGTTTGAAAAACATTGCATTTCAAAACTTAAAAAAAAAAAATATTTTTAGATTTTTGAGAAAATAAATCTATTTTCTTTTTGAAATTTCGATATCTCGAAAGCGGGTCAGTATTTTTTTGAAAATTTAATTTTTATTCGTACAATAATAAGAACTTTAAGTTGAAACTTCAAAAAATATTTTTTTTTAAGTTTTGAAAGGCAATGGTTTTTAAACTTTTTAGAAGCATCTCTATAAAAAAATTCATTAAGATCCGTTATGCCGATAATGAGAAATTCAAAATTTGAAAAAATGGATTTATGGTAGGTACAGTCAGTAATATCTAGATTTCATATTTTTTTTTTATTAAATTATAGATCGTTAGAATTAAACGAAAGAAAAAAAAATATAAAAATTCTCGGAACTATTTTCGAGAAAAATACGATTTTCAAAAACCATTTTTAACATTTACATGGAAGGTACCGTTAGTTTTGGGTAGAACAAATTTTTTTTTCTCAAAACTTGTAGATTATGTCAAGAAACTTTTATTTATCAAGTTTAAAAAAAATCAAGATTGGCGTTTTCGAAATATTCAGTTTCCACAAAAAATTTAAAACTAAAAACTTGAAAATTTGAATTGTAATAATATTCAAACTTTGAAGGAGCCTGTTGAAAATGTTTAAAACTTTGTTATATTCCGAAATTAGTATGAATGTAAGACCCTTTCTATTTAACATTAACATTCAAACAGAAAAACACTTAACTTAAAAAACACTTAACAATTTTATTATTAATCAATAGTTTTGTTGTATCAGTCTAATTTAATATAATATTTTTCTTGAAAATATATTCATTATCTTGTTGTAGTTTATATAATAATAACATGTTTTCTTTAACGGGCTTTAATTTACGAATCTTGGGAATATTTTTGAAAGAGCCTTAGCATACAAAAATGATTTAAATCGGTTCTACCGTTTTCGAGAAAAACAAATAAAAATGAAACCAAGGGGGCTACCAAAAATAACCATTTTTTGGAAAATTTTTTTCAACCATTACCTAGCTTTAACTAAATGAAATTTTTGAAAATGTTTTTAAAAATTCTGTGGGACAAAAATCGGCATAGCAGGTACCGTTATTTTTGGTCTAAAAAAAAATACAAAAAACCTGTGGGGGAAAAAATTAAAAAGATATCTACCAAGATTAACGAAACTCGGCCGAGCCGTTTAGGCTGTAGTCGAAAAGACAGACGGACAGATAGATAGACAGATGGACAGACAGCATTGTGAGACCTACTTTTTTGGTCTTCGCTATCATCGATCAAAATCTCGAGTTTGATTTTTTTTACGAGTGCATAACTTGCCTTATAGTACCTATATACATAAGTCGCAAGTAAAAAGGGGGCCAAAAGATCCAAAAACTTTAAAGAACTCCCAAGAATAAGGCAAACCAAACTACTTTTTGGAAACTATAAACAACATCTTTTATGAACTGTACCAGCTTAAATAGAAACAATCTACGATTAGTAACGGGACTATTCTAAACATAGAAAACATCCACACATGCAGATTCTACAAAACTTATGACGAAACGCCTGAATAGATGCTTGGCAGATGCGAAGCACTAATGCGTCAAAGAAACAAGTATCTGCGACGCTACCAGACAGAAGAGAGTGATTTATGCTCTCTGAAGGTACTACTTCAAATAATCGAACTCATAAAATGGTTAAACTTGGAGAAAGAGCTGAAGCTGTCATCTAGCTCTGGATGGCGGCACAATAGATCTTTAGGTCGCAGTCCAAACCCACTCTCAATATTCATTCAAGTTAATGTAACCAATCATTTATATCTAAATTATTATTTTCATGCAAAACAAAAAAATTATAGGGACTTTAATTTGATTTGAACAGGTTAATGCCCATTGAGTATGACGCCTTCAACTAACTGATAATTCAATTGAACGGCAATATTTTATCTTGAAATCGTCGATTGCATTTGACGAAACTCGAAAACTTCTTTTTTGGGTTATAGAAACATTTTGATATATTATATATGATACCAGAAAATCTTTGCCAATATCCAGTTGGTGGACGTCGCAAAGGATGGAACTGGCTGTAAAATTTTGTTTCTTAAAAAGCCGATTTACTTTGGCCAATAAACCATCTTATGGAAGTAATGTTAAAGGATATAAGGCGCATGTTAGCTAATTTATTCTCAACATTAAATCGAAAATATTGTAAAAGGAATGTGGACTCAACAAAACTTGTAGAAATAAAAGAATTATTATTAAAAATTCTAATTTTGGTCAAAAAATCTATGAAACTAAGGCCAAACCCCATTTGTCAATTTTCTTTGGAAATATTTCTCGATATTTAAGGTTTACATAGTTGTAACTCGAATTTTTCATTGCTTAAATTTATATTTAAGAGAAAAACTTTTTCGGATGTCCGGAATACGTCAAACGAAATAGTTTAGTAAAATTTTGAATCTCAAATTTGAGATTTGAGATATATTTGATTTTTCCTCAATATACCAAAGATACATTACGGAATAAAAAGTTTTCAGTCACATAAACATAAAGGTAGGTTAAGAGTCGTAAGAATAGTAATATATCTCAAGCAAGGAATTAAAGTATTATTCAAAGTAAGAAAGACTTAAATTTAAGTTAAGAATGCATTTAGGAGAAAATATATTAAATCCGAAGAACTAAAAGGCATGCAAAAGCAGAGTAGGAATATTTTGATATTTATTCAACATTACATTGACTTACCACATATACATAGCCATCATACCAATGTCAGCTTTCCTGTTAAAAACAAGTCCCAGAACACCATCGGCTGTATAATTTTCATAAACGAATCCCCATTCTTCTTCCTCGCCTAAATTTATAAAAATTCAAATTATTTGGAATTGCTTCAAGCGCTCTATTCGTGCATACTTGTATCAATTTGAATTGTACAATTATATAATCTGCAAAGTTGAAATAAAATTTGTGCATCGGTACCGTCATAGAGAAGGCTTTTCGACGGATCTTCATTTCCATTTTTGACATCAATGAAGTGATTTTTCTCGGTAGCCTAAAATAAAAATTTATTACATTTTTAAATACATTAAATTTTGTTTATACATTTTTGAGAATTGCAAATGGTTCATAGGCGAAAACTGCTGAAATTAATTCACGTCCTTGCATATCCTTGACTTTGTCTGGATACAAATTACTGTTCAGTTCAAAAGTATTTGTTTCACCAAAGTATCGGTCCAAGAGTATTAATTGTTCGGGATGATTTTTACGACTTCCAACAAATTTGGTTGTTTTCAGATCGAAAACAGTTTCGTTATAAATCTCAACTAGCAGAATGTTAATGAGATCTGCAGGTTAGAAAAAACCAATTCAATAAATGACATTAGTTGGTAGATAGAATGTATAGCCAAAATGTCGATAAAAAAGTCTTAAAATTGTAGTTGAATTAGTACGATGCGGTTGTATGCTATAAATTGTTTTATTATGATGCTACCTTAAAAGGACGAATTTTCAAGTTTTAGTCGAATTTAGCATTATGATTTTTCTACTATTTTATCAATGTTAAACTCATCGAATACCAATTTTTTGTTTTTTAGTATTGCCCAAGATTCATATGACCATTTGACATTTACAAACGTCAAAAATGGTCTGTTTACTTATATTTGGACGAACTGCCCTTGTTTTAGGTGTATTGAGAAGGAATTTATTAAAAAAATACCCTAAGGACGATACTAGCTATAAATTGTATGAAATTAAGAAAAAGCTAGTAAACATCTTATTAGTTAACAAATTGCTAAGTAGCATCGTACTAATATCTTAACACTAGGTTGTTTTAAACTTTTCGACATTGTATCTTAACAACATTGATACTTAAAGTAATAAACGTCTACTGTGCTATTTTGTATCAAATCTACACAAAATTTGTAAAAAACTGAACTTACCTTTAAAAAATGGCTGATCAAACTCTGGTGGATCTGAAAATCTTCCTTTAGTGTAAACAAATAGAAATCTGTTTTTAAGTGATCGCCATTTCGAATGAAGCACAGATTTCATAAAAGATCTTACGAATATCATAATTTCTTCCTCAAAAGCAATAAAACTCTGAAAATAAAAAATATATATGTACATATATGATTTAATTTTATTTAATTATACTTAAGAATAGATTTATTCGTTTCAGAAAATCAAATTCTCTTAGAGGATTAATTCGAATCATTTATAACATATCGTCGGTTTGTTTCCATTTTGCATGCAACGTGTAATAAAAATGTTACGTATAGCAAAACTTTTTTAGAGTATTATCTAAAACACCCTTTTCTTTTACTATAAACCTTAACAACACGGTTTCCTTAAGGGTAGATCTACAACCGCTGGCCCAACAGAGTTTGTGTCTACTTTAATGTCTGCTTTCGAAGAAGGTAAAGAAGTCGATGACATCGCCACCGATTTTAGTAAAGCCTTTGACAAAATATTCAATAATTTAATCTTATTTAAGATTAAAAAGCTCGGCTCTCCACATCTGGTAATTTTATGGATTCATTCGTTTTTATAGTTAATCGCCAATATAGGGTTATATTCTGATCATGTTTATCTTCATCAATCAGCGCAACCTCTGGCGTCCCTCAAGGAAACCATCTAGGTCCGCTTATTTTTGTCTTGATTACAAAAAATGACATTGAACTTATTTTTCCTGATTCCGATCGGCTTATCTACGCTGATGATAGAAAAATATAGGTATAAACAAATTTTATGTTCCGAAGTGGGCCAATCACTTCAAACTGAACTAGACAAATTTTATATTTGGTGCAAAACTTTCTGGAGCTCATTATTAAAAAATACCAACCCATAACATGTTCCCAAAAACGTCCGCCAATATCACTGAGAAATAACATTGTATACAGCAATCCCATTCCTATTGTCTCCTCAATCCGAGATCTAGGTTTAATATGCGACTCCCAACTTGACTTTCGCATCCATGTTGATAATATCATAGACAAAACTAATTCTATTCTTGGATTTATTTCTATATACGACCTTTGTCAGACCCCCTATTACCAAGTGCATATCAACCGAATTGAAGCTGTCCACCGCAGATTCATTCATTTCGCCTTACGTGGTCTTGGACGATTCGTTTATCCTTCCTCCTTACAAAGCTGTTGATCTTGCCAAGCACTATATACTCGCCGTACAATGCTGATATTTTGTTTATTCATCAGTTATTAAATGGTAGTAGATACCTATTGACTGTCCTTTCCTGGTCCAAAAGGTCTCTCTTCTTTCGTCTTCAAATTATATACGTATATACATACATATAATAGATAAAAAAAATATAAAAACATAAAATCAGCTGCTATCTGTAAATACTTGCCCACTGCAACTTGTTGCTAAGTAAATTATAGTAAGAATCGTTTTTTTAAATTGATCTAGTGATTTTGTGAAATTTTCTAGAGCATTTCTCCCTATTGTAACGAAATACTCGCACTTCTAGGAATGTATAACATTTTACCAATTTTGAACGTGTTTTTAGATAAAGAAATCCATTACTAGCTTCGGTATCTCCTTTTGAATTCTTCCTTATTTCCCCAACATTCGTAGTTTATTTATTTGAAGGTATGCCAAAGCCCCTTAATTAGTTTGCTGCTTTACGTTGTAATTGAAAATATGTAAGTATTCGCAAAATGTAATAGGAAGCAACCACAAAATTACCCATCTTTTTGAAGATTTTCCTTCCCGTGAATTTGACCTTGAAGCGGTGGGAAGGCTTACGTCCTGTTTCCCCAGCAATCCAGCTGCGGTAGCAGAGACAACAAACAAAATTCAAAAACCCATGAACCATGATGAATAAAGCTAACGAAAAAGAGAAAATTCGAACGGGGATATACGTTCAAATGTCGGCAGGAGTCGCGACTGCCGGCACGGGCTTGGCCTCTAACGAGGATAAGTCGCCAGCGACTATAATAGCTTTACAAGGCGAAGCGGCTATCAAGCCTGACACAGTTTGCGGAACAACTGTTAAGACAGGGTCCGCGGGCTGTAGCAGGACTGATAAGCTACCCTCAATTGGTAGTACTACCAACAAACCCAAACCCCACTTCAGTGGTAAGGCGCCCTTGAGAAAAGGGTCTGCTGCAACCACTAAGGCCAGTGACAGTACGTCCAGCAAGCCCCACTTCAGTGGTAAGGGGCCCTTGAGAAAAGGGTCTGCTGCAACCACTATGGTCAGTGGCAGTACTACCAGTAAACCTCATTTCAGTGGTAAGGCGCCCTTGAAAAAAGGGTCTGCTGTAACCACTACGAGACATCCCCTATCGCAAAGTGTTCGCGAATTGCGGAATGCTAAGAGGATCATCAAAAGACTAGGTGACAAACTAGAAACTAATGGTGACTCTAAGCAGGAAGCATCGCTAGGATGGGCCAAAAGCGTCATTGCTAAACAGCAAGATGCTGAGACCAGCGGTGACTCCACGTCAAAGCGACAAAGGTCCATTGAGGGAACCACTTCGGAACCCAAGCGCCCCAAAGTGCAGAAGACCAGCACGGTATCAACTGCGTTAAGGAAGGATGATCTTTCTTTTAGCGATGGGCTAAAATCAAACTTAATAGTTGCAGTCATCGACAGAAGCGATATCGATGGCAAGATCTCAGTAGATCGCTGGGCAGTGGTAACAAGAGAGCTCTCGGTACGCTACCTGGACATCATGAAAGCCAATCCAGGACCACCCCCAGTTATTAGAGATAACGGCTGGCACCGAGGCCAAGTAAAGCTTATCTCTTGTGGAGATCAGAGATCTTGCGATCTATATAAGCTTGCTGTCAGCAAGTTAGGAGAGATCTGGACAGGCGCGAAGCTTGAGGTCGTTGCTAGAGAGCAAATCCCTACAAGGCCAAGGGCTCGCACCTGGATTCCAGAGGAACCTTCTCGTCCGGTTATAATCCTTAAAATTATACAAAGCAGTAATCCAGACTTGCCCACTCATAACTGGAAAGTTGCGAAAGTGGAGGAACCAAAGGGCGCTTCAAGATCTGCAATTATTATAGTGAATAAAGAGTCCTTGGCTTCTCTACGGGCAACCAAAGGTGTGATAGGGTACGGTTTTTCTTCGATTACTCTGAAGGTATATAAGAAAGATGAGGGTAACACCGTTCCTCCACAACAAATAGGTACTTCCACAGTCGAAGAATCTGCGGTAGACATCAACCCAGCAATGGAAATTGATGCTCCCAGCAGCTCTGAGACTGAAGAGAAGACCACAAATATCGCTGAAAAGGCTCCTGAAAATGTCGACAGTCTCTCCGAGAAGGAAGCTGAAGACTCCGTGAGGAAGGCTCTTCTGGGTGAAGACGAACCCATTGGCTCGGACTCTGAAGCCGAGCTACTGGATTCGTCCTCTGAATCGGAAGACCTGAATCTAACCATGTTGGGGGTTGGTCTGGATGAGTGTAGCCAAAATGCTGCAACTAATTCAGATTAATCTTCAACATTCCATCAAGGCTTCGGCCTCACTTCTTCTCCGTCTGCACAAGAACCGAGAGGATATAGTCCTGATCCAGGAACCATGGATTGCCAAATCTAAAATTCAGGGACTCAGGACTCCTGGTTACTACTTGCTGTATGCATCGGACAAAGGTGAACCCAGATCCTGCATATTAGTTAAAAGTAGTTCTAATGTATATTTACTCCCTGATTTCAGCGATCGAGATATAACCGCCGCCAGACTACACACCAAAAATGGGACGTACTGGATAGTGTCGACTTATCTTGGCCACGACAATACTGGCCCTCCTGGCGAAACGCTCAAGAGGATCATCGCTGAGGCAAAACGGCAAAATATCAGCCTCCTTATTGGGTGTGATGCTAATGCCCATCACACTGTTTGGGGAAGTATGGATATAAATGATAGAGGTGAGTCTCTTTTTGATTATATTCTTAGTACTAACCTTATATTCAGTAACATCGGCAATGAACCTACCTTTGTTACCAGAAACCGACAAGAAGTGCTAAACATCACTCTTGTCTCTGACCAGAGGCGTATTTAAGGATTTAGCGCCCCGGGCTGAAAAATTTTGCCGCCCTTTAGAACAATGAAAATAAAGCTTAATTTGTTTTTTGGCATCGACTTTGAGAAATGCTTAAGTATTTACAGGCTTCAGTAACTTACGGTAAAAAGAGTAAACGTTTATATTCAATACCAATACCAAAACACTATTTGCATCTTTGCACTTTATGTAAAAGCAGAATTTATAATTTGAGCATACCGTTATGTCAATCTACACGATAAATATGTAGATGTTAGTCAAAAAAGTTATGTGAAAACGTAGGAGTCGAATTATTCTCCTTTTTTCACGCTGCCTAAAAACGATTTTTTGAAATGAAACTTTTTTAGGAGCGTATGACAATAAATTGGATAAAATTTGGAACTGGTCTAAGACCCTTAAGCCGCCCAGTAGCACAGCAGATGATCACGGACCGGTGACGGTGGATTAAAATGTTTGCTGTGTGTGTGGGTGTGTGCACCGACTTCTCGGGTAAGTTTCGGTGCGAGCAACATCAAAATGTTTTGATTTTTGGTTTCGGCCGATTTGTCGATGTGTGCACATTCACAGTTTGTTTAAATTGCTTCTGTAAAAACCTAAAACAATGACAGTTCGTGCAAAAAACTAAGCAAACAGACCTTTTTGACATCGGGAAGAATGCAAGAGGCATATGAAGTTAGCACGATACTAAAAAGATAAAAGAGGTATTCGACGATTTTAACTTTAGTAACATGTTAGAGATAGCATGATGCGAAATTTGATTAAAATTAGCAAAATTGTTTTTTTAACCTAGTATTATACTACAATAGTTTTAACACAATCCGTTGTTTTTATCTTCTTAGAAAGTTTTGTAGTAACACCACTTTAAAAACATTCTACTATGGAATTTTTCATTCCAGATTGCAATATGGTATAAGTTGTTGGGGGGGTGCATACCGAAACAAACTAAAGCAGCTGATTGTGCTGCAAAAATGCGCTATAAGAAAGGTTTGTAACTCTTCCCGTCTTTCTCATTCCATGGAGCGTTTTAGAAGCACAAAGATACTTCCTGTGAGACAGCTATTTTATTACAAGGTTCTCAAGATTTTTTTTATGAGAGGTGGGTACTTGCAGAGTCCAATCTCTGAAGCATATACTTTACGCAGTAATTACCAATCCTTAGTTGCAGTTCCTACCTTTCGTACTACAAGTTTTAGAAATTCGTATCATGTTGTATCCCGCAAACTGTTTAATCGCCTCCCTGCTAGCATACGAGCCATATCAACTCTATTCTCCTTTTTGAAAAAAGTTAAACTCTGGCTTCTTGATTTCAACCATGATGAAATTGAAGTTTTGTTGAACTATTTTGTTTAGCTTATTTTTATAATGTCAATGAATATAAATTTGTAAAAGTAACTTTATTTTCTTTCACATATCAATTTTCAATTTTTTTTTTGAACTTGCATTTTTGAAGGTATCTTTACTTAAAATTGTACACCCCACAATGAATGAATTATTTACTTTGAAGTGGCATTACCGCTATTTTTATAAAATATCAATGCCACTAACTATTCTCTCAACTTACTATTGTAAAATTTGTATAAGTATCTGTATTCTCTATATATGTAACAATTAAACTTTAATCCTTATATACATCAATGAACAATACTCTTTATGTATATATATATATATAAATTACACTTAAGATAACAAGATGAGAATAATGAATAAAATAAAAAAAAAAAAAAAATTTACTAATTCGACTAAAATTTTGCGCCAATAGTTCTTAAAATAATACCTATCCTTTTATTTATCCATATCATTATTAACTATTGTACAGAAAACAATCATTATATTGTTTCTTAAGTCGTTCAAAACTATTGACAAAGTGAAGGGTAATTTTATATAGGGACACGCGTCAGCAAAACTTACAAAAAATTGAGGCATGATTTGTTAGGTTAGATACCTAAAATCCTTATAAACTGACCTTTATCTAGAATCCGGCTTGATGGATTTTTTAACTTTTTTTTTCATAAAAAGGGACTCTTTGTAGATGGTTTAGAAACAAATTAAGATCCGTCCAGCCAAAGGTTTTTTAGCCCATTTTTTTAGAGCTACATAGCAACATTTGTTGATAATGTTTTCGTTTCATTGGAATTTTTTCCGTAAATATTTTTATTATGAATTTTCATTATAAAAAATCGTTTATAAAAAATAAATAGTAAATGGCGAAAAAAGTGAGTGACATGTTACAGTGAACTCTCACACAGCCGGACACTCATGGCACTGAAAAAATGTCATGCTTAAAAAACTCTAAAAATAACACTTTTTAAATCTTTGTATTTTTTGTGTATCCTTCAAAAATACTGTAAATTAGACCATTGTTATGGGCGGCTTGCCCTCTTTTGCTTGTATGTTTTGTAAGATCAATCGCTTCAAAAAAATTTTACTAATTGGCCAATTGCTAGGAGCAGCTTGCGCCGCCGCCCCTAGCAGCCTTGCCGCCCCGGGCTGTAGCCCTTTTAGCCCTAGGGTAAATACGCCCCTGTCTCTGACACTATATATCAAATGATAATGAATTGGAAAGTATCAGAGGAACACTCATTCTCAGACCATAGATACATTCAATTCAGTTTAAATGATGTACCCACCACACGGCCAGTTTTTCGTAATTATAGAGATTAATTATAAAGATTGCTTACAGCCGAATCTCTAGATATCCCCTCCAACACCTCAGATCTATATAACAAAGTCAAGGATCTGACACTAACCCTGAACAATGCAATGAATATTTCTTGTCCTCTTCTGCAAGTTAGAGGAAAAAAGAAACCCTATTGGTGGAATTCAGGATTAGAACCGCTCAGGAAAAGTTGCAGAAAACTCTTCAATCGAGCTAAATACACAAAAGAATCCTCAGATTGGGACTTATACAAAGAATCCTTAAAGATTTATAAGAAACAATTGAGGACAAGCAAAAGATCTTCATGGAGGAACTTCTGTAATAAAATAGAAGATACTTCTGAAGCATCCAGATTGAGGAAAATCCTCTCAACAAATCCAGTCATGCCAAGCTCTTTGAAAATGTCAAATGGCTCCTGGACAAATTCATGTGAAGAATCACTCAATTTGCTACTTGACACTCACTTCCCAGGTAGCTCGCAAAACATTTGCAACATTGACTCATTAGAGTCGGATAACAAAGATCCAAGGGTTAATAACAAGGGACAAACTAAAATGGGCAATTAACAGCTTCGATCCATACAAATCGGCAGGACCAGATGGCATAATACCAGCCGAACTGCAAGTTGCTTTAGACATTATCCTACCCACATTAGAGATAATACTGAACAGTTGTCTAAACCTGGTTCATATTCCCCGTATATGGAGAGAAGTCAAAGTAGTTTTTATACGCAAAGCTGGTAAATGCTCCCACGTTACGCCCAAGGACCTAAGACCTATCAGTCTGTCGTCATTTCTTCTTAAGACACTGGAACGATTGATTGACATCCATCTGCGTAGTGCTATAAAACCAAACCTTTTTTCTACAGCACAACACGCTTACTGCAAGGGAAAATCAGTAGAAACTGCGCTACATACCTTGATACGCGCAATCGAATACTCCCTAGATCACAAAGAATACACTCTAGTTGCATTCCTAGATATAGAAGTCGCCTTCAACAATGTCGACAGCGCCGCAATAGCGAAGACACTGCAGAATCTCAATGTTGATAGCTCACTTGGTAACCTTATAAAATTCATGCTGAAAAGCAGAATTATAAATGCGGAACTAGGTAGCTTTACTACAAGAAGGTCAGTCAGTAGAGGAACCCCACAAGGTGGAGTCCTATCCCCACTTCTATGGAACATGGTAGTTAATGATCTGCTAATAGACCTAGAAGAAGAGGGATTCAAAGTGATTGCATACGCTGACGATATTGCCATTGCCGTATCAGGAAAGCACCCTCAAGTTTTAACAGAACTTATACAAACCGCTCTCAACAAGCTACTAAAATGGACAGATCGATGTGGCTTAGGTGTTAACCCCCACAAGACTGAACTAGTCCTCTTCACAAGGAAAAACAAAATTCCTCAACTAGACCCTCCATCGATTAAAGGTGTTCCACTCACTTTCTCAGATCAAGCTAAATACCTGGGTCTTATTTTAGACAAAAAGTTAAGTTGGAAACCTAATATACAGGAAAGAGTAAGGAAAGCCACGGTAGCTCTCTTTTCTTGTAAAAAAGCCGTAGGGAACAAGTGGGGCTTGTCTCCACAAAATACTCACTGGCTTTACACTGCGGTCATCAGACCGATACTTACTTACGGGGTGACCGTATGGTGGACGGCCTTAGATAAAGCGACTAATCGCGATAAACTAAGCAGAGTTCAACGTTCAGCGTGTATGTGCATCAGCGGAGCTCTCCGTTCGACACCTTCCGCTGCACTAGACATACTACTCAACCTGACACCCCTAGATATTTACAGCAAACAAATGGCCGCGAGCACAGCCATACGTCTCAAAGCCATCTCTCAATGGACCAATAACTCTATTGGCCACACCACCATTCTGAATTTATTCGGAACTCTACCAAGTCACTCTGACTACATCACTCCCTTTTTGGTCTTCGATAAAAACTTTGAAGTCACCATTCCCTCAAGGTCAGCTTGGGAGGAAGGGGCTTTGATAGATAACAAATCAGTAAACTTTTTTACAGATGGATCGAAGACTGAAAACGGAGTGGGTGGTGGAGTGTACTCAGATGGACTAAACCTTAGTCTCTCCTTCCGCCTACCAAACCATTGTAGCGTATTCCAAGCGGAAATTCTGGCGATAAAGGAAGTATTGTCCTGGCTTAAAGAAAACGTGGTATCTAACACGGATATCCGTATCTTCTCAGACAGTCAGGCTGCTTTGAAATCCCTCGCATCAGTCTCTGTAAACTCCATTACAGCCCAAGACTGTCGATCGTCTCTAATGGAGATGGCCAAACAGTTTAACATTCACCTATTCTGGGTGCCGGGTCACAGGGACATTCCGGGGAATTGCAAAGCCGACGAACTCGCCAGAATTGGAACGGAAATGCCTATCTTACCCGAAAAGGCAAATATAGGTATGCCAATAGCTACAAGTAAACTTATGCTGAAACGAATCGCTCTGGAATAATCGAACACAAGATGGCTTAATACTACCACTTGTATGGCGATCAAGCGGATCTGGCCTAAACTGGATCTGAAACGGTCAAAATGTCTATTGTCCCTCAGTAGATCTCAGATCAGCTCCGTCATAGGTGTCATAACTGGACACTGTCTCATAGGTAGACACGCCGCACGTCTCGGTGTGCTATCAAACGATTTCTGCAGGAGTTGCTTGGACGAGGAGGAAGAGGAGACAATCCCACACCTTCTTTGTACATGCCCTGCTCTCTCTTACAGACGCAAACTTCATCTAGGAGAATATTTCTATAATGAACCAAGCGATCTCATAAATAAAGACATTAAAAGTATCCTTCGCTTCATCAGAAGCTCCAAATGGTTTTAACTAGTAGGAAACCTTTTTTGTTCCCTATTAGATCGTGGTATCACAATGGACCTCTAATGGTCTAAGTGTGTCAGACGCTTTAATGACAGCCACTTTAACCTAACCTAACCTTTGAAGATTTTTAAAAATAAACACTTTCAGCATTAAGCCCAAAATGTATAAAACCGCTGATTAAGGGTACTTGCTTAAGTCACCAAATAGTGCCTTTCGGTAACATTTTTATTTGATAATATAACCTATCCTATAGGAGCTTCGAAAAGTGGGATAACATAAGAAAGTCTAAAGTCTAGACTATTGTATTCAAGACAGTAGTAGACGATTTTTTCCTGTTTTTACTTGCGCCTTATGGGTACTATAAGGCAAGTTATGCATTCGTAAAAAAATTCGAACTCGAGATTTTGATCAAAGTGGATATTACGATGAATGAAGACCAAATAAGTGGATATCGCAATTCTGTCTGCCTGTTCGACTACAACTAAACGGCTCGGCCGATATTCTTCAAACTTGGTAGATATGAGTTTTAATTTTTCCCCCCTGGATGTTTTTTCCTCTTTTTTAAGACCAAAAATAACGGTACCTGCCATACGATTTTTTTCGAAATTTTATAAATATTTTTTTTTCTCAAAAACTGCCCCACAGATTGTTAAAAAAAATTAAAAAATTTCATTTAGTTAAACCTAGGTAATAGTTGAAAAAAAAAAAATTGAAAAAAATTATTATTTTTGGAAACATTTTTTTTGTTTTTGATTTTCTCAAAAAGGGTACGACCGATTTTGATCATTTTTTATGTTCTCCACAACAGTTTCAATATTATTGTGTAGCTATTAAAATTTTCAAACAAAAATTTTTTGGATTTTAAAAAAAAATTTTAATTTTTTATTTTAATTTTTTTTTAAAAAACATTTTTAATTTTTTTTTTTTGAAAACTCAATATTTCGAAAACCCCATGCTCGATTTTTTTAAAACTTCATAAATAGAGTTTCTTAAAATAATCCACAAAATATGAGAAAACAAATTTATTTTTCCCTACAAATAACGGTACCCTCCATACAAATGTTAAAAAATGGTTTTCGAAAATTGTATTTTTTCGAAAACGGTTCCGAGAATTTTGCTTAATTTGTTTTTCTTCTTAGTTTCTATGGGATCTTAAAAAAAATGAAAACAAGAAAATACTGACACTACCTACGACAGAACGATTTTTTAAAATTGTGAATTCTCATCCATAATGTTTTACGGATTTTAATGAAGTTTAAAAAACATTGCATTTCAAAACTTTAGGAAAAATTTTTTTTTGAATTTTGAAAAAAAAAATCTATTTTTTTTTTGAAAATTCAATATCTAGAAAACGGCTCAATATTGCACGAACTTGCTCTTATGTAAAATATAAATAAAAAATTCAAATGAATTTTACTAAAAATTCATTTTTTAAATGATCAAATGAACGAATTAAAATATTATTTGGAGCTGAAAACAGGATTCCATGAAATTTCTCAAGCAAATATTAGTTTATGCAGGACCAAAATATATAATGTACATTAGACTGGGCCAAAAAAATTGACTATTTTTTTTTTTGAAAGATATATCGAGAATATCATTCAGAATGACAAAAAAAAATTTTCGTAAAAGTTTGAGCCCTTAATATCAATTTTAAGAGGTCTATCATCGCGAATTTTGATTTTTAGTCATAATTTCATGTTTTGCGTCAGAACTGACAAAACATTGAAGTAAAAAAATTCATTTTGACTTACTTTTATATAAAATTAAATTCCCTACAAAAAAGGTCTAATTGAAAATTTTCGTCAGACAAGCCGTTTTTGAGTAATTAAGCTTAATAAATTGTTATTTTTCGTTAGTTACAAAATTCCAAATTAAAAAAGTAAAATCGAAACAACGGCAATACTTACAATAAAGTGCTATACTGCGTTTGAAAGCCAGAAGATTGTTCTATAATCCTGCATTTAAATTAAATTACTCATGTCAATGGTTTTTGAGAAATTCGCATTTAAAGTCCAAATTTTGATAAAATAACGTGAAAAAAAAAGTTTAGACCAATTGTTTACAAAATTGTGAAATGAAATTGTAAATTAGCTTACATGTGTTTCATGTATCTATCAGTTCTTTATAGAACACAAAAAACCGCATGGTTCTATGTCTTCTAGTTTTTGAGAAAATCGAAAATTAATGTTGGAAGCTAGCACTGATTTATTTATGTAAGGAAGCAAAAAATATCAAACATTTTGTAGAAAAGTAGTTTTAGTTATTTTCGATTTTCTCAAAAACCAGAAGACATAGAACCATGCAGTTTTTTGTGTTCTATAAAGAACTGATAGATACATGAAACACATGTAAGCTAATTTACAATTTCATTTCACAATTTTGTAAACAATTGGTCTAAACTTTTTTTTTCACGTTATTTTATCAAAATTTGGACTTTAAATGCGAATTTCTCAAAAACCATTGACATGAGTAATTTAATTTAAATGCAGGATTATAGAACAATCTTCTGGCTTTCAAACGCAGTATAGCACTTTATTGTAAGTATTGCCGTTGTTTCGATTTTACTTTTTTAATTTGGAATTTTGTAACTAACGAAAAATAACAATTTATTAAGCTTAATTACTCAAAAACGGCTTGTCTGACGAAAATTTTCATTTAGACCTTTTTTGTAGGGAATTTAATTTTATATAAAAGTAAGTCAAAATGAATTTTTTTTACTTCAATGTTTTGTCAGTTCTGACGCAAAACATGAAATTATGACTAAAAATCAAAATTCGCGATGATAGACCTCTTAAAATTGATATTAAGGGCTCAAACTTTTACGAAAATTTTTTTTTGTCATTCTGAATGATATTCTCGATATATCTTTCAAAAAAAAAATAGTCAATTTTTTTGGCCCAGTCTAATGTACATATATCATTATAGCGGTTTTCTGTTAAAAATATGCATTTATGTACCTACAAAATTTTTGAATCATTTTTAAGAAAAAAATTGCAACGGCAACGCAAACTATTATACGAATAAAAGTCATATTTCCAAAAAAATACTAACCCATATCGAAATATCGAATTTTCAAAAAAAAAAAGTAATTTTTCTTTTCAAGAATTCAAAACATATTTTTTTTTTTCAAGTTTTTCTTAAATGTTTTTCAAACTTTTTAGAACTTTCTCTATAAAATATTTCCTTAAGATCCGTTATGCCGATTAACATCTGAAATTCGAAAAAAATAGTAATATGTATATTAAGTTCAATTTTTTTATTGAATTATAGATCGTACAAATTAATCGAAAGAAAAAATAAATATTTGATCAAAATTTTAGGTGACTTTTTCGTGAAAAATACGATTTTCAAAAACAATTTTTTAACATTTATATGATGGTAAGCTAAAATACAATTTTTTTCATATATCTTGTAGATGGGTATTAAAACTGTGAAGGTTTTAGAAAGTAGAGCACAGGTTTACCGAAATATTGAGTTTAAAAAAAATATAGATATTTTTTTGAAAATCCAGAATTTTTAAAAATTTGAGAATTTAAATACACAATACTATCTGAACTTTTGTGGAGCTTTAGCATACAAAAAGTGATCAAAATCGGTTGTACAGTTTTTGACAAAATCATAAACAAAAAAAAATTGGTTCCACTGAGGGTACTATTAAGAACCGTTTTTCGTTATTTTTTTTGAACCATTAGCTGCATTTAACTAAATGAATTTTTTTGAATTTATTTGTGAAACTGTTTCTGAGAAAAAAAAGTATTATATAAAATTTGAAAAACTTTTGTATATCAGGTACCCCTTTTGCTTAACTTTTGTTTTTTAAAAAAAAGGAGAAAAAAACCTGTCTGGGGATTTAAAAATGCTATCTACCAAGTTTTAAGAAAATCGCCTGAGCCCCTTAAGATGTAGTCGAACAGACAGAATTACGGTACCCACTTGTCTCGTCTTCCCTATCATCTTTATAATATTATAAGCCTGATCCAAATCTCGAGTACTCACGATTTTTTTTACGAATACTTAGCTTGTCATATAGCATCTATAAGTAGCAAGTAAAAATTATGTGCACTATAGTATATTATATGTACATTTTTGGTCGAACAAAATTTAAGACATTTAAAATTTAAGGCATTCTCGTTAACGGTTCTACCGATTTCAATACAAATTTTCCAATAGGAGCTCATTCAAATTTAAAATAGTATTATCTAGGACATTTTCGAAAAGATATTTTATGTCAAATTCTTTTTTTGAAAATTCACTATTTTGAAAACGGGTGAACGATTTAAAATTCCAAGGAACGTGTACCTAAGAGTACGTCCGTCTGATTCAGTGTACATTTTATTTAAATGTTGGTATGATTACTATTTCACTCCTAAGTTTTAAGAAATTAATATGAGTCCTCTGAATTTTCGTGTGCCGAATGTTTTGTTTTTCGTCTTATTTTTGAATTTCCTCGTTTTCCTTACTCCATCACAAAATAGTGGCTAATTTTAAAATTCGACACGAGACTTTTGTTAGCTGTTTTGTTGCCACCAACATTTTTTACTTGTAAAATTTTATGACATATGTAAGTAGGTGTAATGTTGCGTAGCAAGAATTTGCTGGAACGTAATATGAATTAAACTGTGAACACATTAAATTCTAGCGGATTAGCAATGATCATCAAAACCATGTATACTTAAATGCTTATCCATCCCACATTTTGTTTAAGAAGTATTTTGTGCCAGAGGGTTGAATCTCACATACGAGATCAATTTTTAAATGATATTGTTAGGAAACAAATATCATCACTTACCTCACAGTGGATGTATTCAATCGATTCCTTTAGAATTTCTTCGAATTTCGACAGTATATCCAACTGATCAAAAGGTACTTCCTTCTCTTCATTCAACGTTGGCCTATAAAGACTCCTGATTGCCACATAATTCCCCGATTCCGATTGATGCAAGGTAAATGGGAAGTTTTCATTAAAAACCACACACACACTAGTTGCATCAAAGTGATAAGTTTGCACTATGAAATGAGAATAAAATTCAACTTATCTCCAAACAAATAAACCTTCTAGTTTCTTGCTTGTGTTCCAGAACTTACCAATGAAATTTATTAGAACCGATACATACGAATTGGGAATATTCATTTTGAGTTCTTCAACTGAATTGCAAAACAAATTTCGTGCTGATATTATTTATACCCAAGTTATGAAAGTAAATGATGACATTTTAATTTGGTTATTCATTTTTCATTATCTTATAATAAATTTAAAACAAAAAAAAATAACTATTTAATCCTGCAAGGCTTGTCGGCACGCACGTTTAATCCTTTATAAATTATTCTGTTGGAATTTGTGATGATTGGTTTGTTATTTTTGAATTCTATACCTCTGCTCAACAACGTAATCGGAAGTTTTAAAAATTTAATGATGGTTGCTATAGCTCTTGATCCGTAATGCGTACGGTAGTTGGCCTATCAAATACACCCATTATTTTTTTTTTTTTTTTTTGTAATAATCGGAAAAGTCTAAAAACTTCTGAATTTTTATTTGCATAACATAGGCTGAGGGAAAAAGCTATGCACTGATCATTGTGACTTTTATTTAAAATTTATCTACTGAAGTTTGTATGGGATTATCTCGCAAGGATTCGATGTGAACATTGGCTGCAATCCACCATTAACGAGTACTGACGGAGTGAGTATAGAAAAAGTATCACGTGTACTATATTGTACTCAACGCATAACTATGAACAGTGCCTTAGATACGACACTTAAATTGTCTTAGGTGATTCATTCTAACGCCAAGCTAGGAAGAGATGACATCTTTGGTAGCCTGGACGAAATTTTTTCCGATAACGGACTCAGGTTGAATGACTTGCTGCGGAACGAAACTCTGTGGGATATAGTACACAGTTAACACATCTCTTGATTAAGTGAACTCTAAAACAGATTGACATTTACTCAAGACTTTCCTTGCGTACCAAGGATGCCAGAATATTTAGGAATGTTTCAAATGCCTTAACATCGCAACGGGAGGGAAGTATTGAGCTGGAAAAAATTTCCTGATTCGTGGTTAAAGGAAAACTTTCTCAATCTACAGTACATTCTAAGTTGGGCTCAAGGATTAACTTATGTGTACTCTAAGAAATAGTGCAACAGCTCGAAGAAAACCAGGACCTAGTGACTTACAACTATCAACCATTCATGTGTCCGTGTTTCCAGGAATGGGTCGGGGAGCTACAATTCTTCTACTGATTCCGAACCGCTTATGAGTAGCACTTTTCATGACAAGAGATAGTCTTAGAGGATTTGTCAATTCCTAGCAAGTTGCAGTACACTCTTGAAAAAAATTTTTTTTGCAGCGGCTGAGAGTCGATCCCAATCTTATTATAAGTTAAAAATAAACTCACAAGGTTACACGTCTCGAGCAAGAAACTGCAAGGACGATAAAAACAAGAATTTGGAAAAATAATTTCAGCAAACCGTATAATTTCGCTTTTACGTAGATGTCGTAGACTTCCAGTTCCGTTCAGCCAATCTCCACGAAGTGAAGAAGTCTATATACATATAATTAAGTCGGTAACTATGCCTCGCTGAAACTGATGGCTTGGTAAAGAGTATTTACCAGCTCATCTATTACAATGGTCGAAGGAATGTATATGCCTGATAAATAGAAACTATTGCAACGCTGTTATAAAAAGAACCAAATTCTTACATGACCAGAAATTAAGGCAAAAATCCTGCAATATCCCAAAGGCAGTAGACATTTCTGGTCATTTGTCAAAAAAAAAAATACAACTTCAACTTCGGTTCCAATGCTCATGTAAAATGACAAACCGATAACTAAGCTCATTAGATTAGGCAAATGTATTTGCAGCTCATTTTGCTGCTAGCTGTACGTTGCCTGTTAGCAACATTGCGCCTCCTGTAGTTGGGAACGTAAATCATTCAATGGGACAGGCACATTTCCGCACTCGTACAGTTGCAAGAGCCCTTCGAGATCTTGATATAAAGAAATCCGTTGGTCCTAATGGTACATATACTCCCCTCCTATCGACCAATTTCACTTACGTTCCTTCTTTTCAAGATATTTGTTGTATTGGAGGGTTTCAAGTATGATTTTCACAAAATAAATGCTGGTGTCCCACAGGGCTCCATTTTATCTCCAACTCTCTTCCTCATTTTTATAAATGATCTCTTGTCTGAAACTTCTAATCCACTTTATTGTTTTGCCGACGACTCCACTCTCAGCTTCTCATACTCGTTCTCAAATTCACGTCCATCTCCTTTGAAAGTGGAATTGCAACGGTATCGTATGATAAGCTCATTAAACTCCGATCTTAACAGCATTGTGAAATGGGGTATAAAAAACCGTGTGGAGTTTAATTCTTCGAAAACTCAATGCTGTCTATTGCGTTGAAGCAAAATGTCCCCTTTATGCCATTGTCCTTGAATGGCACTTGCATCGAAGAAACCGAAAATCTCTCAGCACGCGGTACTCGATAGTGACTCTCTTAATGCCGATATACGGAAAATTTCTTTCAAAAATCTTCTCACTTGGATAGTTTCGTTATTGAAAATACACCTCGTCTGGACTTTTTGATATTTAACTACAACTTGTAACTACTTGACCAATTTCCAAGTTAAAAATTATAAAAAAAACAATGAAATTCAAATAATGACAAAGCTTCAACTAAATCCAAGTAACGAATCTGATGATGACCCCAACTTCCTAGTCCTAACTCTCTAACGAAGAGTATGTTGTAAATGCGGATTTGTCTTACGAGTATGTTTGGAGGTACTCCTCCATCAGTCAACCAGAAGTATTTTTTTTTGTGACAAAAATGTACACAACCTTATTGTATCGTGATCGTGAGAGGAGGAACTTTTTAAATTAACAAATATTTACCTTAAGGAGAATGCCAAACTAATTCCACACAATATACGTTTTCACAGAGGAACTACGTTCTTGGATGGAGTTGGAAAAACTCCTGCAGCGCTTGATGGCGAAGTTCGGCTAAGACTGTGGAAACTTTCTCTTGACATTTGCATCAAAGGGATCTTCAAATTGAGTTTTTGATATAAAATTACATTTCTTTTCAAGTTTCGCACATACCCGTGCGTTTGTCTTGTACCTTAATCCAAGCCCATACCCATATACTATAGCGACGACCCAGGACAATGGCGATGACGATGACGGCAGCCGGAACATACTTTTATAGTTAAAGCAACACACTTTTTCAGTTTAAATTTTTTTTCTTTTGTTGCAAAAAAAAATTTGTTCATAATAAGGAAATGTCACAAAAAGTTTTCTTTGTGCTTAAGATTGGTTGAACAATACCCGCTAATACCTACATAGTTACACTGAAGAAAGGTATTCGTTCTTGAACTTTCGAAACTCAAATAGAGTTAGTGGTTTAACAGAAATCAAGTAAAATAAAAACAATAAATTGTCAGGCTCATTGCAATGACTGCCATTAAATTTTAGATGTTTGTCTTAGGAATATTCATACTAGGTGTAGAACCTGAAAGACTAAGAGAAGTCTTGTTCAGCCAGCACGTTGTCATATGGTTGAAGTGGGAATGAGTCCTTCAATTGAAAATTGTAAGTTCAAAGGGCTAGCAGATATTAATTTAGGAGAATTTGGTTGATCTCTTGGTAAGTATATTATAAAGCAACATCAAAACTTTGTTTTCGACCCCGATGAAATTGTCAAATTTCATAAAACTACAACATCTGACAACTTTAAATGGTACTGGCAATTTAAATTTGACACTAAAAAAACGGTTGTGTGTACTGACGTACGCGCGCTAGAAGTAAAACTATCTATAAACGTACAAAGTACAAACATTTTGTATTTCAAAAACATTTCGCTGTGTTTGACTGATAACGTGTCGTTTTGACATGTCACTGACAGCTGTATAGACAATGTTTTACCCCCAACGCCAACGCCGGAAAAGAAGTTTTACTTCAAAAATTGTTTATTAGGAATATTCAAATAATAATTTTCAGACGCCATCTGACAATGGTCTGTCAATCGTCTGTACTTTGCTCAGTGAAGAATTTAAAGCAATCTAAAGACTAACATAAAATTCTTGATTATACGCTTAAGACTAGGAACGCACTTGCGATTTTAATCGCTTGGTTTTTTAGTCGCGAAAAAAGAACACATGAGTTTAAATGAGAATGAACGCACTTGATACCAACAAATCGTGATGATTTAATGGTCGCAATTTGTTTCATTTTTCACGCGATGCGACTGTTGTATGTTAAAATGAAACAAATGTACTCAAATGGATATGCTCACATGTGTGATTTAAATTACTACGACGCTCTCCACTTGTGCGCGCCACCTGAGGTGGGGTCTTCCTCTGCTGCGCAGACCATCAGGGGTGGATTCGAAGATTCGTCGACGGGCTGGTGCGTCGGTGTCCATACGCTCCATGTGTCCCAGCCATCTCAGCCGTTGTATTTTCAGCTTCTTGACTAGGTCAACGTCGCTGTAAAGCCCGTACAGCTCGTTGTTGAACCTTCTCCTCCATACTCCATCGATACAGACTGGACCGAAGATCAAACGAAGAACTTTTCTTTCAAAGCACCCAAGCAGATTTTCATCCATTTTAGACAGTGTCCATGCTTCTGCCCCATACAGCAGGACTGGGATGATGAGGGTCTTATACAAGGTCTCCTTGGTTCTTTGAGATAGGGCTTTATTACTCAAATGCCTTCTTAGCCCGATGAAACAGCGGTTGGCAAGAGTAATTCTTCGCTTGATCTCTGCACTGATGTCGTTTTGCGATGTTATAGTGGAGCCCAGGTAGACAAAGTCTTTGACGACTTCGAAGTTATACCTATCGTCACGATGCGTTTTGCCCGAGTCGACGATGTTGGTATTCCTTTCTCGATGATAGCATATACTTCGTCTTGTCCTCATTAACAGCCAAACCCATTTTCGCCGCCTCCAGTTCAATACTTGCAAACGCACCGGTAACAGCTCGCTTCGTCCTCCCAATGATATCAATATCATCCGCATAAGCAAGCAGTTGAACTGACTTTTGAAAAATTGTACCTCTATTGTTGACGTTTGAGTTTCGTACAATTGCTTCAAGAGCGATGTTAAATAGGTTGCATGATAGCGCGTCGCCTTGCCTCAGACCTTTCTCGACATCAAAAGGTTCGGTGGTGTTCTTACCGACCTTGACGGAGCAGCGAGATTTCTCCATCGTCATCCTGCACAAGCGGACGAGCTTGGCAGGGATTCCGAGATGAGACATGGCTCTATATAGTTTTTCTCTGTCCACGCTATCATACGCGACTTTGAAATCGATAAAAAGGTGGTGTGTATCGATTTGGAACTCCTGGGTTTTTTCCAAAATCTGTCGAAGTGTGAACATCTGATCCAGGGTGGATTTGCCGGGCCTAAAACCACACTGATAGGGGCCGATCAGCTCGTTGACAAACGGTTTTAGGCGCTCACACAGTACAGACGACAGGATTTTGTATGCGACGTTGAGGAGACTTATACCTCTGTAATTGGCACATGTCAGGGCATCTCCTTTCTTGTGGATGGGGCACACTATGCCGAGGTTCCATTCATTGGGCATACTTTCATCCGACAAAATTTTTGAGATGAGTTGGTGCATGCTCCCTACCAAGTCATCCCCACCTGCTTTAAATAGCTCAGCTGGCAAGCCATCCGCGCCAGCAGCTTTGTACGCTTTCAGCTTGGCTATCGCTGACCGCACTTCATTTAGGTCGGGTGGACGGAAATTTTGACCATCATCGTCCAGGTTGAATGGAATGTTCCACCTAGTTGCGGAATTTTGGCCTTCCTCGCCGTTCAGCAGTCTGGAAAAGTGTTGTTTCCAGATCCTCAGCACGGACTGCGTGTCCACTACTATATTCCCACTCTCATCTCGACAGGCTTCCGTTCTAGCTTTGTAGCCCTGAGTGGATTGCCTCACCCTTTGGTAAAACTTTCGAACATCAACCCTGCCGGTACAGTCCTCAATAGACTCGACCGCCCGCTTCGCATGCTCTCTCTTTTTCCTCCTTAGAAGTCGGCGTTCCTCCCTTCGTCTTTGCCCGTAGAGCTCCCGGGCATCTCTCTCAGCAGCTCTGGTTCTTGCCTGCAGCATTAATTGGTAGGCCTCGTTCTTTGCTACATGCGCCAACCTGCATTCTTCGTCAAACCAGGGGTTTCGTTGTGGTGGCCTTGTGAAACCCAGCACATCAGTGGCGGCACTACTGATGGCATTCTGGCAGTGCTTCCACAGGTCCTCCGTAGATGAAGCAGGAGGCGGGCTTGCTGAGAGATTAAGAGAGACTCGGTCTGCAAAAGTCCTGGCGACCGCCTGCGATTTTAACTTCGCGACATTGAATCTTTTCACAGCATCCGTCCGTCGTTGTGGCGTCATGGATATCCGCATCCGTACTTGGGCTACCACCAAGTAATGATCCGAGTCTATGTTGGCTCCTCGGAATGTTCGGAACTCCAGGATACTGGAAGCATGTCTCGCGTCTATCGCAACATGATCAATCTGGTTGACGGTTAATTGATCCGGAGACCGCCAGGTCCCTTTGTGTATATTGAGGTGTGGGAATCGAGTGCTAGCTATGATGACATTTCGCCCCGCCGCCTGAGTCCGTTACCGGAAGTGTTTTCGTGCAGGCTGTGTCCTCCGACTATCGAACCAAATATGCCCTCCTTTCCGATCTTGGCATTGAAGTCACCAAGAATAATCTTGACGTCGTACTTGGGGCACCTATCATACGTTTAAAAATCGGTCGCAACAAGAAATTGTTATGCACGCACTTGTAATTTTTAATCCACGATTTCTTAGCCGCAAGCAATAAGACACATGGCGTTAAATGTAAATGCAAGCACATGCGACTTAAGAATCATAGCGATTATAAAAATGAAACAAGTTCCATTTCTGTCGCTACTTATTTGTAGTAAATACGTGCACTCACATAATAGGTTAGGTTAGGTTATGTTGGAGTGACTGTCTAGTTGTTGTTGACTCACTTAGACCTCAAGGATCCGTTGTGATACCACTAAAGAAGTTACTCATGGGAGAGTAATGAGTTTAAACAAACCATTTCGTGCTTTTAATAAAGTTAGAGAGACATTTTGTGTCGATCGTTGCCAGTTCACTGGTATTATCGAAGAAGGGATTACCGAGATAGTTATTCCTTCTATTGGAGAGTGCTGGACATGTACATAGAAGGTGTTGGACTGTTTCCTCTTCCTCCTCGTCCATGCAGCTTCTACAGAAGTCATTTGTGTAGACTCCTAGCCTCAAAGCATGTCTACCTATGAGGCAGTGTCCTGTTATAACTCCGATTGTAGAGCTTATATTTTGTCTGCTCAGAGAGATCAAGCCTTTTGACCGTTTTAGGTCTATGCTTGGCCATATTTGTTTAGTTGCCAGGCAGGTGGTACCCTGTGACCATCTAGCATTTGTTGATTCTAGAGCATATTGTTTGAGAAGATATTTGCATGTAGCAAGTGGTGTTCCTATGTTATGTTTTTGTCTAACAGTAGGCAGAAGTGTTCCGTTTTTGGCGAGCTCATCAGCTTTGCAATTTCCCGGAATGTCTCTGTGGCCCGGCACCCAAATAAGGTGAATATTAAACTGTTCTGTCATCTCATTCACAGATGGTCGACAATCGTGGACTATTTGAGAGTTTGTGGAGACAGACGCAAGAGATTTGAGAGCGGCTTGGCTGTCCGAGAAGATTCGTATATCCTTGCAAGATATAACGTTTTCTTTGAGCCAGGATAGTGCCTCTTTAATCGCCATTACTTCTGCCTGGAATACACTACATTGATTGGGAAGTCTATATGAAAGACTGAGATTCAGTTGTTTCGAATAGATGCCACTTCCAACGCCGTAATCGGTCTTTGAACCGTCTGTATAGAAGTATACCGCATTGTCTTCCAGGGGTCTCTCTTCTTCCCAAGACGATCTTAAAGGGATGGAAACAAGGAAGCTGTTATCGAATACCATTTTTGGGGTGGTATAGTCTAAGGCTAAGCGATCTGGGATAGATCTGAAATTGTCTAAGATAGTTGTATGACCAGTATTGTTACTGATCCATTGAGAGGTGGCTCTAAGCCTCACGCATGAGTTGGCTGCCACCATTTTGGAAAAGATGTCAAGAGGTGTTAGGTTTAAAAGCACTTCCAGGGCTGCGGTTGGTGTTGAGCGAAGTGCTCCTGTGATGCACATATCTGCTGATCGCTGGACTTTGATGAGTTTATTTAGATTTACCATTTGTCCAGTGCGGTCCACCATACGACAACTCCATAAATGAGTATCGGTCTGATTACCGAGGTGTATAGCCAGTGGGTTATTTTTGGGGAGAAGCCCCATTTTGATCCTATTGCCTTTTTACAAGTAAAAAGCGCTACGGTAGTCTTTTTTACTCTTTCATCAATATTTGCCTTCCAATTTAGTTTTTTGTCTAAAATGAGGCCTAAATATTTGGCTTGGTCGGAAAAGCTTAATGGTATTCCTTTAATCTTGGGTGGGTTAATCTGAGGAATTTTGTACCTTCTCGTAAAGAGTACTAATTCTGTTTTATGTGGATTGACGTCCAAGCCACACTGCTTAGCCCACTTTGTTAGCCTATTTAAGGCATTTTGTAGGAGTTCTGAGAGAACTTGGGGATGTTTCCCAGATACAGATATTGCAACGTCGTCGTCAGCATAGGCAATCACCTTGAAACCCTCTGCTTCCATTGATGTTAGCAGTTCGTTTACTACCATGTTCCATAAGAGAGGCGAAAGGACCTCACCTTGGGGGGTACCTCGATTCACCGATCTGGTGGTAGTACAACTTCTCATGCTGGAAGTTATTGTCCTGCTTTTGAGCATAATAAGTAGTGTGTTTTATTTTTTGCCATTAAATAATCACGGGCAAAAAAATCACAATGACAATAATTTGTAGCGACTACGACTTTTTAATCGCTTCGACGAAAAATCGCAAGTGCGGTCCTAGCCTAAAGACTAAAATAAAATTCTTGATTATACGCTTAAGGCTAGGAAGGCACCTGCGATTTTTTGTCGAGGCGATTATTTTATCGTAAAAAATAAAACACACTACTTTTAATGTGAGTACAAGCATTTGCTACACATAAATAGCGACGATTAAATATTTTTTTTCCTTATTTAGTTCAATGTCAAAGATAATCTCTTATGCAAGAAAAAAAATATAAGTCGTTGTAGTGGTTTCTTAAAAAAATAAGCTTTTATATGCATACAAAATTCTTAAAACATTTTTAAGAAAAAATTTTGGTATGCCAACTGGAAGTTTTTATTATTGTACGAATAAAAAATAAATAAATAAATCAAGATATCGAATTTTCCAACAAAAATGTTTTTTTCTTTCAAAAATTAAATTTTTTTTTTCAGTTTTGAAATGCAATGTTTTTTAAACTTTTCAGAAGCGTCTCTATGAAAAATTTTATCAAAATCCGCTCTGTCGATAATGAGAAATTAAAAATTGGAAAAAATGGTTCTATGGAAGGTACAGTCTGTAATAAATTTATT
Source organism: Philhelius festivus (assembly GCA_963931855.1). NCBI lineage: Eukaryota > Metazoa > Arthropoda > Insecta > Diptera > Syrphidae > Philhelius > Philhelius festivus. The sequence goes on along the minus strand of OZ007557.1, from coordinate 75,112,438 downwards.
TAAACAAAAAAACACTTTATCAAAATTCTCGGAACCGTTTTAGAGCAAAATGCGATTTTCAAAAACCATTTTTTAACATTTGTGTGGTGGGTACAAATATTTTTAAGTAAAACAATTTTTTTCTTCAAATATTGTAGATTATTTTAAGAAACTTTCATTTATCAAGTTTGAAAAAAATCGAGCATGGGGTTTTCGACCCGCTATTTTTGGTCTTAAAAAAAAAGAAAAAAACCTGTGGGTGGAAAATTCAAAACGATATCTACCAAGTTAAACGAAAATCGGCCGAGTCGTTTAGGCTGTAGTCGAACAGACATACAGACGGACAGAATTGCGAGACCCACTGTTTTGGTCTTTTCTATCATCGTATTGTCACCTTTGATCAAAATCTCGAGTTCGAATTTTTTACGAATGCATAACTTGCCTTATACCTATAAGTCAAAAGTAAAAGGGGAGGGGTTAGAAAGGAGGCCTCGCTGTACATTTGTTTTGAATTCTTGAACATTACGATGACAGGGAAAGACAGAGCATGGTAAGGAATTCCACTTTCGCGTGGTACGGCTAAAGAACTGTATATAGTACGTCAGAAGTTGGACCCAAAGGTAAACTAATGGGCATTCCCTGAAGATCGAGTATTACGGTCGCATTGCTTAAGGGAATGAATGCAACTGGCTATTTCACTAGAACACTGTTTATTGACGATACTATTATGAAAGACAAGAAACACATTGCGGCTGTGAATTCTATTCTAGAGACTCAATTGAGTTATTGGAGCACCTGCCTGAATATGGGAATTATACTTCATCTTTGGACGAGCGTAGGCCTTATAGGTTACGGGCAGATCAGAAGGGGTGAACAATTTCTTCCATCGTCTAAGGAAGCCTTATCAATTAGCAGTCTTCTTGTGAACATCATTCCACACAAAGTGGTCTGCTGGCTAGTGACACAAGTGGTAAAAGATTGGCTCAAAAATCAAAAGTGAATAAAAACGATTTAAATAGACAGTAAAATTATAAAAGGTGCATCAGAAAAAGCGCAAATAAATACTGCATGAAATCATATAAAAAAAAAAATACGTAAGTCGACCTTTTTTTTTTGTTCAAAATTAAAATATAAAAAAAAGCAAAAAAATATATAACCTGAAAACTAAACGTCAATACCTATCTGATGAACAATAACAAAAGAAAATCAAAAGAAATATCGCCCGTGAAAACTAATATAAACAAAAAAAGTGCAACCAACAACATGAATGCCAACACGATCCGTGCTGCAATGCAGGAAGTTCTTGATGAAAATCTTAAAGATATAAGAGAAACACTCAAAGAAGTAGTCAAACTTTCTGACTTGGAAAATTTGCATGCCGAAATTAAGCAGCTTCAAAACTGTAATCAAACCCTGGCTGACAAAGTTGTTGCATTAGAGGAGCGATGCGAGTTCTTGGAGGATAAAATGGAGGCTAGCCAGATGAGAAGTACTGAATCGAACCTAATATTCCACATTCAAAACCAAAACGCAGTTGAACCAAAAGCTCAAATTCAAACTATTTGCCACACTCATGGTAAAATTGCATCACCACTTAATGAGAATAATATAATTCCAATTCGATCAAGCAATGCTGCGAGCAGTAGCTTTTTGGTTAAACTACACGAAAAAACACCGGCAATCAATATTCTTCGAGCTGCAAAGACACTTAGAGAAGTTGGAGTATCCATTTGCAGAGACTACCCATTAGCTATTCGGCAAAAAAGAGCAAAACTTCTTGAAGTCAGGAAAGAAATCAAAGCTAAGAATCCAGACGTAAACATCTTTCTTAGAGATGACCGTCTCCTGGTGCAAGGAAAAGTATTTAAATGGAGTTTCAGTAAAGGCTTAAAATGCGGGAAAGCTGATGGAAATTTAGCGATGGACCAAATTGTAAACAACACAAATCATCTGGCTGTCAATGGATCAGCTGGTCAGAATAGAGTCGTCAATGAAAGACCAGCGCCATCTGGGAGTCAAATCGCAGCAACAGGGTATAGTAAAGGCACAAACCATTTGCAAATATCCAAAGGTAGTGCTCACACTGCCGCACAAACAGCATAGAATTTTTCCGTCTGCCCAAATAAAATTGTTTTAAGCAAAAATACATTTAAAAATATTAACTTTAGAATTTTAAGTTATAATATAAGCGGTTTATACAATAAACTTTTATTTGCCGATTTCTTCAAATATATAAATAATTTTGATTTATTCTGTTTATTTGAAACTCATCTTTTAGAAGGAAAAGAAAAAAATTATGTAAAATATTTTGAAAATTATGAACTTTGTTGGACATACGGCGTCAGAAACAGCAGCAGAGGTCGAGCAAGCGGTGGCTGTCTCTATGGATATAAAAAAAAACCTAAACAATATAAAAATAGAATTTCAGGAATCCATGGGCTATAGCATAATTAATATTAACTATCCCCTTGCCCCTAACACTAAATATTATGTTATCCCTGTTTATTTAAATGGATCACAAGGACCACAATGGGCGCTCGATTTGCAAAGACTAAATGATGCCATCAATAATCTAGAACAGCAAACTAATATTTTACTTACAGGGGATTTTAACGCAAGAACTGGTACCCAGCAAGTATTTCAACCGGGAAATGAATCCCAATCACTACAACTGCGTAACTCGAAAGATTTGATTTTAGATAGAAAAGGTTCTCAACTGTTAGACTTTTGTGGTGGATATGGCCTTCAAATCCAAAATGGATGTTCAGAAGGAGACGCTCAAGGCGAATTTACATTTGTTGGAGCCCAAGGAAGCTCAGTCATAGATCTGACCCTAAGTGGAGGTGAATGGAACCATATAATTAAAAATTTTGAAGTACAATCTCAGAACTTCTCAGATCATTTGCCAATTGTCACAACCATCGAATTTAATAACAACGAAACAAGTAGCACAGAGACAGCAATCAATCTTTTACCTAAACACAAATGGAATCACAAACAAAAAGAAATGTATCGTTCAATTATGAGCAGACAGATCGAAATAATGAACTCTGATAAAAACATTGATGATATAAATGAAATAATTAAGAATGTCATAGCACTTTTACCACAAAAACAAAATACACAAAATCGGAAACAACCATGGTTCGATACCGAATGTGAAAAGCTAAGAAGAAGATCGTTTTCACTATTAAACCTTTACAGAAAATATGATGAAATCATCTACAAACTAATGTACATCCATGCGAAAAAAGAATTCAAAAACATATGCTTCATTAAAAGAAATGAGTTTCAGATAACTATAGCAACCGAAATATCACAATGCAAGGACTCGTCGACATTATGGAAACTGCTTAGTAGAAAAAATGGAAGGAGGTTCAAAATTGGAGTAAACATTAATGCAGCACAGCTAAAAGAACATTTCAACAATATACTGAACCCACCGAACTCTACGCTCCAACCTAGTTATCAGTACGCAATTCCAGATGTACAAAATGAGCTCTTGGATAGACCCATTTCACAAACAGAAGTAAGATGCTGGTTAGATAAAAGTAAAGACCGCAAAGCACCCGGAGCCGATGGGATTCCAGTAGAATTTTACAAATATGCTAATGATGACCTTTTAGAAATTCTCACCAGTGAATTCAACCGCATATTCGAAACAGGAAACATCCCTACGTGCTTTCAGCAGAGCGTCATTTTCCCAATCCTTAAAAAAGGTGACCCTAACCAAGCGGAAAATTATAGAGGCATTTCGTTTCTAAACTCTACACTAAAAATTATGATGGGTGTATTGGCTAAACGTTTTCAAGACTGGACTTCGCAAAATAAACTTTTGAGTGAATTTCAAGCAGGCTTCCGTGAGAGCTATTCGACAATTGACCAAATTTTCATTATCAATACCATAGCGCAGAACTTTATCAGAGAAAAAAAGAAATTGTATGCATTCTTTGTCGATTTCAAAGCTGCATTCGATACGGTGGACAGAAGTGCACTTTTCTATAAATTATATAATATAGGTATCTCAAGAAAGTTTGGAAGATTGATTGAAAGGATATATGAAAAGACGACTTCAGCGGTTTGGGACGGAAATCAGCTATCCAATTTTTTCGAAACGGTCACTGGCGTCAAACAAGGATGTAACCTAAGCCCACAAGCATTTGTTTTGTTTATCGACGACGTTTCAGATTATCTGGTTGGTGGGGTAAGGATTGGTGGGATTCTAATAAAAGTCCTGTTGTACGCAGATGATCTGGTTTTGTTTGCGGATACACCACAGCGCTTACAAGGTATGATCAATCAGCTCAAAAAATATTGCGATGAGTGGAGACTGAAAATTAATATAAATAAATCAAAAACGATGGTTTTTAGAAGAGGCGGAGGACGGTACGCAGGAAATGAAAAGTGGTTTCTTGATGGTCAAGAAATAGAAACAGTGAAGACATATAAATATCTGGGTATGAATATTAGCAGCAATATGAACATGGAGCATCATTTCCAAGAAAAACTTTCTGCAGCTAAATCAGCTATAAGTGCGGCCTGGAAAAACTGCCTGGAAGACAGACATATATGTCCAAAAATAAAATATCGGATTTTTCAGGCAGTCTCCAAATCAATAATGCTGTATGGAGCACAAGTGTGGGGCTGTAAACGATATGATTCAGTAGAAAAACTCCTTCGATTTTTCCTTAAACGCGTTTTCAAGCTACCGCAGTCTTCCCCAAACAATATGCTGCTCGTTGAAACCGGAATTTCACCTATATTTATAGAAACATTAAAACTACATTTAGACTTCATTACAAAAACTATGTCTTTCAACGGAGAAAGGTTGACCAAACGCATAGCACGTTATGCAATAGAGAAGAAAATACTGTTTTTCGAGGAATGGGAGTCATTATCAGAATTCTCTGGATGCACCCTACGAATAACCATCGATAATATACCTAAATGGAAAGAAGAGTTTGGTAATTTGATTACAGCAGTCGATGAAAAAATGCGAACAGAGAGCATTGAAAAAGTACGAAGTTCAAACCACCGGGAAATATACGCAAACCTTAACCACAATTTGTGCGAAAGCAACTATTTCAACGAAAAGTATTCAAGAGATGTAATATCTACTGTTTTTAGAATCAGAGGAGAAATGTTAGACTTAAACTTCATCCCACACAGAGAAGATTTGCCTATCTTTTGTACGCTTTGCAATCTTAGAGAAAGGGAGAACGTTTATCACTTCCTGGGAAGGTGTCCTGTTTTACGAGAGTTCAGGTTGCAGTTTTTTGAGAAATTTGTATTGGAGGAATCCGACATGAAAATGATTTTGAACGGCGCTGACTGGAATAACCTACACAACTATTGTCAAAAAGCACTAAAATATAGAAGAGCTATTATTACAGAATCTTTTTAAATATTAACATAGATACCTATTTTTAAAACTTTGTCAAACTTGGGCAGACGGCTTTCAATAGTCATGTCTTAAAACAAATTGTAAAACTATTTTGTAAATGAATTTAAAATTGAAAATAAAATATTATCTTATCTATCTATCTATCAATGGTCTGAGATGCACCTCAATGCAATGTTGTATCCTCAATTCAAGTGCTGCTCATGGATAGCGGCATGACAGGATACAACATTGAGTTCTTGAAGCATTAAATTCTACGCAGTTTTTAGTTCCCCATTTTTTGACAATGCTATGAAGATCATGATGCTAAGGTCTTATCATAAGTTGTCACATCTAGAAACGTATATGAGAAGCTGAGATGACTGTCATAAAAAAAAATATAATCTATTAGAAATGTCAGACAAAAGATCATTGTTAATCAGAAAGAGAGTCGGAGACAAAACGGAACCCTGTGGTACAACAGTATTTATTTTCTCAACTTCAGACTTAAAATCGTCCAACACAACTTGTATAAAACGGTTCGAAATGAAGTTGCTAATCCAATGAGGAAGAGATACATCAATACCAAAAGTACGCATTTTCGATAAGAGAGCTTGATCTCAAACTCTAGCAAATGCTTACGGAGTATCAAGTGCAATCATCTTACTTTCTCCAAAACGATGTAACGATTTGTATCACTGTTCACCATCAGATCAGCGGTGGACCTATTGCTATTGGACCTATTGCCATTCTGCCGGTCATTGAGTAGCTCTAGTTAGATATTTCTGAGCTGATAATTTGTCGGCATTTCCTTGAGCTTAGAAAGAAGAGAATTGAATTCCTTGACCAGAATTTATCGAGATTTATTACGCTTATATTTTCATTTCTGTTCATCTACCTTCGATGTGCTTTAAACTTCAAGGACGCTCGGACGTAAGACAACCCTAAACCAAAACGTTTGACAGCTGTTAAGTGTTAAGGTGCTTGGACGATATGGCCAGATCGGAGTTTGTCCTTGACACTTTTCCTCACGACAAGACCGTGTATTCTTGGACCTCTAAATGGCTCTCATCCGAGAAAATGATTTTTTTCCCAGTCCTCGAGAGGCCAATCCTTATGCATTTTGGCCCATCTTAATATTTTTTTGAGCATATCGTCTGTCAAAAGCTGTTCCTTTAATGGTCTTTGTCGGACTATAGATGAATCTATATGTATTCCAGCTGTCTCCAAGTCCTTCTAAAGTTCACCACTTGTCTTTCCAGGATTAATTAAGCTGCTTTGTACCAACATTTTGTCGTTATTGGCCGTTCTTTCCGGTTAAGACCACATTTGCCCTTCTTCCGTGTTTTAGCTGATCCTGTTGCCTTCTGCAATGCAATTAATTACTAAGGCTTGATTTTGCAACCAATATCTCCCTAATTGTTTTTCTTGTATTAGTAACACCATTGTGTTTTGTGTAGGTCTATATGGTTCAATTTGGGAAATAATAAATTGGTTATCATCGTTCTTTAGCGTTCGTTCGTTGACAGGCACCAGCTCACCAACGTCGTTTTCAAGAAAGTACGGACCAATGACGCTGCCGCCGGCTTAAAATCCAGACCAACCGGTAAATTTTTGAGGATGCATTGTCACCTGATGAACCTCGTGATAGGTTTTTAGAACTTTCCACATAACGGGTGCTTAGTCCCTTGTGTCTTTTTCACTGTAATTTATTGTCCATATCGATCTACAAATTTTACATTTCATTCATCTCCTTAACTGTTATCCTAGTTCAATTAAGTTTCACTTAAAAACATCGTAAATTTGTCAAAAGATTGACATTCGGCGAACAAACCGAATAAATTCATTGTCATTTTCCAAATTTAATATCTCCGATGACAGATTTATATTGAGTTTTACGAAACTGATGATAATCATTAGGTTCAAAATTCAAACGATGGGGCCTGAGTTATCACAGATGAATTTCCCTAGTCATACGGAAGAATGAAAAAACAACGAAATTCAAATGCAATCTCATAGATATTGACCTAATTATCACAGATAGCAATAAATTTTAAGTCAATGAATGAGTGCATGTGCGTATGAGATTGTAGATGAAATGGTACATAATTTGAGTTCATGTGGGCTGGGGTATTATTTAGTCCTTGCGCCACAAATCATCACTGTGTAAGCGTCCGGGCAAGTCGTCGTCATGGTAACGGGAGTTGACTTTGATGGTCATGACAATTTATGCACTTGACACACAGAACGCCGAGCTGGTTTATTCAGATTTACGAAATATGTTATTGCGTTTGCCTTACGTAACAGTAGATAATAATTAACAGATTAGCACAGACAAAATAACAGGCCAATAAAATACTGAATCAAGGGTTTGAATTGGCAGTTTGAGAAATATTGTGGAATATTTAGGATTTGAAATTTGTCAAATGACACTCATAGAGAGTGGCCGATAACAATTTATTTTGGAAATGATCATCAGCGGCGGCGAAATTGGAGTGCTAGAATTTTACAGCTCCCTTTAGACGACTGCCATTTTTGGCAAAAATTCGTTATAAGCATAGAAGCACATTTCGACTTGGTTGGCTTCGTAAATAAACATAATATCCACTATTGGGGCACTGAAAATACTATATTGATACAACAAAGACAACCCTCGCACAATAACTATATGGTGCGCCAATTTTGCTGGCGGCCATATTTATTTGCGGATGTCATAGGCAATGCGGTAACAGTTACAGGTAACCGCTTTCAATTAGGCCTGCAGAACAAAAATAGTGGTGATATCGACTGGGACCTAGTGACTTGCAATTTTCAACAGTGTGCTTGGGTGTGACAGAAATGGAACTAACCAACAATTTTCCGCCGAGTCCAAACAGCTAAATTGAGAAGCATTTTTCTTGACAAGAGATACGTTTGGACGTTTTTCCACTTATTTATATAGTCAGGCTCTCCGGAAAAACATTTTACTTTTTAATGGGAATTGAACCCCTGGGATGACAGTTCAACTCACTTACCTTAGGTACACCTATCTAGATGAGCATTTTTCGACAGAATTGCTTGAATGGCAAATGGTAGTGGAGAGCGGAGCAAGAAGTAATAGGGTAAGAAATATCAGCTAAAAAATCAGGTTATACCTCTCCAAATAAAGATTTGCATTAATTGAAAAATGTTTATCTTCTTCATGGCTATACCGACTTGTCTACTGCAGTTGTTAATTTAGGCCATCGAAAGAAGTTCTGGGGGTGGTCCCAACATTTTGAGGTTTGTAACTTTATTTGTTTTATTTTTGGTCTTCCAGACAAACAAGTATAGCGGTTGGTGTGAGTTTCGTTTTATTTTAAATAATGTTTTTCTTTTAAAATTTCATGGCGGGGCAAGTTGTAACATTTTTTTGCAGTGAGTTGTAACAAAATAAATCAAATTCCGTTCATTTCTTTTTTGAACTCGGAATTGTGAATAAAAACGATCGAGAATGGTTCATGTTGTTTATTTTAATAAAAATAAAATAAATCATTAAGGTATTATGTTGGCTGTCAGGGCGCTAATGGTTCGTAATTTATCAACAGATCAAATCGGGATCAATTCATTCGATCTCGCAGAAATTCAATTAATTTCAAAGTGGTATGCTTACAATCAGACCAACTCTTCATTGCCTGTTGAACGGCCGATTTAATCGATATCAATGACATATTCCAATAGTTGTCCGTATTTTTGTTGAACATAATTTCCTCGATATCAATGTTTGCATTGCGGACTAACTGCTCCAGAACTACGAGTAGATTGAAAAAATAGTGAAGGCATTTGTATATCCTCGGTGAACTCCATCATGCATATATCTTTGCGTGTAAAAGTTCGGAGGATCTTTTACCTAGCTGTACATTTAACTGTGTGTTAAGCCCTACATTTAGGTCGCTTAGTTAAACATTAACCGCTTAGACCATTGCACTGTATCGATACTTCATTGCTGTACTTCACACAAGCATACGTAGGTATCGATGCTGTTTTACCTTTCCAATAGAACATAACATGCGTATTTTCGCATTTACCGCTTGACGCCTGGATCAGTATTCCCGGGATCCTTCTTTCTCTTCCGTAACTTCACGCCCGCGCTGTGTTGAAAAAACATTTAAAGGGTAATCATATTCCCTTGAGCGTGAGTTGATTATAAAAAAAAAAAAAAAATCCGGGTTTCGCCTAGTGACATGTACTACAACTGACAATCAATGATGATACATCTGCGGCGATTAAAAGATTGTGGGTTTCAATTTGAAAATGCATTGTTTTTTTTCAAGATTCTCCTCGGTGAGAAAATGTGGTCTATGGTTGCTATGCTACACTAGTGATTGCCCATATAGTGCTTACAGGGCAAAAGGTCAACTTTTTAAGATGGGGCTTATGGAGCTGATATAAATACAGCCATCCTGCATGCTTCCTTCCACCCATAGTTTGTTGATGATTTAATGGGTACACCATACCAAAACACCATCTTCGTATTATATAAGCCTTGTTTGTTAGTCACTTCATCCTGTGAATTTTGAGATCGAAAGCTTTTTTATACATAAGACTACGAAGGCGGTTCGATAAGTACTTAGCCTACAAAACAAAGACAAGAATTTTGGAAAGGTGGTGATTTATTTCTCAACATAGTCTCATTTTAGCTCGATACAATGGATCCAGCGATGCTCCAACTTCTTTAAGCCATTCGAAAAATAGATTTTTTCGAGGTCTGCAAAGTAGGCGATAACTTCCTCATTCGACTCAAATTTCTGCCTTGCGATTGATTTTTTTTAATTTTAAAAAGAACAAAAAAGTCGCACGGGCCAAATCTGGAGAATACGGTGGATGGGGCAGCAGTTAGTAGAGCAATTCGACCAATTTTGACAGTGCTCTGAAGTGATCTCATGGTCGAGCTTGTTGTCCGGAGTGTGCAAACGTGGCACAGGATATAATCCACGCCGTCTTTTGAAATGCCTACTGTTTCAGCTATCTCAAGCACCTTCAATCGGCGGTCTCCCAATACGATATCGTGAGTTTTTAACACGTTGTCCTCCGTTGTAGCCATTTTCGGGGCACCTGGACGGGGCTCATCAAAAACCGATGTGCGACCACGTTATACTAATTTTTGACAGTCGCCATTGAAGGAGAAGAGTCACCGTACACAGCATCCAAGCGCTCTTTGATTTCATTGCGCGATTTCCCTTCCAAAAACAAGAATCGAATCATCGACTGATATTGCTCTTTTTCCATTTTTCAAAAATTTGCGGAAAAGCTAGTTTCCCCAAGTGGTCAAAGCAAATCTACGAGTTCGATTCGGCTGAAATTTTGACAATAGGCGTAATAGAGAACGTTCTAGGCGATAGTAAATCTCTCTTGCGATACTGGCACCATCGCGCGGATAGGTTAAGTACTTATCGGAACGCCCTCTTCTATACTGATTGGTGGAAGTGGTTCTTCACTTTATCGAAATGGATTGTCGTCTTGCCCTATATGATTCCCAGTTACAAGTTGAAAATATCTACTATTCTCTTTAATTTGCTGACAAGGCTATTTTCGTTATTTCGAAGAGCTTTCGTTTAAAATATAATCGGATGTTCTTCCGATAGCAAGACTGTTCGATCCTCTCTAGCTGGCAGGGAGCATACTCCTTTTTCCTGCTACGCTCGATCTTTGTACTCATTGTATTTCTGACACGTTTTGGACTGCAGATGCAGAATATTGTATAATCTGCCTGATGTTTTTTACGTTTGATGAACGCGTTATTGCATACCCAGTGTTCTTTCTCTAGGATGTTCAGTAGCCTGGGATGGATTTAGTATATCCTTTTATGATATTAAGATAATGGTATCACTGATTGTTGGCATCTGCAGTACGTCTTGCTTAGATGTTCTCTATAGACCCTTATAAAGTCCATGTAGTGTGCTTAAGGCATGTCGAATTTATTTTTCGAGCTCTTAATTTTTCCTCAACTAGGAAATGATCAGAGTCAAAGTTCATCCCTTGAAATGAACGTATGTCTATGATAAGCAGATAAGCACGATGTCAATTTAAATATAGTGCTTCGGCTATCTGGGGAGCCCTTGGTAGTTGATTGTTCCTTATCTATAGAAACCTAACGCTGTATTATAAGCTCCTGCAAATAGTCCGCACAAGATATTTACCATCCCCGTTTGTACTCCCAACATACGCCTTGTAGATAAAATGCTGAAACTTCACTTTCTAGTCTATTTCTAATGATGAATCCAGATCCTATCATGTCCGATCTTTTCTAATCATAAATGATCGCTGGTGATGATGAAAAGAATAAATCTGACATATTTTCGACCATTTTCGATCATATCCATCGAGATGAGAACCTGCAGGTACAAGTTACCAGGTTGTTATCCACTGGAGTTCTGGATCTTGTTGCCAATCTTTAATTGAGGTTTCTTATATTCTACGTGACTAGACCCAGCTGATAGGGATCTTGGTTTGCCTTAGAAGAGGATAGGAGACTGCACAATCCTATGCCAGGAACCAGCACGCTGGATAGAAATGAAAATCTTGCTGATCTCAGCTCTAAGTATGTGAAACATAGGTCACGTCAGGTATTTGAAAAAACCGTTAGTTCATACTATTGAATTCTCCAGCCCGCCATACATCATTTGTTTGGTAGTCCAAGACTTCAACTACTTATTCAGACAGAGGATTACTGTGTTACTTCTGTCTTTCTATATTCCTATCAGTTTGCTATGTTAAGTGTCTTAAAAATCTACTGGTAATCGGGAAGAAAGTTTAAAATCATTGGTGAAGTAGAGACAAATAGGGCAAAAAACAAATTAGAATCCAACCTTATCCTAGTGACTTTACAACTCACAACTATTCTTGTATACATATTGTTACCAGGAATGGAGAAAACCAAACATTTTTGGCTGAGTCCGGACAGCGAAGATCAGAAGAACGATTCATGACAAGATTTTTGTATACTCTTGGAGAACTTTTTACTTCCCCATGAGAGGCAGTACCCCCGAAAATGTTTTTTTTTTTAATTTTTTTCGGTGGCAATGGCATGGGATCGAACCCTCGGCAAAACTTCCCAACACACTAATAATTATGACAATGGGTTCAACACACCGAGAAGAGAGCGTTAAAGTAAAAACGTTTAAAAAATTAATTAATCACTTAAGTTTTTCAGTGCCAGGAAAGTAAGGAAATGACTTTGGTTTTGGTCACTGAGTTCACTTACCCTTTCAAGTTGAAGTTGGACCTATACCAACCTACTTACACAACTACTTGAACTTAAGTTGATAATTGTTATTTCTTAAAAATGTATTTTTTCAGTATGGAAGTGTAAGTTTGTTGATTAAACTGTTTCCTTCTTATACAGATTACACGGATTATTATAAAAGCTCCTTAGAAAAAATTGTTAAATAAGACCCACGCACATCCTCCTCGCATGCACACAATATAACTAACCTACATATACCATATACACATAGATAAAATATTTAATACGTATAACTACTTCACTTACATTACTCAACGAAGCGTGGCAAGGATATCTAAACACTTCAGCAAAGCGTGTGCCATTTCTCAATAGAAAATGCATGAAATGTCACATTATTTTGAAAAGGGAAAATATTTACACTGCAATTTACAAAAGTGCTCACATTCAGTTTGCTTTTAATTCACCGGGGTCGTGACGTGAGAATGATGGCCATTGTTAGACGCATTACAAAAGCTATATAAATGTCATACTTACAGCTACATACACACAACACTATACAATCTGAAAAGGAAAAATTGAACAGCTCTACTTGCACCGGAAAAACTGAAAAACTGAAAAACTGAAAAACAGAAGAACGGAAAAACAGGGACGACCGACGACGTTATTTTGCTTTTTTTGAAAAGCAAAACATTAGAATTATACTCTATACGAGCATAATGTAGGTTGTGTATGAGTGAGTGAGTAAGTGAGTGAGTGGGTGAGTCCTGTGCGATGCACATATGTACTTAAAGTTAACTATACAATGAAGTTATAAAAATAAATGAACGACGACACAATTACATGTTTTGTGGACGGAATGAATAATATCAAAGGGAAATGACTTTATTTTTTGCGGATGTATCGCTTAGGGGACCTTTTATTCACTTACATAATAGGTAGGTTCCTATAATATAGTTCTATAGGTAAGTAACCTACCTCAATCTGAGCACAGAAGCCCATGCAGACGTTTAATATGGGATGCATTGTTCTGGGATAAATTTGAATGATAGTATTCATGTTTTGTGATATGCTTTTGACGGCAAAGCGTGTTTGAACACACAAAATGGTTTTAAGCAGCTAAAGGATTAAAATGTTTTTCACTTTATTTTCTTTAATGCTCTAGTGATGCTTTTGAAGACTGAAAATATGAATAGGAACAAAATCTAATGTTTTAAATTTTAAAGATTTGCAAAAACTTCAACAAAAATTACAACTCTTTAATTCAGGCCATGAACGAAAAGAAGAAACATATCATGATGATCATGAATAACTATTGCCCCATAGAGGACTCTTTGTACAGCTGTAGAACAGAGTGTAGTTTATTAATCCGATTTTCTAAATGTGCTTTTAAAGATTGTTCCATAGCCGTTCGCAAAGTATTCGACAGGGAATCTCATTCAACGATTAAAAAAGCGATAGGAACGATATTTTGAGCATTTTTTTTTTGTTCAAAGTTTGTAATCGGTAAAACGGGCTGTCCACCTCTTATACTGGAAACGTTAAATATACACTTTGACTATGTGGTTAAAGTCATGGGAATGGAAGATGAACGTCTGCCGAAAATTGTCTTAAGGCATATGCTAGAAAGAAATGGCAAGAACTGTCGAGTAGCTGCGGATGTGACATAAGCTTCTATTCTAGTGATGGAGCAACTACACTCAGAAGAAAATTTAACAATATATTAGAAAAATCAGGCCCGTTCATATACAATAAATATGTAAATGAAGCGAAATCATCACTACAAAGGATGTATTATAGTAAGGCCAATTATAATCTTAATGATAACACATATTTCCTGGATGGGAACAAAACTGAGTTGATAAGAACTATCTTTATGCTAAGAGGTGAATTAATCATTTTAAATTTTGTGCCACATCGACCAGACCTGCCAACATTGTGTGATCTCTGCAACCGTGAAGAGAGAGAGGACGTCTATCATTTTATTGCGGTGTGCCCTGTTCTAAATGAAATTCGAAGGATGTATTTTGGAGTGAGGTCACTTCAAAAGGAGGAGCTGATGAGTGTTTTGAATGGTGACTGGGGTTGGACTATTCTGTATAGATACGTTAAAAGTGCTCTTGATTATAGAAACAGAATCAGAGATGGTAATTTTTAAAAAATATATATAAACTTAAGAAAAACAAAAACAAAAAAAAAAAAAAATAATAAAAATTTTAACGTAGAATACTTTAATTAATAATAATTTAATTGTAAATTTTCTTATTTTGAATTATGTTTAACAATACAAAATGTCAATCTGGTAGACGGCTTAATGCCAAACCATAAGACTTTATGCTTAAAAAAATATTGTAAAAATATTGTATTACTTTTTTTGTTGTACAGTTTAATAAAAAGTCATTAAAACTAACTAAAACTAACTAATCGGTAAAATAAAATAGTTACTCAAGAAGAATTTTTCATAAAGAAAAAAGCATAAGCGAAATTTTGTAATTAAAAATTTTCTAAAGAACACAAACAAATAACAACCAATAACAAGAAACAATGGTTTCCAATAGCACTTCTAACGTCAGCTGGCCACAATGAGGTCAAACTAGTCATTCTCTTATCTAAATTCCACTGATGAACATGCTTGTACTTACTAAAATAAAAATTGACTTTTTGGTTCAGCGAGGCTGCGAAGGGATAAGCAGAAAAGGGAAACAGTCACTCATTTCCTATTAAATATCCGGCTTTGGGCAGAATTAGAGTCAAGCTATAGGGAAAGTTGTTCTTTGAGAACCTAAACAAACTATCTGACCTAGAGGCCAAGGACTTGATCCATTTTCTTAACATAATGAATCCCTTTGAAAACAGCAGGTAGCACGTTTGTCGACGCTTCCAAATAAAATTAATTCGTGCCGAAAAAAAAATATATCACTTAAACACAAAGAGAGAAATATCTATTCCGCCTTTGAATATACACAACAGGTGTTATGTTGTGCTAACCATTCGGTTACGTGGCATCCCTTTTCCTATAGTAACTCTGTTAACGTTACTTCCATACTGCACTAGCCAGAAAACAAAAATTGTCAGTACAAGGAAGATAGGACGTTTGTCTCTCATTCTGGTTGCATTGCCATGCTCTCACAGGGATTCCGAAGTTTACATTATAAATCGCCGCAAATGAGAGTAAAAAACGCGTAGGGCTACCGTCTGCCGATTCAAAACGACTGAAAACAATATTCAATTTACCTTTTCCCACAACGCCAAGTGGTAAGATAATAGGCGCGTTGTTTTTAAGTTGAAAAGCAATACGACAACACTCAAGATACTCATATTCTTAAAATATGTTCTCAAAAGCTTCAAATCCCAAAAGCTCCTTAATAAAACTACTGAAAAAGCTCCTTGCTTGCAATTGAGAAAAAGTGCGTTTTATTATTCACAAATCTATCTGGATCCGGATCTAGATTAAGTTTTAACATGTATTACAAAAACAATTTCGGATCCTGTTTTCTATCGGGATCTATTTTAAAGATCCAAAAATTAGTTATTACACTGGCAAGTAGATGGCTTTTTATGGTAAGGTAGTGTTAGCTGTAGTGTAAAGAAAAAAGACAAGACATAATCTAAAATTTCCAAACCCAAGAATAAAAACAGACGGGCTTATAACACTGCTGTCAGTAAGATCCGTATCGTTTTATTTTCAAGGGATGATCCAGATCCGGATCCAGATAGATTTGTGGATAATAAAACGCACCTAATGATAATGGTAACTCTGTTTTGATGTAGATAAAGAGCGCACGATCGTATTGAGTGACACTTGACAGTTGACACTCTTGACAGTATCTCATCAGCAGTGGGATACGACGGTCGTGTTGGGGTGTACAACTTTTTGCAAAGAATTACAACAAAAATTCCTTAAGAAAAGTCAGTGGCTTGCTCTTTTTTTAGTGGAATTTTTCCTAACGCATTGTAGTGAGGGTGCATCAGGCGCCACTGCTTTAGAAAAAGCTCTCCCATAAGGCATGTACTGACAATTTTTGTTGGACAGAGTATAGTATGAATTTAATTTATTAATTTCAATTCAAATAGAGTGATCAAAAAAATATTTCCTTATTTATTCTTTCTTAAAAAAAATTATGCATTTCAATAAGAACACAAGATCATAAATAAAAATACTCACAAAATGACTTCAAGATGACGATCGGGATCTGTTCAACGTTGTGTGCACAATGGTTGATGATCTCTTCGCTGTTTTGACTTATGATCAAATTATGTTATTGATAAAAACTAAATATATGTAGTCTATTTAAGGTTTTGGTTATGATTTTGCAAGAAGGTATATATATTATTTTTTTTTCTTTAACTCTTTATTTTTTCCCTTCTTTTTATCACACTTCACATTTAGAAAATTTAAAATTACTAAGAAATTTTCTAAATTGGGAATTATAGTATAAGAATTTGACTTTTAACTTTTAAACAATTTATAAATACGATCTGCAAATATGTTATTAAGTATTTTATTAACTTTTCTCTAATTTTTTGTTTTTATAATTTTAATTAATTGATAGAGTCATCATAAAGGAGATGCTGTACTTTGTGGTTGGGTTAGGGAACTTGGACTTTTGTCTGTTGGCATTGGTAGCTCTTAGGCGACTGCTTTCGGCTCATGTGTAGAGGATCGAGATTGTTTCATGATGGGTCGCTTGAATAGCATCAGCATGATCTTGGCAACGTGCGTCGTGATGATCGCTACGAGTCCCGCTTATGATATGAACACAGTATCATGGGCCGATGGGACTTTCCAATTGACAGACTGGATCTGAGTTCCTCAATACGATTAAAGCTGTTTTTGTTTTTATTTTGTTAATTGATGAATTTTCTAGTTTCCATACTTAAGTAATGCTAAATTAACGTTTGTTAATAATTTAATTTTATAAACTTGATTTTATACAAGCCTTTTGAGGCAGATAAATCGACTGATCGCGGAAATGGTTTGATCAAAAAGAGTTGATCGAGCTGCGGAAATCGCTTAATAGCAAATGGTCGATCATCGAAACTTCGAAAATAGTGAAGGTTGGTACAGAGGTTATTTCGAACAATAAGCTTCGTATCTTTGGGGTAGGAACACATGAGTTGTGGTGAATATTAAATTTTAATATTCGTATCGGTCGGAATTTTATGTGGAATTCATTACAAGTGTTGGTAGGTGGTTTATAGGCATAGACCTGTGACTTAAGAAAACGTCACTAGAAGAAGCGTAAGTGGCTCAAATCGCACGATCACGGTTGCCAATTCACATCGCCACAAAGGGAGATAACCGTGTTATAACCGCTTATACGTAGATTCTCACAATAATCGTCATTTGGGTAGTAAGCCCCAAAAATTAGGCTGTTGGTCGAGGACATCACTCTTGCAATGTGACTTCAAATCAGCTCTATCAAAAATTAATTTTCAATTCTGCTTATGTTGGCTCCGTTGTATAGAACATGTTTGGAATAATAATTTGTGTAATCCGACTGCAGTGTTCTGTGTTATCCAAGGCAAATTCTAAGACACTACCTCTCAAACACCCGAATCTTTTCCATTTGATATGGGCAAACGTTGAACCACACCGGGCACCCATAGACAGTCATCGGCCGGATGAGGTGCGATGTAGCAAATCACCTTCACACTGCTGTCAAGCCGGCTGCTTTAAGACAACTGTTTCGTCAAGGCAAGGACTCCCCTAGCCCTGGTCCATTGTCCATCGTAGCGCGGGTTATGTGGCAAATAAGCGAGACGTCTTGTCGCAACCACATGTGGGTCGTATCCATATCATTGAATTCGGACCAAAAGAAATTGGTTACCATCGACCAATAGCGTTCGCTGTTAATGGTGATGTGCTGACCAATGTCGTTCTCAAAGAACAGAATTATGGACCAATGATACCACCAGCCCAAAATTTACACCTAACAGTGACTATCTCTGGATGGATTGTTATAGTCCCAATTTCAAAAATGTTTCTTGTTGACAAGCCCGAGGACTTAAGTAAGTAGTATGTAAGAGGGGGATAAATGATCGCGCTTTTTTAGGAACAGGCTCCACAAATGTTGTTTTTGATCTTCCAGGAAATATTCCAGAACAGTATGAGTTATGCAAAAGCTTACGCAATGGTTTTGCCAGCGGTAAAGAACACCACTTCAGAAGAATGGAGAGTATATCATCAGGACTAGCGGATTTGATTATATCGAGATCTTGTAGGACTCTTGCAACTGTACAAGCGCGGAAATATACCTTTCCCATTGAATAACTTATGTTCTCAAGTAGGTATTGGAGGGGCAATGCTGCTGTCAGGCAAGGTAGAGCTTGCAGCAAAATGAGTTGTGAGTACATTTGTCTTATCTTAATAGCTAGTTATCGGAATTTCATTGTAGACCGTTGGATCCGAAGAATGTTCTTGAGAATTTAAGTACAAGAAATATTAACTGCCTTTGGGACATTGCAGAATTGTTTGCCTTAATTTCTGCTCTGAATTGGGTTCTTTTTTGTAAGGGCGTTACAATGGTTTCTGACTTGTTTTTGTATTCTTTTTTCCAATTTTCCTCAATTGATTCGATTCAATGATCCCTCAGAAAAAATCCTTTTTCTAATTTTCACCACTTTCTATCAAATTCACAAAACAATCACAAGATAATGTATTGAAACTTCAACAGGGCAACGTTTATCGGATCAGCTAGTTCTTTCATATGTAAGAATTTAATAAAAAATCAAAATGATTCAAAAATTATATCCACTCTGAATATGAGAAGTAAAAATAATCGTGGAGGTACCTATCGATCTATTAATAGTAGCGACAGCTATTTGGCGCAACCTATTACCAATTAAAATTGTTCAAGGTCCTTCTACCAATAAAACAAAATGTTGCAGCCTAAAGACTATAAGAATTAATTCGATTTAGTCAAGTAATCTCCATCATCGTTTCTGTTGTGATAAATATTTTTCCAAGAGACAAAGTGAGTTTGTGCATTTTTTGTTTAATTTGAAATTTTTTTTTAAATTTAATTCTATCATCAATTTTTTAAGAGAATGTGGATTTTAGACATACATCTAGGTGAATTCCCGGAAACAAGTATACAGATTTTTTAGTTCTTTAATTTTTAATCAAAGCACCTTTCATCTCACAGGAGGCGGTCAACTATAGCTATTAAACTTTTTTGTTCAGGCTTTCCAGTTGTCGCATATGTATGAGTTCCATTTACTCAGAAAATATAAAAAAAATTTCAATTTGTAGTTTTATTAAATTAAAAGTTATGTTGGTCTATAAAATGGCTGTCAGAGCTTTGAAAGCATCAGTAGGAATTTTTTTTTTATGTGAGAACAACAGACATTATCTTAAAAAAGGAGATTCATATAAAAAACTTTGAATCCATGAAAGCAAATCTCTGCTGCACATTTATTAAAATTATTTAAATACTTGAAATATAGTTCCAGGAACATCACATTGGCAAAAAAAAAAAAAATTAATGACATTAAAATCCTACCCACATAAGGTCGCAGCAACTTGCTTACAGAAAGTTGACCATTCAAGCAATTGGTTGGCAGTAGGTATCTAACATTGACTCCTCGAATTATGCAATCGCGAATTTTAAGAAATTATTTTTTCCATCCATAATAAAAAAAAACTTGTAACGGGTAAAATTTTGAACAAAATTTTCGTTAAAAAAACACTGAATATTTAAAATAGTAAGTAAAAACTTTGCTTCGACTGAGACCATAAAAGCCATACCCTGGTGCATCACTTTTCTCCCATTTGTGGTATGACTGCTCATAGAGAGTCAAAATTCGGCTCTAGCTGCACTACATACAGAATCAAAAGTAGTCTTGAGCTGCTTTAGAGTTAGGAAATCATAACCATACCTTCATAATCAACTGCCACATATCCTTGCAGGAGATTCTATGAGCTAAAAAAATATAAATCCACTACATGGTCCTAAGACTAAGAAGAACAAAAAAAATATAACCTATTCAAAAGACCAGAGAATAAAATGTGGCAAAGTAAAGAGGACCAAAATATTTTTGCATTTAACTAAATTAAGCTTCAGTAAACATCAAAGCTCTGGAATTCCTATTTTCGTCGTCTTGATGCCAAATGCGACGAAGGTTCTTTTATGAATGAATGAGTGATGATGATGATGATGGTGGTGACGACGACGATGATAGCAACAACAACACAGACGACGACGACAACGACGAGGGGGTTTTGTTTTTCCCGCCCGTAACCAACCTATAAAAAGCATTTTCGTCATTTCTTTTATTTTATTTTTTTTGTGTGCGACAAATTATTTCGTTCCATGCCGCTTACGCCTGAAGGCACAACTCTACACAGCTTTCCACACTGGGCACCAGGTTTTTCGCGGAAAAACATTCGAAAAAGAATCCTTTTCGAAATTTAAATGTGGCAAGATGACGACGGTGATGATGCTGGTGATGGTGACGATGACGACGATGGTGAGTGAAGTGAAGCAAAGGTACATATAGCTCTCATCTCATTTCCACTGTACCTACCTACGCCTTGCCAGGTGAAATTCCAAATTCAGATTTGCCGGGTTTTTTTTTATTTTCTTCGCTTTTTGTTATTTCTCTGGTGGATGTCCTGGGTAATGGGAAAATCGTGTAATATCAAATTAATCCGCTATTCCAAAGAGAGTGCACACATAAGAAGAACTCTTTAAATATTAAAAGCAACTTCATATCGGACGGGAAAGTGAGTTTTATTGGGTGAAATTAAATCACATTGGTATAGGTATTATCCTTAGTTTAGGTATGTTGGGGGGCGCGGGTGTTGGGCGAGTTCTTTGACGGAAGAACGAAAGAGTCCTTGAGCCAGTTTTGTGCTGGAGTAGATTAATAAGATTAAAAACGATTTCGGTGTATTTTCTATAGGTTTTTTTGACAATCATTATGAGATTTTGAATTGGAGAAAAAAATAAACCCTCAGGCTCATTGTAGACGAAAGAATTTCAAAATAATTATTTGGAAGCAAAAATGCATGCTGTAGGCTGTTGTAAGACATTTTTAACATGCAACAATATATTGTGCGGAAATTAAGAGAATTATTTTCTTCTCATTCTATGTTTATGAGGATTTTTGGAATTTATGATTTTTTTTTTATTTGGTACATTTGTTTTGAGAATTTAAAAAATTTTCTTTCTGCAATTACATCATCAAAATTAATAATATTATTTTTTAAAATAAAAGACTATCAAATTGGAGGTAGTATGGATTTAAAATCGATAAAGATTTGTGACTTTAAAAGACGGTTCTTCAAGCAAAGCTTCCTGCTGGAATAAATAAAATTCACGACTGGGTTGTACAAAATAACTCATTTTGTTAAAGAGACTCAGAATTTTAAAAATGATACATATAGAAAAGTATTCAATGTACAAACATGTGTAGTGTATGGTATTGGATGGTATAAGAAAAAAACGTTCAGGAGCATAAAATTAATTTTTTAAATGACTAAAACAACGTCTTTAGTAGTTGGAGGTAAAAATAGAATGCCATGTGATTCACGCAAATATAGGTGTATACAAGAACAAAAATTATACCTCTTTGTAGTGTTTTTTTAAAAAAAAAAACTTTAATATTAAAAAATTTTTTAAATAATTTTAGGAAAAAATTTTGGTACGCCAATTTAAAGTTTTTATTATTGTTCGAATAAAAATTAAATTTACAAAAATAAATATTGAGAGATATTGAATTTTCCAAAAATAAATAGATTTTTTTTCCAAAATTCAAAAAAAAAAATTTCTTAAAGTTTGGAAATGCAATGTTTTTTAGGCTTTTTATAAGCTTCTCTCTAAAAAACTTCATTAAGATCCGTTACGCCCATAATGAGAAATTAATAATTTTAAAAAATCGTTCTATGGTAGGTACAGTCAGTAATATTTTGTTTTCAATTTTTTTTATTAAATTAAAGATCTTAAACATTAATCGAAAGAAAAAAATTTTAGCAAAATTATCGGAACCGTTTTCGAGAAAAATACGATTTTGAAAACCATTTTTTCATATTTGTATTGAGGGTAACATTATTTTTAAGTGTAAAATACATTTTTTTCTTATATCTTGTAGATTATTTTTAGAAAGTTTTATATATCAAGTTTTGAAAAAATCGAGCATGGGGTTTTCGAAATATGTATTGAGTTTTCAAAAAAAAATTGAATTTTTTTTTTATAATCCAAAAAACTTTTTTTGAAAATTTGAATACACAATAATATTGAAACTGCTGCGGAGCCTTTATATTAAAAAAAAGGATCAAAATCGGTGGTACCGTTTTTGAGAAAATCAAAAACAAAACAAATGGTTCCAGGGGGGTACCAAAAACAACATTTTTTTTGGAATTTGGATTTGGATTTCTACCTACGTTTAACTAAATGAAATTTTATGAATTTTTTTTTTAAATCTGTGGGACAGTTTTTGAAAAAAAAAATATGTATAAAATTTGGAAAACAATTCGTATGGCAGGTACCGTTATTATTGTTGGTCTTAAAAAAAAAGAAAAAAACATCGGGGGAAAAATTAAAACCCATATCTACCAAGTTTGAAGAACATCGACCGAGCCGTTTAGCTGTAGTCGAACAGACAGACAGACAGAATTGCGAGACCGACTTTTTTAGTCTTCGCTATCATCGTAATGTCAACTTTGATCAAAATCTCGAGTTCGATTTGTTTTACGAATGCATAACTTGCCTTATAGAGTCTACCTATAAGTCGCAAGTAAAAATCATTGACTAGCGTTGTTTTTTTTTTTTAATTCTTAGGGGCTTCTCAACAAAATTTTATTAAAATCAGTTATATCAATAGTGAGAAATTCGAAAAAATGTTTTTTTATTGAGTTATAGACCGTAAGAATTAATGGAAAGAAATTTTTTTTATTAAAATTCTAGGCGCCGTTTTCGAGAAATATACCAGTATTTTTTCTTAGGCATCTTGTATATTGTATTAAATTTAACAGTTTTTGAGAAAAATAAATTATGTATAAATTTTTAAGAAGAATCAAATTGTCGTATTGGTCTTAAAAAGAAAAAAACCTGTGGGAGGTGGGAAAATTAAAAAGATATCTGCCAAGTTTAAAAAAAAACGGCCGAGCTGTTTAGGCTGTAGTCGAACAGACAGGCAGAATCGCGAGACTCACATTTTTCACGTTCTCTATCATCGTAATAACAACTTTGATCAAAATCTCGAGCACGATATTTTTTTTTAACGAATGCCTAACTTGCCTTATAGTACCTATAAGTCGCACGTAAAAATTAGGTGTGCTACTAAGGACTCCATTTTCGTTAAAAAATCTTATTGACTGAACCTGTCATGGAACTGCGTTTTTTTTTTGTATTTTCGGCTTTCTCATTAACGGCTCTAAAGTTTTAAACCAAAAATTTAATGCAGAAGAAACGTTTTGAATTTTAAAAAAAACAACATTGTATAAGTTAAGTATAAAAATTTCCGAAAGAAATATTTTTTGGATTTTTGAAAAATAAATTCAATTTTGAAAACTAGTGAACGATTAACTTCTTAAACTATTTCCCAAAATGTATCTTATTAAATACTTAATATTAAAAAACCATCTTTAAGAAAGTTTCTTATATAAGAAACTAGCTGACCCGGCGAACGTCGTACCGCCTAACAGTCAATGAATGTCGTGTTACAGATTTGCTGAACTTAATTTATGATTTTATGAAAGTAAGAAAGTAGTAAGTCTTTGTAGTGGTTTCTTAAAAAAGTTAGCTTTTATATAAAAAAAATTTTAAAATATTTTTAAGAAAAAAGTTCGTATAAAAAATTAAAGTTACAAAAAAAATATTGAACCCTTTTTGAAATATTGAATTTTCCAAAAAAAAAAAATAGATTTTTTTTTTCAAAATTAAAAAAAAAATATTTTTCTTAAAGTTTCAATGCAATGCAATGTTCTTAAAACTTTTAAGAAGCTTCTCTCTAAAAAAATTCATAAAAATCCATTATGCAGATAATGAGAAATTCAAATAAATCTTAAAAAATCGTTCTATGGTAAGTACAGTCAGTAGTACCTTGTTTTCAAATTTTTTTTTATTAAATTATAGATCTTAAAAATTAATCGAAAGAAAAAAAATTTAAGCAAAATTCTCGGAACCGTTTTCGAGAAAAACACGAATTTCTAAAACCATTTTTTAACATTTGTATGGAGGGCACCGTTATTTTTAGGTAAAATAAATTTATTTTCTCCTATCTTGTAGATTATTTTATGAAACTTTTTTTTATCAAGTTTCAAAAAAAAACGAGCATGGGATTTTCGATATATTGAGTTTTCAAAAAAAAATTTTTTAATTTTTTTAAAAATCCAAAAAAAATTTTTTGAAAATTTGAATACGCAGTAATATTGAAACTGCTGGGGACCCTTAACATAAAAAAAAAGATTAAAATTGGTTGTACCATTTTTGAGAAAATCCAAAACAAAATAATGTTTCCAAGGGGGGTATCTACCAAAAATAATAATTTTTTGGAAAGTTTTTTTCAACCATTAACTAGGTTAACCTAAATGAAATTTTATGATTTTATTTTTTAAATCTGTGGGACAGTTTTTGAGAAAAAAAAAAATATTTATAAAATTACGAAAAAAATCGTATGACAGGTACCGTTATTTTTGGTCTTAAGAAAATAAAGAAAAAAACATACGGGGGTAAAAATTAAAACCCATATCTACGAAGTTTGGAGAAAATCGGCCTAGCCGTTTAGCTGTAGTCGAACAGACAGACAGACAGAATTGCGAGACCCAGTTTTTTGGTCTTCGCTATCACCTTAATGTCAACTTTGATCTCGAGTTCGATTTTTTTCCGAATGCGTAACTTACCTTATAATACCTATAAGTCGCAAGTAAAAAGTACAGAAATTAAGTATATCAACCGCGTTTCACAAAGACATGATTAAAAAACTATGTACTGTACACAGTGTGCAGGATGGCATGCACTGGGCTTAATTCTATCCATTGAAGCACCTTGTAACCTTCGTTTGTTACACAGTCAATAGATTTGAATGAATGCAGAGTACCAATGATTTGATTCTGATATAAAAAGTTGAAGTCATTTAAATCTTTATTCTTAGCCGCCGAAATTGTTCCCTCACTTAACCATTTCATATTTTTGTGGTTAGTAATGATGGTCGGGAATACTTTGCTGATGAGCTCGTCTTTCTATGAGATGAAATTGTAAAAATTTGGAGGAAATGGATCAACTCGATTCGTCGGCAGGGACACGGCCATTACCGATAGTCATATTAAGGGTATACAAACCCCTTGAGTGTGCGCCGATTATATAAAAAAAAAAAAAAAAAGCCAGTAATTGCTCGGAGAAATCTTCAGCAGATGGGTCGTTCAACAATCCAACTCTCATATTTGCTGCCAATTGAAGTTTATTCACTTAGCACCACGGATTTAATGATTTGAGGTAAGCGAAGATCAGCAGCTGATGATCATGGAATGACGGGCAGTGTTTGGCGGAAATCGCGAGATAGTAAAATCATTGCGCCACCGAAAATTCTCGAGTCTCGATTAGATGATTATTTTTCAGGCTACTAAGACTTTTTCCATTTCAGAGTATCGTGCAATGTTGCATGTCGGTTGTTCAGTAGTTTAAAGATTTAAATTCTATTTCAATGCTAAATTAGCATTACGGCATCATTCTAACAACGTGTCCGCTATTTCAGAAGACGCAACTGCTACCGCAATTTCGGATCTCACACGAATAGTGCCAAATCAATGACTTGAGAAATGTCGTTCCTGTTCCACCAGGGGCATCCAAGATAAATAAGACACCATTTCCATTATCAATATTGCATTAAATAATGTATTATAGACTTCCTTCTGTGTTGGGTATAACACGGGTACATTTTTTGTTTGAACTGGTCTACTTCATATCGATCATATTCGTATTCACCGTTCCAATTCTCTATTAAATGCATAATTCACTTCGGAATCTGGCGGTGGCAGTCCTAACCTGACTAACAAATTGATGCACACGAGGTAACAACTATCTTCGATCAATAGCAAAGCCTGGTTATGTATTCACCTTAAGATCAGGATTTCTTGAACTGACACGAATTCGATGTCAAATTTTTTATCACAATTTTTTAGACTTTGGAAAGAACTGCAATATCTGCACTATTGCTCCCTCTAGAGCATGCAAGACGTTCATATTTGTAAATAACTACTAAAGGCCTATCTAATTATGCTAATTATTTTTGTTATCAATCACACCCAAAAATTGCTGTGGGCTCTTAGCCTATAAGGAAGTCTCATTTTTATTGTGTATCTAGGTTAGGTCTGTGTTTATGAAATCGCTTGGTTCATTATAGAAATAGTCTCCTAGATGAAGTTTGCCTCTATAAAACAGATCGGGGCATGTACAAAGAAGGTGTGTAATTGTTTCCTCTTCCTCCTCGTACAAGCAACTCCTGTAGAAATCGTTTGGTAGAAAACCGAGTCGTGCGGTGTGTCTACCTATAAGACAGTGTTCAGTTATGCGATACCTATCCCGCAGCTGATCTGAGATGTACTGAAGGACAACAAGCAATTTGACTGTTTCGAATCTAGTTTGGGCCAGATTCGTTTGGTCGCCAAACAAGTGATAGTGTTCAGCCATCTTGTATTTGATTGTTCCAGAGCAATTCGCTTCAGCATAAGTTTACTAGTAGCTATAGGCATACCTATTCTTACCCTGTCGGGATACATAGGCACTTACGTTCCAATTCTGGCGAGTTCATCGGCTTTACAATTCCCCGAAATAGCCCTGTGTCCCGGCAGCCAGAATATCTGAATATTAAGCTGTTTTATTTTGTATCTAAGTGCGTTGTGAAGATTACCCCCAAATTATTTATCAACGTCGACTTTTCATTTGTTTGTTTTCAATCGTTAAATATTTCAAGTTGTAGATTTTTCACATTTGTTTTTATATCAATGACTTTCTTGTGTTTAATTTTTTTTAACTACATACGAGGAGTATCGAATAATGCCAATTTATTTTAATTGCATTATAACAAAGTGCAATGAACCAATTAAATATTATGGAACCCTGTGTCCTTGGAATTTCACCCTTCCCAGACACTATAAGGTATCCACTCTTTTGTCGGATGAATGGATTTTAATTTTTTGCTTAAGTTGTTTACAAAATGAAAAGTCATTTGCATTACTTTATGAGTTTTTTGTTTATAAAAGTCAATTAATAGAATTGCCTTCATAGCCTTATGTCTCTATTATTTAAGCTTAAAGTCACTGGTATTTTTCATCCTTTTACCTGCCTGCCTCCAGCCTATACGATATTCAAGCAATGTTTACGATGCATTCTGGCCTACCTTGCATGTATGAACTCCATTAAACTTAATAACGTCTACAAAAATGTATTGAAATTAATTTAAAAAAAAATATGTATGAAAGAACACCGCCAAGAGCACATACAGGGTGCCATTGTTATGTTGACTTTAATAAGTCTTTGGGGGATTATGTCGTAAGTTGTTTAATAAAAAACAAGATTAATTGAATGGTCCTGATAGTTTTGAATGGGTTGGGTACGATATCACGTTATAATCCCGTTTTTAAAAATCCCGTTTTAATAATCCGGTTACTTATAATCCTGTTTCTTATAATCCCGCTTTTTTGAAATTCCGCTTTTTAAAATCTCGTATCTTATAATCACGTTTCTTATAACGATGTATAAATAGTGCTTGGGCACACTATAGGATTTGGGGTAGATGCGAGGTTGTGTGTATGCAAAGTTGATTTAGCATTTAAATAATCTGGAAAATAGCCAACATAAAATCAAAGTCTTAGCTACGTATTCTAAAAAACGGGATAAGCGGTATAAGATGGGATTTTAAAAAAGCGGGATTATAATAGAACGGGATTTTGAATAAACGGGATTTTAAAAAGCGGTATTTAAAAAAAAAAAAAACGGTATTATGGAGGACGGTATTTAAAACTTTTTTTGCGGGATTTTTGAAAAACGGGATTATAAAAAGCGGGATTCCGTTTCGCTTCCTTTTGAATTGATCGATTCTTTCATAAAAGTTTTCATGGTCTGAATTTGAATCCATCATCAATATGATTTAAAAAAAAAAACTATATTTGATGGAACTTATAATTCTTTATAATCCTCTTTAAAATATATAATCATTAGCCTTTTGATTTTAATTTTTTTTTTATAATTTTAGAGATTTTTTTTAAAAAACAAGTAAATAAGTGGCATAACAGATCTTAGAGAACAAGTAACATACAATAATTCATGTGTTCAGCAGATATTTAGGAGAAACGAAAAGTGATATAAGGGCCAGAACAGTGTAAATTTTCGTGTTTTATCAAAAAGTCAAAATTTCTAGCTGAGATTTTTGATATAAAATCGAACCGAATTATTCCATTTAAGGCTTTTTCTTGTTTGATATGGCTTTCTTTATACAGGGTGTCCTACAGTCACCGTCCCAAATGAAAACCATGGACTCCTGAGGTCATTTCGTCCTGTTTTCGAGTTATAACGTTTTTTATAATTTTTGCTCTCTTTTCCCTTAACTGGCTTTATCTTTGCCAAACTATCTCCGATTCGTAAGATTTTTTTTGTAACCAATCAAGAATTTATTTCAGTTTTAGTTTGTCCCAAAACTTTTTTTCTGCGGACAATCGTTTCTCCGAAATTTTGCATCAAACCCAATTTTTTTCGTTTTTTAAGTTGATTTTTCACTTTGATATCATTTTATTCAAAAAAACACTTTAATGAGTATTAATTTTTTCGCTTATTATCAAAGCCCAGTTTATTTTCTTAAAAAAACTAATTTGTTTTCCTTAAAAAGAATACTAAATGTAATTAACAAAAAATAAACAAACTGAGTGAATTTAAAAAAAAAACTAATTTTTAAATAAAAAATTAATTCAAATGAATTAAAACTTTTCACTAATTAATTTTATCTATTTGTCCTTTTCTGAACCACAATAGCTCAGAAAAAGTTTTAATTCGTTTGAATTAATTTATTATTTAAAAATTAGTTTTTTTTAAATTCACTCAGTTTCTTTATTTTTTGTTAATTACATTTAGTATTCTTTTTAAGATTGTGTGGAGTAATTATATTTCAACAATTCTTATAGCGTTACAATATCATCTCAAACTAATATATGTTTTCAATAGATATTTTATTTATGCAGCTAATAATTTATGAGCTTAAATGTTAAAATATTTAAGCATTAAAATGAAGATTCTTAAATCATTGAGCAGAGGCCCACTCCCGGAGGCCACTCCCGGCACATCTCCACCTCTGGGAATGATAATTGTAAAAAATTAATTGACGCTCTCTTTCCTTCTTTGGAATAGAAGAAAATATTTTCACAAAAATAAAAATAAATCTTAAATCGGCTGGCTTTTTCGATTAGATGTTTTGACATGGAATGACTCATATACAAATTTTTAAAATTTTTTTAAGAAAAAGTCTTGGAACGCAAACTTTTGATTTTTAATATCTTACGAATAAAAATTAAATTTAAAAAAAAATATTTAGGTAGCCGTTTTCGAGATATCGAATTTTCAAAAAATAAAATACGATTTTCCAAAAACCATCTTTTAATTTTTGTGTGGTAGTTACCGTTATTATTAGATAAAATACAATTTTTTTCTCACATCTCGTAAAATATATATTAAGAAACTTTTATTTGTCAAGCTAAAAAAAAAACGAGCATGGGGTTTTCAATATACAGTACAAACTCGATTTACGCAACTAATAATATAATAACCAATGTTGTTGCACTTACTGGATTACTATATTTTCTTAAATAAAAAAATTATATGTATTGAATTTTGAAAGAAAAAATTTGTTTGATGATGAAATGAAATATTTTAAAACGAGCTGTATCCTGTGTGTGAGGTATGAAGGAAATTCTTTTTTATTTGAGAGGCCCATGTACGTTAGTATGTATAGAATATAACATCGTTCAAATGCCCGCCTCGGCTTGTTTTGTTGGTGCGGATGCTAGTGGTATAATTTTTAATGATTCCGCTGCATACATCCGGCTGAATTTGAGCGATGGTCTGTTCTTCTTATAAACGTTCCGATGCCCAAACAGAAAAGCAAATGGTGTAGTATATGAACATGAACTTTGAGTTCCTGGGGCAGTTGGTTGTTGTACGGATTTAGTCGCAAGTTCCAAAGTAAAACGTCAAGTTAAAGTCTCCGAAAATTCTAGCTCTGAGGCCTCGTGAGGTATTAATGTTTGCTGATTGATTACCAAAACGGTTGTCTCAAATTTGGCCACCAGACGTTGAAGAGTCGACTTTGAAGGACCACCACGCGCAACGTTTGCACAAACGAACGCTCATTTTGATAATACAGTTTTATCATTAAGACCTGCTAGTCAGCGCTATTACTTGCCATGTTATTTTGGAATCAATAACTGATTGATAAACAATTAATTTGACAGTTGTCACCGAAACCACATGGCTGTCGCAGGTCGACAAAATCTACCGCGTCAATTGGAAAAACCTTTATATGTATAGGAGTCAGCAGTACTCCTTGGCATAATAGTAAGGTCGTTGAACTGTCATGGAGAAGGTCTTAGGTTAGATTCTCATCCGCTACAAGAAAGGTTTTAGTGGTGTACTGCCTCTTGCGAGGAATTGACAAATCGCCAGTGCTCATTAGGCGTTCGGAATCGCCAGAAAATTGTAGATCCCCTCCATTTCTGGTAACATGCATACAGGAATGGTTGAGAGTTGTAAGTGGTGGTTCTTCTCGAGCTGTTACACCACCAAATATAATTTAATTCTAATTATCCGAATCAAAATAAATTATTTCATAAGCGACCTCTGGGCTTTTATAGGTTTAATTAGCTTCAACAGGGTCTTAAAAAACATTTTTTTCTGGGACTCTCTGTAATTTAACCCATTTCTGGCGGCTACCAGTTCCAGGTGTGCTAGGAACTTGAAATTCCACACACTGTCTATTTTTGGTCTAACTAGAGGAAGAAACGCTACGTTACACTTTCTGCCGAAAAAAAAAACGGTTTGACTTGAACACTTCCGACTGCGAAGGCGTTTTTGTGTTTTGGTGCTGCATTGAGTCCATTGGCTAAAAGTGGCCAATACCATTTCTTTTCTTGAGTTCTTATTCGATAACTGCTTGTGGCGTTATGAAACAAGTCAACTCCACCCATCATTATATTATATGCTGACATGCTTCTTCTTTTTGCGATCAAACCGCTTTGATTGTTTGATTGGCTGATCAATCAGTCAAATTATTTGACAAAACTGTCACTATTGAATTATCATTCCAACGAACAGCAGCAATTCGTTTTCCTTGTCGAATGAAAAATCGGTGGACCCACGACATTTTTTCTGTTTTTCTGGTCTATCAAGACTGCTTTTGCAGTTCTGTTTTCAGGAACTGTGCTTGTATAGACAATAAAAACTGATGTTTCTCTATAAAAAATAATTAATATAAATTACCTGTTGCGAAATAGCCAAGTTTAGATAGACGACACATAAGTTTATGTGATGTAAAGAAATTGTCAGCCGTATGCTGACCGAAAGTTACCTCAGTACACCGTTTTCGCCCAAACAAAAATCTGAGGAATTCTCGGTTGATGCACCACCATAAGGGATAAATTGGAACAGGTGTTTTTCATGTGAGCACAGGTTCCAATATTTATACCCAAAGTGTATGGGTCTTCCTTTTATGTACATTTTGGCCGAATGTCGTCCATAATAAGGAATCATCTGCTCATATATTAAAATATGATGGGCGAATATCCCAAATAGCATACATTTTGCGTTAAGCAAGTTGTTTAGATCGGAAATTTAAGCAAACTTGTCGCCGAAATCGATTTTACTGTTATCATAGGCATGTAAATATAAGCTTTTATGGTTTTGAATCGATTTTGGCTCATGGCATCTTTTATCACATCGCAGCGAAATACTGGTTGATAAGACCAATATACATAGGTACATAGATATGAAAAAAAAATTCGAATGAATGAATTGATTTCGTCTTCTTCGTCTGAGCTTGGATTTGGATTCATCAATTATTTTATTTATTTTTTTAAACATGCAGAAATTTTTAAAAGATAACTTTCACTCACAAATCGCGGCTTATAAATAGAAAATAAATCAAATGCAAAAAACTTATTCATTTGTGGTTTTGGATTTTTTCAATACACCACGCATTTATGAATTTTATTGGTTTAATTTTTTTCTGGGAAAAATTTTTTTATAAGAACCACACTCATAAAAAAACTGACCTGCGCTTTGAGGTTTCTTATAACCAGTGTGTACTGTCTAGTTATTTCTAATATTGTGGCCGCGTGGACGGTAAAGGGTTTTTCTTTTAGTTTTGAGCAGTGGCGTAGCGTAGGGGGACGGTGGGGGCGGCAGGCCTAGGGGGGCGGCAAAATGTCGCCGGTGATGCGGTTAGAGTAAAAATCATATGTTTCATGAAAGATCGTTTGACAAGTCAACAAACAACAATGATGTAAATTTGCCACCCTATCTGTGGTTCGTCGTTGACCGCTCTCGGCTGATTTTCGTGAATTCGTAGACGAAGAGTAGGGCCGTGAGAGTGCATTCCGTATTGGCGCGCGACTCGCGAAACCAAAACAAAACGTTTCGAAACTCTCGCGAAACTGAAAGGGAGTGTTCCGAAACAATATGATATGCACATGCGAGATATGATAAGATAACTAGGATTCGACGGAAACGTTATTCTAGTCTCAGCCAGTTCAATGTTTTTGCTCCCTCCCGCATCACAGAAAGTTGTTTCGATTGTGTTGTTTATAGTTTAAATACTGTTGAATCTTCTTAAACTGAACACTCAGTACTTCACTCAACCTTTGAACTAGTTTTTGAAAATAAAAAGAGTTAAAGGAAGTGGCGCGGAATACCGCAAGAAAAAGGCTAAGAAAGAAGCAGACGGGAAATATTTCAGTTCTAGTTCTGGTTCAAAAGCCACGTTAATGTCTTCGGTGGCATCCAGCAGCAGAGGAAGTGATTCCAATGTAAGTAAGATTCCTCCATCTACAATCGCGAGTGGCCTAGAATTGTCCTCCGGCCAATATTCATGGGAATGCATAACTTATTTTACAGGCAGAAGAAGAAGACGTGCAGACGAAGACGAAGTCGACTCACCAGAAGTACCTCAAGCATCTAGTCACAAGCCTGCAGAAGAAGTGAACTTCGTGAAGCTGTAAAGACGCTTAAAAATAAGTTTGTGGAAGTTCTTGAGGTACTGGAAGAATTGACGGATCGGTAGCCAGTCTTCTTCTGACAGTCATGCAGTCATTAAACTTCCTCACTTTTCTTGGCTTTTGAGCTGCAGAGCTACCTGAAGAAGATGGCGCACAGATTTACCTGCAGCAATGTGGACTGAGTGTGGATAAGTGTGCTCAGAAACTCTGCGTTTTAAAAGCTCTCCTAGAGGAGAGTAGAGACCGTTTTCTCCAAGCCGCAATCGATTTTTCTAAGACTCTTTGGAGAAAATTCGGAATCGAACTCAAAACGAGAAGAATTCGCAGGAAAAAACGCATGCATGGCGATGAATCCGCAGATGCAGCTTTGTCTCACGAGCCTCATTCGTTAGGCCCGTAGAATCCGTTTATGAAACCGCTGATCCTATTTTACTTTCAATAAAAGATACTTCATTGCCTGTGAAATGATGTCCCGAAATTTAATTTTAATTTAGTATTGAATGGGGGTGGCAAAATGGGTCTCCCGCCCCGGTCGCCGAGATGGTACGCTACGCCACTGGTTTTGAGTAAAAATGCTACTACTTTTGGCGGATGTTGAAAAAACGCAACATATGAAATATAATTTGAACCTTTTCTTAACAGTTTTTGAAGAAAAATTGAAAAAAAAAATAATGTTGGATAATTTTTTTAATCCTTCAAAAAAGCTACATCAAAATTTCCAAAATTTCGGTTTTTGAAGGTGCTCAAAACAATAAGAAATTAAATTTTCGAAAAAAATCCAAAAACAAGTCCATTAGATAATTCAAATAACTTTCAAAATCATTTGTTAGTTCATTAAAATAAATGATCATTTAAGCTAGATACGCTCACAAACATGACGTTGCGTTTTCGCAAAGTTAGCCGGAAATGCGTTAAGTAATCAGAAACTTAACTTGAAAAACATATAGATTACTGATCGAACTCACATTTCGCATACAGTTTGCTGTGTCAATGTGGTGAATTTCAGCACAAATTTTTATTAAAGTTACAGGAATATAACATTACCAGGAACGTTACAATAAAATATATTATTTGCACGTAATAACTCTTTTTTGTGTGTGCACACTTAGATTAAGAATTTTATTTTTCAATTTGTTTTATATACAATTTGACTTAAAACTAACTTATTACTAAATTAAATCATGTTGGCTCAACAATAGGGGCCCAACGTTCTTCATTTGGCTTTACATAATGCTATTTGCTTACAATATCATATTAATGTTTTCTTAATCTAATTCATGATTTTTTAATATTAACTAAATAATAATTTTTGATGAGTGGGTGTTTTATCCCCTATAGTATTGATTGTTGTTCTTCTCGTAAAAGGGTGCGTTGTCGTTATGGATGATGTCTTCAAATTGATCGTCAGTGATGGCTCGGGTGTATAGATACTTGTCACGAGGCTCTAGTTCATGCTGGAGAAGTTGTTGCACTTCTGTGTTGGGATGATCTTCCAGGTTCCTGATGATTTTTCCGGAGAGCTGCAGTAAATACTCGTCCAGTGGTATTAACTTTGCTTCTTTATACAGATTCCTTGTTGGTATATATTTCTTCGTCAGTGGGTTACGGTACAGTCCAGTGCAAATGCGGAGCATCTTTCTTTCAAAAAGCTTCATCTTTTTCATTGCTGTAGGTGAAATAGTAAACCAGATGGGAAAGGCGTAGGTCAGAACGGGTCGAATAAGTTGTTTGTACACAAGCAGCTTGGTTTTCTTACTTAGTCCATTTCGCCTCCTGAGAAGCGGATGGACCAAGTGCAGAGAATAGTTGGCTCTCTTCAACATCAAGTCTGCATGCCTTTTGAATTTGAATTTGTTGGAAAAGTTGATTCCCAAGTATTTCGTTGATGATTTGACAGTCACTTCAGAGTTGTCTGGAAGCTTTATTTTGATTGCATCACAGCGTGTTGCAAACGCTCGTCTTCGAATGACAGTCACTGGTGTTCTGAAGCAGATGAGTTCAGTCTTTTCGCTGTTTATCCTCAGTCCCCATTTGACATAGTATTCCCATAGGTTTTTAATGTGCTCTTGCACTCTCCTGGCAGCAATTTCTGGTGAAAAAGCGGTGGCGTATGTGATTGAGTCGTCTGCATAAAGCTTCGTCTTTGTACCTGGTATGTTGGCTGGTTGATCAGCAGTGTAAATGTTGAACAGCAGCGGTCCAAGTTTTGATCCTTGAGGAACTCCAGCGTTAATTCCTTTGGTTGATGACACATGTTTTTTTACCTGTACATAAAAAAGTCTATGGGTTAGGAAATTTTTGATTATTCTTACTAAGTAATTAGGAAGTCCAAGTTCCGAGAGTTTGAATAGCAATCCTTTTATCCAAACGCTGTCGAAAGCTTTTTCTATGTCCAGCAAACACGCTACAGTTGTTTCCTTTTTGTTGAGTCCAATTGTAACATCAGTATGGAGTCCCAGTAATGGATGTAGGGTAGAGTGTTTATTTCGAAAGCCATACTAAAACTCCGGTATGACATCTCTTTCTCTGCAGAAAACGTTGAGTTTCTTCAATATCAACGCCTCCAGTATCTTACTCATGCTGCTGAGCAAAGAAATTGGCCGATATCCTTCCACATTTGCGCGGTTGTTCTTCTTCGGGACAGGGACCACTTTTGCGGTTTTCCAGGCTGCAGGGAAATAGCTGTTATTCAGGCACGTAATAACTCACAAATTTTTGTTTCAAGAAAAACAAAATTGCGAATTTCAGCTTGCGTAGAAAATGGTCGGAGGCTCGTGTACGGTTTTCTTTAGTCGCATATCCATTTAGCTGGTCAAAGCGTATAGTACCTAGTATGTGTCTATCATCTATGACTAAGTGTTTTGGATAAAGAACTTTTTTTCGGTTTTCGTCTGTTTTCTCTATTTTCTGTACTTGAATATTGACCTTTTATGTAACGAAGCAGACAAATTTTATAAGTCTTGCCGATTAAGTTCGTCTTTGATAAACAGAAAATCTGAAAATCTTCAGATCTACCTACATACTCGTATTAATCAAGATAAGGCCTACGATGTGGAATTATGTTTTCAGTATCAAAATAAAAATGATTTTAACTTACATGCTAGAGGCCATAACACCCTGTATAACTTACATTACATTCTGCAAGGCCATCTCCACACACACTCTCGTTGGGAAAATATGTGTGAAAAGTGATTCCCCAATAAAGTCCTTATTCCTCTATATAGCGATACAACGTAATAACTTACGCGTTCTTGTTTTGTTTTTTAAACATTTTTTTTTATCCCAGTCGAGCATTAATTGGATTCTGAATACACTTAAAATAACCCAAAGATCCGGCAGAATAACAGACCCAATATTTAAATTTTCCAATTTTCCTTTATCGCCAATCCGCACCAGCCATCCAGCCAGCCAGCCAGCCAGCCAGCCAGCCAACCCCCTTTGTTCACCGGTATTCCAACAATTTCTGAATAATATACTCTTGTACTTTAATTTGAAACAGAGGAGCGAGCCGTACAAGCATCATCAGCATCAGCGGCATCATCAGCGGCAGCTTTCGGTTTATACACATTTTTTTTTTTTTTTTTCGAACGCTTCGCACTTTAATTTGGCTTCTCTGCATTCATATTGAGACAGCTGAAGGGCTTCCGCGATTTCATGATTTCGCGGACAACCTTAAACGACCATAATTAAATGACCCACATAATAGCAGCACTGACTGTACGGAACAATATTACTCAATTCAGAATATAATGAACATAAAAAAGCAACACACAAAAAATTTAATCAGAATAATCAGCCCTTTAATTTTCCGGTATTAAAATATATAGCGACCGTATCAGGCTAAGAAGGGGGTGTGCTTTTGCATGGTAAGGCTATTAATCACTGCCCAGGGTACTTTTTTTTTTTTTTTTTTGTAGTGATATTTCAGTTTATTTTTTTTTCTCACACATTTTATAGGACCACCCTGTCCTGGAATGGAGGAGCAGGAGACCGTTGCTGCTCCCGTATCACATTCTCGTTCTCTGTATCACTTGATGCAATCCTTTGAAATATCTACCGCAGGAGCGGGCGCCAGCTCGCCGGCCATCAGTGCAGTGGCGAGAAGCAGCATTCAACAACCGTTTTTATTATTAAGCTTTCTGCATTCGGCAAGAAGCTTGTCTCTTTTTCTCAGGAGCAGGTCCTTCCGCCCGTCTGTGTGACCACCTCCACCCACATACATATACTCGTACGTATGAATTTATAATTTAATTTATCTCAAAGCGTCAGAGCTACATTTCTTGTGCTAGTGTGGAGGTTGTTTTGGGGCGACCGACTACTGCGATAAGTTCGGCTTCGGCTCCGTCTTCGCTCTCGCCCATCACCAACAGTAATAGCCTGTGGCGGAATAAGGCGAAAGATATTTTGCACTTCGAGTGGAAAAAAGGCAAACAGAGTTAAATAGCTCTATCCGATTACAAAAGGCAAGGGTTAGCATTCAGCAAACAAAAATATTATTTTTATAATTTTGTTCAGCTTTGGTTGGCCATAGCCCGGGACAAGGAGCAAGACGGAGTTAATGATAATAATGTTGCAAAGCAAGGCAAGGCCACTCACCCTGGCGATATGGCGCGAGAGGATCTTTTTGTGGCTTGTTTACGAATAATAAAAATATTAACCAAAAAAGAAGAACGAACAAACACATTAGCCAGGGGGGGCGCGGCGGAGGAAAATTGTAAAGGAGGAAAATGTACACTCGTAACAAAAAGGACCTTCCATTGGAAAGGTAGGCTAATGCAAATGTTTGGTTTTTTGTATGTCCTGCTTTTCATTTATTCAGAGTTAAGGCTAAATAGCTCAGAGTTTGGTGGCGATGGTGAATAAGCTGTGTTGAGGGGGGCTGTGTCTAAAGGTGTGGGGATTTTTATTGCTGTTTTTGTTGTTGGTTTGCAAGTTGATGCCTGAAGTTTTATTCTGTTTTTTTTTTTTTTTATTATTATTATTCAACTGGACTCTCGCTGTTCTGTGAGACATTGTGAGAATTATTATCCGTTTTTCTACGCGTACAACGGAACCTTACTTTCGGGTTATGAACCCATTAAGCTAAGGGAAATTTAAGTGGGAAAGTTCGTTGGACTTTTTTTTTTTTGTTATTTTTGGTTTGAATGAGTGCTACTTGGGGTTAGAGCATTTACCGTTGTTGAGGTTAATGCGGCAATTATACAATGTAAAACGGTGAATTTGATGTTATTTAAAGACGTTGACATGTCAGTTAATATTCGGGTTTTTTTTTGGTTCGGGATGTTACTACCTGAAATTGTTAAGGGTGCTTGCAAATCATTTAATTATGCAGGGGTGAAATTTCGTGTTTGGTTTAATTTTTATGATTTAGTTGGAAAATTATGATGGCCGGAACTTTTAGTTGAATTTAAAATAGAAACATTTATTAAGTTAGCTTTTTTCTTTGGAGGCTATTAGGTATTTAAGATTAATTGTCGTGTTTGTAGTTTTAATTGGATCTTGAAGTTTAGAAAAATAAACTAATCTTTTTAAAAGAGCTTAATTTGTTTTAGGATTGACATACTACGTCTGGAGATTATATGTGAAGGGTGGGCCAAATATAAGTTTCTTTTTAAAAATGCAATAAAGTGAACAAAATTATACTGTTTTCCATATGTTATGGCTTTATTAGTAAGAACAAAAAATCGCATTAATTATGGAACACAATGTCGTTCAAGTGGCTGAAACAGCTGGCCTTCCAGTGTCTCATTTTCTGTCACTCCAATTTATCAAGTACTTGTTGATGGTATTCGCAATGTAGACCACGGATTGCTCGGATGATATTAGCCTTAAGTGCTTGAATTGTTTCCGGACTATTGGCATAATATCAGACCTTCACGGTTCTCCACGAAAAAAAAAATCCAAAAAGGTCAAATCACAGCTGGGAGGCAGCCAATTGACTTCACCAACACGGCTGATAACATGATTTGGGAATTTGGTGCGCAAAACATTCTCGTCTGTGCGCAACATACTTGCGTACTGTAGGCGCGAACCAAAGCCTTCATTGCTGCGCTGCGCAGATGTATCACTCACCGAGAAAAATGTAGTGTGATCCATTCTGACAATGGCACTAAGTTTCAAGAAGCAGCTCGAAAGTTATCGGAGGTGTAAGAGTTATTTCGCTCTTCCAAGCACAACGAAATCGGTGGTCAATGGGAGGCTGGGGTGATATGTGTAAGGAAGCACCTTCGTCGAGTCACTGGAGACAACACTCTAACCTTTGAAGAAATGGTCACTTTTCTGGCCCAAATAATAACCTTGCTTAATTCTCAGCAGCTATGTGCTATCTCCGATACTAATTTGAATCTGTTAATACTTTCTCATTTCGTTATAGATCGCCCGTATGGACTATTTTGGATCCTTGCTATCTGGAGATTCCAGAAAAAACAAAGACGTTGAGAACTAGTCCAAAATATGCTACACGGATTTTGCAAAGATGGCATTCCAACAACATAACCTCGTTTCTACAACGACCTAAATGGAAACAGGCTGAATGAAACTAATGGGTGATTTTTGTGCTATTTTCTTTTTGGCAACACTGGTTTTGACAGCTCACACATGTTTTGTGTTTTGTGTCACTGTTAAACATCTTCAGCTTGGTCTATAATTTAACTATGAATCATCTTACAAACGAACAACGCTTGCAAATTATTGTATTTTATTATCAAAATGCATGCTCTGTTAAGAAAGTTCATGACGCGCTTCTTTCATTTTATGGTCAGTTTAATCGATCTACTGAGGCGGCTATTCGGGCTATTGTGACTAAATTTCGCACCAAATTTACATTGTTGGACATTAAACCACCAACAAGCTTACGTAGAGTACGAACTGAGGAAAATATCGCAGCTATATCGGCCAGTGTTAGGGATGGCCGTAAATTATCGATTCGGCGCCGTTCTCAGCAATAGGGTGTTAATCCACTACGTGGAAAATTTTGCAAAAGGATTTAGGTGTGAAGCCTTTCAAAATACAGCTGGTGCAACAATTGAAGCCGAACGACCTACCACAACGCCGAATTGTTGGTGAATGAGCTCTTGAAGAGTTGGCCGAAGAACTACTTTTTTATGGAAAAATTGTGTTCATCGACGAAGCTCATTTCTGGTTGAATGGATACGTGAACAAGCAAAACTGCCGTATTTGGAGTGAAGAGCAGCCAGAAGCATTTCAAGAGCTACCAATGCATCCAGAAAAAGTGACTGTTTGGTGCGTATTATGCGCTGGCGGAATCATTGGGCCGTATTTCTTCAAAGATGTGTGTGCGAATCGCAATGTTACTGTGAATGGTAAGTGCTACCGTGTGATCATAACAAAATTTTTTTTTGCGCAAAATAAAAGAGCTTGACTTGCATGACATGTAGTTTCAGCAAGACAGTGTCACATGCCACACAGCACGCGTAACAATGGACCAACTGAGAGGCGAGTTCGGTGAACAGTTTATTTCACGTTTGGGGCTGGTCAATTGGCCGCCTTGATCGTGCGATTTACCACCCCTAAAGTATTTTTTGTGGGGCTATGTTAAGGATCATGTCGAAAGCAACGAGCCCGCTTCGATTGACATACTGGAAGCCAACATTGAAGCATTTATTCGTTAGATACTGGCCTAAATCCATGAAAGGGTATGCCAAAATTGGACTAAGCGGATGGACCATTTGAGGCGCAGCCTCGGCCAACATTTGCATGAAATAATCTTCAAACATTAAATTATATCGACCGTACTATTGATTCAAATGAAGATTTCATGCATTTGTCTGAATTGTATGTGTTATTTATTTTAATTTCCGATAGCTCTTAAAATATCACTCCTTATAAAGTGTGCGATTTAGTAGTTATGAACGAACCTAATATACCTTTTCTAAGTGGTTGATGTTGAAGAGCTACATCCTGGAAACGATGGGCATGTGCGCGTCATAATACTTCGGACCAAGAGTGGAATGTTCCTGAGGCACATTACTAAAGTGGCTTTTTAACCAACTTCCTCAAGTGCTCTTCAGGGGTAGCGGCTTGTTCAAAAATGATTTCAAACAAATTAAAAGAAAATGAATTGCTATTAACCACATTAGTCATTTTATTCGAAATCTAACATCGTTCAATTTACCCTAGATAGACAATGAGCGCAGCAACTATAATACACTGGCTAAGGGGTCTTCACTTTAGGCTTTGCCTTGCATTTGCGTGTACTTTTTGCTTTTCCTTTTCTATACAGGACTTATAAACTTTTCTTGAAACTATTTAAAGTTTATCAACTAGGTACCTACTTTTCTTCATTTTTGAGAAAAACATCGTTATCCATTGGCCCTCTGCTGAGCATAAATTGTCTTCGTCGATTGTAAAACTAATAAAACTACTTAAATTGAAGTTCGCATTTTATTTTATTTTTACAAATTTTATTAATCTGAATCAGTAAATATTACTTAAAGGCCAGATAATATACCAAGAAAACTTGAAGACGAACACAAAATCTGTCCAACAGAAAAGCATAAAATGGTTTGGAAACATGTCCCGAAAACATATTGCATGCGAAGTCTTAACAACTATTTCCTTTGGATTGCACATGCTGCACATCACTTCAAAATCCAAATTAGCCAAGGCGACTGCAATATATACTTCATTCAGTGTATCTCCTCCATATCCTGGTGTAACTTTTATAGATAGCTGCACTGAGTCAAAGTCTTTCGGTTTTATCTGAGAATAAAAATTGTATGAAGTCGATGAAATTTCAATTTTAAGTGGATTTTATCGATCATTCTGTTGTTCGTAGCAGTACATAAGATTGGACTTGCATGTGGTAACTGAAAGCGCCTTTAAGTTAAATAAAATGTATGAAGAAGTCGGACATAATGGGGCTTCTTCTCATAGTGTTTTGCAATTTCTTAAGATTTACTTAACTGAATTCGCTAGAAGCAGGAAGCAGCTTCTTTTAAAATGGCAAAGACCTCAAACAAAGTCTGAAATGAGGTTTTATTTCATAAGTATAATTACAAGCTTCAAAAATCGATAGAGTTGTTTTAAAAGAAATATTTTGCATTCAACATTTGAAAATAAAATTTATTTGACTTCTTACGGTGCCAGCGATCTAAGTGGTCGGCTGAAATTAAATTTAGCGATGACCTGTGTTATGTTAAACTAAGTAGCATCGGTCGATTGTGGCTCATTCATATAGGCCTTTGGCTTAAGGAAAGCCCACAAAAAAAAGTCTAGCGAGATCAAATCGCACGACCTTGTCCTCGTGACTTCTGCGAGAGATAGTGTCGTCCGCTGTGAGGTATGTAGCTCCGCCGGCCATCCTGCTAGAACGACGCTACACTGGCCCAAAATCCATAATTTTAATTTTGGTTGGGGCAATACCCCCATTTATTAGGCTTAATACAATCTATAGCTTAATCTAACTTAAAACTAAGAAAACTTATAGCTACGAATTTTGTTAGTGGGGGAATTGATTCAAGAGACGGAGTTTTAGGCAAGGGGTACTAAGGTTAAAGTCGAAGGTTATTGGGTTTGAGTTGACATTCCTTAGCATACGTGCGAATGGTTCATTAGAGCCATAAGACGTACGGTGGGTGGGTATATAAAAGAGAAGGGGATTTCGTATGTTGCGGGGGTTGGTATTAAGGAAGATGGAGTTATAAAGAGTTATACAGTCAATAGAACCTGTAAGAAGACTATGAATGAAGAGAATTTCATAAGTTTTTCTTCGTTCTTCAAGAGAATTTAGGTTAATTAGTTTAAGGCGATCTAGGTAAAGAGGTAGGATTAGGGGATTGTTCCAGGAAAGTCCTCGAAGAGCAAAGCGAAGGAATCGACGTTGGATACTCTCAATTCTGGCGATGTGGACTTGTTGGTAGGGGGACCACACCTGACAGGCGTATTCAAGCAGGGGGCGGACAAAGGTAACCATCGTTTGACGAAACCAAGTGCGGAATTGGCCTTGAGAATTATGTCGTCATAATGGGAGATGAAGTTAAGCTCCTGATCACATAATATATGCCGGGATCACGTATCGAGTTAACAAAAGATAGGGGTTGATTATGAAGAAAATAGATACGGGGAGTAGATTTTAAACGTTTTCGTGAAAAGGTGATTGAGTGGCACTTAGTGATATTTAAGTCTAAGCAGTTTTTGAGACACCAAACTGAAAAATTATTGAGATCAATTTGGATAAGAGTAGAGTCCTGTGCAAAGGAAATGGTTTTGAAAAATTTAGTGTCGTCGGCATAAAGAGATATATATGGGAATGTTTGATGACCAATTCAATATCATTAATAGTAAGAATAAAAAGGAGAGGCCCTAAGTGGCTGCCTTGAGGGACTCTGGACGTGGCTAAGAAAGGATAAGAGAAAGTGGATCTAAAACGAACACTGTAGTAACGGTTTTTCAAATAGGAAGAAATCCATTTTAAAAGAATGGGTTCGAAACCGAAGGTGGATAGTTTGAAATGGATAAGTTTATGGGAGATTTTATCGAAGGCTTTACTAAAATCAGTGAAAATGACATCGACATCTTTACCATTCTCTAAGGCAGAGAGGGTAAATGACACAAATTCAACAAGATTAGTGGTAGTTGATCTACATTTAATAAAGCCATGTTGTATGGGAGAAATGAGGGATTTACAGTGAAAGCTCAAAATTTCATGAAGTATGCTTTCAAGGAGTTTGGGGATACATGAGAGTTTGGCGATAGGACGATAATTGATGACATCGCCTCTTGGACCCTTTTTGTGTATTGGAATTATAAAGGAACTCTTCCATATCTCAGGGAATTCACCTTGAGAAAGGGAAAGATTGAAGATTTTCGATAGAGGAAGGGAAAGTGATGATGAACATTTCTTTAGGAGAATAGCTGGGAGTCCATCTGGACCAGGAGAGAAGTCCTCATTAAGCTGATTTAACTTATTTTCCACAATAATTGGATCGATGGTAGGTGGG
Source organism: Philhelius festivus (assembly GCA_963931855.1). Classification (NCBI taxonomy): domain Eukaryota; kingdom Metazoa; phylum Arthropoda; class Insecta; order Diptera; family Syrphidae; genus Philhelius; species Philhelius festivus. The sequence goes on along the minus strand of OZ007557.1, from coordinate 75,067,718 downwards.
AGAAATGGCCCAAGCGAAAAACTTGGTACATAATTAAAATAGGCAGAATCAGGTTCAAAGGTATCATCCGTGAAAGATTGTTTGAAAAACGAGGCAAAGGAGTTGGCAATAGTTTGTGGATCATTTGATGTTATATTATTGAAGGAGAGAGAAGTTGGGTACCCATCGGATTTTCTTTTATGATTGACGAATTGGTAAAAGGATTTAGGATCATTAATAAGGTTGGCTTGCATCATAATTAAGTAACGCAAGTATAATGAGTTGGAAAGCTCATTAAATTGGAGATACGTACCGAGATAGTTAGAATAATCTGTAGGAGTTTGCGTGCGAAGAAAAGTTGACCATAGTTTGTTTCTTTTGTTTCTAAGAGAACGGAGCCTTCGATTATACCAAGGTGGGCTGGTAGACGAAGTTTTGCATCGTGTAAATGGTACACATAGAGTATAGAGAGATAGAATACAAAATTTCTCCATAAAATTTGCTAGAGCATCTTTTAAGGCCAGATTATCAAAGTTGAAGGAAATATCATTTAGATATTGATTAATTTGACGAAAATTAGCTTTATGAAAATTATAAGACGATATGTCTACCGAGGGGGTGCGTACTGGAGGGCAATTGTGGAAGAATGAGAGAAAAAGGGGAGTATGGTAGTTATCGATGGTAGATAAGGAAAGTTGACTAAGTGAAACAGAAGAGTTTGTAGAATTTGTAGTGAAAATGAGGTCAAGATGCCTACCCATGAAATTCGAGACGCCATTTACTTGGCAAAGGCTAGAATCTGTCAAGCGATCTAGGAACAGGCATTCCTTAGCAGAAGTGGGATTACAAGCAATATAGAAAGATTCATCGTCTGATAAAATCCATTTAAGATGGGGAAGGTTAAGGTCACCGAAAAGAAAGACCAAACAGTAACTTTTTGAGGATGCACTTAGTTAACCTAGTGTGGTCTAGTGTTGTCCCATATACGGCAATTTTGCTTGTTAACACATCCATTCATCCATAAATGTGCCTCATCGCTAAAGATGATTTTTGAGCCGAAATTGGGGTCCTCTTCTAAACGCTCCGAGGCCCAGTCAGCAAAAAAATAAAGTTGTCCACGGTCCTGAAGTCGGAGTTCCACTATTGGATTTTGAACTTATCTAGGCCCAGTGGGGTCTTACCTTAGCAGAAGTGGTGTGAAGTCATTTTTCCTATATGTAAATAATTTTAATGATAAAAACTGTTTCCATTAACTGATAATATACCTCAAATGATTCAGGAATTTTTTTTTTTCAGTCAGTGGTTCCATCATAAAAGTTGACATGCTTAACCAAAATTGTGTTCTAAGTTTAACTAATCGAAATAAATGGCCAATATTGTGATATAAACATTATATTGAAAACTTATTGTTAATACAAAATTTAACATAGAGCTTGTTGAATCAGGCATATTTTTTATAATACTAATAGTTTCAACTCGATTGTAGTACAATTGGCAAAAAAATAAAAAAAAGAATCTCAGTTGCTTATACGAGTAAAAAACAAACTAAAACATTTTTTTTAAATAACGGTACTTTTTGATTAGGAAATCATTAAAATTAGATTTAATATGTTTTTCTTAGTTAAATTTATTTTTTATTTGAAACCGAAGTTAAAAGCAAAAAATGTTTGCTTTAATTTTTTTTTTTTAATTCTTTGTGTTTATAAGTATGCAAAATATTAATGCATTTTAGTTATGTTCAAGGGCTCAGCACCCAATTTTTCTTTTTCAAAAGGCAATACCTCTGCGAAATATTTTTTAACACTAAATTTAAAACTATTGACCGAAAAATTGAAGATATTTAGACATTTTTAATAACAAGTACAAGTACCTACTGCACTGAAAATAATGTGTCAGAGCTTAGAAAATAATTTATACAGTTTCAATTTAAACTTAAATTTACGTGGCAGAAAAGCCACCGTACAAGATCAAGGTTTGATAAAAATTAATCTTATTGGCTTCTTGTCTTGTAGTCTAGTACAATTTAAGCTATCCAAAAATTCAAATGTTTTATGGAAGAACAATGGCCCTTCATCTTCTAAGTACTGTAGGCTTATAAAGATAACTACTTTCGAGAAGGAAACAGATTTATTGGTCAACAGAGGGATACGTTCTCCCATCAATCGCAGATATGAATGCCTGCCTCACATTGCTTAAAAATTATTTGTGAAAGAATAGCTTGAATCGGAAACGAAGAAGATTGTGTGGCTCAAAACAATTCACGCATTCAGGAGGAATTTACACTTTTTATCCCCGTATAATTTGCAAAAAAACAACAACACGAACTTTCAGGGAGAGAGTATATAGCCGAACTGTCAATCGAGTCGGCGAAATAGGGAGAATTAAAAAGTGTAACAGCAGCAGCGTTGCCACCACAGCTAGCTCAAAGGGGATGGGTTGACTAATTAATTTATTTGTGGGAAATTATGTTATTTGGGTTTCGGTTGAATACTCAATCGAATTAATATAAATATATTAATTGCAGGTCCGTATACACGGTTGGAAATAAATAAAGGGGCGCCAGTAATTTTTTTGATGAATTAGGAAAATTGCAAACCTTTGAAGCGGAAACCGACGATGCAAAAGTTATTAAGAAGAAAATAAGAATACGAAGTTTTAATCCCAAATAGGGAGTTGAAAAAAATTATATTTAATTTTTAACAGTTTGGAAAACATTTAAATATAGGGTAAAAATCCAAAATCTTTTCATACAACAGAAACGGAAGAAAAAATAAAAATATATTTAATATAGACCGCTAACGCTCGGTCCCGAAATAATCAAACAGATAATCTTAAAGAAACGGGCGCGAGTTCCGCAATTTCGGAAGTCAACGGAAGCAAAAGCCAAACGATGTTAAATTTACAATTAGAAATTCAATTTATGTGCGAAACGAATTGTACAAAAAAAATATATAAATAACCACCAAACAATTTTTACTATACTTAGTTTTGATTATGTCTATTTCTGCTTCCTTTAAACAAAGTGAAATCTCCTCCACTAATTTTTCCTCAATCCAGATTTTGTATCCTTTTTTTTTTTTAATCCCAATGATATAAAAATTTGTCTCGAAAACTTGTCCTCTTTTTTTTTACAAAATCTTCCTTTTTCTATATATGTATGTCTATCTTCCTTTTTTTTCACACTTAATTTATGATGAGCTCTGCTCTCTAACTTTGTCAAAACCAAAGTAAACTTCCAGTCACTTTTTCGTGCCTTGATGATCTTTTATTTTTCAGCGACCCCAGTGCTTTCGGCTAATGAGCGACCGTGGGTTTCGGTCATGTAATCTTTCAGCAACACTCAGCATATCTGCGAGAGTGAGCCAAATGCAGTTTAAACCCAGCAGCCTTCCTACTCGCACTTTAAAAACCCACAGTTTTGGCCAGTCATCATGGAATTCGCCGAACCTTGGTTTCACATCCAAGAGTGGCGAATCCGATGAACGCATTCAGTTGTCTGACCGATATTTTTTTCTACAGACTAAAAAAAGAAACCTTTTGAAAGTAAAAGAGGATCTTCACAAGTGCCGTGCATTTCTCGCCTCGAATTTAGATTTAGGTAGTCGTTTGTGGAAGCTTAGTGGAGGATTATTTCAAAACTAAAATAAGGAAGGCAATAATATTTTTGACTTTTGCGCAGATTTGGGGGACAACTAAAGGGACTTGCCGTTAGCGTTCCATCTTTTAGCCATTATATAAGCGAATATCATCCAGTATGCCGCCGCAATCCACTCTCGTTTTCATTTCTTTTCGGATCAGATCTAGGTTGTTGAACGTCGGACGATTTCTTATTCACGTTACGGCTGTGACCTTTTTAAGGGCCACTAAATGTCATCCATCTTGTCTCTTCAAAGTACTGAGAAAGTGTATCAATGGTTGATGGACCATGGTTGCTGTTAGGAAAATTTAATCATAAAACTACTTTGCCTTATTTAACTTTGCTTTTTTGTATCAAGTCACCTTATGTTTTTAATTTTTATTTCGCAAAATAATTCATTCTATTTTTTTATTCTGGAACTTATTTTCATAACGCTCGGTTGTTTGTTAATAAACGTTTTTTTATAATAAAATAAAACTTGGAGTTTTATTCAATTTGACGACGAGAATAATTTCGAAGACATCGTGGTCCTTCAAACCAGAAGAATACAGCACTTGGAAAATGTCAGCTAGCAGGACAAGCACAAGGAAATCAAAGGGAATTCCACCGAAACGATATGGGGAAGACGATAGTTTTCCAATCAGGAAAAGCACATCGTGTATATCATTTCATGATGATGAAATGGAAAAAGAAGAAGCTGACGATATTACCGAACGTTTTGGAGACAATACGTTAACGGCAGATGAAGAAAATCAGAATCATTCCTCTGATGACGAATCAGAAGACATCAAGGAAGACAATGAACTTCCTTCAGAAGACAAAACTGAAGACAAAATATTCAAATTGACGGAAGAATTGAAAAAATTAACTTTTGAATTCCAAAAGCTGAGGTCCAAAGGATCCATAGAAACAAAAGAAAATCCTGTGAAGAAAATTAAGAAGACAAAAGAAACAGAGATTCCATGTACCGACAGCAAAGAATCTAAACCGCCGTACATGGAAATTATGTCAACTTTTATGGCAAGGCAAACAAAAATGGATCTGCCAAAATTCGGAGGAAACCCTGAAGACTGGCTGTTATTTAAAAATGAGTACCATCGAACCACAGACATGTGCAAATTCACAAGCAACGAAAATGTGACCCGACTTCGTGTAGCTTTGAAGGACGAAGCGCTAGATGCTGTTCGATCGCTCCTCATTTCACCAGACAGTGCAGACAAAATCATGAAAATTTTAGAGAGACGTTTTGGACGACCAGACTACATCATCAACTCATTGATTCTGAAGACCAAGGATATTTTACCTGCTAAAGAAGATAAGCCGATGTCAATCATTAAATTTGCTACGGCAGTTGAAAACCTTACTGGAATGATTGAACTTCTAAATAAAAGTGAGTATTTATCCAATCCACAGCTAATTCAAGATCTGGAAAAGAAACTACCACCAACGTTACATATTATGTGGTCAGATTTCATTTATGAGAAGGATTCTTACAACCTAAGGAACTTTGCTGATTGGTTAGATAGAAAGTCACATGCTGCATCTCTTCGTGTACACCCAGAGTCGACACCATCAATATCAACAAAACGGACGCAAAGACTAAACACAGCTATCAAATCAGATGACAACATAAAGTGCAAGGTTTGTTCGTCAAATTGCAAAACCGTAGCGAGGTGTAAGAAATTCTTCGAAATGACCGTTGACGAAAGATGGAAGTTCGTTACAAAAGCTTCACTTTGTTTTTCTTGCCTGAATGAAAATCATTCAATGCAAGTGTGTCGCAAGAAGATAACGTGCAATATAGACAACTGCAAGAAACAACATCATCATCTGCTGCACTCCAACCGAACTTCACCACAAAATCAATCTAGTGAATTATGTGCTCAAAGTTCTTCAGCTGATTTCCCGACAAATTTAAGAATTTTACCAGTCTGTCTCAAAAATGGTGACATCGAAGTCAAGACATTAGCTATGCTGGATTCCGGAGCGAGTCTTACTTTGATGAGGAGCGACATAGCAGACAAATTGAAAATAAATGGAACCCATTCACCACTAAGCGTTAAATGGTTTAACGGAGATTCTGCAAATGAACTGGATTCAAAGTGCTTCTCGACAGCTATTAAAGGAACATTTAATGGAGCTAAGTTTTACAAGTTAAGAGACGTCAGAACCGTAAAGGAACTACCTCTAATTCACCAAACAATTAACAGGAAAAAGATAACTGAAAAATATCCCTATTTAAACGAAATCGACTTTGAAAGCTTTGAGAATGGACAACCAACAATTCTCATAGGTGAAAACAATGGACTTTTATCATCAACAAGACAACTGATTCATGACAAATGGAATTCACCTATAGCCAGCAAGACATGGTTGGGTTGGACGATAAGTGGAAATGACGGATCTATTTATAATCACGACAAGAGAGCTCTAATTGCAAATGTTATTTCAAACCAAAATGATATTGAACTTCATGACTTGGTCAAATCTTTTTGGGAATTGGATGGAGTAAATACAACCAAGACGAACAGTGAAAAATCTCGTGATGATGACAGAGCGTTGGATATTTTGGCAGAAACAACAAAAAGAGTTTCAAAGGATCGATGGGAATCTGGACTTTTATGGAAATTTGAGAATATACCACTTCCTTTAGACAGCAAAAAGATGGCTTTCAAACGACTGCAAATGCTAGAAAAAAGACTAGACAAAGATGACATCCTAAAATCAGCATACCAATCAAACATCAGTGAATACATTAAAAAAGGTTACCTGCAAGAGATCACATCAGTCCCGAAAAATCGAGAAAACCGACAGTGGTACTTACCACACTTTCCCGTTGTTAACCCTAACAAACCAGGGAAAGTCAGAATGGTTTTTGACGCTGCAGCAAAGTGCAATGGTGCATCACTAAACGACATGCTTCTACAAGGACCAGATATGCTGAAGTCACTACCTGGTGTTATACTTCGTTTTCGACAAGGAACTATCGGATTCATTGCCGATATCAAAGAAATGTTTCATCGCGTGCAGATTCGAGATGACGATTGCTACAGCCAACTGATACTTTGGCGCGGATGCAAGAGACAAGGCGAGCCAAAAACGTATAAAATGACTGCAATGACTTTTGGAGCAACGTGTTCGCCATGCACCGCTATCTATGTCAAGGATAAGAATGCAGACCAATTCGTTACTGAATATCCAAATGCAGTGAACGCTATCAAGAGAAGTCATTATATGGACGACTACCTTGGAACTGCAAGCAATGAAGAAGAGGTAATTTCCATTATCAAGGACATCATCAAAATTCATGGTTGTGGTGGTTTTGAACTAAGAAACTGGTATTCTACGTCAGCAAAGGTAAACCAAACAATTCCTCAGCATCTCCTTCCCGCTTACAAGAATGGAAAAATCAACATTGACAATAGTATGCAGCTGAATCGAGTGCTAGGAGTAGCGTGGGACACTGCAGAAGACGTCTTCACTTTTAATACAAACTTCTCGAAAGTTGACTCAACTCTTTTAAGTGGAGAAAGAACACCGACTAAACGCGAGGCATTAAAAATCATAATGTCAGTATTTGATCCTCTTGGTTTTATCGCCCACTTTGTAATTGTTGGGAAGATCATACTTCAAAAAATTTGGAAGACATCAATTGACTGGGATGACGAACTGAGTGCTGAACTAGATGCTGAATGGAAGGAGTGGTTACAAAACTTACAACAAATCGAATGCGTGCAAATTCCAAGATGTTACTCTGACTTTTACTTAAATGGACCTTTTGTTGAGCTACACTGCTTTGTGGATGCCAGCGAAGAAGCATACTCTGCTGTTGTTTACGTAAGAACATTGACAAAAAATAATATTACTGTTTCCTTTGTAGCAGCCAAAGCTAAAGTTAAACCATCCAAACCAGTCATGACGATACCAAGGCTAGAACTACAAGCTGCCCTACTAGGAGCAAGACTGACTAGTCATCTGAAAGAAGATCTGGACCGAAAGTTGGACAGAATAATTTATTGGACTGATTCTGCAACTGTTTGGTACTGGATCCAATCAAGTAGCTCCCGTCACAAACAATTTGTCGCTAATCGTCTTAGCGAAATATCCGAATTGACCGTTGCTAAGGAATGGAGATGGCTTCCAACAAAATTAAATGTAGCTGACGACGCAACTCGAAGTGGTTACAAGGAACTTAGTCCTACTAATCGATGGTTTACTGGACCCGAGTTTTTGTATTCAGAAGAATCTAAATGGCCAAAGAATAAACTAGATCCAGTTGATGACGAACTTCTCGAATTTATTGGAGTCATTACTAAAAACCATCCTTTTCAACTACCTGACGTTAAACGATTTTCATCATGGTTGAGACTAATCCGTTCAACTGCTTGGATGTTACGCTTCATAAAAAATTATGTATTCAAACAAAATCACAGCGGAGAACTCTCACCAGACGAAGTACATGATGCCGAACTTCTTTGGATACAGCAATCCCAACGAAGAATGTTTGCAAAAGAATATAAAACGCTCTTTCGAAAACAAGAAATTGACAAAAATAGTCCAATCTATAAACTTTCTCCAAAATTGACAGACGATAATATTATTCGATTAAATGGAAGACTGTGTAAGCTATCTGATGGAGATGATTGGTTCAAGTTTCCTGTTATACTTCATGGCAACGACGACTACGTGAAACTTTTGGTAAGGCATTATCATCTAAAAGGGAACCACATAGGACATGAACGCGTTCTTAATGAATTACATCAACGATACTGGATCATCAAAGTTAGACCAACATTGAAAAAGGTGAGGCGTGAATGCAACGCTTGCATCAATAATAATTCGAAGCCTGCAACAACCATAATGGGACAACTACCTTCAGCTCGTATTACATCAGGAATACCTCCATTCTGTTTTACTGGAGTGGACTACTTTGGACCAATGACTATAAAAATAGGCCGACGACATGAGAAAAGGTATGGAGTTCTTTTTACGTGTTTGACTTTGCGAGCTATACACATAGAGATAGCAAAAAACCTCTCTACTGACTCATTTATAATGGCTCTAAGACGATTTATTTCAAGACGAGGCTGCCCCCAAGAGCTGTTTTCTGACAACGGAACAAACTTTCGAGGTGCTGAAAAAGAACTCAAACGAAATCTTGCTGAGTTTGATCAAGACAAAATAAGTCGTCAGTTGACGACTCAGAGGATCAAATGGAATTTCAATCCACCTGCAGCTCCTCATATGGGTGGGTGCTGGGAACGCTTAGTACGATCAGTGAAAAATGCATTTAAAGCCGTACTAAAAGAACATTATCCGACTGATGAAGACCTTAACACCTTGATGACGGAAGCAGAACACCAAATTAATTCAAGGCCTTTAATTGACGTTCCAACTCATCCAGATGAACCAGAAGCCTTAACTCCAAATCACTTTTTGATAGGACGCTCTTCAGCAACAGCGCCAATTGGTAGATTTTCAAAAACGGATTTAATTCTTCGGAAACACTGGCGAGCAACACAACACTTAGCTGACCAATTCTGGAAACGATGGCGAACAGAATACCTACCAACACTTAACCGTCGAACTAAATGGTTGAGCAGAGGTGAAGGAGTAAAAGTAGGAGATATTGTACTTGTTGTTGACAACAACACCATCCGTGGATGCTGGCCGAAAGAAATTATAACGAAAATCTTTCCTGGGGATGATGGTGAAACTAGAGTTGTAGAAGTTAAAACTTCAACAGGCGTTTTCAAGAGACCATTGGTCAAAATATGTGTATTAAATTTTCATCGTGATGGTAATGAAGACCATACTGGCTCCAATACCGCGGGGGAGAATGTTAGGAAAATTTAATCATAAAACTACTTTGCCTTATTTAACTTTGCTTTTTTGTATCAAGTCACCTTATGTTTTTAATTTTTATTTCGCAAAATAATTCATTCTATTTTTTTATTCTGGAACTTATTTTCATAACGCTCGGTTGTTTGTTAATAAACGTTTTTTTATAATAAAATAAAACTTGGAGTTTTATTCAATTTGACGACGAGAATAATTTCGAAGACAGTTGCCCTACTCTCTCCAAGTATTTTGGAGGAAACACCATCAGGATCTGTCGATACAAATACGGGAAATGTAGACAGGCGTTTTTTTTTAAAACTCTGCAAAATCGAGCGAAATAACCGATATTGATGAAAATCTGTTAAAAAATATTCATATGATCTTGCAGTGCTTATCAAGTAGATTTAGTATTGACTAAAAACTGTGCGACGCCAAGTTGACGTCTGCGAAAGGCCGAATTCGAATAGTATCTCTTGCCATAAAAAGTCCTTATTAGTTTAGTACCTGAGACTCAGTATAGGTTCCCTCCATTTCTGCCGACAACACGCGCAGAGTAATGTTAGATAGTTGTAAGCCTCTAGGTTCAGGATCTCTACGACCCATTTACCTCTTATTCGTTTTATCCAAAAATACAAAAATGAAAAAGCTATAACAATCATGGTAAGATTAAAAATTGTTTAAAAATGTATATTTAGCATTTCAATTCTGGCTTCAATCATGTCAGTACGATATTTTTGATCCAAAGGTGTTCCTTCACAAGTTTAATATTTTTGTTGATGTTTTGAAGTTACATACACATGAACAATTTTTCGTTTCTTTTTTTTACCCTTTGAATATTTTTTTTTAATATTTATACATATATATGTCAGACAACAGTATTTTTAAAGCGTACATTGTATTAATACTCCTGCCTCAAAATCGCATACAAACAACCCACAACATTTCATTATACATGAGTACATATTTCAAATTTCAGGATACATGCATACGAAATGAAAATCCATTTTCATTTCGTTTTTTTTTCTTTCATCGTTCTTATACGATTTTATGTTGGAATTTTATTTTCCTGACGTCCTGCTGACTCAGCACAATTAAATGACCCCATTTGTTCGGGTTGAAGACGTTACACAAATAAAACAACAACAAAAACCGAGAAAAAAAGAGAACAGTTTATGGTGAATTATTCACAATGAGCCCTTATAAAAATAAATCAGGATATGCTAATCCCTTATGACGTATGTAAATAACTTGAAAATCTTATATGACAAAGTGATAAAGTAGGTGTCCTTTGCAGTGATGAAATATATAGAACTAAAAGCGATTCATTGCGCACCCCAAGGATCATTTTATATGAGTGTTAGTTTGTTACAGGAGAATTCAAGCAGTTGAGTCTTGCAATAAACCACACAAAAAAAAATTGAAAATATTGTATTTCATTTTTATGATTTAGGTAGTGGATAGGTAGATCAAGTGAAATTTTAACCACATTTAACTTTTATCTCACATGAAAAATATTTAAAAAGAAAACTGAAAAACTTAAAAATGACCATTTTTGTTGAGATTCTATTTTTGTTGGTGTTTAATGGTTTCTGTATATTTTCTCACCTAATCCAGTTGTTTCCCATCACGGCGAAAAGGTCTTTTGTTCAATTTCTAAGCTGATTTATATGTGTTTAAGCTCACTCTGCTGTTTTTACTTGCGACTTTTAGGTACTATACGGCAAGCTATGCATTCGTAAATTGATCATTATTAACATTACGATGATAGCGAAGTTTTAAAAAGTGGGTCTCGCAATTTCGTTTGTCTGTCTGTCCGCCTGTCTGTTCGACTAATGGTACCTGCCATACGAATTTTTTTCGAAATTTTATAAATATTTTTTTTTCACAAAAACTGTTAAAGCTAGGCAATGGTGGATAAAATTAAAAAAAATGGTTATTTTTAGTAGCCCCCTTGGAACCATTTCGTTTTAAAATTAAAAAATTTTTTTTTGGAAACTCAATATTTCGAAAACCCCATAGTCGATTTTTTTTTAAACTAGATAAATTAGAGTTTCTTAATAATAACCTACGAGATTTAATAAAAAAATTTTGTTTTGCCTAAAAATAACGGTACCCACCATACAAATGTTAAAAAATGGTTTTCGAAAATCGTAATTTTCTCGAAAACGGTTCCGAGAATTTTGTTAAAATTGTTTTTTTATATTTTTTTCTTTCGTTTAATTCTTACGATCTATAAATGATTTGATAACAAAAATTTGAAATTAAGATAACAGCTTGTACCCACCATAGAACCATTTTGTCCAATTTTGAATTTCTCACTATCGATATAACGGATTTTAATGAAATTTTTTATAGAAAAGCTTCTACAAAGTTTAAAAAATATTGCATTTCAAAACTTCAAGAAAAATATTTTTTGAATTTTTGAAAAAAAAGTCTATTATTTTTTATAAAATTCAGTATTTCAAAATGGCTTTTTTTTGGAAATTTATTTTTTTTTTCGTTTCGTCATAAAAACTTTGAGTTGGCGTACCAAATTTTTTTTTTATAAATGTTTAAAGAATTTTGTGTATAAAAGCTTATTTTTTTAAGAAACCACTATACAAAGACTTATAATTTTTGTTCTGACATAAACCAATATTTGCTTAAATACTCGTAACATGGTCTTATTTTTACCTCCAACTACTAAAGAAGTTGTTTTAGGCATTTAAAAAATTTATTTTATGCTTATGAACAGTTTTCTCTACTAACATTCATTTTTGAAATTCTTATTCTTTTACATAAGAGCAAGTTCGTGCGACTCAGTCGTGCGTTTTATTCTACAATACATCATTCCGATAAGAATGCCATTCGAAACAAATTAGTAGTTCACTGCCACTCAAACTTCTTAGTCGGAAGTACGAAAATCTATTATAAATGTATATTTGAGTTGGAGAAGCAGAGCCTAGTGACCTATAACTCTAATCTTCCCAGACCCACTGGCGGCCACTGGCAGTCAAGCCCTGTGGCCCAATTAGCGCCGTTTTGATAACTCCTGTGAACCTGAGGATGGAATTGATATGGGAAATTGTGGACACTCTCACGGAGACATCCAGCTTGGAATGAAAGTAAGAAGGTATTAGGTAGTAGGTTTTGAGGTCTCCTATTGTGTATTTACTTTTGTAAATCATTCTTAACTTAAATCACCCACTTAATTGGACCTCCACGCTCATCCAACATCATCTACACTGTGCCAAGCTAGGCAGCTTGTTGACTGGTGCTGAAACAGTAGCCAATCCGATTGAGTCATCATTTGGTCCCCCGCACTGTAAACTTCCGTCAAAGCCATCAGTCTGCTAGCTCCTGATCTTAGGAATCAAACGAGGAATCGTAGTTCCGCTCAGAAGTAACCGAAGTTTGTCCTAGAGCTATTTCTTCGTGCTGAGAAAAGCGATCAAGTATTTGATCTTCATTTCCAAAAAGTTCATCAATGTCGTCGAAAAATGCACTTTCTAATGATTGTGCTCTAAATTTAGCAAGAGCAGGGCCTTTACAGAGAAAATGAAAGACTGCTACTTTTTCCCACAAAGTAAACACATCTATGAAAGTTAATGTTTCCAAAGTTTAAAGCGAATTTATCTGAAATTCGCGTATATTTTCAAAATGCTGGTGGTTTACGTACAAAAACTAACGAGCTCTTCTTATCATCTTCTCTTCAAGAGTTCGATGTCATTATCATCGTTGAAACATTGCTGAATTCAAATTTTACATCCTGTAAACTCTTTGATTCTTCGTACAATGTGTATCGTAAAGATCGTTCAACTAAAACAGGATGGGATAGAGGAGGAGGTGTTTTGGTTGCCGTCCGAACGACTTTCAATAGTACTCAATACAAATTGAAGAATGATGCAGATGATATTGAGCAGCTTTGTATTTGTGTAAGTTCTGAAGATTCTGCTGAAATTAAAGATTTATTTTTTATTGTAAGTTATATCCGCCCAACGAGCGGAATAGATTTATATACCGAACATGTTTCTAATGCTCAAGCAATATTAAGTGAATTAACACATAACCAATTTCCTTGTATACTTGGTGATTTCAACATTGGTGATATCGACTGGTGCTACTTGGAAGAAGATCATATTTTGATCCCTTTTAACGTAAATAAAGATGTAGAAATTTTAGTAGTTGATTCATTGTCTTCTATGGGCCTGTTTCAAATTAATAATGTTAAAAACAGTTTAAACAGAATATTGGATTTAGTATTTATTAACAATGATTTAAAGTATTCTTTAAAAATTTCTGATTTTCCACTTTTAAACAACTCTATTCAAAAAAAAATTTAATTTTGCAAAAGCGGATTTTATGGCACTAATAATTTTTATAATGCTGTTAACTGGAAGGATTTATTTGAAGGCAAGTCTCTAGAGGATATGTTTACAAGTTTTAAAAGTATTCTTAATGAAGGCATAGAACGATTTGTTCCTACCTTAACTAGGAAGAAATTGTTTAAACTTTAATGGTTTAACAAAAGAATAAAAAATTTGGAGAATGCTAAAATCCAGGCATTAAAGCGTTTTAAAATAACAAATCTTTCCGAGGATCGTTTAGTATTTTTTCAGTTGAGAAAAGAATTTGATTTTCTTAACAGGTTTTTATATAGGCAATATATTATCAATACTGAATCAAATATAAAAAATAATTCAAAATCTTTCTGGGTATTTTTAAATTCTAAAAGAAAGTGTTCATCTCTTCCTCAATGTATGGAATATGATCTTAAATCCAACGATATTCAATCCTCATGCGACCTTTTTGCTCGGTTTTTTCAAACTTCATATAATTGTGATATTTTAACAAATATTGATGACCTGTACCCTGATATTAGTCCTTTGATAGATTTCTACAAAGTTTTTTAGTACAGGATTTTTTGGAAAGCTTAAAGGAAATTGATATTTCAAAAAAATCTGGCTTTGATATGATTCCTCCTATTCTTCTGTCAAAATGTTCTTATTCACTTTGTAATGTTCTGACCCTTATTTTTAATGAATCCTTACAAGCTGGTGTTTTTCTAAAAGAATAGGAAATATCTTATATAGATCCCATTTATAAGAGTGGCCTTAAGCACTTAGTGAGGAACTATAGACCAATCTCAAAACTTTCAGTTATACCCAAACTTTTTGAAAAAATGGTCACCCAAAGACTTTATTTTGCTGTTAAGAATTCGTTGTCTCAAAAACAACATGGTTTTGTAAAAGGTAGATCAACTTGTACTAATTTAAGTCTTTTTGCAAATTATTGCAATAACCACGTGGAAAAACGTAGACAAGTTGATGTCCTGTATACTGATTTTGTGAAAGCCTTTGACCGCGTACATCATGGTCTTCTCCTGCAAAAGCTTAAGATGTTGGGATTGAATGTTTTATTTTTAAAGTGGTTGAGTTCATACCTATCTGATAGAAAACAAGCTGTGAAGATAGACGAATGTGTCTCAAATCATATAGATTTGGTATCGGGTCTTCCACAAGGCAGTCATTTAGGCCCACTTCTTTTTATAATCTTTACCAATGACTTACCATCTATTTTCAAATACTGTAACTGCTTGATGTATGCTTATGATGTAAAATTATTTACAGCAGCGTCTTCATTTGAAGATTGCTTTTTAATGCAGTTGGATATCAACCATTTTTTTAAATGGTGCGACTACAACCATCTTCAGCTGAATTACTCAAATTTTAAAATTTTTAATTTATCTAGATCTTCATCTCTCATTGATTTTGAATATAAATTCTATGATTTAAATCTTCTGAAGGTAACCGAGGTTAATGATCTTGGGGTGATTTTTGATTCTAAGCTTGGCTTCAGATCTCATGTTGACTACATTGTGTCTAAAGGTAATTCACTTTTAGGTTTTTTGAAACGGAACTGCAATGATTTTAAGGATGCCTATACTTTGAAGATCTTATTTATGTCAATAGTTCTACCAGTTTTGGAATATTGTTGTGTCGTCTGGTCTCCATTGTATGAAAAGAATATTTTGAGAATCGAAAGAGTTCAAAAAAGATTCACTCTTTATGCATTACGCAAACTTAATTGGGTTGGGTCTTTGCCAGATTATAAATCAAGGTGTTCTCTTATTGACTTAAAAACGCTTAAATGTCGCAGGCAAGTCCAATGTATTTTGTTCATTAACCAGATATAATTATTGAAGTCGGTTATCACGAATTCAAAATAATGTAATCATAAATTATCAAATGTATTAATGTCTCAATAAAAAAACAAAATGAAAATGAAAAATGAAATGATATTATTGATAATAGAATAACCTCTTTTGAACTGCTTTCATTGATTCCATTCTAGGTTCCATCAAGAGTTTTTCGCAACAGAAATGAGTTATTTTATCCTGCTCTTCATAGAACCAATTATGGTCTTAATGAACCAATAACGCGTTCTCTAAATCTATTTAATAAGGTTTACAATGAAATTGATCTTAGCATGAATAGAGATTGTTTTAAGAAAAAAATTCTTCAAATATGTAATTGATTAATTAATTCACTAAAGTATTAAAATAATTGCTAACTCTAGTAAATATATATGTATATATCTTGTATCTTTATTATTTTATTTTATTTTTTTTTTTTTTTGTATTTTTTGTAAGCAGCAGATCTTCGAATCAATTGATGAAATAAATAAATATATACTCTCTTATTACCTAGTGTCCGCTACAGATAACAACGTTCTTGGCCTTATTTTATTTCTTCACATCAAATCAAGCGTTCAGGATTTATTATAGGTGTGCCAATGATGTTAGTTTAATTGCTCTACCTACGGTTTGATTCGTAAAGAAATATTAATAGAATTTTGCCCTTCAAAACTCCTAGCGG